>BPTQ01000005.1:317124871-317156826 GCA_019973895.1 Chrysanthemum seticuspe
CGGGTTCCGGACTTAAGGCTTGGACTACCGAAGGTGGGACGTGTGCGGTACTTCGTGGGCTTGAATAATGCACCTTGTCCGTTGTCTCCTTGGTAACTTGACTAAATGCCACAGGAGGAGGGGGCATAGGAGTCGTAGGTCCATTGTGCGTCTTACCACTACGAGTGGTGACGGCTTTCAACTCGGCATTTGGATTGGTAACTGTATTGCTTGGGAGTCCTCCAGAAGATGGCGAAGCTTTGTTCATATTCATGTTCATGAAACTGCTCATCATATTCTTTAACTCATTTGTTTGCCGAGATAATGTGGTATCAATTTCCCTTTTTAGCTCACCTCTCATGTTATTGATCTGAGTTTGCATTGATCGCATGTTTGCCTCAGTCATTTTCATGAAGTCATTTGGCATGGGAGCTTGAGGAGGTGGTTGATAACTTTGATGATTAGGAGCTTGATAAGGTTGGTTGAAATTGTTCCGGTTTTGATTGAAATTTGGAGGGTTATTGAAATTTTGCCCTTGATTCGGAACAAAGCGATTTTGATTGCCATGGTTTTGATTGCCATGGTTTTGCACAGGAGGAAAACCAGGTGGTGTCATACCGCTAGGTGCACGGTAGTGAGGATCAGCTTGTGGTCGGTATTGATTGTGGTTTACAGCAGCTACGGGAGCTTGGTAAAAGGAAGCATCGGTTGCTTGACAATCATAATACGCGTGTGGACCACTACAAGTTTCACACACCTTGTTTACGGCTTTGACTGGTTCGGGCTTATGAATTTCGCTTTTGATTTCCTTTACCTCTTTTATCATACAATGGATGATGTCCGTTAGAGCGGCTAACGGAGCGGCTAACTCGGAAGAGTTACCGGATGAAGAAGCAGGAGTGTTCGGAACATTGACTTTGTTGCGAGAAAAAGGAACTTTTGATTTACTCTCGCAAATTTCAAGCACGTCTTTAGGTCTACGATTCAAGATATTTCCACCCGCGGATGCATTCAAGGAATCTTGATCATTACCGTTCAACCCATTGTAAAAGATATTAACTTGTTGAAGCTCCGTGAATTCATGATGGGGGCATTTCCTGAGGAGATCTTTGAATCTCTCCCATGCCTCTCCAAAGTTTTCATCGAAATTTTGACGAAATCCAGAAATTTCATTTTTAAGATTAGTCGTCTTTGATGGAGGAAAGAAATAGTTGACAAACTTTTGAACAAGATCCTCCCAAGTTTCGATGGATCGAGGGGGTTCTTTTTCCAGCCAAATCCGGGCTGCCCCCGCAAGTGAGAACGGAAATAGCATCAATTTGATCACCTGTTGCGGCACATCTTTGTAATTGAGAGTTGATGTCAAATGGTTGAACCAACGGATGTGTGCATACGGGTCTTCTCGATCAGACCCGCGGAATTGATTCGTAGACACAAGTTGGATTAAATGTGTCTTCAATTCGAAGTGATCAGAATTGATTACCGGTAAGACGATGGCATCTCCATAACCCTCGGTGGGTGCTTGGAGCATTTCCGCCATAGTACGTTCGTCTGCCATGTTGTTGCTTGAAATAGTGCGAATCTCGGGTTCGACTATTTGGGCAGCACGTCTACGAGAACGTCTTCTTGGAATTTCTGCTAGATCACGCAAGGGACTCAATGATCTAGAAGAACGAGTGCGCATGCACTAGAGTTAACTCTAAGGAAACTCAGAGTTAAGGAGGGAAATGGAATTATGAAGATATTTCAGATGAGAATGAGAATTATGAAGACGGTTTGTAAAAATCAGGTGAGAAGAATCTTTATGGGTTTTCTGGTTCTGAAACGTCGATATCACAACAAAATCAATTAACACAAAATCGAGGCAAAACAACAGTGAACTTAACCAATAATCCAAGATGAATGGCTTCTTTGAAAAAGGTACACCAATCACAAGGACACAAAGGCAAGTTTTATATCTTTAGTTCGGGAACTTATTATGGTCGCACCCCCAGTTAGGTAGTGCACTGCCTTGGTTTTCGGTGGTAATCTTTTAAGTTGTTTATTATTAAGAAAACGACGAATCTTTTTGTATTTTTATTATTTGATACATATATATAAACAAAAGGAAAAATATTTTTGTGTTTTATACGTTTTTGCTTGTTTTTGGGTTTTTGGATTTTTTAGAAGAAAATATGGATATATATATATATACAGAGAATGATGATATAAACAATGAGTGAGGATTCAAACAACTAATCTGCTACACGGAAGATAAATCAGCACAGCTCCCCGGCAGCGGCGCCAAAAATTTGATGCGCGCAAAACCGTCAAATTCTCTCACGCAAGCGTAAGAAAACCTAAAACAGCTTCAGCACGCAATCAATGAAGATCAGAGGAGTATAATGTTTCCCCGGGTCGTTATGTCCCAGCGAGTTGTGCAATGGATTATCAACCGTTTAGTGATCGAGGAGTCTGAACGGGAAAAGGATATGGGAATGATTATAACTAAGGAAAAAGCCAACAAATAAAAACGGCTTAAATGCAAATTAAAGAAGATTAAAAAGATAAAACCTATTAAATAAACGCTATCACTATAATTAAAGTGATGAACGTTTAAAACCTAAAACGTACGTTTAAATTAAAAACTACGTGACGTACAAAATAAAAATTGAAACTAAATCAATATTAACCCTAAAAATATGAAAATGATGTTTTTACAAACCTAATGATATAAGAAAATATTTAGAAAAAGAAAATTATTTTTAAAACTAATTATCTAATTAAAAACTATTTTTAACTATTAATTAATTACCTAAAATACAAGAAAATAGGAAATTAGGCTAGAAAAATAAGATTAACACTTGGAAAAGTCTAAAATATCAAAATAGACTTTTCAAAACTATTTTTGTATTTTTATGACTATTTTTCTATTTTCTAGGATTTTTAAACTATTAAAAACTAATTAAATCACTAAAAATTACCAAATGAACTATGAAAAATATGGAAAATTACTTTTTTTACTTTTTATATTTATCTAAGCCTAAGAAAATTGAAAAATTATTTTTTTTGAACCTTTTCTGAATTTTTTATATTAAATGCTATTTAAAAAGTATTAAAAACTAATTAAAATCAAGAAAAATAGCAAAACAGCTTATAAAAATCTGAAAATTTCAGGAAAAGTCTAAAATAATATTAGGAATAAAGGAAAAATAGAAAAATAGGTGCTTATGTGGAGAATTTAAGAACTGATGTGGAAAGAGCTTAACATAAGCACTTCCAATAAGCCAAAAGTTACCTAAAGACCACCACACTTAAACAGAAGCTTGGATAAGCTAAAATGACCACAATGCAATAAGTTTCAACAAGCTAAACACTCTGATTTGCAGATTATACCAGATTTGATTACTTGAACTAAATAGCTAAACCAGGTTCTGAGCTACCACTTTAAGCTTATACACAAGCTTCACAATAAGCTCAACAGGAAAACCACAAATGGGAACCTCAAGAGGACCTGGCTAAGTGCTTAAATACCAAAGAACAGACCTTGATGAGCCCAAGTGAGCCCTGTGCACCTTGCACAAAATCTGAGCAAAACTCAGTGAATACTGAGTGTCAGTGAGCAGGGCACATGGTGCTGACTTTGAGCTTATGCAGCAGCTTATCAAAGAATCTTTAGCCAAAAACAGATATTAGGCCTTATAGACCACCTAGCTGACTACTCTTAAACCAAAAATCAGACCTTGAAATGCTTTAATAAATCCTGTGGATCAGCTGCAAGTTCTGCATAATTCCTCTTTTGACACAGTTTTGACTTTTGAAAATTCAATTAAACTTTGACTAACATGAACTTTGGATCCAATCTTGTGACTGAGATAGATGTTATATGTTGTAATAAATGTAATGCAAGCTTGGTTTGAGACTTTTGAACATAAACTGAGATTTTGCAACTCCAAATCCACAACAGTGGACCTGTAGAGACAATTTAAGATAATTTTGACTTTCTGTGATTGCAGACCTAAATTTTTGACTCAAATGAACTCAAACACACTAATTGAACATGATCCTACATATCTTAACCACTGAGCAGACCAATAAGACAGAAAATACATTAATGCCAAACACCCCTATAGTAACAGATTATGACCCAAACTTGATCCAAACAATGATCCAACTAACAACAATGATCAAACTAAGCTAATGTAACCTAAATACAACTATTAGAACAGATAGGAACCATTTTTAACTACAATCACTGAGTATGCATAAAAAAACTTGAAAATGACTTACAAAAGTCCAAAGCTGCTATAGCTTGAAACTTTGAAACCATGAACCACTACCTATCAATTCCAACCCAAATCAATCCAAAGCAACCCATTCTACCTCTGCATCAACCCATTTTCAACTCCATTGCCATTTGAACATCCAGTTGACTTTTGTTGACCCAGTTACAAAATGAATTGGAACTTGATTATAAACTTATGAAAAGCTATAAAAAGCTTATCTAAGCTTATATAAACTTAAAAATAAGCTATATGAAGCTTGAAGTTATGATATGGAAACTAAAATTCTCAACAGTTAACATAAAAAGATGAAATGATATGAAACTTGGAATTAATGATTAAGACTTTAATAAACTGCAAAGGTAACTTGATTTCAGTACTTAGGAACAAAATATTACAAATTTTGAAGAAAACTAAGACATTATTATTAAAAACGACATAAAAGTAAATTACAACTAAAAATTCTACTCTTTTGCTCCTTCTCTTTCCTTCCTTTTATACCCAAAGTCTTTCAATCATTCTTCTGATTTGATCCCACCATTTCTTAGCCATTGGATGGCTTGAAATCATCTCAACCGTTTAAATGGGAATTTGGCGCCAATTTTTGGTGTTGACAATTGGGGTTGAGTGAGGGGGGGGGAAGATGCAATAAATGCATATTGGATGTTAGTTGGAGTTGGGGGAACATGGTGGAGTGATTGGAGAGGAGGGGGGATGGGGGGAAGGCTAGTTGCAGGAAGCAGGTGAGAGTGAAAGACTTTTGGCGGGTGGGTTTATTTGACCAAGTTTGACCCAAGCAGTATTAATAATGGGGGGTTCACAATTCAGTTGACAGGGGTCCAATATTGATGAAAGGGTCAAAATAAGTTAAAAGGGTTTAGAACTATAGGGATTAATGATGTAAATTCTGAAACTTGAGGGGCCTAAGCTGCCAATTCATCAATCTTGCTTCAAGGGACCAAAAGTGACACTCTCAGAAAGTATAAGGACCAATGTTGCCATTTTGCAATTTTCCAGGGACCAATTCTGCCAACTTTGAAACTTGAAGGACCATTTTTGTAAATTTCTCAAACTTTGTATATTTTTCACCAAAGGACTTATTTTGACAACTTTTGATTTTAAAAGGACCTTTGGTGACTTTTGCTTTTGAAATTATGGCTCATGGACTATTTTTGACAATTTGTGAAACTTGGGGGACTGAAACTGCAATTTTTGCAAATTTGATACGTTTTTCATCTGATTTTGATAATTTTGCATTTGAAACACATAAAACACTGATTTGTGATATTTTGATCATTTTGATGTGTTTCTGAGTGTTTTCAGATGATTTTGCAGTTTATTTTGTACAAAAATGATGAGTATTTACACACTCATCAGTTAATGATCTAGTAATGCGATAAGTCATTCGTTGTGTACTTAATGCTTGATTAAATCTTTGTGAACCTTAGAATATGACTCCTTGAGTAGTTGTAAGCTAAACCATCCAAAGAGTGCCTTAGAGTAAGAGTTTATTATCCCTAGTGGGTTTTGTAGACGAGACCCTTTGGTAAGTTCAAAGAGTTAGGGAGAAACGCATACCCTACAACCTTAGACACACAACGCAACTAGGAATAAGGACGTGACAATTCAACCACCAATAGGAGATAATTAAGGAGTAGTAAAACCTAAGTAAACACATCTTTAAACTATCATACGAGCACACATTAATTAGACATAGACTACATACACCTTAGATTAGATAATTAGATAAGTAGAGTAATCGGTAGTGGTATGTGCTAAAACACATACCTTTTCATCATCAAAATAGACCCAAAATAACCAAGAAAGAGCCGTTTATTGCTAATATTTGTGGTTTTCTTGAGTTTGTGCTTGTGCAAGTACGGATATGTAAAAACACTCAAAAATGAACCAAATCAGACGTAAATCCGAGCACGAGAGATCAAGAGAGTTTGAGCTGAGCCGGAAGGTCGAGATTGTGCATTTATGAAGATATTATTCTCTGATGATGATTTTTTAGAAGTTACAATCAAGTTTGAAGAATTGTCATATTTAGTCCCTGAACTTTGAGCTTTTGGCAAGAATGATCCTTCAAAGATAATTTCAGAAATTACAAGTTTAGTCCTTGGGAAATCAAATTCTACACCTTTAATCCTTAATGATATTAATCTTTCACTTCAAGTCCAAAGTCCATATTATAATAGCTTGACCCATATTATTATCCAAAGTCCAAAGCCCAAACAATAACCATTACCCGCCCAATGCACAATCCAACACCTAATACCCGGCCACGTTTTATATCCAACCCGTTTTCCATTTTTTACCCGAGTCAATTACTACTTACCCGGTCAAACCCATCAAGCCAAGTCAAATAAACCTAAAATACTCCAACCCGCCCAAACCAAACGCGCCTTTACCACCCTCCAGTTACTGTTTAACCTCCTCCCACCATTTACCCTGATCCTCCCACATTTACCCACACTTATGTACCTTCTGGAAGCCTCTGACACACGTGTTAGAGGTGTGTACCAAGGGGATAGCCAGCATGGCAATTTGAAGCTTTCTCATTGGAGCAGCCACCTCACAAATATGATCCAATGGCCAAGAATGGATATGGTGACAAGATAATGAATCAAAGGCCGAGATTAGATCTCCCAGAACCTTCTGAAGGCATCCCAAGCTTCCTCAGCTCAGCTATTTATACCCCATTTCAGTCACATTGTAGACTTGTCCATTTTTCATGTCTTAGAGAAATGTTACCATTTTAATTTTCATGTCATTTAAAGTTTTCATATTGTAGTTTGTTAAATTCAGTTTTTATTTCATTATGATTTGTAATCTCACTTTAATTAATGCAATATAAGGTTTTACATTTTAATTTCTCTGCAATCATCCTGTTCTAAATCTGTTTCAAAGCTTTGAAAGTTGTTTTCAGAAGCTCATCTAAGCTAATATAGCTTATTGTAAGTTAATTGTTTCATGAATTCTGTCTTAAACTCTTAATTTCAAAAAGTCAACAATAGTCAACATTCGTCAAAATTTCAAAGTCATAATGGTTTCTAGTTAAAACCTGGTTCTAGGTTGTTGAGTAGTTGAATCTGATGTTATTTTGTCCATTTTAGTTCAGTCTTAGTTCTATTTCATTCAGTTTCAGTTTTAAAATTGCAATTTGGTTTTATAAAGTAGTGTTTGGATTCAATGAATTTTTGGAGTTTAAATGATTTTGGAATTGTTGTTTGAGCCAAATCAGTTTTAGGTACTAGTCTTAGAGATTTCTCAGTCAAAGTGTCAAGGTGTTCAAGCTTTATATACATTTTTGCATCCATATTCAAAGCTGACAAAAGTCTCATTTGCTGTCACATATGGTTTTCTCATCAGACATTCCCAAGGTCTTAATCAGTTTAAACATCAGTTTTAGAGCTTTTACTTGTTGATTAGATAGCATAGATAACCTGATTTCAGTTTGTTTACCATTTAGAAGCTGTTTGTAGTGCTTAACTTCATTTGCAAAATGCTAGTTGTTCTGTGATCTGTTCTGCTGCACTGGAAAATCTGTCCAAACTGCTTCATTCATAACAGCTTATCTGCTCTACCCTTTGATGTTTATGCCTGATTTCTGTTCCCCTCAGTAGCCTAGATGTAGGATTAGCTATTTTAGATCAGGTTTCAGCTTATCCTAGTGCTTAATTAGGATTTTAAACCTCCACTGTTCTGCACATCAGTCCCCTGTGCACAAGTTTTATGGGTAATCTGGCTGCTTGCAGAGCTCATGACAAGCTCATTTGAGCTTGTTTTGAGCTCAATTTTGGTTTAGAGGTTCTTCAGTTGGTTATCAAAAAGTTCCAACATCTGGTTTTAAGTTTCATCTTGTTTAGCTTGCTTATTTTTAAGCTTGAAATCAGCACTTTTGGCCTTGTAGTTTCATATTGAATCTGATCATAATCACTTGTAGCTTGATTCTTAGAGGTTTAGAGCAGTTGGATTAGATTGCATTTAGCTTATTTTAGCATATATTAGCTTCAGTAACAGTTTGGTAGTTCATTGTGCTTTTTAGCTTATTTTCAATTGCTTATTTAGGAACTGTTTGCACTACAGCTCTTAAAGTCTCCACATAAGCCTTTGTTTTTATATTTTTTATAGATTTAGAATAACATTTTAGAATTTCCCTGAATTTTTCATAATTTTTAGCTACTGTTTGTTATTTTTCTTAATTTAAAATAGTTTTTAATCCTTTTTAAATAGCTTTTATTGCAAATAATTAAGAAAAAGTTCCAAAAAATAATTTTTCAATTTTCTCAGTTTAAGAAAAATATAAAAAGCATAAAAAATATTTTTCCCCTTTTATTTGGTATTTTTCACAATTTAAATTAGGTTTAAATAGTTTTAAATTCATAAAAAATAGAAAAATAATCAGAAAAATACAAAAAATAGTTTTGAAAAGTCTTTGGTGTTATTTTAGATTTTTGAAAAGTAATTCCATAATTTTCCCTCTCTTTTTCATAATTTTTAGATAATTAGTATTAGTTTTAAAAGTTAAAAATTAGTTTTTAATTTTAATTAAATCCAGAAAATTCCTAAAAAATAGTTTTAATTCATAAATAGTTTTCTAATATCATTTTTAGAGTAAAAGTAATTTTAGGTTATTTTTAGGATCTAGATTAGACGTAGTTGCATTTTATTCGCGTTTTGTTTTTATACCGTATTTGCGTTTTAGTGTAGAATTGCGTAGTTTGCCATAATTCTTAGGTTTTCCCCATAGATTTTAATCCTATATGCTTTCCTTATCCCGTAGTTTAGATAACATCATTTTATCCCCTTTTCTTATTCAAATCCCGATAATCGAGACGTGAGTTGGAAATTCCATTCAACCCTCGTTCGGAACGATCTCGGTGCTCAAACCTAATACGTTTGAGTTACCCAACATACTACACAAACTTCTCTTATTATTATTGGTTTTATTTTAATTAAATCAATTTTATGAAATCAATTTTTGGCGCCGCTGCCGGGGAGGGCTTGTAGCGAGTTTTCGTATTCCGTCTCGAATCGCGTGCATTTGAAGATCCTTCCCCGAGTGAAGTTACCGTCGTTTTTGTAAATATATATTTTTTCAAAAACCCAAAAAAAATCTAAAAACACCAAAACATTCTTCTTAGAGTGTTTACAAAACCATAAAAATTAAAAAACCAACAAAAGAAACTGAAACGTCAATTGTTACGTCGGCTCACCTTGAAGGTACAACCTATACACGGGGTATAAGGAAAGTCTTGACATTAAATTGCAGACTGAAGAACGATCCACTCTTCGTTCCCGCTCCGCTGCGCGTACTTTTGAGAGCTACCGAGCACCGGTTGACGTGAAGGTTACAAAAATATTGTGTTTTCTTAATTATAAAAACCCAAAAAGATTTTCCTTTTCAAAATTTGTTTTAAAAACCCAAAAATATTCTTCTTTTATCCTCTTAACCGATAATTCTTTTCTCTTATCCCTCTATATGTTTAATTCTAATGGCGGACACGCGTACGATGTCAGAACTGCTCCAAGTACCCACCGAGGGTTACGAAGATGCTATCGTTGTACCGGAGATTCTTTCCGAAAATTTCGAGATACAAACCGGCTTAATTCAACTAATTATGTCTAATCCATTTTATGGTTTCGAGAAGGACGATCCCTATGCTCACATCCGATGGTTTGATAATATAATTTCAACTATAAAATATAAGGATGTTCCTCATGACACAATTAAGTTGATGTTATTATCATTTTCTCTCGAGGGAGCAGCCCGGAATTGGCTCGATAAAGAACCCCCTCGATCGATCACTGCTTGGGAAGATCTCGTTTCAAAATTTGTAAATCGTTTCTTTCCTTATTCTAGAACGAAAAATCTTAAGAACGAAATTACGAACTTCCAGCAGCGTTTTGATGAAAGTTTTGGTGAGGCATGGGAAAGATTCAAAGACCTCCTACGAAAATGCCCACATCATGGTTTTTCGGAATTACTTCAAATCGATATATTCTACAATGCTTTAACGCAAACCGATCAAGATTCACTTAATACAGCTGCCGGTGGCAATATCTTGTATCGTACCCCAAGGGATATATTGACGATCATCGAGAACAAATCGAAAGTTACAACATCAAGAAATAAACCGGTTAAGATGGCTGAGCTTACCAATGATCCCGTTGATACCGTTTCCAAAAGATGTGATTATTGTGGTGGTCCCCATCCTTTTTACGATTGTCAAGCTACCGATGACGACGTCTACAATGCTACAACAGCCCAATATCGCAAGACTTTCGTTTTCGATGATGATGAGGATTCCATCCAAATGAAAGAATATTATGCAAGTTTGTCGGCTGAAACCCCTCCCGTTTCTGAGTCTTTCATTTCCGACTCTTCCCCTTCACTCACGCCGGATGAGAGAAGTGATATCGTATTGGAAGAGGTCGATGATTCTATTTCTTCAAACATTGTTGAACCCGTTGACTCTCTCATAATGGGGGACGAGCCTCTTAGCACTATTCCGGAAACGGAATCGTCTAGTGTTGAGAGCCTAGACCCAATCCCAAGTGAGTCCGATGATATATCTGACAGTGATTGTGATTCGCTTTTGTGTGATTCTCTTGACATCTCCGAGGTTACTTCCTGGATTTTCTCAAATCCACTTTTTGAATTCAAGGACGACTACACCTTTTGCGAAGTTAATCCTCTTTTTGACAAAGATTTTGAGTCCGATTCAGAGACCACAACGGAAGTGGTGGATATTTCTAGCTCTCAGAGCACACCACTTGTCCCATCTCTGTGTTCCGATCTTTCTCTCCCGTCATGTGATGTTATGCAAGATGAAGAAAGTGATGAATCTGACACTGAAGATATTATGGAGATTGATCAATTGATTGAAGACGATATTCTTGATAATCTGCCTTATGATTCTGACATGGAAGAAATCGACTTATTTCTTGATGATCCAATACCGCCGGGTATTGAGAGTGACGGGTGCGACTCTAATCAAGATGTCCTTTTTCTTGAAAGCTTGCTTAATGATGATTCTCCTTCCTCTGTTGAGTCGACCCTCACTTATCCCGTTGAGCCCACATGTGAAGACAAGATTTTTAACCCCGGGATATGCATTGATGAGTTCTTTGTTAGAAACGTTGTTCGAGATAAGGATCCTCCGATGGATGCCTTCAGTATTAAGCTTTCACCTCTTATCCTCTACCATGGACTCCCTTCTTCTATGGAGTATTCTTATTGTGATCCGTCATCCCTTCGTCCGCCCGCAAAACCACCGGATGATGGATCACTCTTTCTTGAAAAACCTCATGTGAGTTTGGGAGAAGTTATCCCATATGTGCTGAAGCCCGACATTTTCTTCCCCTCCCAACCCACCCAGTCTCATTCCTTCGGGAATGAGGACACCGTTTTTGACCCTGGTATTTCTACCACTTTCTTCCCCAAGGACAAATGAATTCGGGGACGAGTCAGGCTAGCGACTTGGTGATCAAAAACAGTAGCGCTTCGTGGGAGGCACCCCATGCTTATCTCTATCTTCTTTCTATTTTCTAATAAGTGACGCGAAGGGGTTATCCTCTTCGATTTCTTGTGTTTGGTTGTTTGTGATGTTGTGTTCAGGATGTTCCCGATATGAAGACTCTCGTGCTCGAAGTTTGTCTTTTCTCCACTCGAGTTTCATGATCGATGCTGATGGAAATCCTATATCCTAATCTTATCGACTAACGTTTATCTTCTAGCATACTTAATAAACGGCTTTTAGATTTTTCGTGATACCCTTGCTTTAAACATTGAGGACAATGTTTCGTTCTAGTCTGGGGTAGGGTAATCTTCGATTTGATTTGACCGCACTTGCTTATTTTCTGTCGTGTTTCTTTCGTAACCCTGTTTTTCCTTAGAAATTGAAAAATTGTGCAAAAATGAGAAAAATTTAAAATTTTTGTAAGCTTTTGTTAAGTCTTTTTGATTGAAAAGTTTTGCTAGTCTCTTAGACAAGAAGCTATAAAATGCGAATTCTAGCTCACAAGGCTAAGATTTTGCAAGTTTCCCTGAGTGACTTTAAATATGCATAACTTTATTTCATTAGACAAAGCATTTGCTAAGTTAATATATGTTTTGACACCTTGTTGACTTTCCGCTGGTGAGAGTAGGAATAGAATTCTGACTTGACCGGGCGTGTTGAGCCCTAGCTTGTTCCCTTAACCATAGATAATTTAATTATCGGCTAAGCATCTGCGGATCTCATTATTTGGGATTTTAAATTTGCAGAGATCGAGAAATGATAGAGTTACTTATGAGTTTAGATGCTAAGCGTGGAGTAGTTGGTTCTCTTTAGAGCCCATCGAAGGTACTTATGGCTTTTTGTTCCCACAAAATTGTTTCACCCCATATCTGTCTAATAAATAATTAGAGATGTTGAGTTTTTGGCGATAGTTAGTTCTTTATCTTCTTAAAAGAATCTTTGTTTTAAAAATTGGGTACACATCAAGGATCCGTAATAAATAAGCAAGTAATAAGTGAAAAGTAATAAATAAAGTTATGAGCTGCGGTGTCGAGATCGGACCCTTGGATCTTTAGCCGGGATTGAGTGAGGTCTTAGCCTAGCCAGCCGGGATCCTCATTTCATGAAGCCTTTAGTCTTGGAATTACCCCGTGAAGCTCCGTAGTTCATAGCTCATACAAGTAAAAGTAAAAAAGCGAAAAAAAAATAAAATAAAATAAAATGATGATGAATGAAATAATGAAAAAAGTCAAAAGTATAAGTGAATAAAAATTCCTTGATGTGGACCTCATTTTTACGACAATGGTTCTTGAGAGAAGACGGATAACTAATTATCGACTTAGCTTTGTATCTTTATCGGAATAAAAGTTATCGAAACGAGAAATTTGAAGAAATTCATTTCTCACAAAAATAAAATTCTAGAGGAAAATAGGAAAATGGGAACAAAAGGTATTTACACAAGTAACTTCCATGGGTAGTGTTAGCATCTAGAATCATATTTAACAATGATTTCGATTTTACGCTTAGTTTGGGACTTGTGAAAAATCAGGGACGATGTATTCTATCCGTATGGTCACTTCACGCTGTGTTGTGTTTTCTACTCCGTGATCCTAACGTGTCGTTTGAAAAATGTTGGAGTTATTGATCGACATGAAAGTTCAACAAATCGTCATTCATAACCGGAATACGCTTAATCGTAATATCTACATGTGAATTGAGAGGTAAACGGGGCGTTTTTAGAATTAAGGCTTTCTTAATCTCTTTTGAGGAATCTTTGCTACTTCTTCATAGGTTTAGTAGAAAGAGATTGAAATCCTTGGTTTTAGAAGCGTGAGTTGATTGCATTGCGTGAGGACACGACAATGGTCTCGTCTGGGGTATTTTGGTATGTGCTAAAACACATACCTTTTCATCATCAAAATAGACCCAAAATAACCAAGAAAGAGCCGTTTATTGCTAATATTTGTGGTTTTCTTGAGTTTGT
The DNA here is from genome assembly GCA_019973895.1 of Chrysanthemum seticuspe. NCBI lineage: Eukaryota > Viridiplantae > Streptophyta > Magnoliopsida > Asterales > Asteraceae > Chrysanthemum > Chrysanthemum seticuspe. The sequence continues at coordinate 317,138,605 of BPTQ01000005.1, forward strand.
GCTTGTGCAGGTACGGATATGTAAAAACACTCAAAAAGGAACCAAATCAGACGTAAATCCGAGCACGAGAGATCAAGAGAGTTTGAGCTGAGCCGGAAGGTCGAGATTGTGCATTTATGAAGATATTATTCTCTGAGGATGATTTTTTAGAAGTTACAATCAAGTTTGAAGAATTGTCAGATTTAGTCCCTGAACTTTGAGCTTTTGGCAAGAATGATCCTTCAAAGATAATTTCAGAAATTACAAGTTTAGTCCTTGGGAAATCAAATTCTACACCTTTAATCCTTAATGATATTAATCTTTCACTTCAAGTCCAAAGTCCATATTATAATAGCTTGGCCCATATTATTATCCAAAGTCCAAAGCCCAAACAATAACCATTACCCGCCTAATGCACAATCCAACACCTAATACCCGGCCACGTTTTATATCCAACCCGTTTTCCATTTTTTACCCGAGTCAATTACTACTTACCCGGCCAAACCCATCAAGCCAAGTCAAATAAACCTAAAATACTCCAACCCGCCCAAACCAAACGCGCCTTTACCACCCCCCAGTTACTGTTTAACCTCCTCCCACCATTTACCCTGATCCTCCCACATTTACCCACACTTATGTACCTTCTGGAAGCCTCTGACACACGTGTCAGAGGTGTGCACCAAGGGGATAGCCAGCATGGCAATTTGAAGCTTTCTCATTGGAGCAGCCACCTCACAAATATGATCCAATGGCCAAGAATGGATATGGTGACAAGATAATGAATCAAAGGCCGAGATTAGATCTCCCAGAACCTTCTGAAGGCATCCCAAGCTTCCTCAGCTCAGCTATTTATACCCCATTTCAGTCACATTGTAGACTTGTCCATTTTTCATGTCTTAGAGAAATGTTACCATTTTAATTTTCATGTCATTTAAAGTTTTCATATTGTAGTTTGTTAAATTCAGTTTTTATTTCATTATGATTTGTAATCTCACTTTAATTAATGCAATATAAGGTTTTACATTTTAATTTCTCTGCAATCATCCTGTTCTAAATCTGTTTCAAAGCTTTGAAAGTTGTTTTCAGAAGCTCATCTAAGCTAATATAGCTTATTGTAAGTTAATTGTTTCATGAATTCTGTCTTAAACTCTTAATTTCAAAAAGTCAACAATAGTCAACATTCGTCAAAATTTCAAAGTCATAATGGTTTCTAGTTAAAACCTGGTTCTAGGTTGTTGAGTAGTTGAATCTGATGTTATTTTGTCCATTTTAGTTCAGTCTTAGTTCTATTTCATTCAGTTTCAGTTTTAAAATTGCAATTTGGTTTTATAAAGTAGTGTTTGGATTCAATGAATTTTTGGAGTTTAAATGATTTTGGAATTGTTGTTTGAGCCAAATCAGTTTTAGGTACTAGTCTTAGAGATTTCTCAGTCAAAGTGTCAAGGTGTTCAAGCTTTATATACATTTTTGCATCCATATTCAAAGCTGACAAAAGTCTCATTTGCTGTCACATATGGTTTTCTCATCAGACATTCCCAAGGTCTTAATCAGTTTAAACATCAGTTTTAGAGCTTTTACTTGTTGATTAGATAGCATAGATAACCTGATTTCAGTTTGTTTACCATTTAGAAGCTGTTTGTAGTGCTTAACTTCATTTGCAAAATGCTAGTTGTTCTGTGATCTGTTCTGCTGCACTGGAAAATCTGTCCAAACTGCTTCATTCATAACAGCTTATCTGCTCTACCCTTTGATGTTTATGCCTGATTTCTGTTCCCCTCAGTAGCCTAGATGTAGGATTAGCTATTTTAGATCAGGTTTCAGCTTATCCTAGTGCTTAATTAGGATTTTAAACCTCCACTGTTCTGCACATCAGTCCCCTGTGCACAAGTTTTATGGGTAATCTGGCTGCTTGCAGAGCTCATGACAAGCTCATTTGAGCTTGTTTTGAGCTCAATTTTGGTTTAGAGGTTCTTCAGTTGGTTATCAAAAAGTTCCAACATCTGGTTTTAAGTTTCATCTTGTTTAGCTTGCTTATTTTTAAGCTTGAAATCAGCACTTTTGGCCTTGTAGTTTCATATTGAATCTGATCATAATCACTTGTAGCTTGATTCTTAGAGGTTTAGAGCAGTTGGATTAGATTGCATTTAGCTTATTTTAGCATATATTAGCTTCAGTAACAGTTTGGTAGTTCATTGTGCTTTTTAGCTTATTTTCAATTGCTTATTTAGGAACTGTTTGCACTACAGCTCTTAAAGTCTCCACATAAGCCTTTGTTTTTATATTTTTTATAGATTTAGAATAACATTTTAGAATTTCCCTGAATTTTTCATAATTTTTAGCTACTGTTTGTTATTTTTCTTAATTTAAAATAGTTTTTAATCCTTTTTAAATAGCTTTTATTGCAAATAATTAAGAAAAAGTTCCAAAAAATAATTTTTCAATTTTCTCAGTTTAAGAAAAATATAAAAAGCATAAAAAATATTTTTCCCCTTTTATTTGGTATTTTTCACAATTTAAATTAGGTTTAAATAGTTTTAAATTCATAAAAAATAGAAAAATAATCAGAAAAATACAAAAAATAGTTTTGAAAAGTCTTTGGTGTTATTTTAGATTTTTGAAAAGTAATTCCATAATTTTCCCTCTCTTTTTCATAATTTTTAGATAATTAGTATTAGTTTTAAAAGTTAAAAATTAGTTTTTAATTTTAATTAAATCCAGAAAATTCCTAAAAAATAGTTTTAATTCATAAATAGTTTTCTAATATCATTTTTAGAGTAAAAGTAATTTTAGGTTATTTTTAGGATCTAGATTAGACGTAGTTGCATTTTATTCGCGTTTTGTTTTTATACCGTATTTGCGTTTTAGTGTAGAATTGCGTAGTTTGCCATAATTCTTAGGTTTTCCCCATAGATTTTAATCCTATATGCTTTCCTTATCCCGTAGTTTAGATAACATCATTTTATCCCCTTTTCTTATTCAAATCCCGATAATCGAGACGTGAGTTGGAAATTCCATTCAACCCTCGTTCGGAACGATCTCGGTGCTCAAACCTAATACGTTTGAGTTACCCAACATACTACACAAATTCTCTATTATTGGTTTCCTGAGAAAATCAGGTAGCAATACCACCCCCCCCCCCAAATTCAAACCCCGAGATTCGTACCTTTCCTTTCCTTAAAAAATATAAAAAGATAAAAAATAATCTTCCTCAACCACAACCTTAGCGTAGTAACTTCTCACTAGCATTCCTATTCCCCTAGAGAACGATATCAATACCCGTGGCTTACCCTAATACTACACTACAACAATTAGGTTCACTGCCTAGGGTGTTGAAAAACTTGCTCGACGAAAAGGAAGTTCCTTTGACCCCGAACGACGCGTGTAGCGTTATCAAGTTTTTGGCGTCGCTGCCGGGGAATAGAATAGCTAGTTAGTAGTCCACCTCGTTTAGGTTTCTTTACTTGATTCCTATCAAGTAAATTTTTTTTTCATTTTTTAGCTTCCTCTTAGTCTATCCCCCTTCTTCGTGACCTTTGTTCGTAACCCCATCACTTTTCATCATGGAAGGTGATAACCACCCACCATTCATCAACCCACCACCAATTGACCCGCCAAGAGCCTGTACTCTTGGTGAATACTCAAGACCAAGCCACTCAGGCTATAGGAACACCATTGAGCTTTCCGACCAAGCCCAAACTACGGCCCTGCGATCCGAAACCATCCGGTTGGTGCAAAACGGATGTGCATTCCATGGACTTCGTTCCGAAGATCCAAATCAGCATCTGAGGGATTTCCTCAAAATTGTCGATTCCATCGACCTTGATGCTACTACTCGGGAGACCACGCGCCTGCGTCTCTTCCAATTCTCTCTACGGGACCAAGCTAGTAATTGGCTTGAGCGACTTCCCGCCGGCTCCATCTCAAGTTGGGATGATCTTACCTCTCGCTTCCTTGCTCAATTTTTCCCACCGGGGAGAACCACCAAGCTTAGGAATGACATCTTGATGTTCCAACAACGTCAAGGAGAATCTCTCTACGAAGCATGGACTCGATTCAAGGACTTACTTCATAAAGTCCCTCATCACGGCATTGATCTTTGGCTCCAAGTACAAATTTTCTATGATCATGTCAACTTCCCCACCAAGCGATCCATTGACCAAGCGGCCGGTGGAAAACTTAGTGATCTCACCGCAGAAGAATCATGGGGTATGATAGAGGACCTCGCCCTCTATGACAACGAAAGTTGGGATGACCCCCGTGAGCTGCCCAAAACCGTTAAGGCAATATCCTTGCCTCCTTCCGACCGTAGGATGATCGAACTTGAAGATCAAGTTAATTTCCTAATGAGTTCCTACGAAAATCCTAAGTCCTCACGTCAAGTGAATAAAATCACTCTACCTTGTGAGTTATGTAGTGGTCCCCATGACACTCGTGATTACACAAGACTTCCCGAACAAGCTTTTGCGGACTACGCCTCCCTGCGTACCGACGGAGCGGGAGAAAAGTGGTACACTTTCAAAACCGAACAAAACAACTTAGGAAACTCTTACAACCCCTCATGGAAAAATCACCCTAACCTTAAGTGGAACCAAAACTCAAGCACACCCCAAAGCTCATCTAGTCCACCTAATAGGTTCAACTCTCTAAACACCGGGAACCCCACTAATCTTGAGGCAATTGCATCTAGATTCCTGTCATCTCAAGAGACTCGATTGACTAAGCTTGAAGCCGATTTTAAGCAAAGACAAAGCGATATGACAAACAAGCTTGATGCCCTCTTAAAAGCCTTCAATGAACGGGAAGTTGGAGCACTCCCAAGTGACACTATAAAGAACCCAAAAGTGAATTCGATCTCGTCGACTTCATGTTCTTGTTCACCATGGGAGAACACACATCCATGCCCCTCACACCCAACAGTTCACTCGGTAAACGCTATAAAAAAGGGTTCCAAGCCATCCAAAAGGTACCAAGGCCCTGCACCGTTGGTGGAACCCACTCTTGAGAAACCCGTCAACCAAGAATCCAAACCTAGTTTAGAGGAGGAGTACAAGGAACTCCATCAAGAAAAACCGATTCTTGAGGTCTTAGCTCATGCACCTTATTATAATGCTTTAAAAGAAAAATATGAGTTAGAACTTAAGCTTGGAAAACATAGGTCCGCTTTTGTGCGAAATAATTTACCTACGAAGTTAGATGATCCCGGTCTATTCACTCTTCCGTGTAGGCTTGGAACTTCCAAACCTCTTGACGCTCTAGCCGACTTAGGGTCATGCATCAATCTTGTTCCATTGTCCCTCCATAGAAGCCTTAACTTAGGTAAAATAGAACCAACGGAAACCATCTTAGGTCTAGCGAACGGTAGTGTTGCACGTCCGGTAGGAATAATAAAAGACATGGTAGTACACGTAGGAGAGTTGACTCTTTTGGCCGACTTCCATGTGCTAGACATGAATAAGGACCCGACATGCCCCTTACTAGTAGGAAGAGGATTCTTAGCTACCGCTAGTGCCATCATCGATTGTAAGATGTCTAAAATAGTGGTAGGAGAAGGGAGTGCTAGGTCAATTTACGATGTCAAAAAGCATACGTACTACAAAGAAGAGGAAATCCCACATGAGATTAAGTTGGATAGAGAGCCTTCTAGATATGGACCTTGGATAGATAAGAACCTCATAGGCCCCCAAAGACCTTTTTACTTAGATGAAGCCTTCACTAGTAAAGCAACTTTCCAAGAAAAAGAAATGGTTAGGGACATGGAAGTGAACCCGTTCGAGGACGCCTTAGTATTTAGGAAGATGACCGAGTTCTTAGGAAGCTTGCCCGTCAACCTTGTCATGAATAAGTGGAAAGTTGAGAAATCTAAACACAAATGGGATTGGGATAGACCGCCTAGTAACGGTAATGGAGAATGGCACATTAGGATAACAATCTATGATCCCGATGGAGAAAAGTTTGAAAAGGCATATCTAACCGAACGTACTATTAGGAACTTAAATGATAAGTTTGATCCTTATGACATTGTGGAGGATAGGCTTACTTATATAGGTACGTAGGAGCACGACTACGAGTCTAGCTACAAGACTCTTAAATAAAGAAAAGCGTTTCGTGGGAGGCAACCCATGCTTAATTGTTTGCTTGTTAGTGTCATATATCTTTTATCGATTATTTATTCTCATGTTTAAATTTGTAAAAATGCTTTATTTTGTTTTTAACCTCGTCTTAATTGCATATAAAGGTATTTTACATAAGTGATAAGTGTAGGGAGGATTACACACGTTTTCAAGGAAACGTAAACATGAGAATAACAATTCATTAAAAGATATATTTGTATGTTTGTTCGAGTCAAATGCTTGTATCGAGTCATAATGGATGTTTTGCAGAAATTTTTCCAGATTCTAAAGATGTAAGTTTTCCAGATTTTTTTCCAGAAAATCGCATACCAGTTTTTGTCAGGATAACTGATGAGTGTCTAAATACTCATCATTTTTATACTGTTAGAATGCCAAAAACATCTGAAAACACTCAGAAACACATCAAAATGATAAAAATATCACAAACAAGTGTTTTATGTGTTTTAAATGCAAAAACATCAAAATCTGGTGAAAAACGTATCAAGTTTGCATAATTGGCAGTTTTAGTCCCCCAAGTTACAAAAGTTGTCAAAAACAGTCCCTGGTAATTCAAAAACTTGTAAAATATCATTTTAGGTCCATGAGATTCAAAAGTTGTCAAAACAAACCCTTCAAAGTTTAAAATCACAAATTGACAACTTTAGTCCTTTAACTTTGAAAATTGTCAAATATAGTCCTTGGTTAATTTAAAAAGTGAAAACTATCAAATAATAACCTTGTACTATTTGTAAATGACAAGAATGGTCCTTATGATAAACTTTGGAGAAAATTACAATATTGGTCCCTCAAGTTTCAAACTTGACAGTTTTGGTCCCTGGATTTACAAAAATGGAAAATAACCAAAGTGGTCCTTATACTAATCACAGTTGGCAGTTTTAGTCCTTGTGAGAGCTTTGGATAATGTTCAAGACCAGTCCTTCAAGTTTACCAAAATTACACTTTTGGTCCTTGATTGTTAGCTTAAAACCAAACGGATCCTATTTATATTAAACAAGCCCAACCCTGGCCCAACATCCCAACCCAGTCCAGTGTTTAAACAAAAGAAAACCGCGCTCACTGTTTGTCTCCCTCACCTCCCCTGCATACCCAAAACCAGAGGTGGTTTTCTCACCACCTCCTTTCCACCTCATCCCTACCACCTTTCCAGCTCATCCCCCCTCCTCACCAACTAGCCCACAAGCAGTTAATGCTTCCCCACCATGTAACCTTTACTGTAGCACTCTCAAACCTCCTTTTTGCTTTCCAAGACATCCTAAACCCATACCTACTTCACATATTGTCCCCTCCACCTCCACAATGCTCCAAATTTCTTTAATTGGTTTAAAACTGTCTCAAGCAACCTTATCTCAATTTTGGCGCCAAAATCCAAATTGATGGCTAAGATACGTTTGACTGCTTCAATGGTCAAGATGGTTGATGGGATATGATCAGAGACATGTGGGGAGTTCAGAAAAGCTATAAAGAAAGAGGAAGTGTCATTGGAGAAGCTATCTAGATTAATTGTAAAATTAGCTTATGTCGTTTTTAATTAAATTTCAAGTTCCAGTGTTTGTTTAAGCTTTAAGCTTTGTATTTTATGTTTTCAAGGTGAAATAAAACTTTTGTAAGCAACAATTTCAGTTTCAAGTAATATCTCAGTTTATGCAAAATTCTCATTATCCAAGAATTTCATTAAATGTTGAATGTTGTTGTTAGTTGTTAGTTTGGACTCATAAGCCCACATAAGCTCCCTATATAGCTTATTGAAGCTATTAGATACTCTTAAAAGCAGTTTATTAGCCAAAATCAGAAATTCACAAAAATACCAAATAAATAGCTTAAAAATAAAAAGCCATGGTGCAAAGTACAAGAAGGCTGGAGCAGGGTATATAGTGGATGGCCTTGGGTTTAGTGCTTATTTGGAAGCTCTAGGTTGTGTTTGTATGCCTTGGTTCTCAGTATTCAGTTGGAAGCCACTTGTAAGCTTTTTGATCAATTTTTGCATTTCTGTGTTTTAGTTGTCTAGTAAGTGTAATATCTGTTTCTTAGTGACCACTAATCATAATTAAGTGTATCTAAGCTATAAAATTAGCTGTTTGTTCTTTTAAATCAGTAGATAGTAAAATCTCATTTTAGACAGTAAAATTAGCTTAAGCTTAAATTGTTAGTTGTATGTTGTTATTATTGTTAGTTAATGCTTCTTTAGTCTTATTTAATGATATCATAAGGTTTATAATCAGTAACTTGGTCTATATCTGTGAATTGCTTTGAAAACTCACCAAATCAGTCACATAAAAGGATGTTTGGTTTTGTTCAGTTTGCTGGGTTAAAGGCCATATGTGTTATTGTTTGTTATTGATACATGTCACATTAGAGTCAAATAACTCAGTTCAACCTTAAAAAGCATTCCTTCTTTGGTAAAAAGTCAAAATCACTTTCAAATTAACTTGATAAGTTAACTGTTAGGAGTTTGAGTTTATCAAATCACTTTACATACTTAAAAGCTATTACCATAAACATAGATAATCTCATTTGAGCTTGTAATAACATAATAAGTCAGTAAGATTGATCCTAAGTTCATCAAAGTCAAACTACTTCATTTTCTTAAAAAGTCAAAGTCCCCTGTGCATCAGTTTTACTAGCTAAATCATAAGCTCCTACAGAGCTTATTAGTTGACCATAACCTGTGATTTTTAGCTCTTTGGATAGCTAACCTGGTCCTCTTTAAGTTCCAAGTTAAAAATCTCAATTTGCATCTTATTTGATAAGCCTGCATGTGCTTATCAGTTGGTCCCATATCACTCAGCATTAACTGAGTTTTACTCAGTGGGTTTTCAAATTTTTCATAAGCTTCTCACAAGCTATCTAGTGAACCAAACAGTAAGTAATTTAGCTTTTTGAATAGCTTAACTGGTCATTTAGATGATTCAAGTCTTTGTTTTCATTTTTTAGCTTATCTAAGTGCTTAAAAAGTAGCTTAAAGGTGCCTAGTGATACCAACAGTACCCTGTGCAAACAGGTTTACTTTTGCTTATTTGAGCTTATTCAGAGCTTATTTGTCAATCCTTAAGCTTAATCAGTTTTCACATTAGCTTATTACCATCATTTAGCTTATTTCCAATTCTCATTTTGCTTGTTTAAATAGCTTAAAACCATTTTGGCTTAAACTCTTTAGCTTATTTCCATTCTATAGCCACTGTTGAGGTTTTTAGCTTATTTCAGAGCTTATTAGTACTTTTCATTAAAAGTTTTAGTTATAAAAGTTGCTTATTATCGTGTGCTTAACAAGTTTGTAAAGAAAAATTCCAAAAATAAAAAGTTGCAAAAAAAATGGCCACTGCTGGGATTTGATCTCTGGCTACCCAGCTCACCACACCACACACACACCAACTGCCCTAGGGACTTTTTCAGTTATTATTTGCAAAATCAAATATATAACCACACTTTGTCCAAATAAGCTTATACGTAGCTTTTTGCTTATTTAGAGCTTATTCTTAGTAGCTTTTTCAGTGTTTGTATTTTTTATAAAAGTGTATTAGTATTAAGTATTTTATAAAAAAGTTTCAGATTTTTCTCATTTGTTTTAGTATTTTTTAACATTTAATTAGTGTTTTTTAGTAATTAATTCATAATAAAAAATATAAAAGTCAAAAAAATATAATTCTTTTTTCTAAAAATTTCTTTTATCATATAGTACGTAAGAAAATTAGTTTTACATTCGTAGGCCTTTTAATTCATAAATTTTACGTTTTTGCTTGCGCTCCAGCGTAATTTTTAAACATAACGCTCGTTTTAGTTTTAAATAACGTTTTTAGATAATTTGAGTTTACGTTTTAGTTAATATAGTTTATTTAAGTTATTTTATTTTATAAAATCATAAAAACATCATTTTGTAAAAATAGTGATAGCGTTTATTTAATAGATTTTAACTTTTTAATTTTCTTAATTTGCATTTAAGTCGCTTTAATTTGTAGATCTTCTCTTTAGGTAATTATCTATCAATATCCTTACTGATCACTATCCTTAGTGATCATTCTATCATCTGAAGTTGTTTAAACACCAATTCATCCTCCGTAGGACATAACGACCCAGGAATTCCCTATATTCCTCTGATCTTAATTGCATTTGGTGTTTGAGCTGTTTTGAGTTTCTTACGGTTGGTCATTCACAAATGACTAGCTTGCGTGAGATAACTTGACGGTTTTGCACCAATCAAATTTTGGCGCCGCTGCCGGGGAGGCTGTAAGCGTGTTCTAGCATTTTCAGACCCGTACTTGCACATATACCATCGTTTGTAAAAAGTTTTCTGTAAAATTAATATAAATCAAAAAGTTCATTAACACTTTTCCTAAAGTGTTAAAAACACCAAAAACAATATAAAACAACAAAACAATCGTAACGTTTTCTGTCTTGTGTTTCTTTTAAGGTGATTCTTAAAGAGATGCGATTTGGTTAAACGAGACGATACCAAAAATATTTTCCAAAAGTTTTTAAACCCCATCAGCACAAATCATACCTACGTCTTTTTAGTGGTACTTAATATATACATAAAAATCAACCACCGCAAATCAAGGCAGTGCACTACCTAACTGGGGGTGCGACCATTAATAAGTTCCCGAACATCAGATTTAAAACTTGCCTTTGTGTCACTTGTGATTTGGTGTACCTTTTTCAAAGAAGCCATTTCATTTGTGATTATTGGTTAAGTTCACTTGTGTTTTGCCTCATTTGTTTTGAAAATTGATTTTTATACTTAGTGCATGCGCACTCGTTCTTCCAGTTCTACAAGTCCACTTTCTGAACTTGGAAACATTCCTCGTAGACGTAGAGGACGTTCAGCTCCTTCAGCCGTGACTGAGGAACGTCTACCACCACCACCACATGTCGAAATGGCAGAAGACAAGCCGATGAATGAGCTTCTCCAAGCACCCATCGAGGGTTACGGAGATGCCATTGTTGTCCCAGCCATCGTGGCTGACACTTTCGAGCTCAAAACCGGGTTGCTTAATCTAGTAACCCAAAGCCAATTCTATGGTTTTGAGCGGGATGATCCTCATGCACACATTCGATGGTTTAACAAGATAGCATCTACCATCAAATACAAGAATGTCCCACACGAAGCTATCAAGCTTCTTCTGTTCCCATTTTCTCTAGAGGGGCAAGCCCGGAATTGGCTTGAGAAACAACCCCCTCGTTCCATTGAGACATGGGAAGATTTAGTTACCAAGTTTGTTAACGAATTCTATCCTCCATCCCGAACCACAAGTCTTAAGAATGAGATAATGAAATTTTCTCAGAGATTTGATGAATCATTCGGGGAGGCATGGGATCGTTACAAAGAATTGCTCCGCAAGTGTCCACATCATGGTTTTACCGAATTAATGCAAATGGATACTTTCTACAATGGTCTGAGACAAGCTGACCAAGACTCTCTGAATGCCTCCGCGGGAGGTAATTTCCTTAGCAAAACCACCAAAGAAGCCTTACAAATCATTGAAAACAAGTCCCAGGTCCGCCCTTTCCGCACTAAGACATATCAAACTCAGTCTAATGCAGGACCTTCTACTTCATCTCCTGTGAGTACATCTAGCACCGATGCTAAGATTGATAAACTCACAGATATTGTTCAGGCTTTGGTTCTTGCTAACCAGAAGAAAGTCACCTTCACTCAAACACCATCACATGGTGAAGTGAAGAAAGTTGAAGTTTGTGTCACTTGTGGTGGTCCTCATGCATACTACAACTGTACTGCCACTGATGGTAGTCCGTTTGAAGCAAATGCTATAGCCGGTACTTCAAATCAAGGAGGTAATCAATACCGTCCTCAGAATGAACCAAATTACCGTGCTAACACTTATCAGGCACCACCCGGTTTTAACCAGAATCTTAACCGGAATCAGAATCAACCTAGAATGAACCAAGGTTATCAAAACCAAGGTAATTTCTATCCTGGACCCAATCAAGGTTTCCAACAACAAGGGAACCTTCATCAAAACAATTTCAATCGAGGGAATCAATTTCAAGGGAATGTGAATCCTAATCAAGGGAATTTTCAACAACAAGGTCATAATCAAAACATCCGACCTCAAAATTTCCCTCCTAATCCACCTCCCGCCATTGTTCCAACTGGACCGTCATCTGATGAGTTGTTGAAACAATTCATGAAATCCCAAGATGAGATGAACAGGTTGTTGGTCAGTCAGATCGCTGATCTCAAGAAGTCTTTAAATGATCAACCCTCGGGCTCAGGAAAACTTCCGAGCAACACGATCGCTAACCCGAGGGGCGATGCTAAGGCGATCACGACCAGAAGTGGTGTTTCATACAATGGACCCGCTATTCCTACTGCCTCTTCTTCTTCTTCTCTCCCTAAGGTAGTGGAAAGTGAACCGAGGACACACAATGGACCTACGACTCCAATGCCTCCTCCACTAGGAGAAATGAGTCAAGTTACCAAGGCGACAAAGGACAAGGAACTTCCTATTGATAATGGAAGTACCACACACGTCCTACCTTCGGTAGTCCAACCTCAAGTTGTCCAGAAACCCAAGTCTAATCCAGGAGTTGTTTTTGAACCACCTGTAGCTCCCGTTGAAAATACCAAATCCAAATCTTCTATTCCTTATCCATCACGTTTGAATGAGCAAAAGCTCCGCGAGAAAGCTAGTCATCAAATGGATAAATTTTTCCAAATTTTCCAAGAGTTACATTTTGACATAAGCTTTGCGGATGCTATCATGCTGATGCCCAAGTTTGCATCGACTTTCAAACACATGTTAAGCAATAAGGAAAAGCTGTTTGAAATGGCTAAAACTCCTCTTAACGAGAACTGCTCTGCAGTTATCCTGAAGAAGCTTCCAGAAAAGCTTGGAGATCCTGGGAAATTTCTCTTACCTTGTGTATTCCCAGGAATGGTTGAATGCTTTGCCCTAGCAGATCTTGGTGCAAGCATCAATCTGATGCCTTATTCAGTATGGAAGAAACTTTCTCTTCCGGAACTCACTCCTACATGCATGACTCTCGAGCTTGCAGATCGTACAATATCCCGTCCTCTTGGCATTGCCGAGGACGTATTTGTGAAAGTAGGAAAGTTCCATTTTCCAGCTGACTTCGTGGTTGTTGATTTTGATGCCGATCATCGGGTTCCTCTCATTGTTGGTCGAGGATTCCTGAGAACGGGCCGTGCTCTCATTGATGTATTTGAGCAGGAAATCACATTACGTGTTGGTAATGAAGCTGTCACTTTTAACCTTGATCAAACTTCGAGGTACTCCGCAAACTATGATTCTGAATCGGTTAACCGAATAGATATCATTGATGTTGCTTCAGAAGAGTACTCTCAAGAAGTTCTTGGTTATTCTCATAATTCTGTGAGTGGGGATACCACCACACCTTCCCATCCTATCATAGCCAATTCTACTCCTTCTCTCACTCCGTTTGAGGGAAGCAACTTCATCTTGGAAGAGATTGAAGCATACTTGGCTAGTGATTCTGTTCCATGGGAAATTGATCACGCTCCAATTGACATTGAGGGGGACATACTTCTTATTGAGAAATTGCTTAATGATGATCCATCATCAGCCCCTCACTCTAGTGATTCAATTCCTGATAAGATTAATCAAAATGAGATTAATCTGGAGGGAGATTTTCTTCTTGAGAAGTTGTTAAATCATGACATTTCTCCTCCACTCCCTCCCGTCGAACTTCATAACAAGGAAATCAAATCAGTTGAGAAAAGTGAAGAATTTCCTGAGGTTGAGCTTAAGGACTTACCACCTCATCTCGAGTATGCATTTCTTGAAGGTGATGATAAATTACCTGTCATTATTGCTAGAGATTTGAGTAAAGATGAAAAAGCTTCTCTCATAAAAATCTTGAAGACACACAAGCAAGCAATTGCTTGGAAACTCTCCGACATCAAAGGTATAAACCCTGAGTTTTGTGCTCATAAAATCTTGATGGAGGATGACTTTAAACCAGCAGTTCAACATCAGAGAAGAGTAAATCCAAAAATCCATGATGTTATCAAACAAGAGGTTATCAAACTTCTTGATGCAGGATTGATTTACCCGATCTCAGACAGTCCTTGGGTTAGCCCAATTCATTGTGTTCCTAAGAAGGGTGGCATAACTGTTGTCACAAATGAAGATAACGAGTTAATTCCAACTCGATTGGTGACGGGATGGCGTGTGTGCATTGACTATCGTAAGTTGAATGACGCCACTCGTAAAGACCATTTTCCTCTGCCCTTTATGGACCAGATGCTTGAGAGATTAGCAGGGAATGAATACTATTGTTTCCTTGATGGTTTCTCGGGGTACTTTCAAATTCCCATTGATCCAAAGGATCAAGATAAAACCACATTCACCTGCCCATACGGAACTTTTGCCTACAGACGTATGCCTTTTGGCTTATGTAATGCTCCTGGCACGTTCCAACGATGTATGATGGCCATTTTCCATGACATGATCGGGGAAACAATGGAGGTGTTTATGGATGACTTCTCGGTCATTGGGGATTCTTTTCAAACTTGTCTCTCCCATTTAGAAAAAATGCTTCAAAGGTGCGAAGACACCAATCTTTGTCTAAACTGGGAGAAAAGTCACTTTATGGTCAAAGAAGGCATAGTCCTTGGCCATAAAATTTCAAAAAAACGGGATTGAGGTAGATAGAGCAAAAGTCGATGTTATTGCTAAATTGCCTCATCCTACTACCGTCAAAGGTATTAGGAGTTTTTTAGGTCATGCCGGTTTCTATCGTAGATTCATTCAAGATTTTTCTAAAATCGCCCGGCCAATGACCCATCTTCTTGAAAATGATGCTCCTTTTATCTTTTCACCCGAGTGCATCATAGCTTTTGAAACATTAAAGAAAAAGCTTACTGAAGCACCCATTCTCGTTGCTCCTGACTGGGACTTGCCTTTTGAGCTAATGTGCGATGCAAGTGATTTTGCTATCGGCGCAGTCTTAGGGCAACGAAGAAACAAGCATTTTCAGCCTATTCACTACGCAAGTAAGACTATGACTGAAGCTCAAACTCATTACACCACCACAGAAAAAGAGCTATTAGCCGTGGTGTATGCATTTGAAAAGTTTCGGCCGTACTTAATCTTGACCAAATGTGTAGTGTATACGGATCACTCGGCTCTCAAATATCTCTTTGCAAAACAAGATGCAAAGCCGAGATTGCTCCGTTGGGTTCTCCTCCTCCAAGAATTTGATATCATCATACGTGATAAAAAAGGAGCTGAGAACCTGGCTGCTGATCATCTGTCCAGATTAGAAAACCCTCACCAAGATGTTTTCGAGAAAAAGGAAATAAATGAAACATTTCCTCTCGAGACACTCAATGCGGTTTCTTTTCGTGGAAATTCTACCACCCCATGGTTTGCTGACTTCGCAAATTACCATGCGGGTAACTTCATTGTGAAAGGAATGTCAACCCAGCAGAAGAACAAATTCTTCAAAGATGTTAAACATTATTTCTGGGACGACCCTTTCTTATTCAAAATCTGTGCGGATCAAGTCATCCGACGGTGTGTTTATGGACAAGAAGCTCTTGACATTCTCAAAGCTTGCCATGCTGGACCCACTGGGGGCCATCATAGTCCAAACTACACCGCTAAAAAGGTGTTTGATTCCGGGTTTTATTGGCCCACAATCTATAAAGATGCCCATGATCTCGTCAAAACTTGTGATGCTTGTCAGCGTCATGGAAACATATCTCAACGAAATGAAAGGCCACAAAATGCAATTCAAGTTTGTGAAATCTTTGACATATGGGGTATTGATTTTATGGGGCCATTTCCATCTTCTCGTGGTAACAAGTACATACTCGTGGCTGTTGACTATCTGTCAAAATGGGTTGAAGCGAAAGCTTTACCTACAAATGATGCCCGAGTAGTTGTGAAATTTTTGAAAGCTCTCTTTGCCAGGTTTGGAACTCCTCGTGCAATAATCAGTGATCGTGGTACACATTTTTGTAATGACCAATTTGATCGTGTCATGCAAAAGTATGGTGTTACCCACCGTCTATCTACTGCATACCACCCCCAAACAAGTGGGCAGGTGGAAGTTTCAAACCGTGGTATTAAAAGGATTCTTGAAAGGACAGTAGGCGAAAATCGTGCATCCTGGTCGGATAAGCTTGATGACGCACTCTGGGCTTTTCGTACAGCTTACAAAACACCAATTGGGTGTACTCCATACAAGCTAGTGTACGGAAAAGCATGTCATCTTCCGATTGAACTAGAGCACAAGGCTTACTGGGCTTTAAAACATGCAAACTTCGATATACAGACAGCCGGTGATCACAGAAAAGTTCAAATGAATGAACTAAATGAACTTCGTGATCAAGCGTACGAGAACTCTTTGATCTATAAACAAAAGACAAAGAAGATTCATGACTCTAAAATCAAGAACCGCATTTTCAACGTTGGTGATCGAGTTCTTCTTTTCAACTCTAGATTGAAGATTTTCTCGGGAAAGCTTAAGTCCCGCTGGTCTGGTCCATTTACCATTACTAAGGTTTATCCTTATGGCACCATTGAGTTATCTCAGCCTGATGGTCCTAATTTTAAAGTGAATGGTCATCGATTAAAGCATTACTTTGGAGAGGACATTCCCCCTGCGGTTGTCCCGGATCTACAAACATTCCCCATGAACCAATGAATGCGGGGATCGAGTCAAGCTAGTGACTCGGGAATCAAAAATAGTAGCACACACAATATGGGTTTTCATCCATATTTCTGTCTTCTTATCCCCTTTCTATCACCCTAGTGTGGGGGAGTTTTTCCCACGCTGTTGTATATATCAATCATTTTCTCAAAAAAAAAAAAAAAAAAAAAAAAAAAAAAAAAAATGTGTATATATCAAAAACAAAATAATGGCCGTAGTATTTCCCTTTTATGTTCTATGTTTCGGCATAACCGCCGGTACTTTGAATATTGAGGGCAATATTCATTTCTAAGTGTGGGGGGGAATTCTCACGAATTTCATCATGTAATTTTTCCACCCAATTCCCCCGTTTTTGGCCAAAAAATTTTTTTTTTTGGAGTAAGTGTTTTTCACTTACTCAGCAAATGGTAATCAGTCCGCCATGTCTAACCCAGATAAGGATTGGCTAATCCAGGAGCAAACGGCTCTTGGTAAAGATATCTCAAATCCGTTTATGGCTTGAAATTTGCCCAAAATTGTATGGTGTTCAACTCACCATATCTTTAAACTAGTGAAAAGTTGGCTAGCCCGCAAGTTTATGGCTTGTGGTAAAGGCAGTTGAAAATCCATAATTGGTAATCGGCTCACCAAAGATAATATTGATAATTTATCTAAGAGTTGGCTAGTCCAGAAGGGTACGGCTTCTGGTAAAGACAAATCAAATCCGTTTACAGCTTATGATTTGCTCAAAATCATTTGGTTATCAGTGTGCCAAGGTTCTTACTTGAACTGAAACATTTGGCTACTCCAGAAGTGATGGCTTTTGGTAAAGAGATGAAATCCATTAAATTTTCTCAAATCATTGCTAGGGACTAGCAATATCTTAGTGTGGGGGATTGATGAGTGTCTAAATACTCATCATTTTTATACTGTTAGAATGCCAAAAACATCTGAAAACACTCAGAAACACATCAAAATGATAAAAATATCACAAACAAGTGTTTTATGTGTTTTAAATGCAAAAACATCAAAATCTGGTGAAAAACGTATCAAGTTTGCATAATTGGCAGTTTTAGTCCCCTAAGTTACAAAAGTTGTCAAAAACAGTCCCTGGTAATTCAAAAACTTGTAAAATATCATTTTAGGTCCATGAGATTCAAAAGTTGTCAAAACAAACCCTTCAAAGTTTAAAATCACAAATTGACAACTTTAGTCCTTTAACTTTGAAAATTGTCAAATATAGTCCTTGGTTAATTTAAAAAGTGAAAACTATCAAATAATAACCTTGTACTATTTGTAAATGACAAGAATGGTCCTTATGATAAACTTTGGAGAAAATTACAATATTGGTCCCTCAAGTTTCAAACTTGACAGTTTTGGTCCCTGGATTTACAAAAATGGAAAATAACCAAAGTGGTCCTTATACTAATCACAGTTGGCAGTTTTAGTCCTTGTGAGAGCTTTGGATAATGTTCAA
>BPTQ01000005.1:317156926-317406613 GCA_019973895.1 Chrysanthemum seticuspe
TCTTAATTGCATTTGGTGTTTGAGCTGTTTTGAGTTTCTTACGGTTGGTCATTCACAAGTGACTAGCTTGCGTGAGATAACTTGACGGTTTTGCACCAATCAATAACCTGACGGCGTCAGGAAGGAGTAAAAACAACAGATTACTTTTTTCTCGTTTTCTGAGCTACTAAAAAATTTGGAATTTTCTAGGTCTTAATTTTCCAGAAATTTTGTAAACATCCATTCCACAAGCATTATATCCTAGTTTAAATCGAGTCTTATATATTATTACCACCGATTTTACGCGAAGATTTCGTTTGTTTCTTCAAGTGTGCAGGTTTAATTTATCAAGAAGAAGTTACATAAGATTGGAAGGAGCTTTTCACGCATAAATTCTTCTTGGAAACAATTTAACCATCACTTCACACACGGATCCTACCGAGCTAATCAGGGGAGTATTAGTTTCTTTCGTTTTTAATTACCTTCCATTATCATAACTTTGATACTTTCGGGGAACATTGGGGACAATGTTCAGTTTAAGTGTAGGGAGGGAAAATAAAACGGGAACTTTGAAACTATGCTTATCCTTGATTATTTGCTTTGTCCAATTGTATTTGTGTAATAAACCATGAGAAAATGTCGGTAAGGGTAATTTTAGCACCAAATTTAAAATTTTTCATGACATATAGGAGTGGGCCATTAGTCTTAACAAAAGCGTCTCACGGATAGGAAGTTGCATGACTAGCACAAAAACCCTTTACCACCTAAATTCCACCTAAAATGTGAGGATCGCCTTTAGATTAGTAGGAATTAAAAGCATTCATCTTCAATGCTTAGAGTGTGAACCGGTAGTATATTAGATTCTAGAACTTGTTTTGTGATGCATTCCGAGATCGCAAGTAAGACTACACTTGTGTAGTTAGGAATAACTAAATGATAAGAGGCATTAGGATAACCCTTGTTTGATACCCGTAATATAATTACTTCTTCCACCTCGGTTGAGTAATTCCCCCACACCCTTTGCGTTGTACTCATCTTTAGTACACGATACCCCTAGTTAACCCCTCAGAGCCTATCCTTTTCGTGGTTCTCGTGATGTTTCGGTTTTTCCGGAATATCAATGAAGAGCATTGTTTACACCCCACCCCCAAATGTACACCCAAATCGCCTTAGCCTACCTTGTATGCACTCACTTTTAGTGCATTGTTGTTATCACCTTAAACCCTTAGTTCAATTATCTAGTTGCTTGCATAAGTTGCTAAGTCGAGTCATATCCTTTGTATACAGTTGTGGAACGATTGGGATTCATGGGAAAAGTTAAAGTTTATGAAATGACGGGAAGGGAATGTTAAATTCAAATTCCCTTTGTTTGCGTAATAATGTACCCCAAGTGTTTTGATCTTTTCAATTCGGGTCAAATTAGTGTTAGAGTAATAAAAACTCAAGTGTAGGGATGTGCCTATAAATCCCTATCATTTTGATGTTACCGTAGAGGATGGTAGAGTAAAAGTGTATGAAAAAAAAATCGAAAAAAAAAAACAACAACATACGGGCTACCATCCTACATCTATCCTTTAATTTTATGTTTGTTTATTTCAGTTAGCTAGAGTTTAGAGTGTCGAGTCTTGGCTTAGCAACTCCATTCTTCGTATGCTTGTAACATAAGAGATTTTTGACTTGCCACCACTATATAGCCTATCCCACCAAACCCTTTGTTTCCCTACCGTAAGCCTAACATTACAACCCTTTAAAGACCTCTTTGATAGTCTTTCCTAGGTGCTTACGCCAAAGCGATGGAGGTTTGATCTATTCTCAAGCCTATGGTAATCTATGTACTAGGACCGGTTAATGAGTGTTTATCTTCCATTTCCAATTTGTTATATTTCATATACACCCGAGAGAGATGTGAGTATCCAAACACCCCATGTGAGGTGCTAGTATGTAATTTCCGTGCTTGTTATGACTTTTGCGGGGCTTATATGTGTTGTGGACTGTTTTAAACCAATGCTTCATGATCTCTAACTTATAAATTAATTGGCTAAAAGCACATTTGCTTGAGGACAAGCAAATACCAAGTGTAGGGATATTTGATAAGGTTTTAAAAGGTACCTTTTTGAGGGGTCGTTTAAGCCCTTATTTGATCACTTTTGTATCCGTTATTGCTTAATATCGTTCCTTTTTACTTTTTAGGTCTCTTGAAGGCAAAATGCTGGAATGACACTTATTTGGACGAAAAGGCGCGATTATACGAAGAAAATGGCCAAAGTCATAATCGAGACACTCAAAGCTGCTGAAAATATAAGGCGACGGCGTCAGGTGTTAATTGTGACGCCGTCGGAGGATTTTGTGACGGGACAGAAGCCAAAACTCCCATTTTCAAATGACGACGTCAAGTTATAAAAGAGTAGGCCGTCGCACTCAGACGGCCTAAATGTAATCCAGACGGCGTCAGAAGCTGAAGAGGACGGCGTCACAAGCATAAGGTGACGCCGTCGCAAGTCTAACGTGGCCAAGACGAAACCCTAATGACGGCGACACGACGGCGTCACAAAACATAAAGTGACGCCGTCGCATGTGTAATATTATATATAGAATCCGAATTTTTTAGTATTTGGGGTGTAGTCTTTTGGAGTAAAAACCTAAACCGAACCAAGGCTGTCTTGTACAGTATTTTAGGGTTCCAAACCCTATCTTACACCAAAATAAGTGTTTTACTTCATTAATACAATTATGTCTTTGATTATTTGTGTGTATGCTTGCATGTTTTCCATGTCCGGCTAATTTACTTGTGTGTTTGCTTAGGGAATATGAAACTTAATTATTGAATATTGATTGGTTGTTTCTTATCTTAGTTGGTTAATGATCTAGTAATGCGATAGGTCATTTGTTGTGTACTTAATGCTTGATTAAATCTTTGTGAACCTTAGAATATGACTCATTTAGTTGTAAGCTAAACCATCCAAAGAGTGCCTTATAGTAAGAGTTTATTATCCCTAGTGGGTTTTGTAGACGAGACCCTTTGGTAAGTTCAAAGAGTTAGGGAGAAACGCATACCCTACAACCTTAGGCACACAACGCAATTAGGAATAAGGACGTGACAATTCAACCACCAATAGGAGATAATTAAGGAGTAGTAAAACCTAAGTAAACACATCTTTAAACTATCATACGAGCACACATTAATTAGACATAGACTACATACACCTTAGATTAGATAATTAGATAAGTAGAGTAATCGGTAGCAATACCAACCCCCCCCCCCCAAATTCAAACCCCGAGATTCGTACCTTTCCTTTCCTTAAAAAATATAAAAAGATAAAAAATAATCTTCCTCAACCACAACCTTAGCGTAGTAACTTCTCACTAGCATTCCTATTCCCCTAGAAAACGATATCAATACCCGTGGCTTACCCTAATACTACACTACAACGATTAGGTTCACTGCCTAGGGTGTTGAAAAACTTGATCGACGAAAATGAAGTTCCTTTGACCCCGAACGACGCGTGTAGCGTTATCAGTCTTCTACTTCAGTTTGTCTTCAGTGTAAGAGTTGGAGAGTAGTCTTAGGGATTCAGTGAGTTATTGTCATCACTCACTGAATCCATCATCTTCTTCTTGACTCAGTCTTCACCCTTTAAGTTCCGCCTTACTGAGTGGAGAGACTTCTTCTACACCTCGTACTGAGTATCCCGAAGATGACTCACTGAGAGGCTATGCACTCAGTGACCTGATTAGTGTTTAACGGACTAAACACGGGCTATTTTCTATTCAAATCCTAGATTAAGGGGTTTGGGTATTTATTGAACCCAACATTTTTGAAAAGCTTGATAAACACCAAGTCTTTGATACAAGTCTTGGTCATTAAATTAGATTTGCATTAAATGCATTAAATGCATCAAGTCTTTAAGACTTGATGAATTGTAGATGCTCTTAAATGAGTTACATTTTGTACTAGTTAGTATTTTCAAATAATTTTAGGGTGTTAGTTTGGTGATGATTAATGGAGAGTCGTTATTGGAGTGTTGTCCAATACTTAATCATGATACTCTAATATTGACCTATTTTCACTTATTGTAAAGTGTATGAAGTTAAATTTTGTACCTATTAGTCTCTTCAAAGAATTTTAGGGGGTTAGTTTGGTGACAATGAATGAAGAGTCGTTATTGGAGTGTTGTCAAAAACTTAAACATGATACTCTAATATTGACTTAATTTCACTTATTGTAAAGGGTATGAAGTGATGAAGTTATTGGTTAGAGATGTTAGCATTGGTAGTTTAAGCTTTTGTTTGGAGCTAAAAGCGTGAGCTTCTTTTCAATAACTAATATTTGTAAACATAAGTTGTTTCAAATTAGTTTCCAACTTTAAATCCAACTATTTATTTTTATCAAAAACCTTAATGCGCATGATACTTATCCAATTGGAGATATTGTCATTGTGTAATCTTGTGGAGTAAACAAATGAGTAGGTCATTAGTTTTTACCAAAAAGTGATTTGTCAATACTAACTCATATAATTTTTTTGTTTACTTAGTTAAGATTACCTATCATTTCGTTTAAACATGAGAGTATCACAATCGTGCATAACAGTATAACTTTTGGAAAGAAATAAGAATGTGAAAAATAACAAGACTAACATAAAATTATGATTAAACGAATTTATAAACGACAATGTGAGTGAAACTTCACGAGTGAGGTGAAATTCATCACCGTATTATTGCATCAAAACGCTTTTTGCTCTTCAATCGACTCTTGACAAACGATGGATTTTAAGTAAAAGTGGACATCACATATTTGTTGAAAGTTTTAACGCATATTAGGCTACATGATGGTAGCAAAGTAGTTAGTTGGAATGATCAACTTATGAAAGGTGGTAATCACCCGATCATGCGTAATGTTTTCTTCTTCGTCAAGATTTAATGCACTATCACATGAACATCAAGAACTCGTATATAATAACTTTGTCTTATTATACACGAGTAACAGCAAACAACATAATAAAAGACTAATATCAAGTTAAACGTCTTTCAATTGTTCATCAAAAATAACATACCAAAAGTCAACACAAATATAGGATCCAAACAAAATTTGTGACACAATCCAAAGTATCAAAAGTCATTTCCCAAACAAGTCGATATTTCACATTTTGACGATTTTGTTTCGGCTTATAT
Organism: Chrysanthemum seticuspe; assembly: GCA_019973895.1. Lineage (NCBI taxonomy): Eukaryota > Viridiplantae > Streptophyta > Magnoliopsida > Asterales > Asteraceae > Chrysanthemum > Chrysanthemum seticuspe. Next base: position 317,162,075 of record BPTQ01000005.1, read on the forward strand.
AACTGGCTTATGACTTATTTAGTTTTGAAATTATTTTTCATAAGCTTACTTTTTATTGCTCATTTTAAAACTTTTTAACTTATATAAGCTTATTACAGTATGACATAAAAAACATATACAATAAGCCATAAAAGATAAGCTTATGATAAGCCGGCTTGAAACAAACACCCCATTTGTTGACTCCAAATGTTGACATTTTCCATAACCATATGGTTTCACCCCTTTTTTCCACTTAGGCCATAAACATGAAAATCTAATCTCTCATCATTTCTCATAATTATTCAAATTAATCCAGCAATTCTGACACCCATTTGGATCAATTACAACAACCCCAATTCAATTTCCCACAAATCAACCCCAATCTCCTGATCTAGGGTTCCAGATAAAGATTAGGGTTTCTTGATTGATTCATGGTAAGATCACTAACCACTTGATTATACTTCAATTCCTTCAAGGGTTTTTCAATTCAAGGTTCATTTAGTAGTAATCTGTATCAAAGTTTGAATCTTTATCAATGGATGGTAATAAAGATGAAGCTATAAGATGTTTGAATATTGGCAAAGATGCATTAGGGTTAGGTGATAGGAATAAAGCCTTGAAATTTGTTATGAAAGCTAAAAAATTAGACCCATCTCTTGAAGTTGATGATTTGTTGTCAAATTTGGAAAGTGATGATAATCTGAGTGGATCGCCTTCGGTTTCGGGTCCGATTAGGCCGGAAAATGGCGTTAGGCGTAGGGTTCCGGAGACGGGATCTTCGTCTGGGGTAGGAGGGTATAGTGAGGATCAGGTTAAGATAGTGAGCGAGGTTAAGAGGAAAAAGGACTATTATGAGATATTGGGGTTGGAGAAAAGCTGTAGTGTTGAGGATGTTAGGAAAGCGTATAGGAAGTTGTCGTTGAAGGTTCATCCTGATAAGAATAAGGCTCCGGGGTCGGAAGAAGCGTTTAAGAAGGTGTCGAAAGCGTTTCAGTGTTTAAGCGTTGAGGAGAATAGGAAACAGTATGATCTTGTTGGTAGCGATGAGCCGGTTTATGAGAGGCGTGCGGCTAGACGTGGTGGATATAGTAACGGGTTTTATTATGAAGGTGATGTTGATGCTGAGGAGATCTTTAGGAACTTCTTTTTTGGTGGGATGAATCCACGGGCCACTACTCAGTTTACGGGTTTTAGTTTTGGGACCGGGGCGGGTGGAGGGATGCAAGGTGGTAACGGGTCAAGTGGGATGAGAACTTTGATTCAATTGATACCGGTGCTTTTGATTATCTTGTTGAGCTTCATGCCATCAAATGAGCCGGTTTACTCTCTTTCGAGGAGTTATGGTTATAATCATGTTTTGACTACACAAAAAGGTATCAACTTTTATGTGAAATCAAGTAATTTTGAGAATGATTATCCGTTGCGTAGTCAAGAAAGGGTGCAACTTGAGGAAAAGATTGAGGATGACTATGTCTCAATTATTACTCACAATTGTCGGCTTGAGAGGCAAAGGCTTCAATGGGGATATTATCAACCGACAACACCAAACTGTGATAGGTTGAAGCAGTTTGAGACTCTTGCTTCTTGATGACTTGATCGAAGGTTCATTACTTTAAATTACATTTAATTCTAAGTTTTGCTTCTTATTTTTTTTTATGATGATATTTTCTGAATTGATGCGTACTATTTGTATAATCATAGATAATAAGTATGTAACCTTTTTTGCATATCGACCAAATCATGTACGTAATTGGATTGCTATACATGACATATTATATGTGAGCACAAAGATTTCATTTTGATTTTTACAGATTGCGTAATTATTGTTTTTATGACTATTTATTGTGTTATGTCTGAGATTGTGTTGAACGCTCTTTTTATGGCGGAAATCTACGTTATGGGATACGTTTGAGTTTGTACGTGATTTAAATTGGTTTATACATATTTTTGTTACACGATTGAATCTACTTTGAAATGTGGATAACACGGTGTTCTTTTGGAGTGTAATCAATAAATTTTGTCCTTCATACATGGGTTTGAAATCTGCATATCGAAACCTCACCATATAGGGGTGTGCCTGGCAAGATATTTGCAGACTGATTATTTAATCATTGCGGTTTTAAATTGAAGATATCATTTGAGCTAAATGAAGGTATATGATTATTTATCAGATAATCAGTTTGAGAATAAATTGTCCAAAACTGATTATCTGATTATTCTAAAATGCAACGTTTTTAACCCAAACCGATAACAAAATTTTGGGTGAAGAAAATTGACATGTAACACCTGCATTGAAGGAAATGGCTGGAGCTTGGACTAGGGGTGATAAATAGAATGGGTTGGCCGGCTGCCACTATTCTTTTTTTGCTCACTTAAATTTTCTATAGGTGGGCGTGGCAAGTGATAGAATTTACAAAAGTTATACTATTCATATAGTAATCTAATTCTGTAGATGAAAGTCGAGGTCATTTTTTGGGGGCATAAAATAAATTCCATTAATATGATCTCAATGTCATCCTCATGTTTACATAATTCTTGTAATATGCTAGACCTAGATATCTGTTTGATTACATGATATGCGAAATCTGCAAATGTGATTGAACTTGGACAGCGTCTATCTTCAAATGCACGATTGCCAAGGCATTTGAACAACTTTATCTTGCCGGACTGAGGGAAAACCAAAACTGATCACCAACCCCATATGTACATGTCCTTAGCACAAATGACTAACCACAAAAGGGGCAAACAACAACCCACAAAAATGAACGCTAGACAATTATGTTAACGGATCCCCGACATCCCTATGTCCAGCTTCTTGGTGAAGCAATCGACCGTCAAATGATGATCAGATGATCAATACTTGACCAATGAAAGGTGTTCTTGTTGAACCTTTCACTAGGCCAGCCACATGTATGCCAACCAGTTACTTGTTTCTCAACAAAATGCCAACGGAAGCCTTAGTGAACGTGTGTTTGGATTATATAAGGAAATAGGGGTCACTTTTGTAATCAGAATTCTTGTCCAAGCTCTTGTTTGTTGATAAGTGAAAAGCTGGTAGAAAGATTAAACATGTTAAGGGGGTATTTTTTGAGCTTATTTTTTTGGCTTATGAGCTTATTTGTCTTGATTTATATCTCACAAGTGATTTTGCAGCTTTGTTTTTGAACAATTTTTACTTGTCTTTACAATTTTAGGCTGTCAGTTTTATTCAAAGAATTATCACCTAGTAATCCAAGTATTCTAAATCTTTCAAATTTTTATAAAGAAAAACTCAAGTCAAATCTAGTCCCTTACTAAAAGACTGAAGTCATGACAATCACTCGAGTATATAGCATATGCAAACACCTCAATAAACTTTGAAAATTCAAGTTTGTTTACATTATTCTGGAAATTTTTATTACAGTTGTTCATTGCTTATCAATGTCATCATCTTTGCACCTAAAAACTTATAAAATCATACTCATGATCTATTTACAAAACTTTGAAGTAATGGTACTTAAAGCTATAGTTATCTAAAAGTCAAGCTAAAGAACTTTTGAGATTTGACCAAGAACCATGTACCCAAAACATGGACACCTCATTTATACCATCTCGGATCACAACCCAAACGGTTCATTGTGTTGATTTTGGTAAAGTTCATTTATGCTTCATGTACTTTTTCTATAGTCTTATTATACAGTTTGTACCGATGAAAAACTCATTATACATAACCTTCTGACTCATTATGCATAATATACTTTCTCATGTATACTTCTTCCGCATAACTAAAGTTTTTAAAATATTATGCATAATGAATTAAAAGTAAAGTATGTTATGCATAACGCGTTTTTCATCGATACAGACCGCATATTGAGATTAAAGAAAAAGTACATAAAGCATAAAGAGACTTTACCTATTTTCAAACACTAGTTTCTGTTAGTATTTATTACTTATAAGTAATTCATGTTTTGACATGTTCTATAAGACTGAAGTTGTTTACTGTTTGGACTTTATCGATGCGAGAATAACGAGTCCTAAAGGCATATTATTACGAAAATTGAAAAAGTACAAATAAGTTCTTTTAAACGCGATTATATGCAAAGACAAAGATAGATGCTTCTGATCACAAATAACACTAACAATGCTTTTTCTCAACCTTATAAAGTACAAAATGTATGCACTATTAACTTTTTGAGAACGAACTAAAATTTATTTCCGAAAAGGCCTTATAAGCTGAAATACTTGAAGCACAGAGTATTCAGCTATACGAGTACATACACTTTGACTCTTTGAGCACCATGAGCAGAGTAGTTTCTTTAAAAGTTCGACAATGATTACATAATGTACCATCTTCAAAATACTCGATAAACAAAACACGAACTAAAAGTCCTCGGAAAATCTGTTACAATGCGTATCTTGTGAGGCTATGACAAGTTTCTGAATCCAAATCTATTAAAGGGTGAATATCTTATGATAGGGTTTTTAAATCTGACAGTGTCTAATCTAACAATATGTGTTGTTGATGTGGTTATGAATCCAAATCTATTAAAAGGTGAATATCTTATACTAGTGTTTTGTGAGACTACGGCAAATCTCTTGTAAGTTATGTCTATCAAACAAAACTTATATTTTAAGTAATTTATTTTTTCAAAAAATAAACATAGTCTAGAAGTAATTTTGTGTGACAAACATACCCTTAAATTAAATGTTAATAATAGTATAAATAATTCTCTCTCAAGAATTTCAATTTACAAAGAAAGTAAACCAAAAATAAGAAAAGTACAAAAAAATCAACAAGAATCTTTGCCAACTTGTACCCAATAAACTAAACGACACCGTACAAAACACTCAAACACACACCTCATCCATAATTACCAAACTACCCTTCACATCATCACCCTAGCACCTTCCTCTTTAAACCCCTTCACACACCCCTTTCATAAACCCTAGCCACCGTTTCAATCACACACACTAAAAACACACACAAAGCCAAAAAAGATGGTAACCCTTTTCTTCAAATCTCATAAAGTTTCAATCTTTATAAAAATCTTGGGTTTTTATGGTCAATTGATATGTGTATTATTTTCTTGATTTTTTTGTGTGCAGACTGGTGAAGGTGTGAATCCAAAGGCATACCCACTTGCTGATGCTCAGTTGGCTATTACTATTTTGGATCTTGTTCAACAGGCTGCTAATTATAAGCAGCTTAAAAAGGGTGCTAATGAAGGTATATGATTAATCTTGATTTGTTGTTGTAATTTGGTTTTTTAAGGTTTTGTTGATGTTTAGATGTGTTTTGATTATATGGGTGTGGATTTGTTTTGGTTTATGAGGTTTTTGCTGGTCAAATGTTGGTAATTGTTAGGTCAAAGGTGGTTTGTTTGTTTTTATGATGTTTTTGGATGAAATTAAGTTTATGTAATTGGTATTTGGATTAGCTTATTGTATGAAAGCTCATAAACCCATTTTTTTGGTTTGTTAGTTTACTGAGTTGAGTTGAGTTGAGTTTATGACCTTAAATAAGCCATAAGCTAAGCTTAATAAGCTGAAAAAGCAGGTCTGTGAGCTTTTCTAGACACCCCCTTGTTGATTTATATGTGTTTTGGTGATTTAGATTATATGTGTTTTGGTCAAATGTTGGTACTTGTTACTTTGTTAGGTTAAAGGTGATTTGTTATTGTTTTTATGATGTTTCTAAATGAAACTAAGGGGGGTGTTTGTGTTAGGTTATATAGCGAGCTTATGAGCTTATGTAAGCTTAGAAAATATCGTAAGGTGATTTATTCAGGCTCATGAGCTTATTGAGCTGAGTTTGTGGCTTATTTAGGGCCATAAACTTGATAAAGTCATATGCCGGAAAAGGTTAGCTTATAAGCTGTTTCCAAATTTACATAAGCTCGTAAGCCTGGTATATAGGCTATTAGGCTAATACAAACATCCCCTATAGATGAATATGTTTGTAGATTGGGAAGTTTATTAATGTTGTGATTTGGGGATTTTGTATTTAGTTTAGCATTAAGGTGTATGAATGTTTAGGGTATATAATACTTTTGTAATTGATCTGTTCTTGATACAAATATTAAAGATTGATTTAGATGTAATGGAATCGCCAGAAACGGTAGTATGAGTTGATACATGAGAGTTGACAAAAAAACTGACTTTTTACTATTCATGGTTTGGTAGAAACCTGCTCAATTTTAAATAGCGGAAATGGTTTTTGTTCAATTTTGTGTTGGACTTTTGTACTTGATACGTGTTGATTGTATATATAGACAAATCGTTCATTAGAAACGCGTTGATATTTGTCGTTTGTGTTAAATGCTGCTTTAATCAAGGGTTTGGCCTGTTGACTTCGTGACCTATACAGACTTAGCGGTCTCTATAATCGCTTTGTTGTTTGTCGTTTGTGTTAAATGCTGATTTAATTAAGGCTTTGGGGATGCATTGTGTTGACTTCGTAACCTAATAAAGCAAAACCATAATTGGCAACTTACTCAAAGTCTTAAACACGGCCATGATATTTCGTTTTTGCTAATTGTTTACAAACAGATGCCAAGTAACATCTAGAAATGCTGACCTGTAACTAAGGGTTTTAAATTTAGTGATATTGGATCTTGTAACTAGCAGTTTATTTTCAAATGGTTATTTATCAATGCTGGTTGTTTGTGGCTCTAATATCTATCTTTACTTTATGATTTACAGCTACCAAGACCCTTAACAGGGGTATATCTGAGTTTGTAGTGATGGCTGCGGATGCTGAGCCTCTTGAAATCATCCTTCATCTTCCCCTCCTTGCCGAAGATAAGGTATTTAATGCTTTCTATAAAGGACACGTAGCTGCGTATTCAGTTGTTGTATAAGATAATTAGCGTGAGCAGTCATTCATGTTAACTTATATAACATAATGCTACCGATCAATTGCCATATTATTTAGCACTAAGTGACAAAAAAAACTTGAATTATAAACAATGATTTTGCTCATAAACTATCCATCTTTGTAGGTTAAGTTCATTGATTATGTTTTTGTTATTTCTTCTTTGACTATACTCTGTAGTTTCTTAACCGTCTATAATGGTTTTGGCAGAACGTACCCTATGTTTTTGTGCCATCAAAGCAAGCACTTGGACGAGCATGTGGAGTCACGAGGCCCGTGATTGCATGTTCAGTGACCAGTAACGAAGGCAGTCAATTGAAAACTCAAATACAGCAACTCAAGGTTCGCGCTAACTGCCGTTATTGTTTGGACTCTGCTGTTTTTGTCAATGACCTGTTTACGGGTTCTTAACCTTTTTTTTTCCATTTGTTTTCAGGATGCGATTGAGAAGCTCCTGATTTAAGTGAGGAAAAATGGAAATTCGGTGTGATGGGCCTTCTTCCAGGATGTGACTTCCATTAGAGGCTTTGATCTTCTTTTCCTATAACTATTGTTACTGTACTCAAATTTTATTTCGGCATGCATTTTTGCATACTGCTATGATGACTTCTAGTTTTGTGTAACAGTGATGTTGTGCGTTACTTTTTCGTGTTCTAAATAGTGTGGTCTTTAAAGAGATTTATTTCCTTCTTTCTTCACTGCTTTCATTTGGTGTCCTTTAAAGGTGCAATTTTGGGTTTCCTAAATCATACGATGTTTTTTTTTCTGATCATATTTGAAGATTGAGATTATTTTCTGAGAAATATATTAACCTGTCCTGGCATATGTGGTCTTGAAATTTCTAATAGATCCCTATTGACTTGTTTGCCCAACCTGTCCTGGCATATGTGGTCTTGAAATTTCACCACTGCAAAAACTTGCTAAAGCGATTGAAACAAATGTATAACATACTGTAAGTAGGGCTCTGAACGAGACTAGACAACTCGCGAGCTATTCGATATCGACTCGTAAACTAGTCGAAATCGACTCGATATCAACGAGTCGAGCTCGAGTTATCCGAGTACACTTTTGATTCGATTTTGAGCTCGAAAATACTCGGCTCGTGAGGCTCGCGAGCCCTGATATTACACTTTTACCTTTTTATATACATGTAGTTACGTAATTGTCATAAAATAAAGTCGAGTCAAGCTTGATATCCGATCGAGTTTGAGCTTTAAATGTGAAAATAATCGAGCTCGAGTCGAGTTTCCGAGCTCGAGTATGAGATGACGAGCCGAGTTCGAGGTTGAAATCCAAAGCTCGACCGAGCTCAAGTCGAGTTTGAGCTTGAGAGTACTCGGCTCGACTCGGCTCGTTTACACAAACACTAAATTTCTGAAACAATGTAAAATCTACTGTAAAACTGTGAAAGGAAACAAGATCCATGTTGGATACATATTTATAGAAATTCATTAAACAGAAAATAGCCATTTTATGATAGCACTATTGAAACTTGGAAACAGAGATCAGATCATAGTGCATCAATGCAAGTTTAAAATTAACCCACTTCTGTATAAATCAGTAAAATGTTGACATATGGGTTTAAGCATATATTTAAGAATGTTCTTAGGCATCCTAATAATTACTCTGTTTCAAATTGATAAAAAAGTGAACGTGCCGGAGTGGTTATCGGGCATGACTAGAAATCATGTGAGCTTTGCCCGCGCAGGTTCGAATCCTGCAGTCCACGTTTTTTGGAATTAAACATTTTGCGCTATCGGAATATCGGCTTGTTTGCAAAATTGGTCGGTACTAATATCTGTAATGTTTTTAACCATTTCAAAACATAGTTATAACTCATAAAAGATATGTAGATAATCATAACATAGACGACGTATCCTTCGCTTTACAGGTTATTTGTTGTTTTGTTATGGATGTTGATAAGCTAATGTTCGTGATCATTTCGTTGAAAGCCAGATGGAGGTCATAGGCCTTATTTTGCTACTGTTCAAGTTGTATTCATGCCTTGCATCCAAACTTCTGGTTGGTGTTGCCCTGATTTGAACTTATTGTGTATTACTTAATCATGTACCATTGTTATGACTTACAACAGAAAACGGCAAGTTAAATGCAGTAAAGTTCTGAAGTATCGCAATTCCCATGAATGATATAACAAAATAAATCATGCTCCTGAACGTCACAGCACAGATCATGATACATACAGTTTAAGGTCATAATGGAACAAAGGTTCAAAAAATATTTCAAATGCATCAGTAGTATGATACTTCTTACATTTGTGATATGCTAAAGTTAGTAAACTTTCTCATACGCACAAACTTTCAAGATCGAATCTTCTAAATGACAAACTTTCTCATACGCACAACTAGAACCAAGACAAGTCGGGCTCTCTGTCCTTTGTATATGTGCCACGATAGCCTTTAACGCTTCAGCCTCTTTTTCTTGAAGATCAAGTTTATCTTGTAACGCGGACGTAACTATTTTTGTTACCTTCTCCTGAATGGCCTCAATGTCAACAACATGATGTCTCTCCTTATCTACCTTCAACCACCCTAAGGCTACCCTTACTCCAAGAACAGTAGATACCCCCTTACTTCGTCCGACGTGCTCTTTTCTAAACACTTCTGAAAATCAGGTCTCTTCCTAACAAATGGTATGTATCATTTTCCAGCATGTCTTGCTCTTTTTGTGCCTGTCCACGTAAACAATATAATCGTTAGAAATTATATACACCGTTATATTAGTGATATTTATATCATTATATTAATATATATCTAATTTTACCAATTGCCGAAGTGTTCCTTCCATACTCTGTTAACCGTCTTGTGCCCAATGTTTTGTTTTTTGGTAAGTGTGCCAAATCATATATCTTGGAACGATCATTTTGTACAACACTTAACCATTCTTTAGCAATAAGGAGTATGTTCCGGTAGGAATATGGAAGGTCGGTGGGAAGAAGTAGTATAAGCCGGCTATCTTGGTCCATCATTTGGATGGCATTCATCATTATTGACTTTAGGTGTGTCACGTTCTTCTAGATCACAATGGGATCTTCTTAAAGTCAATAATGATGAATGCCATCCAAATGATGGACCAAGATAGCCGGCTTATACCAATTCTTCCCACCGACCTTCCATATTCCGACCGAAACATACTCCTTATTGCTAAAGAAAAAGAAGACGCCAGCATGGTGAATTTCCCAGCCGAGCTCGCAGCCTTCAAATGTTTTCGAGCTCTTGAGTATCTAAATTCAGCTTAATGTAAAACATACAGTCAACAAACTAATTAATTCAACTAAAACGTTGCTAACTAATGTCGAGTATCCAAGATTAGAATATATAGATATACCATAGGTTAACTCATTGGTGCAACACCATATATTTGTGAGTGACTTTGTGAATATGACTTGATATTGATGTGATCATTTGCAGTAGGTGGCGTAATTTGCGTGTGATTAGCGAGTGACTTTGTGAGTTTTGACCTAGAAATATTTGCGACATATCGTTGGATGTAGGTAGACTAATTTGCGTGTGATTAGTGACTGTGAATTTAGATGTGATCAATTTCCGTAGGGGTGAATTTGCATGTGATGAGTGTTATAATACTAGTTGGTCCCACTCAACCCTCCAAGTGTCGGTACGTCCTAGTCGGGAAGGATTTTTGTTTTGAACGGTACGTCCTAGTCGGGAAGGATTTTTGTTTTGAAGTGCACTTGCTTTCGCTTTAGCACTTTTGAGCTTCACACATTAGTAAATAAAAATATTATCAGCAACATTTATAAAATTAGTATGATCATACAAAAAATTATATATTCACCTTAAATTCTTCCGACTCACGTGTTTATGAAGGTGGTCTAACCCACAGTTTGACATTATCGAATGGTCTTGTTTGTATCCACAAGACAAAATTGGCAACATGACACTTTTGTAATGTGAATATGATTCTTCTTCTGCATATATCAAAACCCACGATAAGAAAAATAAGGATTTACCTTTGAAACCTAATAAACCTATCTACGTAGCAAACAAACAAAAGAAACACATACAATACAAGGATCTACCTAAAAAATAACATGAGAAGCGATAACTTAAACAAAAAATAACAAAACCCTTAATAAATAATCTGTCGAAAAAAAACTAGCTGGAAAGCTTTAGATCTAACAAAAAGAGACACAAACCTTGAAATGTACAAAAGAAACATCAAAACCCTTATTAATGTGACCAAAAAACATGGACATTTGCAGCTGCCTAAAAAAATGAGCCTTAAAATAAAGTCGAAAAGATTCAAACATTTATGGAAGTAACAAAAAAGAGAAGCAAACCTGTAGAAATCTTGGTAGAAGGTGACTGGTTTTTGTTGTAAGCACATTGTTATTAGGGTTTGATGATGGAGTGTAGCATTTTATAGGCAAAATATGATAAGAAGAAGAAGACAATAACTATACAACCACCAAGTCACCAACCAAAACTTAAAAGCTCTGCAAAAATTTACACCATCTGAGATAGTACTACACGTCATTATAAGACGAGACAAGTGATAAAAGTTTTGCTTTTAAAAAGTTAAGAGGCCATCAAGTGAGAAGTGACTAGTGATAAAGTTTTGTTCATAGCTCGTGCTATTTTCCCTCAGGACATTTGAGTGAAAACATGGTAGTGAATCTTCAAGGGAACTTATCATGTCAAAATTTCATGTACAACCATACATATCCATACACTTGTCCTTTTTAATTTCTTTTTCTTTTTGCATTTTATCACTCTAGCAGTAAATTGAAATTTACAACTTGCAAATTTTCATCTTTATGTTATTCTTTTCCCTATCTATTAAACTGTATTTGTCATTTGATACGGTAGTTTCCGGTATAAGCAGGGCCGTTCCGTGAATTATGAAGACCCTATGCAATATTTACATTACGGGCCCTTATGGAAACGAAAATTATTTAGACGTCTAAAAGAAATATATGTTACAAAAGAATAATTAAAATTAAAATATGTAGAGGCAACATCGGCTCTCATATAATGTGACATTTCTTTAAAAAGAACACGTAAAGTATACTATACATGTAACGTATATTATTTATTATTTTTCCTAACGATAAAGTTCTCAAATGATTACAATAATTCCCGATGTTGATTAATCTATTCGCGAATAGATTGATGACCAACAACTTGCAATCTCGTGTCTTCTGTGTCATATGTGGCATCATAATTTTCAAAACCCTTAAATCTTTACCACGTGTTCTGGCCAAGAGCTCGAGATCCAAATCACGAATTGATCCAACTATATATATACAATATAAAACAAATTAATAACGAACTATATATAACAATATAAACATGTTTAAAATATTATAAAATTTTTAAAGAGTCTTACATGTTCGTGTCGTCCTTGAGCGAAAGATTTGGATCCTTTAGATCGGTTTTCGGCATTCTTCTCCGATCTTTTCATCGGATCTGGATTGGCCTACTAGTTGACAAGGTTGTGTCATATTTATGAAGGTGGTCTAACCCACAGTTTGACATTATCTTAGCAATCGATTGGTCAAAATTGGCAACATGACACTTTTGTAATCTTTAAACATGATTCTTCTTCTGCATATATCAAAACCCACAATTACCATAAGAAAATAAGGGTTTAGCTTTGAAACCTAATAAACCCAACTACTTTGGTTAACTAGAACCAATATCAAATAATGAAAATAAACTTATTGACGTCCCAAAAAACACACTTGATCACAGATACCGTACTCACATATGATGTAGCAACATTTATAAGAAGAAAATAAACCTCTCATACTTTTATTTTCAAAACAACGTCAAAACTCATAGCCAAATACTACATTAAAAGTACATGTCTCAAACAACATCACATACCATACAAGGTTCTAACTAAAAAACAACATGAGAAGCGATAACTTAAACAAAAAACAACAAAACCCTTAATGTGATCAGACATTAGCATCTGCCTAAAAAATAACAAGCTAGCCACTAAATAAAGTCGAAAACATGCTAATAAAACGTTTAAATGTAGCAAAAAACTTACAGTAGAAGGTGACTGGTTTTTGTAGTGAGCAAGTTGTTATTAAGGTTTGATGAGGCAGAGAGGAAGAGGATGTATTTCCGGAGTGTGGCTGCTAGTGTGTGATGCAAACGTGAAACATAAAAACCCTACTATAACTACTGGAGCAAGCAAAGGTTAAGTAACTGGCCCAACCTTAGGTAACCTCTAAGGCCCAACACACACAAATAAATTCTTAACAACATATTGGTATTCAAACGTTAATATATTAAAGTATTATAAATCCTTGTATCTTAGTTTAGCTATACGTGGTTAACCACCTCAACATGATTTATATATCTTATTTATGACTCAGTTCTTGACTAGACTATTAGGCGTACCACTTGATGTACCTGAAAATGTGCCAAACTTGTTGACAAATTAAATTGAATTTCACGACTAAGGCATAATAGTCCATCAAACATCAGCAATGAACACATAATTGAGAAGATTAAGCTGTTTAGCTAAGGCATAATAGTCCCATATTAATGACTCAGTACTATCCTTAACTCAAATGGAAGATCAACCAACAATGCATCACACTACAAAAAAAAGTGAATTTTGGCACGACTTTCTCGTGCCCAAAATCCAAAGAGAGTCGACCCAAACAAAAAAAAGCACGACATTTACCAATTCAGTTGACCCAAATAATTTTGGCACGACACCTCCTTTGTTGGTTTGGCACGACATGTTTGTGGGGCCCAAAAGGAATTCAACGTGAAAAACAAATTTGGCACGACACTTTCATTGCAAAAAGGTACGACAATGTCGTACCAAGTTTTTTATTTTATTTTATTTAGCTTTTAAAAAAAATAATAAATTGAATTTTTAATTGCAAAAAGGCACGACAAAAGTCGTCCCAAACTGTAATTTCACGTGGCATTGGTGCAAAATGGGACGATCCACGTGGCCTTCGGTGCAAAATGGGACGACATGTGTAATGTATTTTAGGGACGACATTGTCGTCCCTAATAAATCTGGGAGGGCAAAAAAAAGCAGCAAAACTGCAGTTTCCAGATTTTTTCCCGATTTTTTTCGGGAAAAAATCTACCAAAACAAATACAACCTGTAATCAATCACAATCCACAATACCAATTCGACAATATGATACAATACAAAATTACTAAACGGATCGAATAATATTCCACAATTCCACGATACCATTCGACAAATACGATACAAAGTAAACCACTCTTAAACTATACAAGGCGCAAATTTCCTAAATAACATGTCTCAAACTAACAAGTCACAAGCTTATAAAGCTAACATGTCTCAAAGTTATAAAGCTAACATAAATCCACGATATCATTCGACAAATTAATACTATTCCATAAAATTAACAAGTCTAAAACTCACAAACTAACTTCCCGCCTACTACTCATAGTACTCACCGCCCGACTCGTCGCCCGCCTCATTATTATCCCACTATTATCATCATTATTATCAACATGATCAACTTGGCGCAAATGAGGACTATTTTGTGAGTTGTATTGGTTAAGGTCTGGTGGTGGCATTGCATAGTTGGAACTAGAACCCGGGCACGTAGTAGAGCTGGGAAAGGTGGGACGATAACAACCGGCAAATGTATTATTGGGGTCGAAAATGGGAGGTTGGAAACCATAAGGGCCGGGAATGGGAGGTTGGAAACCATAAGGGACGGGAATGGGAGGTTGGAAACCAACAGGGCCGGGAGGGGGAAAAGGGCCAGGAAAGGGTGCTCAGGGAAAGGGAAAAGGAAATGGGTTACCTTGTGCGTTGTAGTGGGTGAAAAACTGCTCAAGGTATGATCTGAACGCCCCAACTGTGGAATAAGCCGCGACAGCCTGTTCCCTAGCCGCGCGAGCGTCTTCCTCAGCCTAACGAGCCCGTTCTTGCGCCTCCTTAGTTTCCCTCTCCGCTCGGCTCATCACCTCTGTCATATGCTGCCTAGTAATGTAATCTTGATCAACATGCCCACCTGTGGACCTGTGAGAGGTTGAGCCACCACCAGGTAACCTCATGCCCCTGCCTGCCATGTTCTAGCGGTTGTCACTCGGAACTATACAATGCAATATTTCTATGCTGCTCATATACGGGATGACACCGACTCTGACTTGCTCTTGAAGGGCCCTCATCTCATTCTGTGTAATTTCAAGAAAAAAAAAAGTATGTTGAAAACAAGTTAGGAAAAAAATAATAAATGAGAAGTAACTTAATATTAATGACGCATGTTAAAAGATAAATTACTTACGTAAGACGTCTCGTTCTGTCTCGTCTTAAATGTGCCATCTTTTTTTGAATGACCCCTCCTCCAAGTTTCAATCAGGTCTTCATTTTGATTTTCATGGGTGACCCTTTATACACACAATATAAAATAAATTGATAACGAGGTAAATATAAACAATATAAAAACCTTTAAAAATCACAAAAATTATAACGAGTCTTACATAATTGTTTCGTCCTTGAACGAACGACTGTCGACCTTTGTAAGTTAAAATCTTGTTTTTAGATCGATTTTTTGCATTTTTGGCTGATCTTGCCATCCGTTTCGGGTCGCACCACCAGTCGACCAACATCTCCCATTGCTCTTGGGTTCTGTTCAGCCAGGCTTTCGGGGGTGGCGGATGTGCCCTTGCCGCCGCGGGCGTCTCGTGGGTATCAAAGTATTTAGACTTGAGCCTGTGTTTGTATTTTCGGTATAGATGCCTCTGCTGTAACTATAGCCCAAGTCCTACCCTTTTCCCCACCGTATAAACATTATTTCCAACTTGGAATCTGTTCTCGTTATTAAACCAAGGCGCCAGGTTGAAATAGGTCTGCAAACAAATATACGCATTTAAACAAACACAGAATTTAAATATAACACGCGTATCTAAACGGTCAATAACAATAAGAATAGAAATAAAATAAACAATAAATATAACCTGTAGTGCCGGCATTATATGCGCCTTATAAGGATCATGAATTTCTTCCCAATCGCAATCAAGGGGAAGTAACCTCACTTGTCCCCCAATAAGACTAGCCAACTGCGGCGCATAAGTGCCTATCGGTGAGAAGGTGCCTTGATCATCAGAATGAAAACATATAGGCAAAGGGCCGTTATTCTCCTTATAAGCCTTCTTTAAGGTCCGATTTGCCGTCTCACCAATGCTCATTGAACCTACAAATATAAGTTATTAAGTTGTGAAAATACATGTAAAAAATTTTAGTTTTATCAATAAAAATTATATAAAAATAATAAAAATAAAAAATCACAATTTGTTACCTGCGCAATAGCCCGACATAGTAAATGAGGGCGATCTGGGTGGATCACCGCCAGCATCCCCGCCGTGTGATCTAGGCTGTACACATGCCATCTGTAAAAGTATAAGTACAAGAACACATAATTTCGTGGACCAATTAATACTAATATACACATTCATATAAATATACACATTCATATAAACATATAGTAACAATTTCATTCAAATTACAATTTAAAAACAATTTTCATAATCAAATTACAATTCAAGAACAATTGTCATAATCAGAATCATTACTAGATAAAACTTCTTCAACAACAATAGTGGGGTTCACTTCATCATCATCATACACATCAACATCATCATCATCAAGGACATGAGCAACGACGTTATCTTCATTAGTAATAAAATCAGCATCTTCATCAGCAACATCATGTGGGGCATCCACTTCTGCTGATTCATCATTTACACTCAAATTCGCATACTCAAAACCAATCAAACCAACAGACAATGCAACATCAGATGAACTGCTTCCATGTATAACATCCTGATCAGAATCTACCACATCCCGATGCCAGATCTTCCGATGATGAACATCTTCGACTACCTTCCAATGAGGTGGTCGTCTAGCAGGGTCTTCAAGGTAGAAGACTTGTGTTGCTTGTGTCGCAAGAATGTATTGTTGATTTCTATAAGCATCCCATTCAGTCAAAATATAATGTATGTCATGTTCAATGTAAGAACGTCTGGAGCGTGGCGTAGGGTTAGTAGGGTTACGGGTGTCGAACCATATACAAAATATGATGTATGCCATGTTCAATGTACTTACGGCTGCCCAAATAAGTGAGCTCCAGAATTTCTTCCAGTTGACCATAATACATAGCTCCATCAGGCCCGGGTGTTGAAACTCCACTGCTTTGAGTGGTATGAAGTTTATCGCGCTCGTGCACCAAGAACTTCACACCGTTCACTATGCAAGAGGGGTTTGTACTTGCACTAGATGAAGGTCCACATGCCAAAGAGAGTAACTCGGGACTACAACTTGGGTCTTTTGCCACGCTCTTTTCACGAATCTACGAAAGAGATACAAACAGATTTAGATGAGCAATAACTCTGGACTACAAGGTAATATATCTAATGCGTTTACCTTGTGATTGAACCAGGGAGGAAAACTTGTTTCCACGGTATTGTTAGGGAATTCACTGCACAAAGGTAATGAATAAGTCATCGGAAACAAATAACTTAAGAAAAAAAAGGGTTCTTCAAAATATAAAAAAGAAGAAACATACTCTTTGTACGCCAGGATGCCTGCGTCTATTTCAGGACTGTTGTTAAGTATAAACCATACAACTGCCTGCATAACATTTGTATTCAACCGAGTCGGGCGTTCCTTACCCACCTGTTTGCCTACGGACTGGAACACCTGGAATTTATCTGGTTGTTCAGGAAAACCGTCATCATTTCTGTCAAGACGATTTAATCTCGTCTCGACATCCTTAAGATAACGCGAACATAAATTTAATGTTTCTTCTGCAACATAACCCTCTACTATAGAACCTTCAGGCTTGGCTTTATTTCAGACATAATTTTTTAGATTTTTCATGTATCTTTCAAATGGATACATCCACCTGTAGTAAACAGGGCCACCTAGAATAGCCTCTTCGGGTAAATGTATAACCAAATGAATCATTATGTCAAAAAAAGTAGGAGGAAATATTTGCTCTAAATTAATCATAACATCGATCATTTGCTTTTTAGCTTTCTCCATGTCCTGCTGCATCAAATTTTGAGCACAAATCTACTTAAAGAATAAGCAGAGCTCGATTATGGGGTTGAAATGTCTTTAGGTAAGTATCGCTGAACTCCATAAGGAAGTAACCGCTGCATCATTATATGACAGTCATGAGATTTTAGGCCCGTTATGTTGTTATCATCAGCGGTCACTTTTTTCTTGAAGTTGGATCCAAACCCATCAGGTAGTCTAACTCCTTTGATGAATTTACAAAAAAGTTTTTTGTTTTCTGGTGTGAAATATTACGTTGGATGAGGCTTATCGAACTTCCCGTTTCCTTTAACAACGAGCCACAACTCCTTTCGAACTCCCAAAGTTTTCAAGTCTTACCTTGCCTTTAGCGTGTCTTTGGATTTGTCGTTCATTAACAAGGTATTCAGCACACTCTCAAGCACGTTCTTTTTTATGTGCATGACATTGAGATTGTGTTTTAGTAGAAGAACGGGCCAATACTCCAATTCGTAGAAGATAGAACGCTTACTCCAATGCAATTCGATTTCTCGATTAGGTTTAGGGTTATTTTTTAAAGTATTTGGATGCTTCCCTGAGAGAAGTTTAAAGACTTTACTAAATTGAATCATGATTACCTCATGGGTAAAGCTTCTAGGAGGATGTTTCTTTTCAGGTTTACCATGGAATTCCTTATGTTTATTCCTCAGTGGATGCCTTACGCATGAGAATCTTCTATACCCAACATAAGTGATTTTATGCTTCACAGGAAGCGATGGAGTGTCCTGATTACATGTGGGGCATGCATAGTAGCCTTGTCCACTCCACCCAGACAAACTAATTCGAGTTGGAAAGTCATTGATGGTCCATAAAACCGCCACTTTCATTTTGAAATGAGTACCCGTAGCAACGTCTAAAGTCCACTCTCCTATCCATAACTCTTTGAGTTCTTTGATCAAAGGCTGCAAGAAAACATCAATGTCCTTTGCAGCTGATTTAGGGCCAGGAATTAACATCATCAACATTAAAGAAGTCTCTTTCATACACATCCAAGGGGGTGTGTTGTATGTTGTCAATATCACCGACCACATGCTGTAAGTTTGACTCATGTTGCCAAACGGATTGAAACCATCAGCAGCCAACCCTAATCGGATGTTTATAGGGTCACAAGAAAACTTAGGTTTCATTATGTCAAAATTTTTCCATGCTGGACCATCACACGGGTGATTCATCTTACCGTTTTCCTTAGACTGTCCAGTAGCATGCCAAGTCATCACTTTGCGATGTGTTTTGTGTTGAACATACATGTAGTCTAGGTTTTAACGGAAAGTAACGCAACACCTTGTTGGCAACTTTCTTCCCCTTTGTCTTTAGGTTTTTTCCATCTACTCTTATTGCAGATTGGACAATTATTGAGACTTTTGTTCTCATCTGATCCCCAAAATAAAAAACAATCATTTATACAAGCATGGATCGATTCGTATCCTAACCATATATCTTTGTATGTCTTCTTGATTTCATAGTATGACGGTGGGAAATTGAATCCTTTACTAGGGGGACATGCCTTTTACAAAAGAGCTAGAATCTTGTTAAACCCGACATCAGTTATTTTATGTAAGACCTTGATGTGCGTAAGCTCTGACGTAAAGCTCAATGTAGTCATATCACAACCTGGGTACAACTTTTGGGTGGACCTGTTGTTTGATCTGGTTGAGAAACTGTTGTTTGAGATGGTAGAGTTGGGACATTATCTGCAGAAATATCTTGGAAGAATGCATCCATGTCCATGTGTTCAGGTGAAGGTGGTTGTGGTGTGTTGTGTACTATGGGTGGAGGAAGCAGTTCACCGTGATATTTCCAAGTGGTATAATGTGTGTCAAACCCGTATTTAGATATGTGTGACTCAAGAGTTTTGAGCGTACCCAATTTAGTTGGAGCGTTACCACAACGAACACATGGGCAATGAATCATTTTTGAGATGGGGTTTAACAATGGCTCACAATGCGTGACGAATGCAAAAAGACCATCTAAAAATTCTGGGGAATTACGGTTGGATACAGTGGTCCAACTCTTATCAATTGTCATGACTGCGTTGTAAAAAAAACATATTCAAAAAAATGAATTTATATATATACATACATATGCAAATAAACACATTCAAACATGAAAAGGCGTAATTATGAGCTGTTCTGTTTACCTAGTGCAACTATGGAAGGCAATCCTAACCCACTCTTTGAATGTCTCGTCTCATATATGAATGCGTATAACTGATTTACTATTTGAAAAAAATTCGGCAGCATTTCCCCTCAACTCCCCAAATATGTGCATTAAAGACATATTCGTAGGAGTGAAAGGGAAATACTATCGAATTTCTCTCAAATAGTAAAACAGTTATACGCATCCATATCCTAAATGAGACAAAACATTCAAAAAGCAGTCAGAAACAGGGGACTTTCCGAAATTAATTTCTAATAAATTAATTTCGGACGGGTTTTCTATAGGATGATTAACTTCGGACAGGGAATTTCCAAAATTAATCACTAAAATCCTAAAAACAGTAACACAAGTTTAACAATTACAATATTACTAACCAAACGGTATATTCACAATATCATACTAAACATACAAAATCCGATAACTTTTTAATTCATCAATATTTTTTCCGATATCACATATCATTTTCATTTTAACACGGTCATTTTAAGTATTATAACTAACAGTTAATAACATCTTACATATCATTTTAACACGGTCACATATCATTTTTTTCGATATCACATATCACATATATTTTTTCCAATATCACATATCACTTGAATTAAAGTATATACCTATTTCGCGGCTGAAAATACAGGAAGAGAAGAAAAGAGAGAGAGAAAAAGAGGTGGTCGCTCGACCCGCCCTGACACGGCTGTCCTGGTTGACCCCGACGGTCCCGGCTGTCCCAAACATTACACATAAAACCATAGTTAAACAAACCATTGTCGTCCCAAACTTACATTAACCAAATTAATTAATAAAAACTTTTTACGACGACATTGTCGTCCCAAAACACATTAACAAAATAAAACAAAGTCAGTAACCTACACGGTGGTGGCCTGCTGATGCGGCAGTGGTTCGTGGTGGTGGAGCTGTTGCGGCTGTGGTTCACGGTGGTGAGCTGCTGCTGCGGTGGACCATCTAACCAACACAAACACAACATAAAACCATAGTTAAACAAATCATAAATAAAGAAAATAAATTAACAAACAAAATTTAAAAAAAAAACACCTTTAAACAAAACAAAATAACAAAAATTATAAAAATTGTGCACAGTGGTGACTGGTGCGTGTATAATTGATGGTTACGAGTGATAGTAGTGTTGTGGTGGTGTCGAATTGGAGAAAATAGCGTTTTTTTTTTGGGTTTCGAGTGGATTTTTATGGTGTTTAACGAGATTATTATTATTATTATTATTTTTTTATTTATTTTTTTTAAGTGATGAAAGAAGAAGATAGTGATCTACTGGTGTCAATTATTGATGTCAAAAAGGGACGACATAGTCGTACCTTTTTGTTTTTTTTGCGAAATATTTGGCGGGTGGTTTGATTTTTCGTGAAAATTTTGGGTGAAATAAAAGGTACGACATATGTCGTGCCTTTTTGTTTTTTTTCCCTTTATCTTATGTATTTTAAAATTTCTAGTGAAATAAAAGGTACGACATATGTCGTGCCTTTTTGTTTTTTTCCCTTTATCTTATGTATATTAAAATGTGTTTAAATTATTTAATTAATACTAAATAAATTAAATTTGTTGTAAAAATTTTAAAACCTGATACCAACACTGAGAAAACCTGATACCAACACTGAGAAACCTGCTGCTAGTGGATGGGGTACCAAGAAACCTGATACCAACACTGAGAAGGGATCTTCTTGGGTTCAGAAGGTTGCCAAAGAGGATGAAGCAGGATGGGGATCAAAGGAAATCAGACGACCAAAACTGACAAGTTTGATGAATTGAAGCCCAAATATGAAATGAGTTGAGAAGAAGATTTCTCCTACATGAAATGTGTTGAGAAGAAGATTTATCCTCAAAAGGATGTTGAGCCATCTGAACCGTGGGGGACAAAGAAGAATGATAGTGGATGAGGTACCAAGAAACCTGATACCAACACTAAGAAGGGATCTTCTTGGGGTCAGAAGGTTGCCAAACCGGATGAAGCAGGATGGGTGATAACGCTACACGCGTCGTTCGGGGTCAAATGAACTTCCTTTTCGTTGAGCAAGTTTTTCAACACCCTAGGCAGTGAACCTAATCATTGTAGTGTAGTATTAGGGTAAGCCACGGGAATTGATATCACTCTCTAGGAGAATAGGAATGCTAGTGAGAAGTTACTACGCTAATGTTGGGGTTGAGGAAGATTATTTTTTATCTTTTTTATGTTTTTTAGGAAATGGAAATGTACGAATCTCGGGGTTTGGATTTGGGGGTTGGTATTTCTACCGATTACTTCTACTATCTAATTATCTAATTAACTAAGGTGAGGGTAGTCTATGTCTATTGTTGTGTGCTCGTATGATAGTTAAAAATGTATTTGCCTAGGCCTAATTACTCCCTAGTTATCTCCTATTGGTGGTTGAATTGTCACGTCCTTATTCATAATTGCGTTGTGTCTCTAAGGTCGTAGGGTATGTATTTATCCCTAATCTTTGAAGCTACCAAAGGTTAATGACTACAAAATCTCTAGAATTTATAAACTTCAACTCTAAGGTATTCTTTGAATGACTAGCCTACAATTACTCTAGGCGATCATCAACTAAGGTTCATCAAAGATTAATCAAGCATTACAAACACAACGAATGACCTATCGCAATACTATGTCAATCACAATTAAAATAAGAGACAACCAATCAATATTCAATAACTAAGTTTCATATTACCTAAGCAAACACACAAGTAAATTAGCCGGACATGGGGAACATGCAAGCATACACACAATCAAAGGAAGACATAATTAAATTAATGAAGTTAAACACTTATTTTGATGTAAAATAGGGTATAGAACCCAAAAATACTGTACAAGACAACCTTGGTTCAATTTAGGTTTTTACTCCAAAAGACTACACACTAAAAACTAAAAAATTCGGATTCTATATATAAGATTACACTTGCGACGGCGTCACCCTTTAATTTGTGACGCCGTCGGGTCGCCGTTATTAGGGTTTCGTCTTGGCCATGTTAGTCTTGCGATGGCGTCACCTTATGCTTGTGACGCCGTCTCCTTCAGTCTCTGACGTCGTCTGGATCAAATCTAGGCCGTCTGAGTTGCGACGCCCTACTCTTTTAAAACCTTAAGCCGTCACTTGTAAATGAGCAATTTGGCTACTGAGTCGTCACAAAATTTGTCTGACGGCATCTCTAGTTGTGCCTGACGCCGTCACTTGTAAATCCTGGCGCCGTCCCCTTAAGTTCCAGCAGCCTGAGTGTCTCGATTCTTGACTTTGGCCATTTTCTTCGTATATTCGCGTATTTTCATCCGAATAAGTGTCATTCCAGCATTTTGCCATAAAGATACCTAAAAAGTGAAAAGGAACAATATTAAGTAATAACGGATACAAAAGTGATCAAATAAGGGCTTAAACGACCCCTTAAAAAGGTACATTTTAAAACCTTATTAATGGGGCTCAAAGAAATTCAGAAGACCAAAACTGAAAAGTTTGATGAATTCAACCCCAACTATGAAATGAGTTGAGAAGAAGATTTCTCCTACATGAAATGTGTTGAGAAGAAGATTTATCCTCAAAAGGATGTTGAGCCATCTGCACCGTGGGGGACAAAGAAGGATGATACAGCTGCTGCTGCTAGTGGATGAGGTACCAAGAAACCTGATACCAACACTGAGAAGGGATCTTCTTGGGGTCTGAAGGTTGCAAAAGTGGATGAAGCAGGATGGGGCTCAAAGAAAATCAGACGACCAAAACTGACAACTTTGATGAATTCAAGCCCAAATATGAAATGAGTTGAGAAAAAGATTTCTCCTACATGAAATGTGTAGAGAAGAAGATTTATCCTCAAAAGGATGTTGAGCCATCTGCACCGTGGGGGACAAAGAAGGATGATACAGCTGCTACTGCTAGTGGATGGGGTACCAAGAAACCTGATACCAACACTGAGAAGGGATCTTCTTGGGGTCAGAAGGTTGCCAAAGCGGATGAAGCATGATGGGGCTCAAAGGAAATCAGGTGACCAAAACTGAAAAGTTTGATGAATTGAAGTCCAAATATGAAATGAGTTGAGAAGAAGATTTATCCTCAAAAGGATGTTGAGCCATCTGAACCGTGGGGGACAAAGAAGGATGATACAACTGCTGCTGCTAGTGGATGGGGTACCAATAAACCTGATACCAACACTGAGAAGGGATCTTCTTGGAGTAAGAAGGTTGCCAAAGCGGATGAAGAAGGATGGGGCTCAAAGAAAATCAGACGACCAAAACTGACAAGTTTGATGAATTCAAGCCCAAATATGAAATGAGTTGAGAAGAAGATTTCTCCTACATGAAATGTGTTGAGAAGAAGATTTATCCTCAAAAGGATGTTGAGCCATCTGAACCGTGGGGGACAAAGAAGGATGATACAGCTGCTGCTGCTGCTAGTGGATGGGGTACCAAGAAACCTAATACCAACACTGAGAAGGGATCTTCTTGGGGTCAGAAGGTTGCCAAAGCGGATGATGCAGGATGGGGCTCAAAGAAAATCAGACGACCAAAACTGACAAGTTTGATGAATTGAAGCCCAAATATGAAATGAGTAGAGACGAAGATTTCTCCTACATGAAATGTGTTAAGAAGAAGATTTATCCTCAAAAGGCCGTTGAGCCATCTGAACCGTGGGGGACAAAGAAGGATGATACAGCTGCTGCTGCTAGTGGAAGGGGTACCAATGTGACACACGGTAAATTTTCACTCATATTTAAATAATAAATGGTACTCCCTCCGTCCCAAATTTATTGTCCCCTATTGACTTTTTTGGTCTTTCTTTCTCAACTTTGACTATAAATATTTTTATTTGTGCTATACAATTTTTGATAAAAATTATACCAAATGAAAATACATTTAAAACTCAATCCGTTCATATATTTTGTATCAAGTATTATGTAATATAAACAAAATTACTTAAGGTCAAAGTTGAAGAGTAAAGACCGAAAAAGTCAAAAGGGGACAATAATTTTGGGACGGAGGTAGTATTTTATTATTACTAAGCCTAATCATTAAGCACGCATAAGCTTTGCCTGATCATTTGAGTAGATAACTCGCATACAGTAGCCTATTGCATTACTTTTGCATTCATTTCATTATATGAATATTGTGTTATTGTCTTATGATTAAATTTATAAGACGAGAGGTTATCTCGTTTTCCCCAGTGACCGACACTGCATGCGTACCGACACTATGATAAGGGTAAATAAAACAAATGATAAACTCCCGTAATGGAAAATATTACAAAGATAATAATATTTCCGAAGCGTTTCTATAAGATACTACATCATAAAAATTTTCATACATTAATACTTCAGCCACGGCTTTAATACCGCGGGACACAAAATACTTAACACATCTTTCACTTTAATTAATACTCTTAATACTTAAAAGTGTTACCACATACTTAATATTTCAAATAAATTTAAGTTTTATACAAAATCCTCCCTTTATAAAATTTGGGATAAGTATCCCTTGTGTCTTCATCATTCACGACAAATACACCAAGAGAGAGAGAGAACACAAAAAGCAGAAAAGTGAAAACCATCTTCTTCTACCTCTATACCTGCACCTCGAGTAGGTCAAGCATCCCAAAGAAGTATATCAACACACTCCTTTCATCATCTCCAAGTATCTCTCATCCAAAACCATGAGTCCTTTTGTCTCCCCAACCTTTCTCTTGGAGGCGTCCATTACCATTCGAATGAGTCCAAAGAGCTTCAAGACAAAAGCCACCAAAGAGAAGCACATATCAACATCAATCCACCTAGAGTCAAAGCTCAAGACTCCCTAGGTTGTAGGGGTTTAGCTCAAATCGGCTTCACACCAAGACTCAAGAGGAGAAAGAAGGTCAAGGCTTTCCAAAACACTTTCTCTATTTCTAGTAGAGGTGTCAAATGCCCCAATTCAGTTTCATCATCAACTTTACCAAAAATTAGGGTTTGTGAAACTTAGGGGTTTCAACAATTAATTTGGGGGTTTCGCATTTGGGAGTGCATTTGAGCTAATTCAAGATTCATTTGGTTCGAAACCCTCGAAGCAGCCTTCGTCCTTCACACATCGCCTTTCGAGTTAAGGTTATAAATCTTCCTTTGTTGTAATGTTTTGGGTGTTGTTAATGTAATGTCAAGTTTGGTGGTTTCTATAAAAAATTTGTTATACACTTGGTCATGCTAGTAACATTCTTTCTTTGTTACTATGTTGAGATTAATTTGGTCATTCATTTTGTTGGGTTGATTCCTGTCGAGGAGTATGAACCAAGAAAAGTAGAAGAGTTAAGTTTTATAAAAAGATTTACTAGTAACATTTAGTATTAAATCTGAAAAACTAGTGTTAGTTGTGTCAATCGTGTCTAGAACTGAAAACTTGCGTATCGAGAAATTGGCTATACATTTGATCATGTTAATCATCTCATCCCTTGTTAGTATGATGGGTTTTGCCTCAACTTAGAACCCACTCGGGTACTCGAGGTATTCATCAGTCAATGTCTTGTTGTTGTTTCATGTAGATATAAATTTTAAGCTAAAAGAGTCATCTCTTTGTCATTATAAGTTGTTTCGAAACCTAGTGATAACTTGGTCATCTTAATACTTGCGTTGAATCTAGACATAGGATTGTGATTATGGCACCTTGTCGGGTTTTCGAAAACTAAGTGTTGTTAGGACAAACAAGTGAAACCGGATTTAAATTAACTCAAGTGTTGGAAGAGTAGAACTTTGATGTCTACTCGACCAACCTCTTTTGTCTAGAGTATGTCTAACAACATGGGTTATGTTGTGTTTTGGAGTGAGCCGAAAGCTCACTATAGTTATCAACATTTTCTTGTGTCTCTACTTTGCAACAGGGAACCGGGTTGAGTAGTACTCGACCAAACACATGGTTTTGTCACACCGTTGCTCTAACCATTCCGTTAATGTGTCAAACTTGAGTAATATTCGAGGCGTTTTAGAAACAACGGGTAGTCGAGTATACCTAGGAGCACGTCAACTGTGGTACCCTCGGTTTGAGTTTAGCTTCGAAATGTTAGTATCTTGTTCACATTAAATGAACCCTTGTAATATTATATTTCCTTCTGCGTATGGTTTACTCCACAAAAATATTGGCGCAAGCAGCTTCCATCAAAATACTAACTAGTGTCTTTGACATCCAAAAAATTCTGGGCCACAACCCAACTTGTATTTGTGACACAAGGGAGTTGCTTGGTTGTTTTATGGGCCTCGGCCCATATCTGGTACTTTGTTACTATCGACACCAGGCCGCAACCCATGGTGGCTCGGGGTGTTCATTTGATGGTTTAAACGGGTCAACAAAATAAAACGTGTAACATAAACTAGAGATCAATTATAAAGTCAAACTCCTTCCCGCATATTCTTCCTTCCATTTCGCACATATTGTCTCAACGTCAAAAGCCTTAATCCAACAAAGCAAGTGTAAAGATTTAATATAAATAACAAGTGCTTAAAACATGTTTCACTATTAAGATCTACGTCAAGTTTAAGCGTCAACGTGTAAACCAACTTATATCATAAAGGTTACTAGTTGTACATTGTAAGAACCCAATTTCAATAATTAAACGAAGGTCACTATATCCTTTTATGATTTATTAAAATTGAAAGTCCTCAAAATTTAACTCAATTGTCTTCTAAATACAATTAGAAAATAAGTAAACTAATATTGATTTTGACAATACTATTAAGTGTCAACTTAAATAAGTGTATATACATTTATATACTTAGTAATAGAACGTCGTGATTATTTTGAAACAACTTTAATGTCGACAACACCATTATAGTGTCAACATGAAAAGTATATATACTTTCGTATACTTACTAGTAAAACCATTTATTCATTTTTACAAACTAAAGTAAGTGATACTTAAAACAATGAACTAAAAAATTGCCCTCCTTATCTAGGTCGCGTGTCGGTGCCGGTTCAAACAGCACCAGCTCAGGACCCAAAAGCTGTTATAACCTGCTTTGGTTGAGGTGAGAAAGGGCATTATAAGAATGAATGCCGAAAGACCAGAAACCAAGGCAATGGGGGAAATCAAGGAAACTGAGGAAATCTAGGAAGCCATAGGAATGGCAGGATTCAGGGAAATGTTTGATAGCCGAGTAACCAGGGAAATGGCGAAGGAGCTCGTGGAAGGGTCTATGCTGTGACCCAAGTGGAAGCTCAGGAAGACCCGAATGTCGTGACGGGTACGTTCCTTATAAATAACCTTTATGCATCCATATTGTTTGATACGGGAGCCGATAGGAGTTTTGTTTCTAATGCATTTAGTCCACTACTCGATATTGCCCCAACTGCATTAGGCAATGCATACAATGTGGAACTGGCTAACGGTAACGTAGAAAGGGTAGATACCATCATAAGAGGTTGCACCCTAAACCTATTAAACCACCCATTCAATATCGACTTGATACCAGTAGAATTGGGTAGTTTCGATGTCATCATCGGGATGGATTGGTTATCAAAATACCATGCTGCCATCATTTGTGACGAGAAGCTAGTCCGAGTACCCTATGGAGATGAAGTCCGAACTGTAGAAGGAGACATAAGTGATAGAAGGAGCGCGTCAAGACTGCATGTCATTTCCTGTACCAAGGTGTTGAGGTGTATCAAGGAAGGATGTCACATCTTCCTAGCACAAGTCACCGGGAAGGACGAAAAAGAAATGGAAGAAAAACGTCTGGAGGACATGCCAATAGTGAGAGAATTTCCTGAGGTCTTTCCTGAAGACTTGCCAGGACTTCCGCCAGCCCGACAGGTTGAATTTCAAATCGATTTAGTGCCTGGTGCAGCACCAGTAGCAAGAGCACCTTATCGATTAGCTCCAACGAAACTCCAGGAGTTATCAAACCAGTTGTCAGAACTTGCGGAAAAAGGATTCATTTGACCATGTTCATCACCATGGGAAGCACCAGTCCTGTTCGTCAAGAAGAAGGACAGAACTTTCAGAATGTGCATCGACTATCGTGAGTTGAATAAACTAAACATTAAGAACCGTTACCTGTTAATACAAATAAACAGTAAAAACGTTTATTAATATTTTGCGATCTCTTTGTGTTTTGTTGATAACAAATATAATGTTGTCTTAAGTATAATTATAAGGATACATGTTATTTTTGTAAAGCATTTACATATAGCCATTTAAATAAAAAAAATATAGTAATTAAGCATTTGTTGTAATAGTTTATTAGGATGGGTAAAAACCATAACCCATGGATCTTAACCCATACCCAAGAAGACTAGATACAATGTATACTTAGATACATTGAATCTAAAGAAAACCCATGGACCAACCCATAACCAAAATAACCATGGGCAAAGAGGAGTGTTCCACGGATCCCTAGGTTTACACTAGACGAATCCCAAGTGGAAGGGATCCGTGTGATCCGGGGAACAGTGAAGAATTTTGCCTATAAATAGAGAGTCATTTCTTCATTCTAACTCACCCCTCTTCTTACTAAATCTCTCATACATTCTCATTCTCTTCTAACATATAGATCACTTGATCTAGAGAGTTTTTCTTCTTTCTTTCTATTTGTGATCCTCATATAGGTCCTTCTCTAAGGCGAGATCATGAGCATTCTACAAGTCATACAAGCAAGGGGTCCTTGATTGATTTGTCACTCCGCAAGATTTCTGTAGGGAAGATCTTGTATTTGATATTTCACATATTTGTTGTGTAATAGTTGTGTTAGGTGTGGTTCGCCTTGGTGTGAAAGAACTCGGTATCTAGCTTTATACCGGAAAAAGTGTAAGCAACGTTGTGAAGGCTTCTCCGCCAAGTGAAGGAGTTTGTTGACATAGTGCTTGAACTCTCGAGTAGGTGACTCGGGGAGTGGAGTAGGGCAAGGAAGGTGTCCTTGTAGCCGAACCATTATAAATCGGTTGTGTCATTTCTATCTCTTAACTTTATTTATTTGCTTGCATTATCATTAGATCTATACGTTCTCAACATCCATACGATTCCACATAATATCGAATCTAAAGTTTTTGAAATCAACTTAAAATTGGCAAAACTATTCAACCCCCCATTCTAGTTTTCCACATTACCCACTCCCAAGGATCGATGACTTATTCGATCAACTTCAAGGTTCGAGTTTTTATTCAAAAATTGACTTAAGGTCCGGATACCATCAACTAAGAGTTCGGGAAGAAGATATTCCCAAAACCACCTTCAGAACTCATTACGGACATTACGAGTTCCAAGTCATGCCTTTTGGGTTAACCAATGCACCATTTGTGTTCATGGACCTCATGAACCGAGTGTGTAAACCCTACCTAGACAAATTTGTGATCGTTTTCATTGACGACATCCTAATTTATTCCAAGAGTGTGAAGGAACACGAGGAACATCTTAGATTGATCTTGGAATTGCTGAAGAAGGAGGAACTGTATGCTAAGTTCTCGAAGTGTGAGTTTTGGATATCGACTGTACAATTTCTGGGTCATGTAATTGACAGCCAGGGTATTCATGTGGACCCCGCTAAGATCAAGTCGATAAAGGATTGGGCAACACCCACAACTCCTACTAAAATACGCCAATTCTTAGGACTCGCTGGGTACTACAAAAGATTTATTGAAGGTTTCTCAAAGATTTCCAAATCTTTAACCAAACTAACCCAGAAAAACGTCAAGTTTGACTGGGGAGAAAAAGAAGAAGAAGCTTTTCAACTCCTTAAGGAAAAGCTGTGTAGTGCACCTATCTTGGCCTTACCTGAGGGTAGTGAAGACTTTGTTGTTTATTGCGACGCTTCACATAAGGGGCTAGGAGCGGTGTTAATGCAAAGAGATAAGGTGATAGCATACGCCTCTCGCCAGTTAAAAACCCATGAGAAAAACTACACAACGCACGACCTAGAGTTAGGATCAGTTGTGTTCGCACTCAGGATTTGGAGACATTATCTGTATGGCACGAAGTGTGTCGTATACACCGATCACAAAAGCCTACAGCACATTTTGGATAAAAAAGAACTGAACATGAGACAACGCCGATGGTTGGAATTGCTCAGCGATTACGACTGCGAGATTCGTTACCATCCGGGTAAAGCGAATGTAGTTGCTGATGCTCTCAGTAGAAAAGAGCACCCTTAGAGTCAGATCTTTGGGTATGACAATCAGTTCACCTCTTCCATCCAAGATTCTTGAGGCTCAATCGGAAGCACTCAAGGAAGAGAATCGTCCAAATAAGAACCTTTACGGAATGCCAGAAAGTGAAAATGGATTCATGAAAAGGTCGGATGGAACTTTATGTTTCAAGGATAGAAGTTGGATTCCACGGTACGGAGGAATTCACGATGTCATCATGCAAGAATCTCACAAATATAAGTACTCCATACACCCAGGATCCGACAAGATGTATCTCGATCTGAAGAAATTGTACTGGTGGCCAAACATGAAGGCCGACATTGCAGCATATGTCAGCCAGTGTTTAACCTGCTCAAAAGTAAAAGCCGAACACCAGAGACCCTTAGGTCTATTAGTACAACCCAAAATTCCCGAATGGAAATGGGAACGTATAACAATGGACTTTATCACCAAGCTACCTAAGACCTCTAATGGCTACAACACTATTTGGGTAATAGTTGATCGTCTCACCAAGTCAGCACATTTCCTACCGATGAAAGAGAGTGAAGAAATGGACAAACTTGCATGACTATACCTGAAGGAAATCATCGCACGTCATGGTGTACCCATCTCCATCATCTCGGATAGAGATTGTTAGATATAAGTTTTCACATACACATCAAACCATAACACAAAGTGGCGTATAGATGAACTTCTAGAGAGAGAAAGTTAGAGGTTTAGGGAACTTAGTGAGAGAAAGTGAAAGATATTATTATGAGCTCCAACTCTCTACCTTGGAAGGTAGAGAGTATTTATAGTCTTACATAAATCGCCACACATCGGGCTGTGGATCAGGCATACAGTGGGTAAAGACCCGTCCGTCCTCCACGGTGTTACTAAACTAAATACTACTTAACTTACAATAACTATGACTACGAGCTTTCTAACGATTACATATACTTGAGGTGACCGACTCTTTAATACCTGGAATTTCTAATTCCTAGCAATCTCCCCCTAATGGAGGTCACCTCAATCATGTACCAAAATTACATTGAATACAAATAGATATTACATTAAAAATTGTTCTTGCATTCTTGATGTAGTCCTTTGCTTCTAAGCTCGTAGTCATTGATTCTTCACATTGCATGTTTGGTTACTCCAAGTGGAGGTCTTTTACTGATCCACGTGATAATAATTTTGAGCCATATTTTGAGATCATCAGCTATCAAAAAATCTCAGTGACATCCTTTATGGTGTTGGTATTATGTGATGTTGTGACTTTAGGACCGACATGCTCACATTTTGGATCATGATATCTTCTCATCAGAGTAGCGGAAGCTTTTGTTGAATCATGATATTGGCAGCAGCGTAGCAGAAGCATGGAGTGAAAATATCAGAGTCATTTATGCACTAATCATGATTTCCTTTTAGATGAATGTGTTAAGTGAGCATGCGGCTATGGATTGACCGCTTCATTCTGATCAGCTGCAAACGTCGGGTGTACCTGCATACAACAGTTAGCAATAAATCGTACGAAAGTGTCTTTGATTACTTTCGTTGAATTGAGGTACACGGCCCACGGTTCCCCGTTGATCAGTACAAGTACTGCCTGTGATCAGGTAGGATTCCTAAGAATCTCCTTGACAGGGTTTCGCAGCTGTTCTAACTGTTCTCAAACTGGAACATCTCAAAGAAGACAACACAGAGTGAGTGAACCAGCGAATTTAAGTCCACTGATTGATGAAAAGATATTTGAAAAACAATCGTGTATTGCTCAATAGAAATTGTTTTTGCAATACAACGAAGGTTTTAATGAAAATCAATTATCAATCATAAAACACCTTTTGATTTGAAATATCCGTACACGGTCGATGTGCTAAAGAAAAGAGTTGTTAAGCACAAAGACCGGTTTTTCAAAGGTATCCGTCAATCCATAACCTGAACCAGGATTGATTCAAGAGATTGAATCGCCCCATTGTTTCTGTTCAGTTGTCACATGGTTGATCTATATAATAGATCTCACATGCCACCTACTAGGAGCTTGTTTGATGTTGGCTCCAGAAGGCTTTCCATCTTCATAGTGAATATGTATACACATCACTCAGATGTTCTGGCAATACCACAAGGATAATGCGTAGGACTCAAGATATAATCTCTCTTTCCACATTGTGTGAAACAGAGAGTCTTCATTGAAAGTGTCCTAATGAGATTTAATGATGATCTCGTGGCTCTAGACTCAATATGTGCATATTTGGATCCTGTGCCGGAGACTAGGGAGAGGGTCTCCTTCTTCAATATCAACAATCTCTAAGAGAAAGTCGATAGATAATGTCGGTTCCCCGTGAGAATGAAACAAGTCCTTTTAAGAGGAACTTGAGTGGTTTGGAAAGATGAAGTGTAGTGCGTCACTGGGTCCATGACGTCTTGTCTTCAATACCGATGTTACCATCAGTAGCATATGAATTGAACCCGGTTTCTGCCCTAAGGTTGAATAAATGGAGGGCTATTTGTTTTCACCCTTTTCTCATTCAATTCTTTTTAATTCTTCAACCCCTTCAGTGCTTACCGAGACTTCATAGCAGGAACCTTGTTGGGTTTGTTCCAGTACTTGCTCTATCTCAGTCCGCACTCTTCCCATATCTCACTTTTCTCCTTTTATCATCATACCTAAGGACTTCTACACTAACTAGTGGATTGTCCCTGGGTAGATCCCTCCGGTTCTGGCGGATCATGGGAACCAATACCTAACCTTATCATCCTTATATCACCGTACATAAAGTAAAGTTTGTCGGTCTATTTGGTATTGTTCATCTGCCATTGGAACCAATTGAAAAACATTTGAAAATCAATCCAGATACTTGTGATATATTATCAAAAACATTTTGTACCTGAATTGTTTTTGATATTTTTAGAATAAGTGCTCCCCCTCAACATGTGCATCAAATGTTTGAAATCGTTTTGCACACGGAGGCAAGAGGAAGAATTAACTTCTTTGAATACCATTTTCTAAAAGATATCAACATCACTTCCCAAATCGAATCAAGTAGATAAAGCATTTTGGGGAAGGATGAGATTTTCATGATTTTGCTCCCCCTCAATATGTGCTTCTAGGTTTGAAAGGAGTTTTGCACATACTAGAGGGAACCTGCACATTGGGATAAATGATTACGTTTCAAATCATAGGTTTAAGATAGATGCTCCCCCTCAACATGTGCATTGAAAATTTGAAATCGTTTGTCACATGTGGGAAGGATAGCATGTACATCCTTATAAAACCATTTACCGAATTATCAGTTTAAATCCAATTTAAATCACACATTCTCCCCCGATCACAATTATCAAATCATTTGAGACTTGTGATCTTTTATAGATTTAAATTGATTTTGAAAGCTTTAAAGGAGAATTGTGACTTGATTATGAAAGCGTTTGAACTGATAAGGATCCGAGTTTAAGACTTTAAACTCCATTGATAAAACATGCATGTACATCTTTTGAAAACAATTTAATGCCAAATAACTTTCTAATTTAATTGAAATCATTCTCCCCCTCAATCAATGACATAGGTTGTTGATTGAGAGATAGAGATTTTGACAAATAAGTCCTGATGATTATCAAAAATAGAGATCGAGTTATTTTTCAAAGCATTTAGTTTTCAGCAGATAAATGTTTATAGAATCAGAGCATGGAATTTTGAAAACATGATAAAACATGGCTCTGTTCTTTCTTTTAAAACCGGGTTATTGCCTGAAAATGACAATAAACCATTTTCTCTTTCTCCCAAAAATAATTTTTGATTTTTTTTTTTTTTTTTTTTTTTTTAAAGAATTCGAACAACATCTAAAGTCCCGTGTCATTCTTTGAATGACAACACAAAGACCGTAGATATTGTCGAATTGAGAGAAACATGACAAAAGGACAATATTTTTTGAAGATTTTTCGAATTTTTCAATTTTTTATGGATTTTGAAGGATTTTATAATTTTGTATTTTGTTTTTCGAATAAATATTTACAAGAGATAGATGAAGAAAGACCTTTACTCCTCGTCTTCCTCCTGAAGACGTTTGAGAGTTTCTGGTTGAAGGCTTTTCAAACCAAGACGTGGAAGAATAAACTCAAAACGTTCTCTTGGAAGAGCTTTGGTGAAGATGTCTGCTAACTGATATTCAGACCTCACAAAATATAGTTCCACCACACCTTTTTCCACATGTTCCCTGATGAAATGATGTCGAATGTCGATATGCTTTGCTCTTGAGTGTTGAACGTTGTTGCATGAGAGAGCAATAGCACTTTTGTTATCACAGTACAGAGGGATTTTGTTGAATTCAAAGCCATAGTCAGATAATTGAGATCTCATCCATAAGATTTGAGCACAACAAGATGACATGGCTATGTATTCAGCCTCTGTAGAGGAAATAGAAGTACTCATTTGCTTCTTTGAAGACCAGCTCACAAGCTTATCACCCAAAAACTGAGCACCTCCAGATGTACTTCGACGTGTATCTTGACAACCTGCATGATCAGCATCTGCATAGGCCGTTAGTGACATACCGGTGTCCTTCGGGTACCATAGTCCCATATTGATGGTTCCTTGGAGATACCGAAAGACCCGTTTAACTGCTTCAAGGTGCTTTTTAGTAGGCTTAGCCTGGTATCTAGCACACATGCAAACAACGAACAAGATGTCTGGTCTACTAGCTGTGAGGTACATCAGGGATCCAATCATACTACGATATTTCGTTTGGTCAATCATGATCCCTGAGTGGTCCTCATCTAGTTTGGTTCGGTCAATCATGGGGGTGTCAACAGGGTCTCTTGAATCAAATCCAAATTTCTTTAAGATCTCAGTTGCATATTTAGATTGATTTATGAAAATGCCTCCGGGACTTTGTGAAATTTGTAATCCCAAGAAAAATGACATTTGTCCCATCATTGACATTTGAAATTTTGAACTCATTTCATTAGAAAAACGATCACATTCCATTGGGTCTGTCGAGGCAAAAATAATATCATCAACATAAATTTGAACATGAGTTAAATGTTTGCCTGACTTACTGGTAAACAATGTAGGATCAACTGCTCCTTTGCTGAATCAGGTTGATAGAAGAAACTTTGACAGTGTATCATACCATGCCCTTGGAGCTTGCTTTAAACCGTAAAGAGCCTTCTTCAGACGATAAACGTGAGTAGGATGCTCTTGATTCACAAATCCTTCAGGTTGGCTGACGTAGACGACTTCTTTAAGATCTCCGTTCAGAAATGCCGTTTTCACATCCATCTGATAGACTACCATGTTCTTACTAGCAGCATTAGCCAGAAAGATTTTGATTGCCTCGATTCGAGCAACAGGAGCAAAAGATTCTTCAAAATCAATACCCTCCTCTTGACGGTATCCTTTAGCAACTAATCGAGCCTTGTTCTTCAACACATCACCATGCTCATCAAGTTTCACTTTGAAGATCCATTTAAGAGCTATAATCATAGCACAGTCTGGAGCAGGTACTAACTCCCATACATCAAGATGATCAAACTCATGAATTTCATCTTGCATGGTATTGAACCAGCTATCTTCATTCATGGCGGTTTTAACATCTTTTGGTTCGATCTTAGATAGTACGGAGTTGAAGAAGCACCATAAGGCATCGGTTGCAAGTTGTTTCCGGGTTGATACAGGATGAGAGGGATTACCAATGATGTTGTCTAATGGATGATCGTGAGTCCATTTTCTGAGGTGTTCGTGTGGCAGTTGTTGAGGGACTGAAGTAGCTGAGTCGATGTCTCCTGAAGAAGATGGTTCTGATGATGATTCAGGAGCAAATATGTTTTCAAATGGAGCATCTTCAAGAGTAGCAAAGGGATTAACTTCATCATTGGTGCCAGAAACATTTCCATGATGTACATTTGAAGGATGATGATTTGTTGATGAGACTGAAGGATCAGCAGCAGGTGCTTCTTGACTTAAAGATATTGAGACTGAAGGATTGACTTCATTTACAGGAATATGAGCATCCTCTGTTGTAGGGATCAACACCTCATTAGTAATTGAATCATACAGTTCATCAAACATAGGATCAAACAATTTCTTTAAATCATCTTCAGATGGAGGTACATATGGAGTTTCTTGAGAAGAGTTTGGAACAAGAGATGAACCAATGGGACTGTTTTGAAGTGTGGGTCCTGAGCTGGAGTGTCCAGGAGCCATTTGACCGGTCAGCTCATCAAACGTAACGTGAATGGTTTCCATGATATTTCGGGTTCTTTTGTTGTAGATTCGGTATCCCTTTTTGTTTGGTGCATATCCTACAAATACTCCAATGTCAGCTTTAGCCCTAAGTTTCCCTAAGTCTTGACCCTCATTAGTTGGATAACTGATAAGGTTTTAAAAGGTACCATTTTGAGGGGTCGTTTAAGTCCTTATTTGATCACTTTTGTATCCGTTATTGCTTAATATCGTTCCTTTTCACTTTTTAGGTCTCGTGAAGGCAAAATGCTGGAATGGCACTTATTTGGACAAAAAGGCGCGAATATATGAAGAAAATGGCCAAAGTAGGAATCGAGGCACTCACAGTTGCTGAAAGTAGAAGGCGACGGCGTCAGGTGCTATATTGTGACGCCGTCCCAAGAATTCTGTGACGGGTCAGAATCCAAAACTCGTATTTTCAAGAGACGGCGTCTAGTGGTAAAAGAGTAGGCCGTCGCTACTCAGACGGCCTAGATGCAATCCAGACGACGTCAGAAGCTAAAGAGGACGGCGTCACGGACATAAGGTGACGCCGTCGCAAGGTTAACGTGGCCAAGACGAAACCCTAATGGCGGCGACACGACGGTGTCACTAAACATAAGGTGACGCCATCGCAATTGTAATCTTATATATAGAATCCGAATTTTTCAGTCTTTGTGTGGAGAGTCTTTGGAGTAAAAACCTAAAACCGAACCTAAGGTGTCTTGTACAGTATTTTAGGGTTTTAAACCCTATCTTACATCAAGATAAGTCTTTACTTCATTAATTCAATTATGTCTTTGATTATTTGTGTGTATGCTTGCATGTTCTCCATGTCTGGCTAATTTATTTGTGTGTTTGCTTAGAAAGTATGAAACTTAATTATTGAATATTGATTGGTTGTTTCTTATCTTAGTTGATTAATGATCTAGTAATGCGATAGGTCATTCGTTGTGTACTTAATGCTTGATTCATCTTTGTGAACCTTAGAATATAATTACCTGAGTAATTGTAGGCTAAACCATCCAAAGAGCGCCTTAGAGTAGGAGTTTATCATCCCTAGTGGGTTTGTAGACAAGAACCTTTGGTAAGTTCAAAGAGTTAGGGAGAAACGCATACCCTACAACTTTAGACACACAACGCATCTAGGAATAAGACGTGACACTCAACCATCAATAGGAGATAATTAAGGAGTAATACAAACTAAGTAAACACATCTTTAAACTATCATACGAGCACACATTAATTAGACATAGACTCCCACAACCTTAGTTTAGATAATTAGATAATAGTAGAGTAATCGGTAGAAATACCAACCCCCCAAATCCAATACCCGAGATTCGTACCTTTCCATTTTCATAAAACATAAAAAGATAAAAAAATAATCTTCCTCAACCTTAACCTTAGCGTAGTAACTCCTTACTAGCATTCCTATTCCCCTAGAGAACGATATCAATACCCGTGGCTTACCCTAATTACTACACTACAACGATTAGGTTCACTGCCTAGGGTGTTATAAAACTTGCTCGAAGAAAAGGAAGTTTCCTTGACCCCGAACGACGCGTGTAGCGTTATCAAGTTTTTGGCGCCGCTGCCGGGGAATAGAATAGCTAGTTAGTAGTCCACCTCGTTTAGGTTTCTTTGCTTGATTCCTATCAAGTAAACTTTTTTTTTCTCATTTTTTAGCTTTCTCTTAGTCTATCCCCCTTCTTCGTAACCTTTGTTCGTAACCCCATCACTTTTCATTATGGAAGGTGATAACCCACTACCATTCATCAACCCACCACCAAATGACCCGCCAAGAGCCCGTACTCTTGGTGAGTACTCGAGACCAAGCCACCTAGGCTATAGGAACACCATTGAGCTTCCCAACCAAGCCCAAACTACGGCCCTGCGATCCGACACCATCCGGTTGGTGCAAAACGGATGTGCATTCCATGGACTTCGTTCCGAAGATCCAAATCAGCATCTGAGGGATTTCCTCAAAATCGTCGATTCCATCGACCTTGATGCTACTACTCGGGAGACCACGCGCCTGCGTCTCTTCCAATTCTCTCTACGGGACCAAGCTAGTAATTGGCTTGAGCGACTTCCCGCCGGCTCCATCTCAAGTTGGGATGATCTTACTTCTCGCTTCCTTGCTCAATTTTTCCCACCGGGGAGAACCACTAAGCTTAGGAATGACATCTTGATGTTCCAACAACGTCAAGGTGAATCTCTCTACGAAGCATGGACCCAATTCAAGGACTTACTTCATAAAGTCCCTCATCACGGCATTGATCTTTGGCTCCAAGTCCAAATCTTTTATGATCATGTCAACTTCCCCACTAAGCGATCCATTGACCAAGCGGCCGGTGGAAAACTTAGTGATCTCACCGCAGAAGAATCATGGGAAATAATAGAGGACCTCGCCCTCTATGACAACGAAAGTTGGGATGACCCCCGTGAGCTGCCCAAAACCGTCAAGGCAATCTCCTTGCCTCCTTCCGACCGTAGGATGATCGAACTTGAAGATCAAGTTAGATTCCTCATGAGTTCCTACAAAAATCCTAAGTCCTCACGACAAGTGAATCAAATCACTCTACCTTGTGAGTTATGCAGTGGTCCCCATGACACTCGTGATTGCACAAGGCTCTCCGAACAAGCTTTTGCGGACTACGCTTCCATACATACCGACGGAGCGGGAGATAAGTGGTACACTTTCAAACCCGAACAAAACAACTTAGGAAACTTATACAACCCCTCATGGAGAAATCACCCTAACCTTAAGTGGAACCAAAACTCAAGCACACCTCAAAGCTCATCTAGTTCGCCTACTAGGTTCAATTCTTCTAATACCGGGAACCCCTCTAATCTTGAGGCAATTGCATCTAGATTTTTGTCATCCCAAGAATCTCGATTGAATAAGCTTGAAGCCTATTTTAAGCAAAATCAAAGCGAGATGACAACCAAGCTTGATGCCCTCTTAAAAGCCTTCAATGAGCGGGAAGTTGGAGCACTCCCAAGTGATACCATTAAGAACCCAAAAGTGAATTCGATTGTATCGACTTCATGTTCTAGTTCACCATGGGAGAGTGCACATCCATGCCCCTCTCACCCAACGGTTCACTCGGTAAATGCTATCAAAAAGGGTTCTAAGCCATCCAAGAGGTACCAAGGCCCGACACCTTTGGTAAAGCCTACTCTTGAGAAACCCGTCAGCCAAGAATCCAAACCTAGTTTAGAGGAGGAGTACAAGGAACTCCATCAAGAAAAACCGATTCTTGAAGTCTTAGCTCATGCACCTTATTATAATGCTTTAAAAGAAAAATATGAGTTAGAACTTAGGCTTGGAAAACATGGGTCCGCTTTTGTGCGAAACAACTTACCTAAGAAGTTAGACGATCCTGGGCT
Organism: Chrysanthemum seticuspe; assembly: GCA_019973895.1. Lineage (NCBI taxonomy): Eukaryota > Viridiplantae > Streptophyta > Magnoliopsida > Asterales > Asteraceae > Chrysanthemum > Chrysanthemum seticuspe. The sequence goes on from BPTQ01000005.1 coordinate 317,202,839, forward strand.
ATTCACTCTTCCGTGTAGACTTGGAACTTCCAAGCCACTCGATGCTCTAGCCGATTTAGGATCATGCATCAATCTCGTTCCGTTGTCCCTCCATAGAAGCCTCAACCTAGGTAAAATTGAACCAACGGAAACCATCTTAGGTCTAGCGGATGGTAGTATAGCACGCCCGGTAGGAATAATAAAGGACATGGTAGTATATGTAGGAGAGTTGACTCTTTTGACCGACTTTCATGTACTAGACATGAATAAGGACCCGACATGCCCGTTACTAGTTGGAAGAAGATTTTTAGCTACCGCTAGTGCCATTATCGATTGTAAGATGTCCAAAATAGTGGTAGGAGAGGGGAGTGCTAGATCCGTTTACGATGTTAAAAAGCATACATACTACAAGGATGAGGAAATCCCACAAGAGATAGGGTTGGCTAGAGAGCCTTCTAGATATGGACCTTGGATTGATAAGAACATCATAGGCCCCCAAAGACCTTTTTACCTAGATAAGGCCTTTGCTAGTGCAGCAACTTTCCAAGAACAAGAAATGGCTAGGGACATAGAAGTGAACCCGTTCGAGGACGCCTTAGTATTTAGGAAGATGACCGAGTTCCTAGGAAGCTTGCCCATTAACCTTGTCATGAATAAATGGATAGTTGAGAAATCCGAACACAAGTGGGATTGGAATAGACCGCCTAGTGATGGTAATGGAAGGTGGCACATTAGGATACAAATTTATGATCCCGATGGTGAGATGTTTGAAAAGGCATATTTAACCGAACGTACTACTAGGAACTTGAATGATAAGTTTGATCCTTACGACATTGTTGAGGATAGACTTACGTATATCGGTACGTAGGAGCACGACTATGAGTCTAGCTACAAGACTCTTTAATAAAGAAAAGCGCTTCGTGGGAGGCAACCCATGTTTAATTGTTTGCTTGTTAGTGTCATATATCTTTTATTAATTGTTTATCCTCATGTTTAATTTTGTAAAAATGCTTTATTTTGTTTTTAACTTCGTCTTAATTGCATATAAAGGTATTTTACATAAGGGATAAGTGTAGGGAGGATTACACACGTTTTCAAAAGAAACGTAAACATGAGAATAACAATTAACTAAAAGATATTTATGTTTGTTTGTTCGAGTCAAATGCTTGTATCGAGTCATAATGGATGTTTTGCAGAAATTTTTCCAGATTCTAAAGATGTAAATTTTCCAGAATTTTTTCCAGAAAATCGCAGGCCAGTTTTTGTCAGGATAACCTGACGGCGTCAGGATTGCAACCTGACGGCGTCAGGAAGGAGTAAAAACATCAGATTACTTTTTCTCGTTTTCTGAGCTACTTATAAATTTTTGGAATTTTCCAGGTCTTATTTTTCTTAGAAATTCTGTAAACATCCATTCCACAAGCATTATATCCTAGTTTAAATCGAGTCTTATATATATTATTACCGCCGATTTTACGCGAAGGTTTCGTTTGTTTTCTTTAAGTGTGCAGGTTTAGTTTATCAAGAAGAAGTTACATAAGATTGGAAGGAGCTTTTCACGCATAAATTCTTCTTGAAAAGAATTTAACCACCACTTTACACGGATCCTACCGAGCTAATCAGGGGAGTATTAGTTTCTTTCATTTTTAATTACCTTCTTTTATCATAACTTTGATACTTTCGGGGAACATTGGGGACAATGTTCAGTTTAAGTGTAGGGAGGGAAAATAAAACGGGAACTTTGAAACTATGCTTATCCTTGATTATTTGCTTTGTCCAATTGTGATTGTGTAATAAACCATGAGAAAATGTCGGTTAGGGTAATTTTGGCACCAAATTTAATTTTTTTCATGACATATAGGAGTGGGCCATTAGTCTTAACAAAAGCGTCTCATGGATAGGAAGTTATATGACTAGCACAAAACCCTTTACCACCCAAATTCCACCAAAAAATGTGAGGATCGCCCTTAGATTAGTAGGAATTAAAGCATTCATCTTTAATGCTTAGAGTGTGAACCGGTAGTATATTAGATTCTAGAACTTGTTTTGTGATGCATTCCGAGATCGCAAGTGAGGCTACACTTGTGTAGTTAGGAATAACTAGATGATAAGAGGCATTAGGATAACCCTTGTTTGATACCCGTAATATAATTACTTCTTCCGCATTGGTTGAGTAATTCCCCCACACCCTTTGCGTTGTACTCATCTTTAGTACACGATACCCCTAGTTAACCCCTCAGAGCCTATCCTTTTCGCGGTTCTCGTGATGTTTCGGTTTTTCCGGAATATCAATGAAGAGCATTGTTTACACCCCACCCTCAAATATACACCCAAATCGCCTTAGCCTACCCCTTATGCACTCACTTTTAGTGCAAATGTTTCTTATCACCCTAAACCCTTAGTTCAATTATCTAGTTGCTTGCATAAGTTGCTAAGTCGAGTCATATCCTTTGTATACAGTTTTGGGACGATTGGGATTCATGGGAAAAGTTAAAGTTTATGAAATGACGGGAATGGAACGTTAAAAATTTAAATTCCCTTTGTTTGCGTAATAATGTAACCCAAGTGTTTTGATCTTTTCAATTCGGGTCAAATTAGTGTTAGAGTAATAAAAACTCAAGTGTAGGGATGTGTCTATAAATCCCTAGTATTTTGATGTTATCATAGAGGATGGTAGAGTAAAAGTGTATGAAAAAAAAAAAAAAAAAAAAAAAAAAATCGAAAAAAAAAATAGAAAAAAAAGAGAAGAAAAAAAATAGAGTGATAAAAAAAAAAACATACGGGCTACCATCCTACATCTATCTTTTAAATTTATGTTTGTTTATTTCAGTTATCTAGAAGTTTAGAGTGTCGAGTCTTGGCTTAGCAACGCCATTCTTCATATGCAGTTAACATAAAGATTTTTGACTTGCCACCACTAAATAGCCTTTCCCACCAAACCCTTATTTCCCTACCGTAAGCCTAACATTACAACCCCTTAAAGACCTCTTTGATAGTCTTTCCTAGGTGCTTATGCCAAAGCGATGGAGGTTTGATCTATTCTCAAGCTTATGGTAATCTATGTACTAGGACCGGTTAATGAGTGTTTATCTTCCATTTCCTATTTTGTTATATTTCATATATACACCCGAGAGAGATGTGAGTATCCAAACACCCCATGTGAGGTGTTAGTATGTAATTTCCGTGCTTGTTATGACTTTTGCGGGGCTTATATGTGTTGTGGACCGTTTTGAATTAATGCTTTATGACCCCTAACTTATAAATTAATTGGCTAAAAGCACATTTGCTTGAGGACAAGCAAATAACAAGTGTAGGGATATTTGATAAGGTTTTAAAAGGTACCATTTTGAGGGGTCGTTTAAGTCCTTATTTGATCACTTTTGTATCCGTTATTGCTTAATATCGTTCCTTTTCACTTTTTAGGTCTCGTGAAGGCAAAATGCTGGAATGGCACTTATGTGAACAAAAAGGCGCGAATATATGAAGAAAATGGCCAAAGTCGGAATCGAGGCACTCACAGTTGCTGAAAGTAGAAGGCGACGGCGTCAGGTGCTATATTGTGACGCCGTCCCAAGAATTCTGTGACGGGTCAGAATCCAAAACTCGTATTTTCAAGAGACGGCGTCTAGTGGTAAAAGAGTAGGCCGTCGCTACTCAGACGGCCTAGATGCAATCCAGACGACGTCAGAAGCTGAAGAGGACGGCGTCACGGACATAAGGTGACGCCGTCGCAAGGTTAACGTGGCCAAGACGAAACCCTAATGGCGGCGACACGACGGCGTCACTAAACATAAGGTGACGCCGTCGCAATTGTAATCTTATATATAGAATCCGAATTTTTCAGTCTTTGTGTGGAGAGTCTTTGGAGTAAAAACCTAAAACCGAACCTAAGGTGTCTTGTACAGTATTTTAGGGTTTTAAACCCTATCTTACATCAAGATAAGTCTTTACTTCATTAATTCAATTATGTCTTTGATTATTTGTGTGTATGCTTGCATGTTCTCCATGTCCGGCTAATTTATTTGTGTGTTTGCTTAGAAAGTATGAAACTTAATTATTGAATATTGATTGGTTGTTTCTTATCTTAGTTGATTAATGATCTAGTAATGCGATAGGTCATTCGTTGTGTACTTAATGCTTGATTCATCTTTGTGAACCTTAGAATATAATTACCTGAGTAATTGTAGGCTAAACCACACAAAGAGCGCCTTAGAGTAGGAGTTTATCATCCCTAGTGGGTTTGTAGACAAGACCCTTTGGTAAGTTCAAAGAGTTAGGGAGAAACGCATACCCTACAACTTTAGACACACAACGCAACTAGGAATAAGACGTGACACTCAACCATCAATAGGAGATAATTAAGGAGTAATACAAACTAAGTAAACACATCTTTAAACTATCATACGAGCACACATTAATTAGACATAGACTTCCACAACCTTAGTTTAGATAATTAGATAATAGTAGAGTAATCGGTAGAAATACCAACCCCCCAAATCCAATACCCGAGATTCGTACCTTGCCATTTTCATAAAACATAAAAAGATAAAAAAATAATCTTCCTCCACCTTAACCTTAGCGTAGTAACTCCTTACTAGCATTCCTATTCCCCTAGAGAACGATATCAATACCCGTGGCTTACCCTAATTACTACACTACAACGATTAGGTTCACTGCCTAGGGTGTTATAAAACTTGCTCGAAGAAAAGGAAGTTTCCTTGACCCCGAACGACGCGTGTAGCGTTATCAATAACACAATGCACCAAACACACGAAGGAAAGAGAGATTAGGTTTTCTGTTGTGGACAAGTTCATATGGAGTTTTTCCATGTACAGTATGAATCAGGGAACGATTTTGTGTGTAGCATGCAGTGGCAATTGCTTCAGCCCAGAGAAACATTGGAACCTTTGAGTAAATTAGCATTGTTCTAGCGGCTTCAACAAGAGTTCGATTTCGTCTTTCAACTACACCGTTCTGTTGAGGAGTTCGTGGTACACTTCTTTGATGGCTGATTCCAATGCTTTCATAGAATTCACTAAGTTGTTTGTTGACAAACTCAGTTCCATTGTCTGTTCTGATAATTCTGACAGTTTTGTTAAGTCGAACCTGCAGCTGTTTGATGAGTTTGATGATGATATCGGGAGTTTCATCCTTTGTCCTTAAGAACTTGACCCAGGTGAATCTAGAGTAATCATCAACCACAACTAACACATATTTCTTCCCAAAGATATTATGCACCCTCATTGGTCCACATAAATCCATATGAATCATATGAAGAACTTCTGTGATAGAATTAGTAGGTTTGGGTTTGTGGGCAAACTTTTTGCTTTTACCCAATTGGCATGCTGAACAAAGATGATCCTTTTCATACTTTAGTCTAGGTAAACCTACAACTAAGTCCTTTCTGGAAAGATCGTTGATGGTGCCGAAGTTCAAGTGATTGAGACGACGATGCCATAACCATGACTTTGTTTTTGAAGCCTTTGATAACAAGCAGATTGGAGAAGCCCTCATCATGTCATCGATAGAGATGGTGTAGAGATTTGAGCCACGAGTTCCTTTTAACAGTTCCTTACCATTAAGATCTCTAACAAAGCACGTATGTTTTCTGAAGGCTACTTCTAGATCAGAATCACAGAATTGACCAACCGAGAATAGATTATGACCCAAACCTTCCACATAGTAAACTCTAGAGATGACACTATCACCAACAACATAATCTCCATAACCCATAATAGCACCGAAATGATCATTACCAAATCTAACAGTCCCGATGAATTTGCTCACGAAGTTCATGAGCCGCGACCGGTCTCCAGTCATATGCTTGGAACAGCCTGAGTCCAGGTACCACAGAACGATTTGAACGATCTGCAGTTGAACACAGACAAGAATGGATAACTGGATAATTGGGATCCCCATGCAAGAATGGGTTCCATTTGGTTAGTAACAATGTTTGGAACACCCACATCAGAAATAGAAGCATTCATATCAGAAAGTGAGGCAATGGAATCATTGTGAATAGATGCAGTACTAGTGTCAGTATTAGCCCTGTTCACAGTGTGATCACTTCTTAAGGGAATAGTTCTACCAGTAGGCATCCATTTTCTAGTGGGCATTATCTGATTAGTCTTAAGACCAACAGGTATCCAATAAAAGCCTATTTTACTGAATATTCTTCCTGTGGGTTTCCACTGTTTTCTAACTTTCTTTCGTTTTTTCCTTTTAGCCTTCTTAGCATGAATTTTTGCATTAACAATATTAACTGGACAATTAACATCATTAGGCAGAACATTAACACCACATTCATGATTAGAAACATAATTCAAGCAGACATCGGTACAAGGTTTGCAAATAGTATCGGAATTCGAATTAATTACAGTACGCCTATGGCTAATACTAGAATCAACACGATTCGTTTTATTCAATTCAAGCTTAACGTTCCTAGATTGTTCTTCTACTCTCTTCCAGTGCATATTCTTAGCTTGAGAGGTCCTATCATTCCTTGTATTGTCTTGAGACTTTGACCTGCTCCGTTTAATGTCACTGATTACTCCTGTAGAGGGAAGGGGAACATTAGTTGGTTTAACTACTCTTTGCATCACCTGTTTAGATGTACTGGGGTCTGAACTACATGCAGGTGCACTAAGGTTCACTTTCTTAAAACTAGAGGTACTGAGATTTGTACTCCTAGAAGGCACACTTGAGTTCTCTTTCTTAGCATTGACAGATCTGGAATCTGAACTACTTAAAGGCACACTACGGTTCACATTCAAAACATTGGGAATCGAATGCATATCATACTTGGCATTATGCATCGAGCATGGAATCAAAGGATTAACTCTCTCACCTAATGACTTTGGGCATATTGTGATCAAGCATTCTAAGATTTCTTGAGATCGTTTGGCATATAAGCATGCATGTCTAATTGCATTATCATGAGGTTTCTCTAGCTTATCCTCTTCAACAATCTCACGCAGACATTCTAGGCAATCCTTAAGGGATGAGAAGTATGTTTGAATAGCAAGTTTGCTGTTCCTTAGATGAGGAGGGACATATATCACAGATAAAGCATATTTATTACAAGAGTGAACCTTTGATACAACATTCTCTCCATTGGTCATTGGCATTTTCCCTTTTACCTGACTCTCCAGATTCTCAATTTCCTTTTGCAATGAAGCTATTTGTTCGTTATTTTTGTTACGAGTGACTTTAATTGATTCAAATAACTCAATGAAATGACGTTTAATCTTTTCATTTTCTTCTAGAAAACTTTCGTTTTCCTTTTGTAAAGCATTTACTAGGTTTTGAAGATGAAACGTTTGAGAATTCTGAGAATCTAAAGGAGGAGGCATTTGGGAGCCTGTCATATTGTTCGTTTGACCCTTTAATTGAGAGATTTGGGCTTTCAACTTTCTGATCGTGTTGCACTGAGCTTGAATCTGTTCATCACGTTTGTTAATTTGAAAAACTGCATCAAACTCTGGAGCATCTGAAGATGTCTTGATATTTGACGTTTTGACATTTTCTTTGAGATGTTGATATTTGAGTTGTAAATTAAAATGCTCAACTTCTAGTTTAGAAAAATGTTTAACCAAATTGTCGTGATCATCCAGTTCAATTTTCTCGTTTAGTTTAGAATTAGTTTTTTCAAGCTCAATGACACGATCATGGGAGACTTTCAGGGCAACAGATAGTTCATGAAATTTGGAAGCATTAATAGAGCAATTTGAAGCAGTGAAAAAAATATCTTGAGCAACACATTCAGTAATAAGAGTCTCATTTAAGGTATGCAAGTTCTTCCTCTCAATCTCATTATATTTTAGTGCACGCTCATAATTACTAACTTCAACTACCATTGCATCAAATTCCTTTTCCATTCCCTTGATATCAGTTTCTATCCCCTTTTTAAGACTCTCAAAGTGATCTTTCAGAAGTTTAAAGAAAGGCATGGCCTCAGTTAAATAACATTCTTTCATTTGCTCAAAACCTCTTTCTCCTTCCATTATACCAGTGGGTGTGATCCTTTTCTTGCAAGTTTTCTCAAAATCAACAAATAGTTGAAAGATAACATATTGGCTAATTAAGGTCTTGCTTTTAGTGGCAATTGTTCTAGGAACAAGATGCATTGGTGTATTAGGAGGATACACAGTTGCTCTAGGCATTCTCCATAGGGGTGGGTTTGTTTCAACAATGTTTTCAGCTTTCTGCTTATCTAAATCCTTTTTCCAGAAAACCTGTTCGGGAGTCAACAATGTCTGAGGCTTAAACATGTTCAAGGAAATCCAGTTTTCCTTTTTGTAGTCATGGGGAGTGATAATTATTTTTTTCTCTTTGCATTTAGGATCATCTAATTTTTTGTTCATCCTTTCCCTAGTGACTTCATCTGATTTCTTATCTTCCTCAGTGCTCTCAACGCAACTAGGTTTCTGTCTAGGTTTAAGAATCTCAGTGCCATCATAGATCACAATTTGAGCTGCTTTTGCTATCTTTCCGTACTCAGGGTTGGGTATATCTATAATGGGAACACTATGCTTATCGCTTAGAACTCTATGTTTAGTGACCATGTGAGCAGTCTGAATGGTGTTACCTTGTATGTACAACTTGTTTTCAAGTTTGTTTTTCAAAGTTTTCAGATTAGAAAAATCTCTCAAGAGTTTTGATTCCTTTGCATTAAATTCTTGTTTAAGCATTTTCACATTTTCTTGAAGTTCTTGTTTTTGCTTAGCTGTTTTAGAAAGTTTTTCTTGCAAGGAATTTAATTCTTGTTTCAATACTTCTTCTCTAAAATTACTTTTTCTAATGACTGTACGCACTTGGTCATCCATTTCCTGCTCACGAGTGGTCAACTCAAATTTAGCACGTTGTTCATAGATAGCAACACGTTCTTTATAGGCATTTAGTTCAGAAATTACAGAATCATAAGGGACACATGCAGTGTATTCATCAAAAACATAGTTATTGTTGACTGCAGAAGATGCATCACTTGGTACACCTTCACTTTCACTTTGTTTCACGTATTGATCATATGGGATAATATCGATATTACCCATATTTTCAACATTTGATTCAATAGTTTCAGTTGATTGTACTTTGTCATGCATCTGTTGCACATCAGCATTATCGTATAGTTTTAATACCTCTGAGATGAGTTTGTCTTGGGATGGTCCAGCTAGTGGTGAAGAAGAGACCTTGGGAGAAACCATTGGAGAAATGCTAGCCATAAAAATTGTGTGTGCAGTAGGTCCATCATCCACATCAGAGTCGTATGCATCACAATCAGCGACTTGAAAGGCATTCTGATGATTGTGACCTATCTCCTGAATAGGCTGCTCATCCACATTTGCATCATAGGTCTTGGCATTGCCCTCAGCTAGAAACAGCAATTCCTCTTCATCCAAAGCAGCACCATTGTCCTGAGCTTGTAACAGCAGCATCTTATCTCTGAAGTAATCAGCATTCTGTGGACGCTTTGGAGATGTGCAGTTCCTTGCAATGTGTCCCTCACCACCACAGTTATAACATTTGATTGGCTTAGCTTGACCTTGGTTACCATTCCTTCCTCGATTCTGGTTGCCAACATAACCTCTACCAGCTCCACCTCTTCCCTGATCATACTGTCTTTCCTGAACTGGTTGCACCACGATCCTTCCATCTTTAACAATGGCTTGATTGTGTGGGTTAGATGCTGTTCTGAGGTTATTGTTGGTTTGTGGGAGAGAATTCATGTTTTGACTAATCAGAAGAGCTAGTTGATTAATGAAGTTACCCACGTGTGCATCAGCATCAGCTTGTTTAAACATAGGATCAGGAATGAGTTTGTGATTACCATTACCCAAGGGTATGACTTGTGATGCTTTGGTTGTGATTCCGATGTTTGAGTAGAAGGCAGTTGAGTCATTAGACGAGCTTGTCTCTCCCTGGTTGGTTTTGAACTGATTGAGAATCAATTTTTCAAAAATAGTATGTCTCTCATTCTGAAGGAGGAAGGCATAGAGTTGCTCATAGTTTGTATTCTTCAATCCTTTAGTGAGCTTCACAGCGGTGACAAACTTGTGCCATTCGGGATTCATGTTGTTCACAAATTTTGAGTTCAGCTGAATGTTAGGCATAGTCATTCTGATGTTCCTCATGTCATTCACTAACTTATGAAATCTCACATAGTACTCATAGACATTCTCATCTGGTTTCATCTTGAAGTGTTCAAATTCGTCATAGAGTTGGGATTCTCTGTCTTCCATAGTTAATTCTGAACCTGAGAGAAGCATCTTAACATTATCCCAAACTGCCTTTGCATCGGTGTTGTGATTGATCAGCTTGTAGATGTCTTTAGGAAGACCTTGAAGAACAATGTTTGAAGCCCTGATATCTGCATCGAATCTCTTTTTCTCCTTATCATCAAGCTCATCATACATTTTAGGTCTGTCCATTCCATAGACAGGAGTACCATCTTCATTAGTATCAAGTATGTCTCTAGTCGTCTCAACTCGATATGGTCCTTCATCAATGGATTTGAGAATGTTGACACCATTTTCCTTTCCAAGTCAGTACAATCTGATTCGTTGAGCCCAAGAATCGTAGTCAGTTCTGTCAAGCATGGGTGGACGAGTATCTGACCCAGCTGCTTGAACATCCTCTGCAACAGTGGAGATGATAGTAGGAACGTTGGTAGACATGTTAACAGATAATACGGGATTTTATAACTCTATGATTAAACCAAGAAATAGATTCTTTCACGGGATTTTACTAAATCAAGAGAAAACTGTAAACAATCACCCAAGTCGCTAGAAAATAGTGCACCAAGTCGCTAACACTTAATTCGCTACACCACTAAGTCGCTAGAGTCCCAAGTCGCTAGAAAAATGCAAGTCGCTAAGTAGTAACTCGCTAAGACTCAAGTCGCTAGCAAAATTTTGGCAGCAATTCGCTACTCAAGTCGCTAAAGATAAAAGTCGCTAAAGAGCAACTCGCTACAGACCAAGTCGCTACCACCAAGTCGCTACCCGTAGTGGAGAGTCCACTACTTGTACTGTAACTCGCTAGATCTAAGTCGCTAGGTATAAAACTGTAACTCGCTACAAATTTGTAAAGCAAGTCGCTACGAAGAAAGTAATCCGTGAGTTAAGTCGCTAGCAAGAAAAAACCACATAAACATCACTTTTCAATCCAAAAACAACCCAACCAAGATGATTCAAGCTTACCAAATGAAAACCTACACACTTGTGATGATTCTAAACATAAAAGTACTAACAAAATCCAAACTTTAACACAAGAAATCAACCAAATGATGCAAAAACCACTAAACTTTTTCAAACTCAAAAACCACCTAAAAACCACTAGAAATCCAAAGATGTGCAAGATATGATCCAACCATGGCTCTTGATACCAATTGTTAGATATAAGTTTTCACATACACATCAAACCATAACACAAAGTGGCGTATAGATGAACTTCTAGAGAGAGAAAGTTAGAGGTTTAGGGAACTTAGTGAGAGAAAGTGAAAGATATTATTATGAGCTCCAACTCTCTACCTTGGAAGGTAGAGAGTATTTATAGTCTTACATAAATCGCCACACATCGAGCTGTGGATCAGGCATACAGTGGGTAAAGACCCGTCCGTCCTCCAAGGTGTTACTAAACTAAATACTACTTAACTTACAATAACTATGACTACGAGCTTTCTAACGATTACATATACTTGAGGTGACCGACTCTTTAATACCTGGAATTTCTAATTCCTAACAGAGATAGCCGTTTCACCTCAAACGTCTGGAAGTCACTTCAAGATGCTTTCGGATCTAACCTTGACATGATCACCGCTTACCATTCTCAGACTTATGGACAAAGTGAAAGAACCATTCAAACTTTGGAGGATATGCTAAGAGCATGCGTGACAGATTTTGGAAATGGCTGGGATAAGCACTTGCCATTAGCCGAGTTTTCTTACAACAACAGCTATCACACAAGCATCAAAGCTGCATCATATGAAGCACTCTACGGCAGAAAGTGTAGATCACCCGTGTGTTGGGCCGAAGTCGGAGAAAGTCAACTTGCTGGTCCGAAGCTAATCCAAGAAACTACTGAGAAAATTGTACTAATCAAAAATCGACTGCAAGCAGCTCGTGACCGTCAAAAGAGCTACGCGGACAGAAGAAGGAAGCCACTTGAGTTCCAAGTGGGAGATAAAGTCATGCTAAAAGCTTCACCATGGAAAGGCGTAATCCGTTTCGGAAAATGTGGAAAGTTAAATCCTCGTTACATTGGACCTTTCAAAATTCTCGCAAGAATCGGACCGGTAGCATACCGACTCGAATTACCACAAGAACTCAACTCTGTGCATAACGTGTTTCACGTATGCAACTTGAATAAATGTCTTTCCGACGAAACTCTTGCTATTCCCTTGGAAGAAATCCAAGTTGACGAAAGGTTGAACTTCGTCGAGGAACTCATTGAAATTATGGATCGAGAAATCAAACGGCTTAAGAAAAGCCGCATTCCTATCGTTAAGGTCCGTTGGAACTCTCAAAGAGGTCCAGAATACACGTGGGAACGTGAAGATGAATTCAAGCGTAAATACCCACATCTTTTCTCAACTTCCGCAAGTAACTCTAACTGAAAACCGAGGACGGTTTTCCTTCTAAGGCGGGGAGGATGTGACACACGGTAAATTTTCACTCATATTTAAATAATAAATGGTAATATATTATTACTAAGCATAAGCTTTGCCTGATCATTTGAGTAGATAACTCGCACACAGTAGCCTATTGCATTACTTTTGCATTCATTTCATTATATGAGTATTGTGTTATTGTCTTATGATTAAATTTATAAGACGAGAGGTTATCTCGTTTTCCCCAGTGAGCGACACTGCACGCGTACCGACACCATGATAAGGGAAAATAAAACAAATGATAAACTCCCGTAATGGAAAATATTACAAAGATAATAATATTTCCAAAACGTGTCTATAAGATACTACATCATAAAAATTATCATACATTAATACTTCAGCCACGACTTTAATACCGCGGGACACAAAATACTTAACACATCTTTCACTTTAATTAATACTCTTAATACTTAAAAGTGTTACCACATACTTAATATTTCAAATGAATTTAAGTTTTTTACAAAATCCTCCCTTTATAAAATTTGGATAAGTATCCCTTGTGTCTTCATCATTCACGACAAATACACCAAGAGAGAGAGAGAGAACACAAAAAGCAGAAAAGTGAAAACCATCTTCTTCTACCTCTATACCTGCACCTCGAGTAGGTCAAGCATCCCAAAGAAGTATATATACACACTCCTTTCATCATCTCCAAGTCTCTCTCATCCAAAACCATGAGTCCTTTTGTCTCCCCAACCTTTCTCTTGGAGGCGTCCATTGCCATTCGAATGAGTCCAAAGAGCTTCAAGAAAAAAGCCACCAAAGAGAAGCACATATCAACATCAATCCAACTAGAGTCAAAGCTCAAGACTCCCTAGGTTGTAGGGGTTCAGCTCAAATCGGCTTCACACCAAGACTCAAGAGGAGAAAGAAGGTCAAGACTTTCCAAAACACTTTCTCAGTTTCATCATCAACTTTACCAAAAATTAGGGTTTGTGAAACTTAGGGTTTTCAACAATTAATTTGGGGGTTTTGCAATTGGGAGTGCATTTGAGCTAATTCAAGATTCATTTGGTTCAAAACCCTCGAAGCAACCTTCATCCTTCACACATCGCCTTTCGAGTTGAGGTTATAAATATTCCTTTGTTGTAATGTTTTGGGTGTTGTTAATGTAATGTCAAGTTTGGTGATTTCTATCAAAAAAAATTTATACACTTGGTCATGCTAATAACATTCTTTCTTTGTTACTATGTTGAGATTAATTTGGTCTTTCATTTTGTTGGGTTGATTTCTGTCGAGGAGTATGAACTAAGAAAAGTAGAAGAGTTAAGTTTTATAAAAAGATTTACTAGTAACATTTAGTATTAAATCTGAAAAACTAGTGTTAGTTGTGTCAATCGTGTCTAGAACTCAAAACTTGTGTATCGAGAAATTGGCTATACATTTGATCATGTTAATCATCTCATCCCTTGTTAGTATGATGGGTTTTGCCACGACTGAGAACCCACTCGGGTACTCGCGGTATTCATCAGTCAATGTCTTGTTGTTGTTTCATGTAGATATAAATTTTAAGCTAAAAGAGTCATCTCTTTGTCATTATAAGTTGTTTCGAAACCTAGTGATAAGTTGGTCATCTTAATACTTGCGTTGAATCTTGATAACACTACACGCGTTGTTCGGGGTCAAAGGAACTTCCTTTTCTTCGAGCAAGTTTTATAACACCCTAGGCAGTGAACCTAATCATTGTAGTGTAGTATTAGGGTAAGCCACAGGTATTGATATCGTTCTCTAGGGGAATAGGAATGCTAGTGAGAAGTTACTACGCTAAGGTTGGGGTTGAGAAAGATTATTTTTTTTTTTATCTTTTTATGTTTTTTAGGAAATGGAAAGGTACGAATCTCGAGGTTTGGATTTGGGGGTTGGTATTTCTACCGATTACTCTACTTATCTAATTATCTAATTAACTAAGGTGAGTGGCTAGTCTATGTCTAATTATTGTGTGCTCGTATGATAGTTTAAAGATGTGTTTACTTAGGTTTTATTACTCCTTAATTATCTTCAATTGATGGTTGAATTGTCACGTTCTTATTCTTAATCGCGTTGTGTGTCTAAAGTTGTAGGGTATGCGTTTATCCCTAACTCTTTGAACTTACCATAGGGTCTCGTCTACAAAACCCTCTAGGGATTATAAACTCTAACTCTAAGGCCTCTTTGGATGGTTTAGCCTACAACCGCTCTAAGTGCTATAGCCTAAGGTTCACAAAGATTAATCAAGCATTAATTACACAACGAATGACCTATCGCATTACTAGATCATTAACAATTAAGATAAGAGACAACCAATCAATATTCAATAATTAAGTTTCATATTCCGTAAGCAAACACACAAGTAAATTAGCCGGACATGGAGAACATGGAAGCATACACACAAATAATCAAAGACATAATTGAATTAATGAAGTAAAACACTTATCTTGATGTAAGATAGGGTTTGGAACCCTAAAATACTGTACAAGACAGCCTTGGTTTGGTTTAGGTTTTTACTCCAAAAGACTACACACCAAAACTGAAAAATACGAAATTCTATATATAAGATTGCAAGTGCGACGACGTCACCTTATGTTTTGTGACGCCGTCGGGTCGCCGTCATTAGGGTTTCGTCTTGGCCACGTTAGTCTTGCGATGGCGTCACCTTGTGCTTGTGACGCCGTCCTCTTCAGCTTCTGACGCCGTCTGGATCAAATCTAGGCCGTCTGAGTTGCGACGGCCTACTCTTTTAAAGCCTGACACCGTCACTTGAAAATAAGAAATTTGGCTTCTGGGCCGTCACAAAATGCTCCGACGGCATCGCAGTTAAGCAGTGACGCCGTCACCTTATATTTTAGCAGCTTGAGTGTCTCGATTCTTGACTTTGGCCATTTTCTTCGTATATCCGCGCCTTTTCGTCCAAATTAGTGCCATTACAGCAATTTGCCTTCAAGAGACCTAAAAAGTGAAAAGGAACGATATTAAGTAATAACGGATACAAAAGTGATCAAATAAGGGCTTAAATGACCCTTCAAAAAGGTACATTTTAAAACCTTATCAAATATCCCTACACTTGGTATTTGCTTGTCCTCAAGCAAATGTACTTTTAGCCAATTAATTTATAAGTTAGGGGTCATGAAGCATTGGTTTAAAACAGTCCACAACACATATAAGCCCCGCAAAAGTCATAAAAAGCACGAAAATTACATACTAGCACCTCACATGGGGTGTTTGGATACTCACATCTCTCTCGGGTGTATATGAAATATAACAAGTTGGAAATGGAAGATAAACACTCATTAACCGGTCCTAGTACATAGATTACCATAGGCTTGAGAATAGATCAAACCTCCATCGCTTTGGCGTAAGCACCTAGGAAAGACTATCAAAGAGGTCTTTAAAGGGTTGTAATGTTAGGATTACGGTAGAGAAACAAATGGTTTGGTGGGATAGGCTATTTAGTGGTGGCAAGTAAAAAATCTCTATGTTACAAGCATACGAAGAATGGCGTTGCTAAGCCAAGACTCGACACTCTAAACTCTAGATAACTGAAACAAACAAACATAAATTTAAAGGATAAATGTAGGATGGTAGCCCCCCCCCCCCTTTTTTTTTTGAACACTCTATTTTTTTTTCTTTTCTCTTTTTCTATATTTTTTCGTTTTTTTTTTCATACACTTTTACTCTACCATCCTCTACGGTAACATCAAAATGATAGGGATTTATAGGCACATCCCTACACTTGAGTTTTTATTACTCTAACACTAATTTGACCCGAATTGAAAAGATCAAAACACTTGGGGTACGTTATTACGCAAATAAGGGAATTTAACGTTCCCTTCTAATCATTTCAACTTTAACTTTTTTCCCATGAGTCCCAATCGTCCCAAAACTGTGTACAAAAGATATGACTCGACTTAGCAACTCATGCAAGCAACCAGATAACTGAACTAAGGGTTTAGGGTGATAACAATAATGCACTAAAAGTGAGTGCATACAAGGTAGGCAAAGGCGATTTGGGTATATATTTGGAGGTGGGGTGTAAACAATGCTCTTCATTGATATTCCGAAAAAACCGAAACATCACGAGAACCGCGAAAAGGATAGGCTCTAAGGGGTTAACTAGGGGTATCGTGTACAAAAGATGAGTACAACGCAAAGGGTGTGGGGGAATTACTCAACCGATGTGGAAGAAGTAATTATATTACGGGTATCAAACAAGGGTTATCCTAATGCCTCTTATCATTTAGTTATTCCTAACTACACAAGTGTAGTCTTACTAGCGATCTCGGGATGCATCACAAAACAAGTTCTAGAATCTATTATACTACCGGTTCACACTCTAAGCATTAAAAATGAATGCTTTTAATTCCTACTAATCTAAGGGCGATCCTCACATTTTGGGTGGAATTTAGGTGGTAAAGGGTTTTTGTGCTAGTCATGCAACTTTCTATCCGCGAGACGCTTTTGTTAAGACTAATGGCCCACTCCTATATGTCATGAAAAATTTTAAATTTGGTGCCAAAATTACCCTAACCGACATTTTCTCATGGTTTATTACACAAATACAATTGGACAAAGCAAATAATCAAGGATAAGCATAGTTTCAAAGTTCCCGTTTTATTTTCCCTCCCTACACTTAAACTGAACATTGTCCCCAATGTTCCCCGAAAGTATCAAAGTTATGATAATGGAAGGTAATTAAAAACGAAAGAAACTAGTACTCCCCTGATTAGCTCGGTAGGATCCGTGTGTGAAGTAGTGGTTAAATCCTTTCCAAGAAGAATGTGTGCGTGAAAAGCTCCTTCCAATCTTTTGTTTCTTCTTCTTGATTAATAAAACCTGCACACTTGAAGAAAACAAACGAAACCTTCGCGTAAAATCGGCAGTAATAATATATATAAGACTCTACTAAACTAAGATATAATGCTTGTGGAATGGATGTTTACAGAATTTATGGAAAATTAAGACCTGGAAAAGTCCAAAAATTTTACAAGTGGCTCAGAAAATGAGAAAAAAAGTAATCTGTTGTTTTTACTCCTTCCTGACGCCGTCAGGTTGCGATCCTGACGCCGTCAGATTATCCTGATAAAAACTGGCCTGCGATTTTCTGGAAAAAATTCTGGAAAATTTACATCTTTAGAATCTGGAAAAATTTCTGCAAAACATCCATTATGACTCGATACAAGCATTTGACTCGAACAAACACACATATATATCTTTTAATGAATTGCTATTCTCATGTTTACGTTTCTTTTGAAAACGTGTGTAATCCTCCCTACACTTATCCTTTATGTAAAATACCTTTATATGCAATTAAGACAAGGTTAAAAACAAAATAAAGCATTTTTACAAATTTAAACATAAGAATAAACAATTAATAAAAGATATATGACACTAACAAGCAAACAATTAAGCATGGGTTGCCTCCCACGAAGCGCTTTTCTTTACTTAAGATTCTTGTAGCTAGACTCGTAGTCGTGCCCCTACGTTGTCTCGTGCACGCTCACGTGACCATACTTAAGCCATTCCAACGTTCTTTCATTATTTTTGTAATCATCTCCTAATTCAAGGCATTTTTTGTAATACCGCTTAGTTTTCTCATATGGGTACCTAAGTCCACATTGCTTATCCCTTTCACTAAGCAATGGAATATGGGTCATTCTATTACAAGCCTCAATGTCCTTATGTTTAAACCTAGGATGAGCGTGTGGCATCTGGTATATAAAGTCTTCAACTTCATCAGAGAATGTAATTAGACCATCAATCATCCGTTCATTCAACCTAGTCATTCTCTTGAAAGGTTTTCCAAAAATTACTTGAGTGAGGTCCTTATCAATAAATTCTCCTAAGTCTTCTAGGACCATGAACTCTACCAAATAAGCAAAGCTTCCAACAAACACATGCAAATCAGTGACTGCTTCAACAACATTGTTCCCTTGATAAGTTAACTCATTGATCTTGATTTTATTGTATAGGTCCTTTGAGATTAAGTTCAAAGGCAAGAATGAATTCAAGTAAGCATCGAACCCTTCTAATCCTATTTTGCAAGGGAATTGCATGTTAAAAGGCCCATCCTTCTCAATTCTACACCTAGGGTCAAAACATTGGGAGGGGTCTTCCTCCATTTCAAAACTAACCTCATTGATGACCTCCCCGCTATCAAGTGCTTCACCATAATCAAATTCCTCATCGGAATCTGAGTCATAGAAAGGACTTTGTTCTTGCCAATTTATCTCATTATGCCCTAGGTGATTTCCAAAATGGTGAACGGGTGAGGGATTTTGTGGGATTGCGTTCTCAATTTCGGGATTGGGAACGGGTAGGGTGAAGAATCTTCGGCGGAAGATACGTATCAGGGTGAGTGATGGTTTTTACGAACAAAAGTCACGAAGAAGGGGGATAGACTACGAGAAAGCTAAAAATGAGAAAAATTTACTTGATAGGAATCAAGCAAAGAAACCTAAAGGAGGTGGACTACTAACTAACTATTCTATTCCCTGGCAGCGGCGCCAAAAACTTGATAACGCTACACGCGTCGTTCGGGGTCAAAGGAACTTCCTTTTCTTCGAGCAAGTTTTATAACACCCTAGGCAGTGAACCTAATCGTTGTAGTGTAGTATTAGGGTAAGCCACGGGTATTGATATCGTTCTCTAGGGGAATAGGAATGCTAGTGAGAAGTTACTACGCTAAGGTTGGGGTTGAGGAAGATTATTTTTTTTAATCTTTTTATGTTTTTTAGGAAATGGAAAGGTACGAATCTCGGGGTTTGGATTTGGGGGTTGGTATTTCAACCGATTACTCTACTTATCTAATTATCTAATTAACTAAGGTGTGTGGGTAGTCTATGTCTAATTATTGTGTGCTCGTATGATAGTTTAAAGATGTGTTTACTTAGGTTTTATTACTCCTTAATTATCTCCTATTGATGGTTGAATTGTCACGTCCTTATTCTTAATCGTGTTGTGTGTCTAAAGTCGTAGGGTATGCGTTTATCCCTAACTCTTTGAACTAACCAAAGGGTCTCGTCTACAAAACCCTCTAGGGATTATAAACTCTAACTCTAAGGCCTCTTTGGATGGTTTAGCCTACAACCGCTCTAAGTGCTATAGCCTAAGGTTCACAAAGATTAATCAAGCATTAATTACACAACGAATGACCTATCGCATTACTAGATCATTAACAATTAAGATAAGAGACAACCAATCAATATTCAATAATTAAGTTTCATATTCCGTAAGCAAACACACAAGTAAATTAGCCGGACATGGAGAACATGGAAGCATACACACAAATAATCAAAGACATAATTGAATTAATGAAGTAAAACACTTATCTTGATGTAAGATAGGGTTTGAAACCCTAAAATACTGTACAAGACAGCCTTGGTTAGGTTTAGGTTTTTACTCCAAAAGACTACACACCAAAACTGAAAAATTCGGATTCTATATATAAGATTACAAGTGCGACGGCGTCACCTTATGTTTTGTGACGCCGTCGGGTCGCCGTCATTAGGGTTTCGTCTTGGCCACGTTAGTCTTGCGACGGTGTCACCTTGTCCTTGTGACGCCGTCCTCTTCAGCTTCTAACGCCGTCTGGATCAAATCTAGGCCATCTGAGTTGCGACGGCCTACTCTTTTAAAGCCTGACACCGTCACTTGAAAATAAGAAATTTGGCTTCTGGGCCGTCACAAAATGCTCCGACGGCGTCGCAGTTAAGCAGTGACGCCGTCACCTTATATTTTAGCAGCTTGAGTGTCTCGATTCTTGAATTTGGCCATTTTCTTCGTATATCCGCGCCTTTTCGTCCAAATAAGTGCCATTACAGCAATTTGCCTTCAAGAGACCTAAAAAGTGAAAAGGAACGATATTAAGTAATAACGGATACAAAAGTGATCAAATAAGGGCTTAAACGACCCCTCAAAAAGGTACATTTTAAAACCTTATCAAATATCCCTACACTTGGTATTTGCTTGTCCTCAAGCAAATGTGCTTTTAGCCAATTAATTTATAAGTTAGGGGTCATGAAGCATTGGTGTAAAACAGTCCAAAACACATATAAGCCCCGCAAAAGTCATAACAAGCACGGAAATTACATACTAGCACCTCACATGGGGTGTTTGGATACTCACATCTCTCTCGGGTGTATATGAAATATAACAAGTTGGAAATGGAAGATAAACACTCATTAACCGGTCCTAGTACATAGATTACCATAGGCTTGAGAATAGATCAAACCTCCATCGGTTTGGCGTAAGCACCTAGGAAAGACTATCAAAGAGTTCTTTAAAGGGTTGCAATGTTAGGCTTACGGTAGGGAAACAAAGGGTTTGGTGGGATAGGCTATTTAGTGGTGGCAAGTCAAAAATCTCTATGTTACAAGCATACGAAGAATGGCGTTGCTAAGCCAAGACTCGACACTCTAAACTCTAGATAACTGAAACAAACAAACATAAATTTAAAGAATAGATGTAGGATGGTAGCCCGTTTTTTTTTTTTTTTTTTTTTTTTTTTTTTTTTTTTTGAACACTCTATTTTTTTTCTTTTCTCTTTTTCTATTTTTTTTTCGATTTTCTTTTCATACACTTTTACTCTACCATCCTCTACGGTAACATCTAAATGATAGGGATTTATAGGCACATCCCTACACTTGAGTTTTTATTACTCTAACACTAATTTGACCCGAATTGAAAAGATCAAAACACTTGGTGTACGTTATTACGCAAATAAGGGAATTTAACGTTCCCTTCCAATCATTTCAACTTTAACTTTTTTCCCATGAGTCCCAATCGTCCCAAAACTGTGTACAAAAGATATGACTCGACTTAGCAACTCATGCAAGCAACCAGATAATTGAACTAAGGGTTTAGGGTGATAACAATAATGCACTAAAAGTGAGTGCATACAAGGTAGGCTAAGGCGATTTGGGTGTATATTTGGGGGTGGGGTGTAAACAATGCTCTTCATTGATATTCCGGAAAAACCAAAACATTACGAGAACCGCGAAAAGGATAGGCTCCGAGGGGTTAACTAGGGGTATCGTGTACAAAAGATGAGTACAACACAAAGGGTGTGGGGGAATTACTCAACCGATGTGGAAGAAGTAATTATATTACGGGTATCAAACAAGGGTTATCCTAATGCCTCTTATCATTTAGTTATTCCTAACTACACAAGTGTAGTCTTACTAGCGATCTCGGGATGAATCACAAAACAAGTTCTAGAATCTATTATACTACCGGTTCACACTCTAACCATTAAAGATGAATGCTTTTAATTCCTACTAATCTAAGGGAGATCCTCACATTTTGGGTGGAATTTAGGTGGTAAAGGGTTTTTGTGCTAGTCATGTAACTTCCTATCTGTGAGACGCTTTTGTTAAGACTAATGGCCCACACCTATATGTCATGAAAAATTTTAAATTTGGTGCCAAAATTACCCTAACCGACATTTTCTCATGGTTTATTACACAAATACAATTGGACAAAGCAAATAATCAAGGATAAGCGTAGTTTCAAAGTTCCCGTTTTATTTTCCCTCCCTACACTTAAACTGAACATTGTCCCCAATGTTCCCCGAAAGTATCAAAGTTATGATAATGGAAGGTAATTAAAAATGAAAGAAACTAGTACTCCCCTGATTAGCTCGGTAGGATCCGTGTGTGAAGTAGTGGTTAAATCCTTTCCAAGAAGAATGTGTGCGTGAAAAGCTCCTTCCAATCTTTTGTTTCTTCTTCTTGATAAATAAAACCTGCACACTTGAAGAAAACAAACGAAACCTTCGCGTAAAATCGGCGGTAATAATATATATAAGACTCTACTAAACTAAGATATAATGCTTGTGGAATGGATGTTTACGGAATTTTTGGAAAATTAAGACCTGGAAAATTCCAAAATTTTTACAAGTGGCTCAGAAAACGAGAAAAAAAGTAATCTGTTGTTTTTACTCCTTCCTGACGCTGTCAGGTTGCGATCCTGACAAAAACTGGTCTGCGATTTTCTGGAAAAAATTCTGGAAAATTTACATCTTTAGAATCTGGAAACATTTCTGCAAAACATCCATTATGACTCGATACAAGCATTTGACTCGAACAAACATACATATATATCTTTTAATGAATTGTTATTCTCATGTTTACGTTTCTTTTGAAAACGTGTGTAATCCTCCCAACACTTATCCTTTATGTAAAATACCTTTATATGTAATTAAGACGAGGTTAAAAACAAAATAAAGCATTTTTACAAATTTAAACATGAGAATAAACAATTAATAAAAGATATATGACACTAACAAACAAACAATTAAGCATGGGTTGCCTCCCAAGAAGCGCTTTTCTTTACTTAAGAGTCTTGTAGCTAGACTCGTAGTCGTGCCCCTACGTTGTCTCGTGCACGCTCACGTGCTCATACTTAAGCCATTCCAATGTTCTTTCATTATTTTTGTAATCATCTCCTAATTCAAGGCATTTTTTGTAATACCGCTTAGTTTTCTCATATGGGTACCTAAGTCCACATTGCTTATCCCTTTCACTAAGCAATGGAATAGGGGTCATTCTATTACAAGCCTCAATGTCCTTATGTTTAAACCTAGGATGAGCGCTTGGCATCTGGTATATAAAGTCTTCAACTTCATCAGAGAATGTAATTAGACCATCAATCATCCGTTCATTCACCCTAGTCATTCTCTTTAAAGGTTTTCCAAAAATTACTTGAGTGAGGTCCTTATCAATAAATTCTCCTAAGTCTTCTAAGACCATGAACTCTACCAAATAAGCAAAGCTTCCAACAAACACATGCAAATCAGTGACTGCTTCAACAACATTGTTCCCTTGATAATTTAACTCATTGATCTTGATTTTATTGTATAGGTCCCTTGAGATTAGGTTCAAAGGAAAGAATGAATTCAAGTAAGCATCGAACCCTTCTAATCCTATTTTGCAAGGGAATTGCATGTTAAAGGGCCCATCCTTCTCAATTCTACACCTAGGGTCAAAACATTGGGTGGGGTCTTCCTCTATTTCAAAACTAACCTCATTGATGACCTCCCCGCTATCAAGTGCTTCACCATAATCAAATTCCTCATCGGAATCTGAGTCATAGAAAGGACTTTGTTGTTGCCAATTTATCTCATTATGCCCAAGGTGATTTCCAAAATGGTGAACGGGTGAGGGATTTTGTGGGATTGCGTTCTCAATTTCGGGATTGGGAACGGGTAGGGTGAAGAATCTTCGGCGGAAGATACGTATCATGGTGAGTGATGGTTTTTACGAACAAAAGTCATGAAGAAGGGGGATAGACTACGAGAAAGCTAAAAATGAGAAAAATTTACTTGATAGGAATCAAGCAAAGAAACCTAAAGGAGGTGGACTACTAACTAACTATTCTATTCCCCGGCAGCGGCGCCAAAAACTTGATAACGCTACACGCGTCGTTCGGGGTCAAAGGAACTTTCTTTTCTTCGAGCAAGTTTTATAACACCCTAGGCAGTGAACCAAATCGTTGTAGTGTAGTATTAGGGTAAGCCACGGGTATTGATATCGTTCTATAGGGGAATAGGAATGCTAGTGAGAAGTTACTACGCTAAGGTTGGGGTTGAGGAAGATTTTTTTATTATCTTTTTATGTTTTTAGGAAATGGAAAGGTATGAATCTCGGGGTTTGGATTTGGGGGGTGGTATTTCTACCGATTACTCTACTTATCTAATTATCTAATTAACTAAGGTGAGTGGGTAGTCTATGTCTAATTATTGTGTGCTCATATGATAGTTTAAAGATGTATTTACTTAGATTTTATTACTCCTTAATTATCTCCTATTGATGGTTGAATTGTCACGTCCTTATTCTTAATCGCGTTGTGTGTCTAAAGTCGTGGGGTATGCGTTTATCCCTAGCTCTTTGAACTTACCAAAGGGTCTCGTCTACAAAACCCTCTAGGGATTATAAACTCTAACACTAAGGCCTCTTTGGATGGTTTAGCCTACAACCGCTCTAAGTGCTATAGCCTAAGGTTCACAATGATTAATCAAGCATTAATTACACAATGAATGACCTATATCGCATTACTAGATCATTAACAATTAAGATAAGAGACAACCAATCAATATTCAATAATTAAGTTTCATATTCCGTAAGCAAACACACAAGTAAATTAGCCGGACATGGAGAACATGCAAGCATACACACAAATAATCAAAGACATAATTGAATTAATAAAGTATAACACTTATCTTGATGTAAGATAGGGTTTGGAACCCTAAAATACTGTACAAGACAGCCTTGGTTAGGTTTAGGTTTAGGTTTTTACTCCAAAAGACTACACACCAAAACTGAAAAATTCGGATTCTATATATAAGATTACAAGTGCGACGGCGTCACCTTATGTTTTGTGACGCCGTCGGGTCGTCGTCATTTGGGTTTTGTCTTGGCCACGTTAGTCTTGCGACGGCGTCACCTTGTGCTTGTGACGCCGTCCTCTTCAGCTTCTGACGCCATCTGGATCAAATCTAGGCCGTCTGAGTTGCGACGGCCTACTCTTTTAAAGCCTGACACCGTCACTTGAAAATAAGAAATTTGGCTTCTGGGCCGTCACAAACTGCTCCGACGGCATCGCAGTTAAGCAGTGACGCCGTCACCTTATATTTTAGCAGCTTGAGTGTCTCGATTCTTGACTTTGGCCATTTTCTTCGTATATCCGCGCCTTTTCGTCCAAATAAGTGCCATTTCAGCAATTTGCCTTCAAGAGACCTAAAAAGTGAAAAGGAATGATATTAAGTAATAATGGATACAAAAGTGATCAAATAAGGGCTTAAATGACCCCTCAAAAAGGTACATTTTAAAACCTTATCAAATCTAGACATAGGATTGTGATTATGGCACCTTGTCGGGTTTTCGAAAACTAAGTGTTGTTAGGACAAACAAGTGAAAACGGATTTAAATTAACTCGAGTTTTGGAAGAGTAGAACTTTGATGTCTACTCGACCAACCTCTTTCGTCTAAAGTATGTCTAACAACAAGGGTTATGTTGTGTTTTGGAGTGAGCCGAAAGCTCACTATAGTTATCAACATTTTTCTTGTGTCTCTACTTTGCAACAGGGAACCAGGTTGAGTAGTACTCGACCAAACACATGGTTTCGTCACACCGTTGCTCTAACCATTCCGTTAATGTGTCAAACTTGAGTAATATTCGAGGCGTTTTAGAAACAACGGGTAGTCGAGTATACCTTGGAGCACGTCAACTGTGGTACCCTCGGTTTGAGTTTAGCTTCGAAATGTTAGTATCTTGTTCACTTTAAATGAACCCTTGTCATATTATTTTTCCTTATGCGTATGGTTTTTTCCACAAAAATATTGGCGCAAGCAGCTTCCATCAAAATACTAACTAGTGTCTTTGACATCCAAAAAATTCTGGGCCACAACCCAACTTGTATTTGTGACACAAGGGAGTTGCTTGGTTGTTTTATGGGCCTCGGCCCATATCTGGTACTTTGTTACTATCGACACCAGGCCGCAGCCCATGGTGGCTCGGGGTGTTCGTTTGATGGTTTAAACGGGTCAACAAAATAAAACGTGTAACATAAACTAGAGATCAATTATAAAACCAAACTCATTCCCGCATATTCTTCCTTCTATTTCGCACATATTGTCTCAACGTCAAAAGCCTTAATCCAACGAAGCAAGTGTAAAGATTTAACATAAATAACAAGTGCTTAAAACATGTTTCACTAATAAGATCTACGTCAAGTTTAAGCGTCAACGTGTAAACCAACTTATATCATAAAGGTTACTAGTCGTACATTGTAAGAACCCAATTTCAATAATTAAACAAAGGTCACTATATCCTTTTATCATTTATTAAAATTGAAATTCCTCAAAATTTAACTCAAGTGTCTTCTAAATACAATTAGAAAATAAGTAAACTAATATTGATTTTGACAATACTATTAAGTGTCAACTTAAATAAGTATATATACATTTATACACTTACTAATAGAACGTTGTGATTATTTTGAAACAACTTTAATGTCGACAACACCATTATAGTGTCAACATGAAAAGTATATATACTTTCGTATACTTACTAGTAAAACCATTTAATCATTTTTACAAACTAAAGTAAGTGATACTTAAAACAATGAACTAAAACATTGCCCTCCTTATCTAGGTCGCGTGTCGGTGCCGCATCACAACATTCACTAAATCCCACTTTTGGATTGCACATTTGCTAAGGTGAGTTTCATAGCCCCTCTTTTACTTGATAAATTATTTTATACATTTTGGGGTGAGAAAATATGCAAAACCTTTTTATGGATTTGAACTATTGCATGATTACTATTACGTGGTTTAGCCTAAGCCCTTATGTCCCTAGAAATGCCCCTTTTTCATGAACCGTCAGTTCCCTATTGGGAAGCGCGAATGTTATAAATAGATCTATTGAGGGTGACTCCTCCGTTCGGTTGGCCCTGCTTAGACCAAGGCGAAACATATACCATGTCGGAATCGAGTGTTGAGGGACAAAACACTCGCATTGGGCCTATATATTGTATGATACCATTTAGCATACAGAAACTGTCATAGTATCGGTTGCATGAACTTAGAGCTAACGTAATAGACATTCATCCATATATCATTATATTCGTTATAATGATTATATGACTTTGATTATGGTCCAAACTTACTGTTTTAATATAAACCTATGAACTCACCAGCTTTTAGCTGACCTTTTTAGCATATTTTCTCAGGTGCTTAATTTGTGATAATGGATGCAAGGCAAGAGGCGGTAAATGGTCGTAGTAATATCTAAAGAAGTGTTTTTACACATAACGATGTTTTTAAATTGGGACCACTGAACTTATGGGATGTGCCCATTTTATTCAAACAATGTTGTAAGATAATGTTTTAAAACTATTTTATGAAATCAAAAGGAGTATGTATTCCGTTCTTTATTACTTGTGTTGTGATCTCCAATTTCGTAACATTCCCCTTAACACGTATGCTTCCGCAAAACCAAATTTGGGGGTGTTACAGATTGGTATCAGAGCCAGGTTATAGAGAACTAGGTACATATAAACCCTAAACTATAACAATTTTTTATTTAGAAAAACATCATACTACGACCGTCAGTTGCCGCTTGCCTTACTTGCCATTTTACTTAGAGTTCATTTAAATAGGATTGCATGTTTTATTTCCTATATACTAGTGCACTATTTCATATTCATCATGAGTACTTTTCCACATACTTACACATATGCATCGTCTTGTCACAGACCATGCCTTCACCAGCCTTCCATCACGATGTTCAGGAGAACATCCTACTTGCTCCTTCACCTACCATCCATCAGCTTGCACACATGGCCACTGATCTGTATGTTCAGGCTACACTATAAGCTCAGCCAGCCACTGCACCTGCTCCATCTATACATACCCTCACCACCACTCCATCAGCTCTACTGACACGCAGGCGAAAAGCCCGCATGATCGTGAGAGTGCCTGGATATTGTGAGCGATATTCATTCATGCCTGCATTAGCTTCTCAGATGACCCGCGCTGCCTACATGGGTCCTTCCACTACTCCAGAGTCACTGACACCATCATCTACTGAGTCACCACCCCACCAGAGGCTTAGGAGAGCTACTGATTCCTACTCAGAGGAAGACCCAGAAGAGGATCCGGAGGAGGAGCTACCAGAGTCTATGCCGATTGAGAGTGTTCCTGGACATGTTAGCACAGCTGTAGATATGTATACGCTGGGTCTGGAGATTTTCCAGAGTATTCAGGAGATAAGACAGAGTTCCAGGATGGCTCAGAGGTTGAGCGAGGACACGGACATTGATATACCAGCTGGGTTAGGACAGAGAGCTGCTTTCCTCCGCAGCCAGGAGGAGAGTGATGTGGTTGATTGGAGGGATATTGATTGTTTAATCAGTTCTGTACCACATGTCGCGAGCCCGAGCTACAGTCCATCATCACCTTCATTCATACCATCTGCCGCAGATATGGAGCGCCTTGATCACACTACTAGATAGCTTGAGACTATTGAGGTAGTCACACCGAGTGAGGCACAACCTGTGCCAGACCTATCAGGATCTTCAGATGATGAGGATCTGACTCTCACTGAGAGAGTACTTATTCAGTTGGATTCTCATGAGACCTTACTAGGAGTCCATACTGATCAGTTGGAGAGAGTCGAGCCAGCACGCTTGCAGGCTTATTAGCAGCGTGTTGAGGGTCTAGACCGCACCACAGATGTGTTGTTTGAGAGTATGGAGCTAGAGAGGCATTAGAGGATCCGGTTGGGTTACAGATTTGAGGCTCAGGTTGAGGATGTTAGAGAGTTGGACAGCAGATCACGGGCGTTGGACAGAGGTCAGGCCCAGATGCACGATCGACTTGAGGAGCTAGAGCGCATCCAGTGGATTGCTAGGGATACTGCCAGAGCAGAGTGGCAGAGGACAACATGTTTGGAGTCCATGTTAGCATCTCAAATGAGGCGCATCGCGAGTTTAAAGGCTACGCAGCGAGAGTTGGTTGCTAGCATTAAGCGATTACATGCCGAGGGCGGACATCCTTAGACCTTATTGTATGATGTATTACACTAAACTGGATTATGACAGTTAGTGTTAATTATGACTCTTGTACTTCAGTTTGTATTTCAGTCGTGTTTCAGTTGTATTTCAGTTTGTATTCCAACTAGTATCTCAGCATGTACTTTAGGAACCCTGTAACCGAAATTCTATCTATGTCAAGCTTATTTTCCTATCCACTTGTCCTTTCTTTCATAGATTGCTCATATGATCTATCTGCGATATTTACACTATTACTTGGCACTTACCTTGCTTAAAAGGTTCTATATCTCATCGCCTTTCTTACTGCAGAGATGCCGCCAAAACGAAGATCAAACTGTACCAATCATGGTGGAGCTTCCAATGCTCCTATTCCAGCGAGGGTTACTCGTAACCGAGCTGCAAACACTGCTATTCCAAACAGGGTCACACACGATCAAACTGCTGAAGCCACTACTCCTGCTAGGGCTACTCTAATTTAACCTACCATGAATCAAGCTATGATAGACCAACTGGTCAATGAACGAGTGAATGCAGCTCTAGATGCAGCAAACCACTCGTCTACTGATGCTGGAACTTCGAGACCAGCCACCCACAACCGCACTTGTACCTATCAGGACTTTCGAAAGACTATGACTGGAGGATTTAGTAGAACCAAAGGAGCTGTCGGTTTGACTAGATGGATCGAGAAGCTCGAGACTGTGTTCCGAATTTGCAACTGTGAAGAAGAGGCTAAGGTTAAGTATGCATCGTTCACTTCACGGATGCTGCCTTGACCCGGTGGAACAATTTCTTGAAATCTGCAAGTATCGATGTTGCCTATGCCATGCCATGGGAAAGCTTTAAGGAAATGGTGCTTCGAAAACACTGCCCTCGTAATGAGATCAAGAAGCTGGAGCACGAGTTCTGGAACCTCAAAGTTCAAGGCACAAATATGGCTGGTTATAACCAGCGCTTTCAAGAACTAGCCTTGCTGTGCCCTAAAATAGTTCAAACTGAGACCCGATTATTGGAGAGGTACATCAGGGGACTGCCTCCATCCATCAAGGGAAATGTCACCACCTCTAAGGCTGCTGATCTTCACGAAACCATCGAAGTAGCCAACAAACTCATGGACCAATTTATTGAGGATTCCATGGACAAGGTGGTTGACAATAAGAGGAAATGAGACGACCACTCTCGAAGCTACAACAACAATGGGTATCATGGCAACAACAGTGGAAACCATAGAAAAAATCAGAACAAAAGGCAAAATGTTGCTAGAGCTTATGCAGCTGGGATTGGAGAAAGGAAACCGTACGCAGGGACTTCACCACTGTGTAACCGATGCACACTGCATCACAGGGGATAGTGTACAGTCAAGTGCCGTAAATGTCAGAAAATCGGACACTTGAACAGAAACTGCAGGTCCAAGTCACTGGCTACGGTTCAAACAACACCAGCTCAGGACCCAAAAGCTGCTATAACCTGCTTTGGTTGCGGTGAGAAAGGGCATTATAAGAATGAATGCCGAAAGACCAGAAACCAAGGCAATGAGGGAAATCAAGGAAACCGAGGAAATATAGGAAGCCATGGGAATGGCAGGATTCAGGGAAATGTTGGACAACCGAGTAACTAGGGAAATGGCGAAGGAGCTCGTGGAAGGGTCTATGCTGTGACCCAAGTGGAAGCTCAGGAAGACCTGAATGTCGTGACGGGTACGTTCCTTATAAATAACCGTTATGCATCCATATTTTTTGATATGGGAGTCGATAGGAGTTTTGTTTATAATGCATTTAGTCCACTACTCGATATTCCCCAACTACATTAGGCAACGCATACAATGTGGAACTGGCTAACGGTAACGTAGAAAGGGTAGATACCATCATAAGAGTTTGCACCCTGAACCTATTAAACCACCCATTCAATATCAACTTGATACCAGTAGAATTGGGTAGTTTCGATGTCATCATCGGGATGGATTGGTTATCAAAATACCATGGTGCCATCATTTGTGATGAGAAGCTAGTCCGAGTACCCTATGGAGATGAAGTCCTAACTGTAGAAGGAGACAGAAGTGATAGAAGGAGCGCGTCAAGACTGCATGTCATTTCCTGTACCAAGGTGTTGAGGTGTATCGAGGAAGGATGTCACATCTTCCTAGCACAAGTCACCGGGAAGGACGAAAAAGAAACGGAAGAAAAACGTCAGGAGGACGTGCCAATAGTGAGAGAATTTCCTGAGGTCTTTCCTGAAGACTTGCCAGGACTTCCGCCAGCCCGACAGGTTGAATTTTAAATCGATTTAGTGCCTGGTGTAGCACCAGTGGCAAGAGCACCTTATCAATTAGCTCCAACGGAACTCCAGGAGTTATCAAACCAGTTGTCAGAACTTGCGGAAAAAGGATTCATTTGACCAAGTTCATCACCATGAGGAGCACCAGTCCTGTTCGTCAAGAAGAAGGACGGAACTTTCAGAATGTGCATCGACTACCGTGAGTTGAATAAACTAACCATTAAGAACCGTTACCCACTCCCGAGGATCGATGACTTATTCGATCAAGTTTAAGGTTCGAGTGTTAATTCAAAAATTGACTTAAGGTCCGGATACCATCAACTAAGAGTTCGGGAAGAAGATATTCCCCAAACCGCCTTCAGAACTCGTTACGGACATTACGAGTTCCAAGTCATGCCTTTTGGGTTAACCAATGCACCAGCTGTGTTCATGGACCTCATGAACCGAGTGTGTAAACCCTACCTAGACAAATTTGTGATCGTTTTCATTGACGACATCCTAATTTATTCCAAGAGTGTGAAGGATCTTGGAATTGCTGAAGAAGGAGGAACTGTATGTTAAGTTTTCGAAGTGTGAGTTTTGGATATCGACTGTACAATTTCTGGGTCATGTAATTGACAGCCAGGGTATTCATGTGGACCCCGCTAAGATCAAGTCGATAATGGATTGGGCGACACCCACAACTCCTACTAAAATACGCCAATTCTTAGGACTCGCTGGGTACTACAAAAGATTTATTGAAGGTTTCTCAAAGATTGCCAAATCTTTAACCAAACTAACCCAGAAAAACATCAAGTTTGACTGGGGAGAAAAAGAAGAAGAAGCTTTTCAACTCCTTAAGGAAAAGTTGTGTAGTGCACCTATCTTGGCCTTACCTGAGGGTAGTGAAGACTTTGTTGTTTATTGCGACGCTTCACATAAAGGGCTAGGAGCGATGTTAATGCAAAGAGATAAGGTGATAGCATACGCCTCTCGCCAGTTAAAAACCCATGAGAAAAACTACACAACGCACGACCTAGAGTTAGGATCAGTTGTGTTCGCACTCAGGATTTGGAGACATTATCTGTATGGCACGAAGTGTGTCGTATACACCGATCACAAAAGCCTACAACACATTTTGGATAAAAAAGAACTGAACATGAGACAACGCCGATGGTTGGAATTGCTCAGCGATTACGACTGCGAGATTCGTTACCATCCGGGTAAAGCGAATGTAGTTGCTGATGCTCTCAGTAGAAAAGAGCGACCAAAACCCCTTAGAGTAAGATCTTTGGGTATGACAATCAGTTCACCTCTTCCATCCAAGATTCTTGAGGCTCAATCGGAAGCACTCAAAGAAGAGAATCATCCAAATGAGAACCTTTACGGAATGGCAGAAAGTGAAAATGGATTCGTGAAAAGTTCGGATGGAACTTTATGTTTCAAGGATAGAAGTTGGATTCCACGGTACGGAGGAATTCGCGATGTCATTATGCACGAATCTCACAAATCTAAGTACTCCATATACCCAGGATCCGACAAGATGTATCTCGATCTGAAGAAATTGTACTGGTGGCCAAACATGAAGGCCGACATTGCAACATATGTCAGCCAGTGTTTAACCTGCTCAAAAGTCAAAGCCGAACACCAGAGACCCTCAGGTCTATTAGTACAACCCGAAATTCCGGAATGGAAATGGGAACGTATAACAATGGACTTTATCACCAAGCTACCTAAGACCTCTAATGGCTACGACACTATTTGGGTAGTAGTTGATCGTCTCACCAAGTCAGCACATTTCCTACCGATGAAAGAGAGTGACGGAATGGACAAACTTGCATGACTATACCTGAAGGAAATCATCGCACGTCATGGTGTACCCATCTCCATCATCTCGGATAGAGATAGCCGTTTCACCTCAAACTTCTGGAAGTCACTTCAAGATGCTTTGGTATCTAACCTTGACATGAGCACCGCTTACCATTCTCAGACTGATGGACAAAGTGAAAGAACCATTCAAACTTTGGAGGATAGGCTAAGAGCATGCGTGATATATTTTGGAAATGGCTGGGATAAGCACTTGCCATTAGCCGAGTTTTCTTACAACAATAGCTATCACACAAGCATCAAAGATGCACCATATGAAGCACTCTACGGCCGAAAGTGTAGATCACCCGTGTGTTGGGCCGAAGTCGGAGAAAGTCAACTTACTGGTCCGAAGCTAATCCAAGAAACTACTGAGAAAATTGTACTAATAAAAAATCGACTGCAAGCAGCTCGTGACCGTCAAAAGAGCTACGCGGACAGAAGAAGGAAGCCACTTGAGTTCCAGAAAAATCCCCTTATCTTTTGGGTAGGGGTGTGACTGTCTACATTCCTCCTCCCCCATACCTCGCTTTGGCGGGATTGGGTATTGTTGTTGTTTTCAGTTCAAATCCTTTTGACAACATAATATAAGAACCATGTTCATAAAGTTTGACATGTATTGCTTTCGGGTGATTGATTTTTTGACTTATGTTTTGTAAAAGAGGAGATTATACGTAGTTATGCACGCACATCAATCTTTTGCAGCAACTATCGATCTTATATAACTTAATGTTCACAACACTTGCAATATAATTTATCTTTTATATTTATAATAATAAAAGAATTACATCATTTCGGAGTAATTTTTTCAATTCATTCTTATTAAAAAACAATTGGGCCAATAGGATAGCTCAATTTCGCCACATAAGGAAAATCGTGTGATGTGATTGTTTAATAAATGTCAAAATTAAATTGATTTTGGTCAAACTTTAATAAATTTGGTGAAGAAATTTCGTTGATAAAAAAAACACATAAAAAAATATGTGTCAAATTTGTAAAAACAAAAACTTTAAAAAAAAGGAGGTAATTAATAAACTTTAGTGGTTGAATTTATAAAAATTATATAGAGTTAAGTGTAGTATTATAAGTCTTTATGTTTTTTAGTAACTTTAGATTATAAACAAATAACCCCTTATACTTTATACCTTTTATACTTTATATCTTAAAAAATACAATGCATATGTTGTTTTAAAAGAACAACATATAAATTTGCATAAGATTATAAATATCAATTTTTTTTTACTAAATGCGTTCAATAAAAACTCATTTATTTCATTTTTAAAAGTTTAACCTATGTGGACACGAGTTTACATTCTGAAAACGAGAATATAATTATCAAATTGTAAGCACTGATTACTTTAATATAAAAATAAATAGACGCGACTGTACTTATAACAATGACTCATGTATTTCTTATTTATTTATATTAGGATGTCTAGAAAAACGTTTTTAGAAAACTGTAAGTAATATACTTTAACTTTATCAACACTCATTATGTGTTATTAAACTTGCATCATGTGTACAACATAATATCAGTAGTGAAATTTAAATAACATCAACATCTTTGTCAGCTAAATAAAATTAAATCTTGAGTTACATAACAGAAACTTTTACAAATATTTTACCAAATTATAATGGATATTAATGCATAATGAAAAACTCGTGCATAAGTATTAGTTGTACTTATATCACAATTTTCATAGGCAAATTCTTATATGTGTATATACTGAACTAAAATGTTAAAATAAAATTGATTTATGTGTAAACTTCGTACGTGCACGAAACTTATAAGTATATAATTATATGCAATTACCTTTAAAAACACAATATTCGGTATTAATACATAATAATTTTTTTTGACAAAACTCCGTACGTGCACGGTTATTATAACTAGTAACAGAAAATGGCAATTTAAAAGTAGAGTTATGAAGTATCGCAATTCCCATGAATGATATGACAAAATAAATCATGCTCCTGAACGTCACAACACAGATCATGATACATACAGTTTAAGGTCATAACGGAACAAGGTTCAAAAAATATTTCAAATGCATCAGTAGTATGATACTTCGTACAATTGTGATATGCTAAAGTTAGTAAATATAAGAGCACATGAATGGGTCATTTTGGGTTGTGTTCATGTCCAACGGGTCATATAAAAAAATCTGCCAAAGAGCAACATGTCAAAATGAAACCGGTAGCAGAAAAGTACTATTAAACCACACTGTGATAACCACCAATTTGCATACCAAAATAAAACCCCTAATACATCGTATTCATCATCTAAATAATACGAGCCCATGACATTCCCAGACCAATAACTGTGAATATAGAGGTAAACATAGGTGCCAAAGTACATTGTCTGAAGTATATCAAAATCACTGGATCCAAATATAAAAATAGCGGACCTTTTCAGTGTCTAAACGAGTCTCGAATTCCTTTAGTCATAGCCAAATACGTTAATACGCTACAAAAAAACCTTACCTTTGGGACGATATTCTCGTCCCAAAATTACAAATCATGTCGTTCCAAATTGGTAGTGTCTTTTTTGTTGACCCAAAAAATTTTGGTATAACATCCCTTTGTTACTTTGGGATGACAATAAGCTGGGCCCCACGAGAAATTCAACGAGAAAACAAAAAGGGATGGTACATCTTTTGCAAAAAAATACGAGACAATCGTCCCTAGATTTTTTTTTTACTTTATTTACTCTTTTTTCTTTTTTTAACTAAATAACAAAATGTATTTTAAAAAAAATGGGACGACATTTAAAAATATTTTGGGACGAAATTATCGTCCCAAAGTGTTTTCGCCAAGTTAATAATAATGCAGTTTGGGACAATGCACGTGGCAGGAAAAAAAAAGGGACGACATTTTATTTTTACTTCAGGGACAACCTTGTCGTCCCTTATATTCCTGGGAGCCAAAAAAAAATGCAGCAGAACCCGCATATTTTCCGGATTTTTTTTTTGAAAAAAATCTACCAAAACAAATATAACCTGTAATCAATCACAATCCACAATACCAATTTGACAATACGATACAATACCAAATTACTAAACGGATCCAATACCATTCCACAAATTCACGATTCTATTCGACAAATACGATGCAAATTAAACTACTCTTAAACTAACAAGTCACAAATTTACTAATTAACATGTCTCAAACTAACAAGTCACAAACTTATAAAGCTAACATGTTTCAAAGTTATAAAGTTATAAAGTCAACATAAATCCACGATACCATTCGACAAATCCAATAACATTCCATAAAATTAACATGTCTAAAAGTCACAAACTTCCCGCTTACTCCTCATAGTACTCCTCGCCCTCCTCCGACCCCTCCTCCGCCGCCTACGCCACCTCATTATTATCATCATTATTATCCAAATAATTATTATCAATATTATCAACTTGGCTCAAATGAGGATTATTTGGTAAAATGTATTTGTCAAGGTTTGGTGGCGGCATTGCATAGTTAGAACTAGAACCCGGGCACATAATAGAGTTGGGAAAGGTGGGACGATAACAATTTCCAAAGGTATTATTGGGGTCGATAATGGGATAAATAGGGCCGGAAATGGGAGCTTGGATACCAACAGGGCCGGGAATGGGAAAAGGGCCAGGAAAGGGAGCTCGAGGAAAGGGAACAGGAAATGGATTACCTTGTCTGTTGTAATGGCTAAAAAACTGCTCAAGGTATGATCCGAACGCCCCAACTGTAGAATAAGCCGCGCTAGCCTGTTCCTTAACAAATCTAGCCTCTTGCTCAGCCACGCGAGCCCGTTCTTGTGCCTCAGTTTTCTTCCTCATCAATTCTTTCTCCTGCTCCGCTCGGCTCAACACCTCTGTCATATGCTGCCTGGTAATATAATCTTGACCAACAGGCCGATGTGTGGACCTGTGAGAAGTTGAGCCACCACCAGGTAACCTCCTGCCCCTGCCTGGCATATTCTGGCGGTTGTCACTCGGAACTATATGAGCCAATATTTCTTCGCTGCTCATGTACGGGATGACACCGCCTTTGATTTGCTCTTGAAGGGCCTTCATAGCATTCTGTGTATTTTCAAAAAAAAAAAAAAAAAAAAAAAAAAAAAAAAAAAAAAAAAAAAAAAGGTATGTTAAAAACAAGTTAGTTAGAAAAAAAAATAAAAAAAAATAAATAAGAAGTAACTTAATGTTAATGACGCATGTTAAGAGATAAATTACTTACGTAAGCCGTTTCGTTATCTTTGGTCTTAAATGTGTCATTTCTTGTTGAATGCCCCTTCCTCCAAGGTCCTCATTTTGACCCTTATTATTAACCCTCTATACATACAATATAAAATAAATAATAACGAGGTAAATATAAAGAATATAAAAACCTTTAAAAATAACAAAAATTATAATGAGTCTTACATAATTGTTTCTTTCTTGAACGAACGACTGTCTCCCTTGGTGAGTTAGTATCTTGTTTTTAGTTCGATTATCTGCATTTTTGGCAGCTTTTGCCATCCGTTTCGGATCGGACCACCAGTCGACCAACATCTCCCATTGCTCTTGGGTTTTGTTAATCCAGTCTTTCGGCGGCGGCGACTGTTCCCTTGGCGTCGCGGGCGTCTCATGGGTATCAAAGTAAGCAGCCTTGAGCCTGTTTTTATATTTTCGCTATAGTAACCTCATCTGTAGTGTCAGTCTGAGTCCTACCCTTTCCCCACCGTATATTCATTCTTCCCAACACGAATTTTGGTCTCGTCATTTAACCAAGGCGCGAGGTTGAAATAGGTCTACAAATAAATATACGCATTTAAACAAAAACACAATTTAAATATAACACGCATATCTAAACGGTCGATAACAATAAGAATAGAAATAAAATAAACAATAAATATAACCTCTAGTGCCGACATTATATGCGCTTTAAAAGGATCTGGAATTTCTTCCCAATCGAAATCAAGGGGAAGTGGCCTCACTTGTTCCCCGATTAAGACTAGCCAACTGCGCTCAATAAGTGCCTATCGGTGAGAAGGTACTTTGATCATCGGAATCAAAGCCAATCGGCAAAGGGCCATTATTCTCCTTAAGAGCCCTCCTTAAGGCCCGATTTGCCGTCTCACCAATGATCATTGAACCTACAAATATAAGTTATTGAGTTGTGAAAATACATGTAAAAAAATTTAGTTTTATTAATAAAAAATATATAAAAATAAAAAATAAAAAAAATAAAAATAAAAAATCACAATTTCTTACATGCGCAATAGCTCGGCATAGTAAATGAGGGCCGTCTGGGTGGATCACCGCCAGCATCCCCCGCCATGTGATCTAGGAGCTACACACGCCATCTGTAAAAGTACAAGTACAAGAACACACAATTTCGTAAGTTAATACTAATATACACATTCATATAATATACACATTCATATAAACATATAATAACAATTTCATTCAAATTACAATTTGGATTATTAGTTATCTATGATCTGTATGTAGGCCGGTCTGTTCTTTGTTTACCTTTTAGATAATATGTGCGTTGTTGATGTTGCTCATCTCTTGATTTTGTCAACATGACAAAAACCTGTTTATAAAGATCGTGTTGACTGTTCTTGATCAACCTTGTATATACTGCGTTGATGTTGAACATGACATTTGTTGGTAAGCATTAGAATTTTAGTGTGGAGTTGAAAATGAGAATTTCCACTTCTTCCACTGGTGACCAAATTTTTACATGTATAACATTGTAACAATCTTGACCAATCATCTTGACTTGTCTGTTTTTTTTCTTGTTTCCTCACATTGTGGTTGGTTCTTCATGATACACTAACATATAATTTTAAAGCAAATAATTTTTTAAAAATTAATTCATATATAAGAATTCTTAAATATTTTTATAAAAGTTTTTAAATTGTTTTGATAAATGTATATTGATTGATAAAGTTTTTAAATGCCAAAAAAACATATTCAATAACATAAATTAATTTTGTAAATTCTTTTAAAATTATTTTTTACACTAACATATAATTTTAATTCATATATAAGTATTCTTATATATTTGTTTTAAAAGTTTTTAAATTGTTTTGATAAATGCATATTGATTTATAAAGTTTTTAAATACCCAAAAAAACATATTCATGCAGGTTGGGACGACATTGTCGTCCCTAAGTGTTTGGCGGGACTAAAAAATTGGTGGGATGTTTTTATTTCCGTGAAAATATAATAAATTTATTAAAAAGTTTAAAAAATATATATATTTTTCAGTTTGGATCGACATTGTCGTCTTAAATTTGGTGGGTCTAACCCTTTTGTTTTTACTGCGATTTTGGTTGAAAAATTGTGGGTCATGACAGTAATTTGGGACGACATTTTTGAACAAAAAAAAAAAGGGCGTCCCAAAATTCTCAAATTGGTGCAGTGATACTTTCAATGTATACATTTGATTGAAACTTATACTAAAAAGCTAACAAATTTAAGCGTTAAATGTTAATGCGTCCATCTTCCAAACGTAAGTGACATCTTTTTTCTTTTGTTCTTTTTATAGTTGGCAGCAATTATAAGCTTCGTTTTTGGCATTTGTCATTTTGTTAACGATAACCCCAATTTATTGCCTTCATTGCATCACCAACATGTCTTCTGGATGCTACTAAAAGACGTGTCTATGAGTTGGAGTCATTTCAGATTCATTGTGAACAAAACTAGTGCTAACCCACATATACCTCAGCGAATGTATATTGAACACAATATGTCCCAAATAGACTTGCTTAGACGGACAACCATTTTTTTTCCAGTGAAAGGTGAATATATATTAATAGATCAACCAAACATTTACAAGACATTAAAGAGATAATGGAATGGACATATCCATCCATGAAAAACAACTAATACAAACCAGACAACAATCAAACTAAAACTGCTAACAGACATACTCTTTTGACACATACCGGGCACTTCATAAAACAATCTCTGATAACACAACAGAAATCTCAGATGCAACAAACTTCTATACTGCAACAGCCGACTACATTTCCTGGATAAAGGATCTCCATACATCATTCAACCATCACCCACAATGACATATAGATACCTTTGCCAGGCTTCATCATGAGAACTATAGCACCCATGCATACTCCCCAAAGAAGGGCTATACCCAATTGGCTACATTTCCTAATAAGTTACTTTTGAGTCTAAATTAGCAGCCACATCCTCACTAAATAAAGACCAAAAGTAAACCAAACTAGGCATCAACAATCAGGGAATACACCTTCAATGAAGAAACCAACCTAGCCTCCTAGTAGTGTGATGCAAGGACCAAGACGGACAACCCTTTATTTTCAGCTTACGCTAATCTGGGCACCCCTCTGCAAGTCGTAGATCAGATTCCCCTACATTACCAAGAGAGAGATATCTTAATTTGAGACCATACTTCCCAATATACCCAAACCCGTCAATCCTCCGGGACAGAGGTGGATACCTAGCCTTTCAAGTTTGTTGCAACCAATTAGCATAAGTCAGACGACGCCACTGTCTAGTGGTGTGGTTTTTTTACCAACTATCATATGGAAATCACGAAGGTTCTTCAAATGAGTTCCTATACACTTCATGGCTTCCTTGTGCCACAACAACGAACAATCAGTCCCATGTGCGAAACGAGCTCACAAGTCTTCAGTATGCGCAATTTCTTGCAAAACTGACCAATAACTTGCAATCCCGTGGCTCCAATGCCATATGTGGCATCAATAACTTCGAAGTTTGGACACCTCTAAATCAAGAAACACGGGCTATCAACATCCAAAGATACAAAATACATTTCAGTTAAGGAGTTACCTTAACTGCTGCGCAAAGGGAAGTACAAACGGAAACAAACTTTTGGTTAGGTCAAACAATCTTATAACCTAACAACATAGCTACATAAATCTACTAGATCAATTGCTTCAACTATAGTAAACTACAAAAAGATACAAGAGATTGACTACAGTTTTTTGCAAGAAGAATAAGATCTTTACCATCTATCTCTTCAAAAATTACGTAACTAAAATCCAACGATTCATACTGGTGTTATGAAACACCGATTCATATAACCATTTCCCATATGTATATCCAACACACGTTTTCCTAAAGATAAAGTTCTCAAATCATTACAATACTTCATGTGATTTCCATTAATCCATCCGAGGAAAACCCATTGTATTTCATAATTGTTCAAACCCTTGAATCTTTACCACGTGTTCTGGCCAAGAGCTCGAGATCCAAATCACGAATTGATCCAACTATATATATACAATATAAAACAAATTAATAATGAACTATATATAAACAATATAAAGGGTTTTAATTTATTATAAAAATTATAAAGAGTCTTACATATTCATGGCGTCCTTCAGCGAAAGATTTGGATTCTTTCGATCGGTTTTTGGCATTCTTCTCCGATTTTTCCATCTGAGTTGGAATGGCCTAGTAGTTGAGAACGTTGTGTCATATTTATGAAGGTGGTCTAACCCACAGTTTGACATTATCTTTTTCCAGCAACCGATTGGTCTTGTTTGCATAACATGCCACTTTTGTAATCTTTGAACATGAATCTTCTTCTGCATATATCAAAACCCACAATTACGATAAGAAAAATAAGAGTTTAGCCTTGAAACCTAATAAACCTAACTA
Source organism: Chrysanthemum seticuspe (assembly GCA_019973895.1). Taxonomy (NCBI): domain Eukaryota; kingdom Viridiplantae; phylum Streptophyta; class Magnoliopsida; order Asterales; family Asteraceae; genus Chrysanthemum; species Chrysanthemum seticuspe. The sequence goes on from BPTQ01000005.1 coordinate 317,244,762, forward strand.
CATGAGGTTAAATAGAACCAATATCAAATAATGAAAATAAACTTGTTGACGTCCCAAAAAACACTCTTGATCGCATACACCGTACTCACAGAGTCACAGATGATGCAGCAACATTTATAAGAACAAAATAAACCTCTCACACTTTTATTTTCAAAACAACATCCAGACTCATAGCTCAATACTACATTAAAAGTACATGTTCTCAAACAACATCGCAAACATCAACGTAACGCCTAAAATGACCGATCCTACGTAGCAAACAAACAAACAAAAACACATACCATACAAGGTTCTAACCAAAAAACTACATGAGAAGCTGTAACTAAACAACAAACAACAAAACCCTTAATGCGAATAGACATTAGCATCTGCCTAAAAAATAACAAGCTAGCCATTAAATAAAGTCAAAAACATGCCAAAAAAAAAAAAAAAAAAAAAAAAAAAACACACTTACAGTAGAAGAGGATGGATATGTGGAGCGTGGCTGCTAGTGTGTAATTTGAAACCTGACAACACACACAAATAATTTGTCACTTGCTTGTAGCCTTGTAACCTCTAAGGCTTATTAATTAACAGGCCTAGCCTTTATATATATTACTGTATTTGGTTAGTTTGTCACTTGCTTGTAGCCTTGTAACCTCTAAGGCCCAACACACACAAATAATTTCTTAGCAACATATATTGGTATTATAGTTTTATAATTCTGGTTCATAAAATGAACAGTCTAGATGCAGAGACGTATTTGAGGGTGTGCGAAGTGAGCTACCCCACAGGGCCTCAAAATTTTAAAGGTCTCAAAATATATATACATTTATATATTTTGTAGCCTCAAAATTTAGTTCCAACTTCAAAATGTTAACGATATATGTAATTATGTTCTAAATATTTGTTAAACTCATCTTAAAGTGGTCGAGAGTGACAAATAACTCATTAAAATTTAAAGCTAGATGGTTACAATAAATCTTTATCGTCATGTTTAGACAATTAGACTTCATGAAATTTTTTGCACAAGGCCTCCACTAACTTACCTACCGCACTGTCTAGATGTTTGATATTCTTCCAGCATATATGAATTTATAATGTTAGAACCATACATAGGTCATACGTGCATGTTTTTTGTTATGCAACTGGCTAGCATATAAACAGTTACTGGAATACTTCAGATGTGAAAAAGGCGTATATAAGTTGTACAAATTAGGATTAAAAGATGACATGTTAAGAAAGGTAAGTATTTTGCACACAATACTAGTTCCTAAAAATGCGCAAGACAATGACAAAAACTGAACGAAAGTAATGAACGAATGTAGATTTTTTTGGGTATGGTCCATATGGAAGCTTGAGAATTGTATTTGATGGCAAATAGCCGCTTACGAGTTACCAGTTTAACTAGAAGAAAGAAAATTTGTTTCACCACTCAAAAACTTGCTAAAGCGACTAAAACAAAAGTATAACGTACTGTAAGTAGGGTGTAAATGAGACGAGACAACTCACGAGCTATTCGAAATCGACTCGTAAACTACTCGAAATCGACTCGATATCAACGAGTCGAGCTCAAGCTATCCGAGTACACTTTAGAGTCGAGTTCAAGCTCTAAAATACTCGGCTCGCGTGCCCTTATCGAGTTTCAATGATATTACACTTTTACCCTTTTATATACATGTGGTTACGTAATTGTCATAAAATCGAGATGAGTCAAGCTTGATATATGCCGATCGAGTTCGAGCTTTAAATGTGAAGATAATCGAGCTTGAGTTTGAGATGACGAGCCGAGTTCGAGCTTGAAATCCATAGCTCGACCGAGCTTGAGCTCGAGTTTTAGTAATTGAGTCGAGTTCAAGCTTGAGAGTACTCGGCTCGTTTACACAAACAGTAAATTTATGAAATCATGTAAAATCTACTGTAAAACTGTGAAAGGAAACAAGATCCGTGTTGGATACATATTAATAGAGATTCATTAAACAGAAAATAGCCATTTTATGCTAACTTATGTCAAGTGGGAACTTGTTTAGCTATATATATAAAGAAGGGAATATGTCACCTAATAGTAATCAAGTTTCATGAGTGTTCTAATTTGATACCTCAAACTTTTTACTAATCACAAAAATCATCAAACTTTCAAGAGTGTTTCATTCTTATGTAATTTTCTAAAATTACTGTGCTTAAAGTACCAATTTATGCATTAACATGTTGTACATTAGTTTTAAACACTCACCCCCTGAATTCAACTAATTTCAACCAATTTTATGTACAACCCGTTAATGCATGACTAAACATAAACAATAACCACAAAATAGTAACCAAGTTTGAAAAGTGTTCAATTCAGGTCACTCTAACATAAAAATTACATAAGAATGGAACAGTTTTGAAACTTTGATGGTTTTTATGGTTGATATTAAGTTTGAGGTACCAAATTGGAACAAATCTCAAACTTGGTTACTATTTGATGATTTTCACCCAATCTTGGAGTTAATTAATTTCAAAGATTAATTATGGTAATTTTAGAGATCAATAAATGTTCATTAGCTGCAATTTTTTGATTTAAAAATCAAATTTTTCTTTATTAACTGCACTCAATCGTGTGCCCAGTGGACACACATTAGCATAACCCGGAATGCTAACACTATTGAAAACTTGGAAACATATATCAGATCAATACTATATATAATAGAAAAACAGTCAAATGTGAAAAGAAGAAAAATTGAATAGTTGAAATTGGTCAAATGAGAGAGAAATGCATATTGTAATTAATACTCTTATTAAAACACATCATTACTTAAAAGTACAATAATTTATTCACATGTACAACCAATTAAAAGCACATCTACCAAATTAAAAACAACCAATTAAAATACCACTTACTAAAAAGTATAATAAAAATTTCATAACGTACAATTTAAAGAAGCTACAACATAATCCAAAATATAAACTAATTAAACACACAAATCAATGTTATTTTTAAAACACCTTAAAATGAAAAATACATGTTATTATACACATTATACAAATTAATAAAACACACAAAACTTCATACAAGCTAAAAAGTTGATGTTACATATAGTTTTGAAAACCGGACCAGACCGGACCAACATGTTCAACCGGGAACTAGTGTCGCCACCGGTTCGGCTAACCAATTAAAGCCATCCGAAAACGAACCAGAGAGGACCCGTTGAAATCGATACAAACTGGTGAATCATGTCTCATCGAGATCTATTTCTCCGGTTATTCGTCACATGGTACCCGCCGCCGAAACGCGCGGATACCCTGCTATATACTATTTCTATGCTACATAAAATGTAAAAATGGTTAAGGGGGAATTGTTGAAACTTGAAATGTTGAAAAAAAAAAGTCAATGTGAAAGTTTAAAATTGAAATGTTAAAACGTTTAATGGAGGGAAAAGTCAGTGTGAAAAGTTTGAAAAATACTAATGGAGGAAAGTTATAAAACTTAATAAGGAATGTGTTTGATGGAGGAATGCGTTTAATGAATGCACACTCTAAAATAATTCCACAGCGCTACAAATGCATTTAATGAATGCACACTCTAAATTTTTGTAAGGTATGATTTTGAATCGTGGAATTGTCCGTGAAGATACTTAATTTCTTTTGCTCTATCTGAAGAAGATATGTTCCTTTTTAAACTGAAGAGAACACAATTCCCTGTGCGCCTTAGCTTTACAATGACTATCAATAAAGCTCAGGGTCAAATAATTCCAAATATGAGTGTGTATTTGCCCGATTATATTTTCTCGCATTTCCAGCTTTATGTTACGTTGTCTAGAGGGATATCACGTAGAACAACAAAGGTATTAGTGGAACCAGTTAAAGAATTCGGTCAAGGAGGAGTCCACACCTCAAATTTCATGTACCAAGAAGTTTTACGCGACTAGTGACATGCGTTGTTAGTTATTATCTCATAATTGATGTAACGTTTTATTTTAAGTTTCATTAAATATTTTTATATGTTGTTTGATACTACCACCGTCCCAAAATTATAGTCCTCGTTTGACTTTTTTGGCCTTTTCTTTTCAACTTTGACCTTAAATTTGTTTATTTCTGTTATACAATAATTGATATAAATTATATCAATGAAAATACATTTAAAAACGTAATCAATTCATATATATTGCATCAAGTATTATATAACACAAACAAAAATACTCAAGGTCAAAGTTGTAACGGAGAGACAGAAAAAGTCAAAACTTAATCAATCCATGTACAAAGAAGTTGTAACGGAGTACATGTTAAGATTTTTGCTAGAGTTGAATTATCACATGTTACAACCGTTTGTAATTTCATTTTGATCTTTTAACTATCTATTTTAAACGTTATACGAAACACTTACCACAATATCGCATATCGTTAATTGTCTGGCGCTAGAAACCGATGCCGCTAGGCACGGATATTCGCCTAGTCATAGTAAAAGTATCAATGCAAAAGTTAAATTAACCCACCTCTGTATAAATCAATAAAATGTTGTCTTAACTCTTAAGCATATATTTAAGAACGTTTTTAGGCATCCTAAGAATTACTCTGATTAAATTAAACAAACAAGTGAACGTGCCGGAGTGGTTATCGGGCATGACTAGAAATCATGTGGGCTTTGCCCGCGCAGGTTCGAATCCTGCCGTCCACGGTTTTTCGAATTAAACATTTTGCGTTATGAATTTACAGAAGTGGTCCTCAAACTATCGGCTTGTTTGCAAAATTGGTCGGTACTAATATTTGTAATGTTTTTAAGCATTTCTAAACATAGTTATAACTCGTAAAAGATACGTAGATAATCATAACATAGACGATGTATCGTTCGCTTTACAGGTTATTTGTTGTTTTGTTTTGGATGTTGATAAGCTAATGCTTGTGATCATTTTGTGTACCATCGTTGTGGCACACGTATAGTACTTCTTCTAGAACAAACTAAGATACGATAACTACATCAAATCATTGTATCTTAGTTTAGCGACTTTGGCCACGTTGTTAATCACGTCAACATGATTTATATATCTTATTTTTCGACTCAGTTGTTTACTATACTATTAAGCGTACCACTTGATGTACCTCAAAATGTGCCAAACTTGTTGATAAATCTAATTTCACGACTGAGGCATAATAGTCCACCAAACATCAGCAATGAACACAGAATTGAGAAGATCAAACCGTTTAGCTAAGGCATAATAGTCCCATCTTAATGACTCACTATCCTTAACTCAAATGGAAGATCAACCAACAATGCAACAAAACTCCAGCAACTGCGACTTCTAAATTCTGGAATGTAAGTTAATATATAATATACTTTTGTTGAATGTTTATGTACGTTTGCTTGGTTTATTTGAATTATCTGGTTGGTTATTTGATTATAAAGTGATCTCGATGAGTTATAATGTGGTTAAGCTGTTTAAGTTGAACTAATATTTGTTAGTTTCTTTGCGATTCTAATCATTTTGACAACATAATATAAGAACAATGTTCATAAAGTTTGACTGTATTGGTTTCATTATTTGACTCTGAATGGGTGATTGATTTTTTGTCTTGTGTTTTGTAAAAGAGGTGATTATAGGTAGCACATTAATCTTTTGCTACAACTATTGATCTTATATAACTTAATGTTCACAACACTTGCAACATGATTTACAACAGAAAAAGGCAAGTTAAAGGCAGTAAAGATCTGAAGTATCGCAATTCCCACGAATGATATAACAAAATAAACCATGCTCCTGAACAACACAACACAGATCATGATACATACAGTTTAAGGTCATAAAAATATTTCAAATGCATCAGCAGTATGATACTTCTTACAATTGTGATATGCTAAAGTTAGTAAATATAAGAGCACGGGAATGGGTCATTTTGGGATATGTTCATGTCCAACGGGTCATATAAAAAATCAGCCAAAGAGCAACATGTCAAAATGAAACCGGTAGCAGAAAAGTACTATTAAACCACACTGTGAATACCACCAATTTGCATACCAAGATAAAACCCCTAATACATTGTATTCCTCATCTAAACAATACGAGCCCACGGCATTCCCAGACCAATAACTGTGAATATAGAGGTAAACATAGGTGCCAAAAGACATGGTCTCAAGTATATCAAAGTCACGGGATCCAAATATAAAAATAGTGGACCCTTTTCAGTGTCTAAACGAGTCTCGAGTTCCTTTCAGTCATAGCCAAATACGTTATATGTATACATTTGATTGAAAGTACTAAAAAGCTAAAAAAATTTAAGCGTTCAATGTTAATGCGTCCATCTTCCAACCTTTAGTGACAGTTTTTCCTTTGGTTCTCTTTATAATTGGCAGCAATTGTAAGCTTCGTTTTTGGCATTTGTCATTGTGTTAACGATAACCGCACATTTGTTGCCTTAATTGCATCACCAATATGTCTTTTGCATGCTACCAAAAGACGTGTCTATGAGTTGAATGAGTCGTTTCAAATTCATTATGAACAAAATTAGTGTAACCCACTGATACCTCAGCGGATGTATATTGAACACAATATGCCCCAAGTAGACTTGCTTAGACGGACAGCCCTTTATTTTCAGCTTACGCTATTTTGGGCACTCCTTTGATAGCTCTGCAAGTCCTAGATTAGATTCCCCTATATTACCAAGAGAGAGTTATCTTAAACTATGACCATACTTCCCGATATACCCAGACCCACATCAGTCAAGCCTCCGGGACAGAGGTGGATACCTAGCCTTTCAAGTATTCTGCAACCAGTTATCATAAGTCGGACGCCATTGTCTAGTGGTGTGGTTGTTTTACCAACTATCATACGGAAATCACGAAGGTTCTTCAAATGAGTTCCTATACACTTCATGGCTTCCTTGTGCCACAGCAATTAGTCCCATGTGCGAAACGAGCTCATAAACCGATAACTTGCAATCCCGTGGCTGCAATGCCATATGTGGCATCAATAACTTCCAAGTTGAGGCATCTCTGATTCTGAATGAAGAAACACTGGCTATCAGCTTCCAAAGATACAAATACAGTTTTCAGTTTCCCTTCAACTATATTTGAAGTACAAACGGAAACAAACATAGCTTACATCAGTCAAGCCTATATAAATCTACTAGATCAATTACTTCAACTATAGTAAACTTCAAATATACAAGAGATTAACTACAGTTTTTGCAAGAAGAGAGATCTTTACCATGTATCTCTTCAAAATTTACGTAACTAAAATCCAACGATTCAATGTTGGTGTTATGAAACACCGATTCATAAAACCATTTCCCATATGTATCATCGAGCACATTTTTCCTAACGATAAAGTTCTCAAATGATTACAATAATTCCCGATGTTCATTAATCTATTCGAGAATAGATTGATGACCAATAACTTGCAATCCCGTGTCTTCTGTGTCATATGTGGCATCATAATTTTCAAAACCCTTAAATCTTTACCACGTGTTCTGGCCAAGAGCTCGAGATCCAAATCACGAATTGATCCAACTATATATATACAATATAAAACAAATTAATAACGAACTATATATAAACAATATAAACATTTTTAAAATATTATAAAATTTTTAAAGAGTCTTACATGTTCGTGTCGTCCTTGAGCGAAAGATTTGGATCCTTTCGATCGGTTTTCGGCATTCTTCTCCGATCTTTTCATCGGATCTGGATTGGCCTACTAGTTGACAAGGTTGTGTCATATTTATGAAGGTGGTCTAACCCACAGTTTGACATTATCTTAGCAATCGATTGGTCAAAATTGGCAACATGACACTTTTGTAATCTTTAAACATGATTCTTCTTCTGCATATATCAAAACCCACAATTACCATAAGAAAATAAGGGTTTAGCTTTGAAACCTAATAAACCCAACTACTTTGGTTAACTAGAACCAATATCAAATAATGAAAATAAACTTATTGACGTCCCAAAAAACACACTTGATCACAGATACCGTACTCACATATGATGTAGCAACATTTATAAGAAGAAAATAAACCTCTCATACTTTTATTTTCAAAACAACGTCATAACTCATAGCCCAATACTACATTAAAAGTACATGTCTCTCAAACAACATCACATACCATACAAGGTTCTAGCTAAAAAACAACATGAGAAGCGATAACTTAAACAAAAAACAACAAAACCCTTCATGTGAATAGACATTAGCATCTGCTAAAAAATAACTAGCTAGCCAATAAACAAAGTTCATGCAAAAAAAAAAAAAAAAAAGTTTAAATGTAGCAAAAAAAAGAAGGAAACCATTAAAACTTACAGTAGAAGGTGGCTGGTTTTTGTAGTGAGCAAGTTGTTACTAGCAAGAGGAAGAGGGTGGATATATGGAGTGTGGCTGCTAGTGTGTAATGTGAATTGTGAAGCGTGACAACCCTAATATAAAGGAGCAAAGGTTTATTAATAAACAGGCCCAACCTGTATATTACTATATTTGGTTAGTTGGTCACTTGCGCTTGTACCTTGTAACCTCTAAGGCCCAACACACACAAATAATATCTTAGCAGCATATTTGTATTCTATTTCAAAAAATGTTAGAGTCTAGATGTTTGATATTCTTACAGAATATGAATCTTTAATGTTAGAACCATACATAGGTCATTGGCAATGTTATAAAGAGCCCGAGGCGTGGCGTTCCGGCATGACCAAGCCTCACGCCTTAGCAACTAAGGCGAAGCTTTTGTGTTTATAAAGCGTGACATAAGACGGCAAAAAATATGAAAATATTTATATATTTATATCATATTTCATATATATCGAGTTTACAAAAAGACGTGACATAAGGCGGCATAATGCGTGGTGTGGCGGCATGACCAAGCCTCAAGCCTTTACGGGGCCTTTGCGAGGCCTTTGCGGGCCTTTTAGAACCATGGTCATTGGTGTATGTGTTTTGTTATGCAACTGGCTAGCATATAAACAGTTCCTTGAATACTTCAGATGTGAAAAAGGCGTATATAAATCATACAAATTAGAGTCAAAAGATGGCATGTTAAGAAAGGTATGTATTTTGTACACAATACTAGTTCCTAAAATGCGCAAGACAATGACCAAAACTGAACGTAAGTAATGAACATACATGGTATGGTCCCATGGAAGCTTGAGAATTGTATTCAATGGCAAATAGCTGCTTACGAGTTACCAGTTTAACTAAAAGAAAGAAAATTTGTTTCACCACTTCAATAAGAAATTTATGTTGTTTCGCAATAACTAGCTAAATCGACTGAAAGAAATGTATAAAGTACTATAAGACAGTAAATTTATGAAACATTGTTAAATTTATGAAAAGATGTAAAATCTACTGTAAAACAGTGAAAGGAAATGAGATCAATGTTCCAAACGGTGTGGAACGGTGGGGACACCTTAAACCCATGCATCTTTTGATGCCAACCAGACCCTTCCCCAAGGACCTGGCCAGGCAACGGCACCGTCCCAAGTTGCCAGCTAGAGTTTGGGAGAACCCGGGTTGATTTCCAAATAACCCCCCATGACTGGACAACTGGGCATTTGCAATGGGGGAATGGTACCAAGTGAGTTAGGCCAAGGGCGAGACTTGAGCCCATAGACTCAAGCCCAAGTACTCTTACCGTTGTACTAAAGCCAATATTTCTATAAACTCATCAAACACAAAATAGTTTTTAGTCATCTTAATCATTTCTATAATTCAAATACACCGTATATAAAAAAGTGACCGGAGTGATTATCGGGTATGACTAGAAAACATGTGGGCTCCGCCCGCGCAGGTTCGAATCTTGCCGTCCACGTTTTTCGAATTAAATATTATGCATAATGAATTTACAGAAGTGGTCCGCAAACTATCGGCTTGTTTGCAATATAGGTCGGCATGTTTTTAATCTTCTTTTTCTAACTATGCGAAAACACTGTAATGTTTTTATCCATTTCAAAATATAGTTATAACTAGTAAAAGATCAACATAGATGATGCATCCTTCGCTCTCTACCTAACCACGTACACCACATTGAGACTGCATTGAATCCAGAGGTTGTACGACTGTTGTTACAGGTTATTTGTTGTTATGGTTTAGATGTTAATAAGCTAATGTTCATAGGTCTTATTTTGCTACTGTTCAAGCTGTTTTCATGCCTGCATCCAGCCTGGTTGGTGTTGCCCTGATTCGAACTTATTGCGTATTACTTAATTATGTACCATCGTTGTGGTGTGCGTATAGTAGTTTTTCTAGGACAAATTAAGATACAATGAGTACATTCTCGGAGGATATATATTCATATGGAAAATTAAATCTAGTATCAATGGTTATTTTTGGGATAATAAGAACAAATCATTGTATCTTAGTTTAGCCACTTTAGCTACGTGGTTAACCACCTCAACATGATTTATATATCTTATTCATGACTCAGTTATTTACTAGACTATTAGGCGTACCACTTAATGTAACAAATCAAATTTCACGATTAAGGCATAATAATCCACCAAACATCAGCAATGAACACGGAATTGAGAAGATCAAGCCGTTTAGCTAAGGCATAATAGTCCCATCTTAATGGCTCATCCTTAACTCGAATGGAAGATCATGCCGTTTAGCTACGGCATAATAGTCCCATCTGGTTGGTTATTTATTTATAAAGTGATCTCGATGTGTCATAATGTGGTTAAGCTGTTTAAGTTGAACTAGTTGATATGATGTAGCTACAAGTGAATATTTGTTAGTTTTTTTGCAGTTCTAATCCTTTTGACAACATAATATATGAACCATGTTCGTAAGGTTTTTGACTTGTATTGGTTTTCATTATTTGACTCTGAATGGGTGATTGATTCTTTGACTTGTGTTTTGTAAAAGAGGTGATTATACGTAGTTATGTACGCACATTAATCATTTATGACAACTATCAATCGTATATAACTTAATGTTCTTGAAACATGATTTATAACATAAAATGGCAAGTTAAAGGCGGTAAAGCTCTAAAGTATCGCAATTCCCATGAATGATATAACAAAATAAATCATGCTCCTGAACGTCACAGCACAGATCATGATACATACAGTAAGGTCATAATGGAATTGAACAAGGTACAAAAAATATTTCAAATGCATCAGTAGTATGATACTTCTTACAATTGTGATACGCTAAAGTTAGTAAATATAAGAGCACATGAATGGGTCATTTTGGGTTGTGTTCATGTCCAACGGGTCATATAAAAAAAATCAGCCAAAGAGCAACCTGTCAAAATGAAACCGGTAGCAGAAAAGTACTATTAGACCGCACTGTGAATACCACCAATTTGCATACCAAAATAAAACCCCTAATATGTTGTATTCCTCGTCTAATAATACGAGTCCATGGTATCCCCAGACCAATACCTGTGAATATAGAGGTAAAGATAGGTGCCAAAGGATATGGTCTCAAGTATATCAAAGTCACGGGATCAAAATATAAAAATAGTGGACCCTTTTCAGTGTCTAAACGAGTCTCGAGTTCCTTTCAGTCATAGCCAAATACGTTAATACTTTCAATTTATACATTTTATTTAAACTTGTACAAAAAAGCTAACAAATTTAAGCGTTAAATGTTAATGCGTCCATCTTCCAACCTTCAGTGACAGTTTTTCCTTTTGTTCTCTTTATAATTGGCAGCAATTCTAAGCTTCGTTTTTGGCATTTGTCATTGTGTTGACGATAATCACACATTTGTTGCCTTAATTGCATCACCAACATGCCTTTTGCATACTACCAAAAGACGTGTCTATGAGTTGGATGAGCCATTTCAAATTCATTATGAACAAAATTAGTGCTAACCCGCATATACCTCAGTGAATGTATATCGAACACAATATGCCCCAAATAGACTTGCTTAGACGGACAACCCTTTATTTTCAGCTTATGCAATTTTGGGCACCCCTTTGATAGCTCTGCAAGTCAGTTTCCCCAATATTATTTTTCGGGTAAAAGGTTGTTACCTGGTGAAATATATTAATGAAATGTAATGTTTAGTACAAGAGTAGAGGGGGACTGAGACCCTCTAAAACACGCCAAAAAGCAAACAACGACTTGAACAAACTCAAGTCAGACGAACCAAACCTAAGAAACAAGAGCTATTTTTTCCCGAGGCCATTCAATAAATTCCAATATTGAATATTCTAAATGACGAACTTTTTCATACGCACAACTAGAACCAAGACAAGTCGGGCTCTCTGTCTCCTTTTCTTGAAGACAAGTTTATCTTGTAACGCGGACGTAACTATTTTTGTTACCTTCTCCTGAATGGCCTCAATGTCAACAACAAGATGTCTCTCCTTATCTCCTTTCAACCATCCTAAGGCTACCCTTACTCCAAGAACGGTAGATACCCCCTTAGTTCGTCCCCCGTGCTCTTTTCTAAGCACTTCTGTAATCGAATCTCATCCTAACAAATGATATGCATCATTTTCGAGCATGTCTTGCTCTTTTTGCGCCTGTCCACGTAAACGATATAACCATTAGAAATTATATACACCGTTATATTAGTGATATTTATATCATTATATTAATATATCTAATTTTACCAATTGCCGAAGTGTTCCTTCCATACTCTATTAACTGTCTTGTGCCTATGTTTTGTTTTTTTGGTAAGTGTGCCAAATCATATATCTTGGAACGATCATTTTCTATAACACTTAACCATGAGTGTTATAATACTAGTTGGTCCCACTGAACCCGCCAAGTGTCTTCCATATCTGCATGACTAGTACGTCTTAGTCGGGAAGGATTTTTGTTTTGAAGTGCACTTGCTTTCGCTTTAACACTTTTGAGCTTCACACATTAGTAAACAAAAAATATAATCAACAACATTTATAAAATTAGTATGATCATACAAAAATTTATATACACCTTAAATTCTTCCGACTCACGTGTCATATTTATGAAGGTAGTCTTCCGACTCATCTATCAATAAATTCCAAGATTGAATATTCTAAATGGCGAACTTTCTCATACGCACAACTAGAACCAAGACAAGTCAGGCTCTATGTCCTTTGTATATGTGCCACGATAGCCTTTAACGCTTCAACCTCCTTTTCTTGAAGATCAAATGTAACTGTTTTTGTTATCTTCTCCTGAATGGCCTCAATGTCAACTACATGATGTATCTCCTTATCTCCCTTCAACCACCCTAAGGCTACCCTTACTCCAAGAATGGTAGATACCCCCTTAGTTCATCCCCCGTGCTCTTTTCTAAACACTTCTGTGTAATCGGATCTCTTCCTAACATATGGTATGTATCATTTTCCAGCATGTCTTGCTCTTTTTGTGCATGTCTTGCCCAATGTTTTGTTTTTTGGTAAGTGTGCCAAATCATATATCTTGGAACGGTCATTTTGTATAACACTTAACCATGAGTGTTATAATACTAGTTGGTCCCACTCATCAGCACTTTTGAGCTTCACACATTAGTAAACAAAAAAAATATAATCAGCAACATTTATAAAATTAGTATGATCATACAAAAAAATTATATATTTACCTTAAATTCTTCCGACTCACTATTTATGAAGGTGGTCTAACCCACAGTTTGACATTATCTTTTTCCAGCAATCGAATGGTCTTGTTTGCATCCACAAGACAAAATTGACAACATGACCCTTTTGTAATCTTTGAACATGATTCTTCTTCTGCATATAACAAAACCACAATTACGATAAGAAAAGTAAGGGTAAGGGTAAAGCTTTGAAACCTAATAAACCTAACTACGTGAGGTTAACTAGAACCAATATCAAATAATGAAAATAAACTTATTGACATCCCAAAAAACACTCTTGATCACAGACACCGTACTCACAGATGATGTAAGCAACATTCATAAGTAGAAAATAAACCTCTCATACTACATTAAAAGTACATGTCTCAAACAACATCACAAACTAACATCAACGTAACGCCTAAAATGACCGATCCTATGTAGCAATTACAAACAAACAAAAACACATACCGTACCCTTAATGTGAATAGACATTAGCATCTGCCTAAAAAATAACGAGCTACCCACTAAATAAAGTCGAAAACATGCACACACACAAAAACGTTTAAATGTGGGAAAAAAAAGAAGGAGACCATTCAAACTTACAGTAGAAGGTGGCTGGTTCTGTAGTGAGCAAGTTGTTGTTAGGGTTGATGCCTTGAAGCAAGCTGTTATAGGCAGAGAGGAAGAGGATGGATGTGTGGAGTGTGGAGTGTGGCTGCTAGTGTGTTATGCAAATGTGAAACATAAAAACCCTAATATAAAGGTGCAAAGGTTTATTAATTAACAGGCCCAACATATATATTACTGTATTTGGTTAGTTTGTCACTTGCTTGTAGCCTTGTAACCTTTAAGGCCCAACACACAAATAATTTTAGCAACATATATTGGTATTCTAGTTTTATAATTCTAGTTCATAAAATGAACAGTCTAGATGCAGAGCTGTATTCGAGGGTGTGCGAGGTGTGCTACTTCACAGGGCCTCAAAATTTTAGAGGTCTCAAAATATATATACATTTATATATTTTGTAGCCTCAAAATTTAGTTTCAACTTCAAAATGTTAACGATATATGTAATTATGTTATAAATATTTGTTAAACTCATCTTAAAGTGGTCGAGAGTGACAAATAACTCATTATGATTTAAAGCTAGATGGTTACAATAAATGTTTATCGTCATGTTTAGACATCATGAAATTTTTTGCACAAGGCCTTCACTGACTTACCTACGACACTGTCTAGATGTTTGATATTCTTACATCATATGAATTTATAATGCTAGAACCATACATGGATAATAGGTGCATGTTTTTTGTTATGTAAACTGGCTAGCATATAAGCAGTTGTGGGAATACTTCAGATGTGAAAAAGGCGTATATAAGTCGTACAAATTAGGATTAAAAGATGCCATGTTAAGAAAGGTAAGTATTTTGCACACAATACTAGTTCCTAAAAATGCGCAAGACAATTACAAAAACTGAACGAAAGTAATGAACGAATGTAGATTTTTTTGGGTATGGTCCATATGGAAGCTTGAGAATTGTATTCGATGGCAAATAGCCGCTTACGAGTTACCAATTTAACTAGAAGAAAGAAAATTTGTTTCACCACTACAAAAACTTACTAAAGCGACTGAAACAAATGTATACCGTACTGTAAGTAGGGGTGTAAATGAGACGAGTAACTCATGAGCTATTCGAAATCGACTCGTAAACTACTCGAAATCGACTCGATATCAACGAGTCGAGCTCCAGCTACCCGAGTACACTTTAGAGTCTAGTTCGAGCTCGAAAATACTCGGCTCGCGAGCCCTTAACGAGCTTCAATGATATTACACTTTTACCCTTTTATATACATGTGGTTACGTAATTGTCATAAAATTGAGATGAGTCAAGCTTGATATATGCCGATCAAGTTCGAGCTTTAAATGTGAAGATAATCGAGCTTGAGTTTGAGATGACGAGCCGAGTTCGAGCTTGAAATCCATAGCTCGACCGAGCTTGAGCTCGAGTTTTAGTAATTGAGTCGAGTTCAAGGTTTACACAAACAGTTATTTATGAAATCATGTAAAATCTATTGTAAAACTGTGAAAGGAAGCAAGATCCGTGTCGGATACATATTAAAAGAGATTCATTAAACAGAAAATAGCCATTTTATGCTAACTTTTGTCAAATGGAATCTTGTTTAGTTATATATATAAGGAATGTTGGAGTTAATTAATTTCAAAGATTAATTATGGTAATTTTAGAGATTAATAAATATTCATTAGCTACATTTTTTTATTTAAAAAGAAATTTTGTCTTTATTAACTGCGCTCAATTATGTGCCCAGTGGACACACATTAGCATAACCCTGAATGGTAACACTATTGAAAACTTGGAAACAGAGATCACATCATACTATCTCTACTACCTTATAATGCATTTAGGACATTTATTTAAATGTCAAGACTTAAATTCAGACTTTTTAACTTGCTTATTATAGAAATATTTGTACTAATTTTGCACTCAATACATACACATAATGTTACAACTTAAAATTTAAAGGTAATTATATGCAACTCATTTTATGGCTTAGAAATTAAATGCATTTTATGTGCATATTTGCTATTAAATCAATAATGATATGTAACAACCCAATACTTGTAACAGGCCATTTACACCGAATTAATACAAATTAAATAAGGACTTGTAACACCCATCGTTACTCGCTCCAAACTTAAATTCACACATCTAACGTACTTTTAAGCATGCCATATATAAAACCCCGATTACCACAAACAACACACATTTACAAATAAAACAAAAAATAAAAACACACGCACAAATCTGTAGGATCTCAAATCCTCTTTACTCATGTCACTCCCAACTTACAAACAAATCATGAACCACGACTCAAAAACAGAAAATAAAAAGAACCAATATCTGAATGTTTCTTTCGTTATTCACAAGAGATTAAGACCTGTGGACGTATGGTCCGGACTGGGCTAGGAATGGGTCAGGCCCGGCAGATGCGGCCCACTCTATGCCTAAACCCTAATCCATCCCCTATAAATACATGACAGGTTATCTCTAACCCTAACTTTGATAGATGCTACATTGCATACTAACTTGACCGTCGGAGGTGGACCCCGGGGCTACGGCCTTGGGTCCACTCCTAACGGGTTCTCTTTGTTGACAGGTCTACTAGGACTCGAGAAGACGACTAATGGCCAAGAAGAGTCGTCGAATCCAGTCCGCGCCAGATTATGCATCAACTAGTTGGCGCCATCCGTGGGACCACGAATAAACTATGTTTCGTGTTCTCATATTACAGAAAAGCAGAAATCAATTTCTAAAGTCGGTAACTCTAAAACCTTTGCATTTTGTTATGCGTAAAACTTGCTTTACCATCATGTGAATTTAATAAAGTGATATTAAATGCGTACAATTTAGATGTGATTTTCAGATGCGTACAATTTAGATGCGTAAAACTTTATTCAGATGCGTAAAAACTTTATTAAATTGGACGATGCAATCTCAACTGTTATTAACAAGATAACAGGCTCGTAAAACTTTATGGTATGGACCCGAATATAGATTATACGGTCGGACCTAAGAAAAAGTCTGCACGATCGGACCTATTTTATCTTTTAGCCGCGAATTAATTCGCGCAGATACTGTTTTTACGGTTGGTATGCCTGTTCGCGCTCGAACAACGCAGTCGCGATAAATCTACCCGCGTTAGGCCGTGCGTTCGGACATCTTCGCAGATTAGCTACGAGCAAACACCACGATGCTAGTCAATCGCCACGAGTTCACTGGACCAAAGGCCGTGGTCATGTTATGTTCATCTGCGATCATCCACAAACGTTCGAGTCCATGCGGTCACGATATATCCATCTGCGTCTATTAGTCGCGGTCACGGTACGTCCATCCGGGTTTTTTTATATATATATATATATAAAAAAAAAAAAAAAAAAAAAAAAAAAACAACAACAACAACAATTAATTATTTTTTGTAAAACCTCGCGATAGGGGTAATTCGCACTGCTACTTCTCTTATGTGTTAAGCTTATATGCTATGTGCTATATATTGCTTCACTTCATTAAGTTTTATATGTTGCGATTCGCAGCATATATTTTTAATGTTTGCATTAAGTGTTTTACGCAGGCATACCTAAGTTTAATGCTCCTACACGAGTAGCACCACCAAACTTGGGGGGCTACCAGGGTATATAGTACCACTGTTTCCGTACGCGTCACGCAGGTATATTTGGAAGCAGATTGTATGTAAGAGGTATTGCAAGCCCAGTACAAAGACGGATTTAAATATTCGCACCATCTTGTCGCAGGGGAGACGTCCTCTGTCGGTTGTAAAGACGGATGTAATGCGCGCAGAAGCACGTCTTCTGTCGCACTTCTTTGTCGCGCACAGCGCGCACTTCTGCTACAGAAGCACGTCTTCTGTCGCACTTCTTTGTCGCGCACAGCGCGCACTTCTGCTACAGAAGCACGTCTTCTGTCGCACCTCTTTGTCGCGCACTTCTGCTACAGAACCACGTCTTCTGTCGCACTTCTTTGTCGCGCACAGCGCGCACTTCTGCTACAGAAGCACGTCTTCTATCGCACCTCTTTGTCGCGCACAGCGCGCACTTCTGCTACAGAACCACGTCTTCTGTCGCACCATGCTGCGTCGCTACTGGTACAAAAGGTACGCCCTTATCCAGGATGCAGCATGCGGGTTCCACTTTCACTTACGCGGCCATGAACAGAACTTAATTTTAGCATAACATAGCCATGCGCTATCTCATACTAAACTTGAGGGGCTTGTGGACGTATGGTCCGGACTGGGCCAGGAATGGGTCAGGCCCGGCATATGCAACCCACTCTATGCCTAAACCCTAATCCATCCCCTATAAATACATGACAGGTTATCTCTAACCCTAACTTTGATAGATGCTACATTGCATACTAACTTGACCGTCAGAGGTGGACCCTGGGGCTACGGCCCCGGGTCCACTCCTAACGGGTTCTCTTTGTTGACAGGTCTACTAGGACTCGAGAAGACGACTAATGGCCAAGAAAAGTCGTCGAATCCAGTCCGCGCCAGATTATGCATCAACATCAAATCGAAAGTAAACTCATCACTCCTCTTTAACAAGAAACAAAGATATCAAAATAGCATCACCTACCCGAGACCTCATACGAGATCTTGAAGCCGAAAGAGTTAAATCAAAATGGTTTGTTTGTTTCTATTTGTATATGATTCTTTGTATATGGTTCGGTTATGGATTAAGGGGAAAAGGCATTTGGTTGTTGTGTTTATTTGGAGAGTGTATGATGAAGTGGTAGGCATGTGTAATATGGGGAGATAAGGGAGGTTGTGTTAGATGAGAATAGGTGTTAATTCTTGGAGAGTTTGTGTGTAGTGGTGGGAGAGTATTTGGGAGGAAGGAGAAATAAGGAGGCGAGTGATATGAGATTAGGTTTGTTAAAAAAACATTTAGGCTAGAGATATATCTCCTTAGAATTTAGGCTTACAATACATTTTTGGACTTAACTTTAATTCATCCAATTATGATTTGGGTCCACTTCTTGGGCTATTATCCAAATTTAAGTTGTTTAAAAAAAAAAAAAAACGCATTAAAATTTTAATACAATAACCTTACTATTGTTAAAACATATTTTTAAGCAAAAATCTAGATTAAAAAAAAGGGGGCCAAAAACTCCATCACGCGTTGCGGGCTTTCCCCTCGTCTCAATTAAACATGGGTCGGTTATCCGAATTTAACATGGGACGAAAATTGTGTTAAGTTGGACTTTAATTTACTTTTTGAGATTGGGCTGAGTACTAACAAACTAAGTTTGGACTTAGTATTTTGATATAACAAGGCGTTAGTATTTTAATAAAATGGGCAACTAATGATGCATATTAACAGTTGGCATATTTGTGTTTATGCAAAATTACATTTTAATTTGTGGTGATGTCTATCTTTAATTTATGTTTCAAAGATGCAATTTATGTTATTCTCTTTAATTCGGACCTTATGTTTATTTGGATATGAAATAGTTTGCATTGCTATTGCTTATAGTTATTTAAAAGTTGTCATTTATTCGTAAAGTTATTGTTAGATAACATATATTAATGAAAAACATTTGTTTGCTAGAAAATTTAGTCATGAGTACCCGCCGTCGCATTGCGTGCTTACCCTGCTTCATAGTAAAAGTATCAATGCAAAAGCTAAGTTAACCCACCTCTGTATAAATCAATAAAATGTTGTCTTAACTCTTAAGCACATATTTAAGAATGTTTTTAGGCATCCTAAGAATTACTCTGATTCAAATAAATAAACAAGTGAACGTGCCGGAGTGGTTATCGGGCATGACTAGAAATCATGTGGGCTCTGCCCGCGCAGGTTCGAATCCTGCCGTCCACGTTTTTTGGAATTAAACATTTTGCATTATGAATTTACAGAAGTGGTCCTCAAACTATCGGCTTGTTTGCAAATTTGGTCGGTACTAATATTTGTAATGTTTTTAAGCATTTCTAAACATAGTTATAACTCGTAAAAGATACGTAGATAATCATAACATAGACGATGCATCGTTCGCTTTACAGGTTATTTGTTGTTTTGTTTTGGATCTTGATAAGCTAATGTTTGTGATCATTTTGTGTACCATCGTTGTGGCACACGTATAGTACTTCTTCTAGAACAAACTAAGATACAATAAGTACATCAAATCATTGTATCTGTTTAGCGACTTTGGCCACGTTGTTAATCACCTCAACATGATTTATATATCTTATTTTTTGACTCAGTTCTTTACTATACTATTAAGCATGCCACTTGATGTACCTCAAAATGTGCCAAACTTGTTGATAAATCTAATTTCACGACTGAGGCATAATAGTCCACCAAACATCAGCAATGAACACAGAATTGAGAAGATCAAACCGTTTAGCTAAGGCATAATAGTCCCATCTTAATGACTCACTATCCTTAACTCAAATGGAAGATCAACCAACAATGCATCAAAACTCCAGCAACTGCGACTTCTAAATTCTGGAATGTAAGTTATATATAATATACTTTTGTTGAATGTTTATGTACGTTTGCTTGGTTTATTTGAATGATCTGGTTGGTTATTTGATTATAAAGTGATCTCAATGAGTTATAATGTGGTTAAGCTGTTTAAGTTGAACTAATATTTGTTAGTTTCTTTGCGGTTCTAATCAGTTTGACAACATAATATAAGAACAATGTTCATAAAGTTTTTGAATGTATTGGTTACATTATTTGACTCTGAATGGGTGATTGATTTTTTGTCTTGTGTTTTGTAAAAGAGGTGATTATAGGTAGCACATTAATCTTTTGCTACAACTATCGATCTTATATAACTTAATGTTCACAACACTTGCAACATGATTTATAACAGAAAAAGGCAAGTTAAAGGCAGTAAAGATCTGAAGTATCGCAATTCCCACAAATGATATAACAAAATAAACATGCTCCTGAACAACACAACACAGATCATGATACATACAGTTTAAGGTCATAAAAATATTTCAAATGCATCAGTAGTATGATACTTCTTACAATTGTGATATGCTAAAGTTAGTAAATATAAGAGCACGGGAATGGGTCATTTTGGGATGTATGTGTTCATGTCCAACGGGTCATATAAAAAATCAGCCAAAGAGCAACATGTCAAAATGAAACCAGTAGCAGAAAAGTACTATTAAACCACACTGTGAATACCACCAATTTGCATACCAAAATAAACCCCCTAATACATCGTATTCCTCATCTAAATAATACGAGCTCATGGCATTCCCAGACCAATAACTGTGAATAAAAGTCACTGGATCCAAATATAAAAATAGTGGACCCTTTTCAATGTCTAAATGAGTCTCAAGTTCCTTTCAGTCATAGCCAAATACGTTAATACTTTCAATGTATACATTTTATTGAAACTTGTACTAAAAAGCTAACAAATTTAAGCGTTAAAATTAATGCGTCCATCTTCCAAGCTTCAGTGACAAAGTTTTTCCTTTTGTTCTCTTTATAATTGGCAGCAATTCAAACCTTCGTTTTTGGCATTTAAGCTTTCTGCAACCAGTTATCATAAGTCGGACCCCATTGTCTAGTGGTGTGGTTGTTTTACCAACTATCATATGGAAATCACGAAGGTTCTTCAAATGAGTTCCATACACTTCATGGCTTCCTTGTGCCACAACAATCAGTCCCATGTGCGAAACGAGCTCACAAGTCTTCATTATGCGCAATTTCTTGCAAAACTGACCAAAAACTTGCAATCCCGTGTCTCTAATGCCATATGTGGCATCAATAACTTCCAAGTTGGGACACCTCTGAATCAAGAAACACGGGCTATCAGCATCCAAAGATACAAAATATAGTTTCCAGTTCCCTTAACTGATGCGCAAAGGGAAGTACAAATGGAAACAAACGTTTGGTTAGGTCAAACAATCTTCTAACCTAACAACATAGCTACAAAAATCTACTAGATCAATTGCTTCAACTATAGTAAACTTCAAAGATACAAGAGGTTGACTACAATTTTTTTGCAAGAAGAGTAAGATCTTTACCTCCATCTCTTCAAAATTTACGTAACAAATCCATTGATTCAATGTTGGTATTATGAAACACCGATTCATATAACCATTTCCCATATGTATCATCCAACACACGTTTTCCTAAAGATAAAGTTCTCAAATCATTACAATACTTCCCGATGTCCATTAAACAATCCGAGGAAAACCCATTGTATTTCATAATGTTCAAAACCCTTAAATCTTTACCACGTGTTCTCGCCAAGAGCTCGAGATCCAAATCACGTCCCGGGTTAAACCCTCGTTTAGTTCCCAAGACTTGTGCTACAATCTGCTCATCAGTGAGGTGCTCTTCTTGACCCTGTTGGCCCTCTAGCATCCGGTTCTGTAAAGTCACAAAACAGGTGAAATGGGTCAAAATGAGTCAAAACTGGTGAAATGAATCAAATAAACGACAAAGTTACTTATTAGTACATGTATGGGCTAAAATGGGTGAAATTGATGACTATAAACGACCAAGTTACTTATTAGCCTAAACATGTACTAATAAGTAACTTTGATGTTTATATTTCACCCGTTTCACCCATTATTTTTGCATAACATGTACATGTTTGGGCTAAAATGGGTCAAAACAGGTTAAATGACACAAATAAATGACAAAGTTACTTATTAGTACATGTATAGGCTAAAATGGGTGTAATATACGACACCCCGAAGAGGCCTCTTATGATAATAAAATTCCTTACTATTGTTGTACTTGTCATTTATAAGTGAAGTATTTGACGAGACAAATGTTGCATAAAACATGTGTCATGTTTCGTCAAAGACTATTGATTGACTTTTGTGACGATATTATGATATAAGTTGTGTGTCGTGAATTAGTTTAACATGCCATATGGTCATTTACTTAGTTTGTCAAAGTCTAGCAAAATCTAATCCAATGAACCAAGTTTTAAAACAAGTTTCGGGTCATTAAACTTATATTAGCCGTGCGGCTAACTTATGTTTAAACAATTTGAGATGATATTCAAGGTCATGCCTATGGTTATGTCTAAGTTTAACAACCTTAAGAAAACATTACTTATTAGCCCAAATGTGTGCTAATAAGTAACTTTGTAGTATATACTACACCCATTTGACCCATTTTAGCATAACGTGTACATGTTTGGGCTAAAATGGGTCAAAACGGGTTAAATGACATAAATAAACAACAAAGTAACTTATTAGTACATGTATAGGCTAAAATGGGTGAAACGGGTGTAATATGAACGATAAAATTACTTATTAGCCCAAACGTGTACTAGCAAGTAACTTTGCCGTTTATATTACACCCGTTTCACCCATTTTGACCCATTTTAGCATAATGTGTACATGTTTGGGCTAAAATGGGTCAAAACGGGTTAATGACTTAAATAAATGAAAAACTTACTAATTAGTACATGTATCAGCTAAAAGAGAAATTTAACCATACATAGGCAATCAGAATAAAAGCAAACATGAGTTTCAACCATGTTCGCCAAACCTAAAATTATATAACATATTTTCGCCAAACCTAAAAATATATAAGTTATTATGGATATAACATGTTTGGCTTTAAAGTACACATGTTAACATATTATGGATATATTATGGCTTTAAAGTACACATGTGTACAAGAAAGGAGACAGGGAAAACAAACATGTTTGGCTTTTAAACTGTTGTATCTCCTTTCTTGTACACATGTTATTCTTCCTTTCTTGTACACATGTTTGGCTTTAAACTGCTCGACAAGGTCCGGGTATGCACCCTTGCCATCATTCCACTAAAAAACACATTAAATTAATATATGATAATATTGAAATAAATAAAACGAATATAAAAACAAATATTAATAACGACTTACCTCTTCGTGCCTGCTTTGCGCGTACGACAGTTTGAGTCTGATGAGAGCCCAACAAGCAACGAGGAAAGGAAGAATAACAAATGGAATTGTGAAATCTTTATTACTATGGATAATATCACGGCTGAGCAGATCAATGATCCAAAGAGGGATTGGAATTATTAATCTTGTTGGCTTGTGAACGCTTCAAGTGCTTCGCTGAAGTGACATGATCACAAAATTCAGGTCGTCCTTGAGCGAAAGATTTGGATCCTTTCGATCGGTTTTCAGCATTCTTCTTCGATCTTTTCATCTGGATTGGCCTAGTAGTTGACAACGTTGTGTCATATTTATGAAGGTGGTCTAACCTACAATTTAACATTATCCTTTTCCAGCTATCGATTGGTCTTGTTTGCATCCACAAGACAAAATTGGCAACATGACCCTTTTGTAATCTTTGAACATGATTCTTCATCTGCATATATCAAAACCCACAACTACGATAAAAAAAACCTAAGGGTTTAGATTTGAAATCTAATATACCTAACTACTTAGGTTAACTAGAACCAATATCAAATAATGAAAATAAACTTATTGACGTCCCAAAAAACACTCTTGATCACAGACACCGTACTCACAGATGAAGTAGCAACATTTATAAGCACAAAATAAACCTCTCATACTTTTATTTTCAAAAAAATGTACATGTCTCAAGCAACATCACAAACATCAACGTAACGTCTAAAATGACCGATCCTACGTAGCAAACAAACAAACAAACAAAAACACATACCATACAAGGTTCTAACTATAAAACAACATGAGAAGCGATAACTTAAACAAAAAACAGCAAAACCCTTAATGTGAATAGACATTAGCATCTGCCTAAAAAATAACAAGCTACCTAAATAAAGTCGAAAACATTAAATGTAGCAAAAAAAAGAAGGAAGCCATTAAAACTTACAGTAGAAGGTGGCTAAACTTACAGTAGAAGGTGGCTGGTTTTTGTAGTGAGCAAGTTGTTATAGGCAGAGAGGAAGAGGATGGATATCTAGAGTGTGGCTGCAACTAGTGTGTAATGTGAAACGTGACAACCCTAATATTAAGGAGCAAAGTCTATTAATTAACAGGCCCAACCAATATATATTACTGTATTTGGTTAGCTGGTTACTTGCTTGTAGCCTTGTAACCTCTAAGGCCCAACACAAACATATAATTTCTTAGCAACATATTGGTATTCTAGTTTTATAATTCTAGTTCATAAAATGAACAGTCTAAATGTTTGATATTCTTACAGCATATGAATTTATAATGTTAGAACCATACATAGGTCATAGGTCCAGTGACGGAACAAGAACCAAATATGACTGGGTGCACAAAGTTTTTGAAACCGTAATATATAAACACATGTCGATGGACCGGGTGCATTTAAAATACATTTAGGAAAAATTGATGTTTTTTTCAAAAATTAACACTACATCAAAAAAATCCATAGGGGTCCCGGGCACCCGCGGGAACCCCTCTGGTTCCATCCCTGGGTGCATGTGTTTTGTTATGCAACTGGCTAGCATATAAACAGTTCCTTGAATACTTCAGATGTGAAAAAGGCGTATATAAGTCGTACAAATTATAGTCAAAAGATGGCATGTTAAGAAGGTTATGTATTTTGTACACAATACTAGCTCCTAAAATGTGCAAGACAATGACAAAAACGAACATAAGTAATGACCAAATGCAGATTTTATTCGGTATGGCACATATGGAAGCTTGAGATTTCGATGGCAACTAGCTGCTTAAGAGTTACCAGTTTAACTAGAAGAAAGAAATTTGTTTCACCACTTCAATAAAAAATTTATGTTGCTTTGCTGGTTACGAATTGTATTCGATGGCAAATAGCTGCTTACGAGTTACTAGTTTAACTAGAAGAAAGAAATTTGTTTCACCTCTTGCTAAATCGACTGAAAGAAATGTATATCGTACTGGAAGACGGTAAATTTATGCAACAATGTAAAATCTACTGTAAGACAACGAAAGGAAATAAGATCAATGTTGGATGCATATTACGCTCTAAACAGGAAATAGTTTTTGGTCATCCTAATAATTTCTCTAATTCAAATTAAGAAAAAAGTGAACGTGCCGGAGTGGTTATCGGGCATGACTAGAAATCATGTGGGCTCTGCCCGCGCATGTTCGAATCCTGCCGTCCACGCTTTTTTGAAATAAATATATTGCATAATGAATTTACAGAAGTGGTCCTCAAACTATTGGCTGTTTTGCAATATATATAGGTCGGTACTCAACTATATTTTTAATTTTCTTTTTCTAAGTATGCAAAAACATCTGTATTGTTTATCCATTTCAAAACATACTTATAACTCGTAAAAGATATATAGATAATCATAACACAGACGACGTATCCTTGGTTCTCTACCTAACCACGTACAACACACTGTGACCGCACCGATCAATCCCGAGGTTGTATGACTGTTGTTACAGGTGATTTGTTGTTGTGTTAATTTGCTACTGTTCAAGCTGTTTTCATGCTTGCATCTAACCTTCTGGTTGGCGTTGCCCTGATTTGAACTTATTGCGTATTACTTAATCATGTACCATCGTTGTGGCGCTCGTATAGTAGTTTTTCTAGGACAAACTAAGATATGATGAGTACATTCTTGGAGGATGTATTTTCATATGGAAAATTAAATCTCGTATCATTGGTTATTTTTCAGATAATAAGAACATCAAATCATATATTGTATCTTAGTTTAGCCACTTTAGCTACGTTGTTAACCACCTCAACATGATTTATATATCTTATTCATGACTCAGGTTTTTACTAGACTATTAGGCGTACCACTTGATGTACCTCAAAATGTGCCAAACTTGTTGACAAATCCAATTTCACGACTAAGGCATAATAGTCCCATCTTAATGATTCACTATCCTTAACTCAAATGGAAGATCAACCAACAATAATGCATCAACACTGCAGCAACTGCGACTTCTAAATTCTAGAATGTAAGTTATATATAATATACTTGTGTTGAATGTTTATGTACGGGTGTGCTTGGTTTGTTTGAATGATCTGGTTGGTTATTTGATTATAAAGTGATAATGTAGTTAAGCTGTTTAATTAAGTAGAACTAGTTAATTTTACCAGGGTGAAAAATCCCTTTTACCAAAAAAAAAAAAAAAAAAAAAAAAAAAAAAAAAAGTAGAAATAGTCGATGTAGCTACAAGAGAATATTTGTTAGTTTCTTTTTGGTTCAAATTCTCTTGACAACATAATATAAGAACCATGTTCATAAATTTTTTGACTTGGGTTTTGTAAAAGAGGTGATTATAGGTGGTTATGTATGCACATTAATCTTTTGCTACAACTATCGATCTTATATAACTTAATGTTCACAACACTTGCAACATGATTTATAACAGAAAATTTTCAAGTTAAAGGCAGTAAAGCTCTGAAGTATCGCAATTCCCACAAATGTTATAACAAAATAAACCATGCTCCTGAACAGCACAGCACAGATCATGATACATACAGTTCAAGCCTTTAAGGTCATAAAAATATTTCAAATGCATTAGTAGTATGATACTTATTACAATTGTGATACGCTAAAGTTAGTAAATATAAGAGCACCGGAATGGGTCATTTTGGGATGTGTTCATGTCCAACGGGTCATATAAAAATTCAGCCAAAGAGCAACATGTCATAATGAAACCAGTAGCAGTAAAGTACCATTAAACCACACTGCGAATACCACCAATTTGCATACCAAAATAAAACCCCTAATACATCGTATTCCTCGTCTAAATAATACGAGCTCATGGCATTCCCAGACCAATAACTGTGAATAAAAGTCACTGGATCCAAATATAAAAATAGTGGACCCTTTTCAGTGTCTAAATGAGTCTCAAGTTCCTTTCAGTCATAGCCAAATACGTTAATACTTTCAATGTATACATTTTATTGAAACTTGTACTAAAAAGCTAACAAATTTAAGCGTTAAAATTAATGCGTCCATCTTCCAAGCTTCAGTGACAAAGTTTTTCTTTTTGTTCTCTTTATAATTGGCAGCAATTCAAAAGCTTCGTTTTTGGCATTTGTCATTGTGTTAACGATAACTGCACACTTGTTGCCTTAATAGCATCACCAACATGTCTTTTGCATGCTACCAAAAGACGTGTCTATGAGTTGAACGAGTCATTTCAAATTCAATATGAACAAAATTAGTGCTAAACCCACACATACCTCAGCGAATGTATATTGAACACAATAAGCCCCAAATAGACTTGCTTAGACGGACAACCCTTTATTTTCAGCTTACGCTATTTTGGGCACCTCTTTGATAGCTCGCAAGTCCTAGATCAGATTCCCCTATATTACCAAGAGAGAGATATCTTAAACTATGACCATACTTCCCGTTACACGCAAACCCACATCAGTTAATCCTCCGGGACAGAGGTGGATACCTAACCTTTCAAGTTTTCTGCAACCAGTTATCATAAGTCGGACCCCATTGTTTAGTGGTGTGGTTGTTTTACCAACTATCATATGGAAATCACGAAGGTTCTTCAAATGAGTTCCTATGCACTTCATGGCTTCCTTGTGCCACAACAATCAGTCCCATGTGCGAAACGAGCTCACAAGTCTTCATTATGCGCAATTTCTTGCAAAACTGACCAATGCCATATGTGGCATCAATAACTTCGAATTTTTGACACCTCTAATTCAAGAAACACGGGCTATCAACATCCAAAGATACAAAATACAGTTTTCAGTTAAGGAGTTCCCTTAACTGATGCGCAAAGCGAAGTACAAACTGAAACAAACTTTTGGTTAGGTCAAACAATCTTATAACCTAACAACATAGCTACATAAATATACTAGATCAATTGCTCTAACTATAGTAAACTTCAAAGATACAAGAGATTGACTACATTTTTTTGCAAGAAGATTCATATAACCATTTCCCATATGTATATCCAACACACGTTTTCCTAAAGATAAAGTTCTCAAATCATTACAATACTTCTTGTGATTTCCACTAATCCATCCGAGGAAAACCCATTGTAATTCATAATTGATGATGTTACGGTCCGCTAATTGTTCATGTAAGTTCTTAACATGCTGTCGAGTATCTGTCACGTACCTCGCCAGAGCACCTATTTGAGATTGAGTCATTTGTGGTGCGGAGAGCTGGGTGGGAGCGTACAGAAGAAGACGAAGAAGAACTACCCGCTAACACCCTACCTCGTCCCGGGTTAAACCCTCGTTTAGTTCCCAAGACTTGTGCTACAATCTGCTCATCAGTGAGTTGCTCTTCTTGACCTGTTGGCCCTCTCTAATCTCTAGCATCCGGTTCTGTAAAGTCACAAAACAGGTGAAATGGGTCAAAATTGGTGAAATTAATCAAATGAACGACAAAGTTACTTATCAGTACATGTATGGGCTAAAATGGGTAAAATTGATGTACTATAAATGACAAAGTTACTTATTAGCCCAAATGTGTACTAATAAGTAACTTTGCCGTTTATATTTCACCCGTTTCACCCATTCTGACCCATTTTAGCATAACGCGTACATGTTTGGGCTAAAATGGGTCAAAACAGGTTAAATGACATAAATAAATGACAAAGTTACTTATTAGTACGTGTATAGGCTAAAATGGGTGTAATATAAACGAAAAATTACTTATTAGCCCAAACGTGTGCTAATAAGTAACTTTGCAGTTTATATTACACCCATTTTGACCCATTTTAGCATAACGTGTACATGTTTGGGCTAAAATGGGTCAAAACGGGTTAAATGTCATAAATAAACGACAAAGTAACTTATCAGTACATGTATAGGCTAAAATGGGTGTAATATAAACGAAAAAATTACTTATTAGCCCAAACGTGTACTAGTAAGTAACTTTGCCTTTTATATTACCCCCGTTTCACCCATTTTGACCCATTTTAGCATAACGTGTACATTTTAGTATAACGTGTAGTCGTGTACATGTTAGCTCATACTCTGTTAATTGTCTTGTGCCCAATGTTTTGTTTTTTGGTAAGTGTGCCAAATTATATATCTTGGAACGATCATTTTGTATAACACTTAACCATGAGTGTTATAATACTAGTGGATTTTTATTTTGAAGTGCACTTGCTTTCGCTTTAGCACTTTAGAGCTCCACACATTAGTAAAAAAAATACATAATAAGCAACATTTATAAAATTAGTATGATCATACAAAAAATTATATATTCACCTTAAATTCTTACGACTCACGTGTCATATTTATGAAGGTGGTCTAATCCACAGTTTGACATTATCTTTTTCCAGCAATCGATTGGTCTTGTTTGCGTCCACAAGACAAAATTGGCAACATGACACTTTAGTAATCTTTGAACATGATTCTTCTTCTGCATATATCAAAACCCACAATTACGATAAGAAAAATAAGGGTTTAGCTTTGAAACGAATGAAACCTAATAAACCTAACTACTCTAGTTAAATAGAACCAATATCAGATAATGAAAATAAACTTATTGACGTCCCAAAAAACACTCTTGATCACAGACACCGTACTCACAGATGATGTAGCAACATTTATAAGAAGAAACTAAACCTCTCATACTTTTATTTCCGAAACAACGTCAAACATCAATGTAACGCCTAAAATGACCAATCCTACGTAGCAAAAAAAAAAAAAAAAAAATGACACATACCATACAAGGTTCTAACTAAAAAACAACATGAGAAGCGATAACTTAAACAAAAAACAACAAAACGCTTAATTTGAATAGACATTAACATCTGCCTAAAAAATAACAAGCTAGCCACTAACTAAAGTCGAAAAATGCAAAAAAAAAAAAAAAAAAAAAAAAAAAAAAAAAATTAATGTAGCAAAAAAAGAAAGAAACCATTAAAACTTACAGTAGAAGGTGGCTGGTTCTGTTGTGAGCAAGTTGTTATAGGCAGAGAGGAAGAAGATGGATATGTGGAGTGTGGCTGCTAGTGTGTAATGCAAATGTGAAACATAAGAACCCTAATATAAAGGAGCAAATGTTTATTAATTAACAGGCCCAGCCTATCTATTTGCTTAGTTTGTCACTTGCTTGTAGCCTTGTAAACTCTAAGGCCCAACACACAAAAGTAATTTCTTAGCAACATATTGGTATTCTAGTTTTATAATTCGAGTTCGTAAAATGAACACTCTAGATGTTTGATATTCTTACAGTATATGAATTTATAATGTTAGAACCATACATATATTGGTCATAGGTGCATGTGTTTTTGTTATGCATCTGGCTAGCATATAAGAATTCAGATGTGAAAAAGGCGTGTATAAGTCGTACAAATTAGGATTAAAAGATGACATGTTAATAAAGGTAAGTATTTTTCACACAATACTAGTTCCTAAAATGCGCAAGACAATGACAAAAACTGAACGTAAGTAATGAACGAATGTAGATTTTTTTAGGTATGGTCCATATGGGAGCTTGAGAATTGTATTCGATGGCAAATAGCCGCTTACGAGTTACCAGTTTAACTAGAAGGAAAAAAATTTGTTTCACTACTACAAAAACTTGCTGAAGCGACTGAAACAAATGTATACCGTACTGTAAGTAGGGTTGTAAACAAGACGAGACAACTCACGAGCTATTCGAGATCGACTCGTAAACTACTCAAAATCGACTCGATATCAACGAGTCGAGCTCGAGCTACCCGAGTACACTTTTAGGTCGAGTTCGAGCTCGAAAATACTCGGGTCGTGAGGCTTGCGAGCCCTTATTGAGCTTCAATGATATTACACTTTTACCCTTATATATACATGTAGTTACGTAATTGTCATAAAATCGAGTCGAGACAAGCTTGATATGCCGCTTGAGTTCAAGCTTTAAATGTGAAAATAATCGAGCTCGAGTTTGAGATAACGAGCCGAGTTCGAGCTTGAAATTTAAAGCTCGTCCGAGCTCGAGTCGAGTTTTTTAATCAAGTCCAGTGGCGGATCTAGCTATTGTAGATATATGTGGCACAAAAAATAGTTTTTACCTAAAGTTCTAACTAAAATGAATTGAAGAGTACAATATTACATAAATCATATACAAGGTAATAAAGTTATTTTGATCACCCTACAACAAATTATGTCTTCGGGCATTCATGAATGAGAAGCGATTCATCGCATCTCATTTTTAACATTGACAAATACTCTTTAATTCAAATTCTTAGATAAACAAATAATCGGGTTGGGTCGGTCAGGTCATATTTTAGTTCAATTACATGGTAAAATATGTCATTTTTAGTGTACTTCAATCTTATTAACACTGGCTAGAAGCGGGATTCTATCGAATGAATCCTGGTTAAATGCGGTATTTTGATTAATTTATCTTGAAATGTAGCGACTTAGGCCTTTTTATCTTCAAAATGCTTAAGGTAGTTTAAACCAAAACTTAAAAGATGATAAAATAAACTTATACCGAAAGATGGAGGGGTAAATTGTAGATCTATTAATATAAATGAAGGGCTGTTATGAAAAAAGTAAATATAAATAATGGATAATATTATATTTTGTTTTATGTACTTTTTGGCTGAGCTTATTTATCATAAGCTGATTTGGGCTTATTTTTTATAAGCTCCGATTTTGTGGCTTATTTTGAGACTTCTCGACTTATATAAGTGTATTATGATATGATAAACTTATAAAAGCCGACAAGTCTCAAAATAAACTCTAAAATTGGAGCTTATAAAAAATAAGCCCAAATTTCATGAAATTTGGGCTTATTTTTTATAAGGCTCAATTTTACGGCTTATTTTGAGATAATAAACTTATATAAGCCGACAAATCCCAAAATAAGCCATAAAATCGGAGCTTATAAAAAATAAGCCCAAATCAGCTTATGATAAATAAGCTTAGCCAAACAGGCCCTTAATGTTTGTCTTTCCCACTAACTTATACTCAGATAGCAGAACTTTGTTTCTCACATCGACAAAACCAGAGGAAATAACAAAACATAACGAGATGCAAAGAAAATAGCGGCAAGAGACGTTTTTATAGAATTAAGATTGGTGGTCTCTTCTCAACATGGCTCCGCTTCTGTGGCCAATCCATGTGTGGTATGTGCCACAGGTGGCCAGGGCATAGCTCCGCCCTTGATCGAGTCGAGTTCTAACTTGAGAGTACTCGGTTCGACTCGGCTTATTTTCACAAACAAACAATAAATTTATGAAACAATGTGAAATCTACTATAAAATTGTGAAAGGAAACAAGATCCATGTTGGATACATATATTTAGAAATCCATTAAATAGAACATAGCCATTTTATGATAGCACTATTGAAACTTGGAAACAGAGATTATGTATGTTGAAAAAAGAGATACCGGATTGAAGCAAACTCGTAACTAAAATAAAAAAATACTAATAAAAGATGACACATGGATTTTACATGGAAAACCCCCAATAGGGTAAAAAAAAAAACACGGGTAAGGAAAGATATGTTTCACTATGTACAAAAGATACGTTTAGAAATTTAGGAGTTACACATTCTTCTTAATTACAAGGATAAATACCAATAGTTATATCTCATGTATTAGGAGATATTAGAAACTCTCTAATACTTCTCAAAGAAAGAACACTATGCGTTATTGTTGGAATGGGCTGCAATGGAAGCTTGGATGCATTGCCTTTTATAGGAAAAATTCTTGCCATATGACATCAAGGATGACAAATTGAGATCCAATTTGCAGCCTACTTGTATCAACTTGCAAGATTCTCTCATCTAGATACACTATATCTAGATCAATCTCTCACTTGAAGATTAGATTGAGGCCCACTCAATCTTCACACGACATCCCTCCTTGCCATTTTCATGTTGCTTACGTTTCCGCTAGGCCGCATGAGGATCGACACCATATAAACTTATCACAGTTGATTGCTTTCGCCAGATAATATGCCACGTTATCATCAGTATGAATTTTTCTGCATATCTACGGTTCCTTCCTCCACTTTCTTACGAATGAAGTGATACTGAACTCGTATATGCTTTATTTTTGAATGAAATGATGGATTCCTTGCAAGATACAAGGCACTCTGGTTGTCACAAAATAGAGTAATCTTCTCTTGTTTATGCCCGAGCTCTTCCAACAACATCTTCAACTATACTGCTTCTTTCCTGGCTTGAGCAGCTGCAACATATTCTGCTTCTGTTGTTGACATAGCCACAACTGACTGCATTTTTGAAACCCAACTTAATGTTCCGCCAAAAAGTGTAAACACATACTTGGTGGTTGATTTACTTCCGTCAAGATCACCTGCGTAATCAGAATCAACATATCCCTTTATAGTTAAATCTGATTCCCCAAAACATAATGTAACATATGAGGTTCATTTAATGTATCTGAGGATCCTCTTCACAGCTTCCCAATGCTCTCTACCAGGTTCCACCATATATCGACTCATTACTCCTACTGCATGTGCAATGTCTGGTCTTGTACAAATCATCACGAACATTAAACTTCCCACTGGTGATGGATACGGTACTTGACAGCTACATCCTCTCTTCTTCATTGCTAGGACTCATCTTGGAGGATTAACTTGACATTAGTAGGAAACAGGGTTGATATTGACTTACAATCTTGCATATTAAACCTTTGCAAGATTTTCTTCACATAATTTTTCTGTGAAAGCCAAATTTTTCTACTAACTCTATCTCGGTGAATTTGCATCCCTAGAATCTTGTTTACAGGTCCAAGGTCTTTCATCTCAAATTCCCTAGCGAGATGTGCCTTCAGTTTATTGATACGATCTTTGTTGGGGCCTACAACTAACATTTCGTCAACATATAACATCAAGATGACAAAATCATTGTCTCCAAACTTCTTGTAATATGCACAAGGGTTTGCATGTAGTCTGTTATATCCAAGGCCAATGATGAAAGAATCAAATCTCTTGTACCAACACTGCGGTGCCTGCTTTAAATCGTACAAAGATTTTTTTAACCTGCAAACCAAGTTCTATTTTCCCTTTTGTTTAAAACCTTTTGGTTGGAGCATGTAAATTTCTTCCTCAATATTTCCATGAAGAAATGCAGTTTTCACATCTAGCTGATCTAGATGTAAATCATACGTAGCACACATTGCCAGAACTACTCGAACGGTTGTCATTTGAACCACAAAGGAAAATATTTCATTGAAGTAGACTCCTTCTTTCTTAGCATATCCTTTGACTACCAATCTTGCACAATACCTCTCCACCTGGTCATCACAGTTCCTCTTGATCTTGTACACCCATTTGTTTCCAATGGGTTTTCTACCTGTTGGTAGTGGCATCAGTTCCCACATTTTATCCTATGAAGAGCTTTAATTTCTTCTTACATTGTTGCCATCCAGAATGATGCATCTGAATTATTCAGTGCTTCTTGAAGAGTTGATGGCTCTTCTGTGAGAAGACAGTATGCAACGTTGCTCTCCATAACATAATCCGAGTGGCACATCGGGAGTTTTATTTCACGATTAAGAGTACGAGTCGTTGGAGCTTGAGACTCGGTTGTCTCATTCACATCGTGTTGTGGTACGGCTTCAAAAGAATCATTCGACTGAAATTGCATTTCCGTGTGTATTGATGTAGTTTCTCTTGTAGTGCTATCACCTTCTCCAATCTCTTGACATTTGTCTTCCAGAAGGACAACATCTGTGCTGATGACTACTTTGTGGGCAAGGGGGTCCCATAAGCAATACCCTTTTACTCCGTCAGCATACCCCAAGAACAAACATTTTCTGGATCTTGGATCTAGCTTTGTAGTTTCTTGAGAATTGTACATCACGTACACATGACTTCCAAATATATGGAGGTATGAATAGTTGACTCGCTTTTTCATCCACACCTCCATCGGTGTCTTCAACTCAACTGCAGTTGAAGGTGACCGATGTATCACATAACAAGCGGTATTGACTGCTTCTGCCCAGAACGATTTTTCCAAGCTTGCAGTTTCCAACATTGCTCTTGCTCTTTCCAACAAGGTTCTGTTCATCCATTATGCCACTATATTCTGTTGAGGAGTGTATGTCATTGTGAACTGCCTTTTGATTTCTTCTTGCCTGCAAAAGGTATCAAATTCATCACCAGTGTATTCGCCTCCATTATCTATCCTCAAACACTTGATCTTCTTTCCAGAATCAAGTACAACCCGCGCTTTGTAAACTTTGAAAACTTCAAACACATCAGACTTCTTCTTGATTGGCTACACCCAACATCTCTTGGAATAGTCATCAATGAAGGATACGAAATACTTTGCTCCTCCCAGGGACATAACCAGTGCCTGCCATATATAAGAGTGAACCAATTCTAGAACAGAGACACTTTTAGAATTTGATGTCTTGAATTTTAGGCAATGTTGCTTGCTTATTAACACAATACTTATAGAAAGGTATAGAAACCTTTTTCGAGGCCAGGAATTAACTTCCTTTCAACAAGAATCTTCATTCCTTGTTTTGACATATGTCTAAGCTTGTGATACCATGTTATTGCAACTCTATGACTTGGAATATGTGAAGCAACAGATGCTTCCGCCTCCTCCATTATCTCTCCCTTTAGTTGGTATAAGTTCATAGCCACCTTTTCACCTTTCATAAGTACAAGCACACCTTTTATAACTTTCATGATCTTGTTTTGTATTTCAACCTTACAACCAAGATCATCCTATTGTCCTAGAGACAATAGATTCTTTTTTAGGCCCTTCACGTGTCGTACATCCTGGATAGTACGAATTGGACCGTCATGGACCTTCACCATGATATTTCCAATTCCAATGATCTTTAGTTCATGATCATTGAAACTGTACACAAATCCGCCTCCAAAGATAGGTTTATATCGATGAAACCATTTTCTTCTTGCGGTCATATGAAAAGTATCTCCTGTATCGAACAACGATACATCTGCAAATCTCTTTATGCCTTCATTTGCAACCGTTGCTTCACAACACAGAGCATTACCATCTTATGAAGTGCTAGCTGAATTTCCCTTAGGATTAGAAGAATTTGAACCACGACAATCTTAAAGTGACTCGGCTTGCCACATTTGTAGCATTTAAAATTCTTTTTTCTTCCTGTTTTAGATTTACCATGATTGTAACTCTCACTGGAGCCAGGTTCCATTGACTTCCCTCTTGTCACCACCAAAGCCTTCACCTGTCTTGAACTGGTTTGCCTGTCCTCCTTGTTGTTGTGCCTATTTTCTTCTTCCAGAATGGCGGCTGCAACATCGTCGAAGACTAGATAGTCCGAAAGAACATTGGTCATATGAGTCAGGTAAACTTTGAAGTATAATTTCAGCACGTTCTTGTGGCTCTATTTTACAACTCAAAGACGCGAGCTGAGAAAATAGAGTATTCAGGTTATTAACGTGCTCAGTCACTGAAGTAGATTCCGTAATGCGAAGAGCATAAAGTTTCGTCTTAAGAAATTTTTTATTTTGGAGTGATCTTGCCTCGTACAATCAAGCAAGATGATCCCAAATCTCCTTTGCACTTTTCTTCTCCTTTATGCTTGACAAAACTCCATCTGGTAATCTCAGATGAAGATTTGCAATAGCATTTCCGTCCATCTCTTCCCATTTACTATCATCCGTAACCTCAGTTGGCCTTTCATCAATGGCCGCTAAACATTTATCTTTTCTAAGGATAGCATTCATCTTTAATTTCCACAATGAGAAATTATTCCCATTAAATTTTTCGATTTCAAATTTCGCCGTCATTGCTAAAATCACAATCTAGTTTTTGATAAAACTATTATTTGTTAATAATAGTAACGTACATTTTTTGAGTGAATATAATCTTACTTATCTTTTGATGTGGAGGGTCCACTAATTAGTGGCAACCACAAAGCATACGATAAATAATTATACACACATCCAACCTTAGCTCTTGATACCACTTGTTGAGAAAAGAGATACCGAATTTAAGCAAACCCGCAACTAAAATAAGAAAATACTAATAAAAGATGACACACGGATTTTACGTGGAAAACCCAAATAGGGTAAAAAACCATGGGTAAAAAAAGATACGTTTCACTACATAGAAATTTAGGAGTTACACCTTCTTTTTAATTATAAGGATAAACACCAATAGTTATATCTCTTGTATTAGGAGATACTACAAACTCTCTAATACTTCTCAAAGACTACTATGAGAGAAAGAAAGAAAAAACACTATATGCTATTGTTGGAATGCGATGCAATAAAAACTTGGATGCATTTGGATTCTCTCATCTAGATACAATGTGAATCTTTAACAAGATCATAGTAAAAGTATCAATGCAAAAGTTAAATTAACCCACCTTTGTATAAATCAATAAAATGTTGTCTTAAGCATATCTATATCAATACTATTTTATAATGCATTTAGGCCTTCTAAAATTAGAAGGCTTAAAAATTCAGACTTTTTTACTTGCTTATTATGGAAAGAGTTTTTCTAACAAAAAATTAAGATAAGGAGCTCCAATCATGAGATGACATGTGTCACTTCTTAACAAACTCCAAGCCTAACTTCTAACAAACTCCAAACCTAACTCCTAACCACTAAAAATTAAGATAAAGAACTCCAATTATAAAATGACATGTGTCATTTCTCAACTAAAAATTCATCTTTATTTTTAAATTAAAATATCTTTTTATCTACTTATTTTTTTTATAATATAATTTCACCATATTTTCTAAAATTTTATGCTCTTTAATTCAACATCCATTTTGATATATTTTTATGAGTTTTTAGTTTTTATATTTTTAATGGGTTTATTTTATTTTAATTCAAATTTTTACAACTTTAACTTTTATTTCATTTATTTCAATCAATATAATCTTGATTCGTCAAAATCATATACTTTTGGGGTAGTGTTTGACGCGTAAGAGATTGCGAGGGTATTTCTATATGCGGGAATAATGATGTCGCGGGAAAGCTACGGGAAAGTTACGGGTAACCCAAACAAACACTTACAACTAACACATATACATTCGAAGTGTTGTGAAACGAATTCACTAAACGGGTAAATAAACACATATAACTATACTTATCGCCGCCGCTGTGCGCGGGTACCCGGCTATATTTATGAATGTATTTAGGCGTCCTAATAATTACTCTGATTCAAATAAATAAACAAGTGAACGTGCTGGAGTGGTTATCGGGCATGACTAGAAATCATTTGGGCATTGCCCGCGCAGGTTCGAATCCTGCCGTCCACGCTTTTTGGAATTAAACATTTTACGTTATGAATTTACGGAAGTGGTCCTCAAATTATCAGCTTGTTTGCAAAATTGGTCGGTACTAATATTTGTATTGTTTTTAAGCATTTCTAAACATAGTTATAACTCGTAAAAGATACGTAGATAATCATAACATAGACGATGTATCGTTCGCTTTACAGGTTATTTGTTTTTTTGTTTTGGATGTTGATAAGCTAATGTTTGTGACCATTTTGTTGTTTGTCAGATGGAGGTAATAGGTCTTATTTTGCTACTGTTCAAGTTGGTATTGCCCTGATTTGAACTTATTGCGTATTACTTAATCATGTACCATCGTTGTGGCACACGTATAGTACTTCTTCTAGAACAAACTAAGATACGATAAGTACATCAAATCATTGTATCTTAGTTTAGCGACTTTGGCCACGTTGTTAATCACCTCAACATTATTTATGTATCTTATTTTTCGACTCAGTTGTTTACTATACTACTAAGAGTACCACTTGATGTACCTCAAAATGTGCCAAACTTGTTGATAAATCTAATTTCACGACTGAGGCATAATAGTCCACCAAACATCAGCAATGAACTCAGAATTGAGAAGATCAAACCATTTAGCTAAGGCATAATAGTCCCATCTTAATGACTCACTATCCTTAACTCAAGTGGAAGATCAACCAACATTGCATCAAAACTCCAGCAACTGCGACTTCTAAATTCTGGAATGTAAGTTATATATAATATACTTTTGTTGAATGTTTATGTACGTTTGCTTGGTTTATTTCAATGATCTGGTTGGTTATTTGATTATAAAGTGATCTCGATGAGTTATAATGTGGTTAAGCTGTTTAAGTTGAACTAATATTTGTTAGTTTCTTCGTTGTTCTAATCATTTTGACAACATAATATAAGAACAATGTTCATAAAGTTTGACTGTATTGGTTTCATTATTTGACTCTGAATGGGTGATTGATTTTTTGTCTTGTGTTTTGTAAAAGAGGTGATTATAGGTAGCACATTAATCTTTTGCTACAACTATATAACTTAATGTTCACAACACTTGCAACATGATTTATAACAGAAAAAGGCAAGTTAAAGGCAGTAAAGATCTGAAGTATTGCAATTCCCACGAATGATATAACAAAATAAACCATGCTCCTGAACAACACAACACAGATCATGATACATACAGTTTAAGGTCATAAAAATATTTCAAATGCATCAGTAGTATGATACTTCTTACAATTGTGATATGCTAAAGTTAGTAAATATAAGAGCACGGGAATGGGTCATTTTGGGATATGTTCATGTCCAACGGGTCATATAAAAAATCAGCCAAAGAGCAACATGTCAAAATGAAACCGGTAGCAGAAAAGTACTATTAAACCACACTGTGAATACCACCAATTTGCATACCAAGATAAAACCCCTAATACATTGTATTCCTCATCTAAACAATACGAGCCCACGGCATTCCCAGACCAATAACTGTGAATATAGAGGTAAACATAGGTGCCAAAAGACATGGTCTCAAGTATATCAAAGTCACGGGATCCAAATATAAAAATAGTGGACCCTTTTCAGTATCTAAACGAGTCTCGAGTTCCTTTCAGTCTTAGCCAAATACGTTATATGTATACATTTGATTGAAAGTACTAAAAAGCTAAAAAATTTAAGCATTCAATGTTAATGCGTCCATCTTCCAACCTTTAGTGACAGTTTTTCCTTTGGTTCTCTTTATAATTGGCAGCAATTCTAAGCTTCGTTTTTGGCATTTGTCATTGTGTTAACGATAACCGCGCATTTGTTGCCTTAATTGCATCACCAATATGTCTTTTGCATGCTACCAAAAGACGCGTCTATGAGTTGAACGAGTTGTTTCAAATTCATTATGAACAAAATTAGTGTAACCCACAGATACCTCAGCGGATGTATATTCAACACAATATGCCCCAAGTAGACTTGTTTAGACGGACAACCCTTTATTTTCAGCTTACGCTATTTTGGGCACCCCTTCGATAGCTCTGCAAGTCCTAGATTAGATTCCCCTATATTACCAAGAGAGAGTTATCTTAAACTGTGACCATACTTCCCGATATACCCAGACCCACATCAGTCAAGCCTCCGGGACAGAGGTGGATACCTTGCCTTTGAAGTATTCTGCAACCAGTTATCGTAAGTCGGACGCCATTGTCTAGTGGTGTGGTTGTTTTACCAACTATCATATGGAAATCACGAAGGTTCTTCAAATGAGTTCCTATACACTCCATGGCTTCCTTGTGCCACAGCAATTAGTCCCATGTGCGAAACGAGCTCATAAACCAATAACTTGCAATCCCGTGACTGCAATGCCATATGTGGCATCAATAACTTCCAAGTTGGGGCATCTCTGATTCTGAATCAAGAAACACTGGCTATCAGCTACCAAAGATACAAATACAGTTTTCAGTTTGTTGGCCCAATTTCACGGATCTTTAATCAACGATATACCAAAATATGAAATAATCTCTATTTTCTATAAAAGTGTCATCATGTCTTTACAATCTATGCTCAAAGTATAAATACTAAATGAATGGGTACAATAAAGCGTTGTAATGGTTCAAACATCCAACAGTTATGTCAGTTATGTTTGTAACCGTTTTATAACTGCCTAGAAAACTGCCTTGGTTGACTTTTTGTTGTCTGACTTTCTTGTTTGACTTTGGGTTGACCGGGTCATATGGGTATTTGACTTGGGTCGATTGGGATTAACCCAATACAGTTCCCTTAACTAATGCGCAAAGAGAAGTACAAACAGAAACAAACTTTTGGTTAGGTCAAACAATCTTATAACCTAACAACATAGCTACATAAATCTACTAGATCAATTACTTCAACTATAGTAAACTTCAAATATACAAGAGATTAACTACAATTTTTGCAAGAAGAGTAAGATCTTTACCATGTATCTCTTCAAAATTTACGTAACTAAAATCCAACGATTCAATGTTGGTGTTATGAAACACCGATTCATAAAACCATTTCCCATATGTATCATCAAGCACATTTTTCCTAACGATAAAGTTCTCAAATGATTACAATACTTCCCGATGTTCATTAATCTATTCGCGAATAGATTGATGACCAATAACTTGCAATCCCGTGTCTTCAGTGTCATATGTGGCATCATAATTTTCAAAACCCTTAAATCTTTACCACGTGTTCTGGCCAAGAGCTCGAGATCCAAATCACGAATTGATCCAACTATATATATATACAATATAAAACAAATTAATAACGAACTATATATAAACAATATAAACATTTTTAAAATATTAATTTTTTTTTAAAGAGTCTTACATATTCGTGTCGTCCTTGAGCGAAATATTTGGATCCTTTCGATCGGTTTTCGGCATTCTTCTCCGATCTTTTCATCGGATCTGGATTGGCCTACTAGTTGACAAGGTTGTGTCATATTTATGAAGGTGGTCTAACCCACAGTTTGACATTATCTTAGCAATCGATTGGTCAAAATTGGCAACATGACACTTTTGTAATCTTTAAACATGATTCTTCTTCTGCATATATCAAAACCCACAATTACCATAAGAAAATAAGGGTTTAGCTTTGAAACCTAATAAACCCAACTACTTTGGTTAACTAGAACCAATATCAAATAATGAAAATAAACTTATTGACGTCCCAAAAAACACACTTGATCACAGTTACCGTACTCACAGATGATGTAGCAACATTTATAAGAAGAAAATAAACCTCTCATATTCAAAACAACGTCAAAACTCATAGCCAAATACTACATTAAAAGTACATGTCTCAAACAACATCACATACCATTAGGGGTAGAAATGAGTCGAGCCGCTCGTGAAAAGCTCGGGATCGGATCGGTAAAATGCTCAAACGAGCCGAGCCTAAACGAGCTCGAGCCGGAGCTCGAGCCTAAGTACATGTCTCAAACAACATCACATACCATACAAGGTTATAACTAAAAAACAACATGAGAAGTGATAACTTAAACAAAAAACAACAAAACCCTTAATGTGAATGGACATTAGCATCTGCTAAAAAATAACTAGCTAGCCAATAAACAAAGTTCAAAACATGCAAAAAAAAAAAAAAAAAGTTTAAATGTAGGAAAAAAAAGAAGGAAACCATTAAAACTTACAGTAGAAGGTGGCTGGTTTTTGTAGAGTACAAGTTGTTATGGGCAGAGAGGAAGAGGATGGATTTATTAACTAACAGGCCCAGCCTATATATTACTGTATTTGGTTAGTTTGTCACTAGCTTGTAGCCTTGTAACCTCTAAGGCCCAACACACACAAATAATTTTAGCAGCATATATTGGTATTCTAGTTTTATAATTCTAGCATATGAATTTATAATGTTAGAACCATACATATATAGGTCATAGGTGCATCTGTTTTGTTATGCAACTGGCTAGCATATAAATAGTTCCTTGAATACTTCATATGTGAAAAAGGCGTATATAAGTCTTACAAATTAGGATTAAAAGATGACATGTTAAGAAAGGTAAGTATTTTGCACACGATACTAGTTCCTAAAATGCGCAAGACAATGACAAAAACTGAACGTAAGTAATGAACGAATGTAGATTTTTTAGGTATGGTCCATATGGGAGCTTGAGAATTGTATTCGATGGCAAATAGCCGCTTACGAGTTACCAGTTTAACTAGAAGAAAGAAAATTTGTTTTACCACGGCAAAAGCTTGCTACAATCGACTGAGAGAAATGTATAACGTACTATATGTTTAGTTTATGATATATAAAATAAAATAAAACATAAAGACATCAAGAGTACACAGCGGAAGACTTAAGATCATAACAAATAAATTAATTAACTGAAAGTATGCGTAACGTACCTCTTGCGAATATCAAATCTCTTGAGCAAAGCAAAACCACCCTCGAGCAAAGCAAACCAAAGAAGTACTAAATGATGTAAGAATAATGTCTTACAACCACGTTCTTGTACACACGAATTAACCAACGAATCAAGCGATTGCTAGATCTAACACAAGCCCTCGTATATGCAAAAACAAAACCGAACTCCCTAACAAATGGGGTGTTCGGCCAAGCTATGCAAAAGAAAGAGAAGAGAGGAGATCTAGGGTTAATTCAATGCACAAGGTGTGAATGAAACCCTAGACCCTACCCCTCCTTATATACTAGTAGGTAAAACTTAGAGGACAAGTTAGGGGAATGAAGGCCTTGGAGAAGCCTATGGCCGGCCACCAAGAGGAGCCCAAAGCCCATTCCATAACTTTCCCAAGTTTCCATTTCTAGTCCTTCTCTTTTCCATTTTAACGGTCGTTAGTCATTTTTCCGTTAAATACATAACGATCGTTAACCGGACTTAATGTGT
The DNA here is from genome assembly GCA_019973895.1 of Chrysanthemum seticuspe. NCBI lineage: Eukaryota > Viridiplantae > Streptophyta > Magnoliopsida > Asterales > Asteraceae > Chrysanthemum > Chrysanthemum seticuspe. The sequence goes on from BPTQ01000005.1 coordinate 317,289,225, forward strand.
AATAATTAATCGTAAACATAAACATTAATTATTAACTTTAATTCTCATTCGCTAATGTGTGCAATCCCGTGGTCACGAGTTCGAATCCGGACATTCACATGTTTGTAAATATATACATTTCCAACAGCTCCCACTTGGATATGTTTACAAAACGTGAAATGACATTGGTTAGCGTCTAGCAACACGCCAATGCCCCCAGTACAACTCGTGTATGGTTTTCTGGAGAAAAACCAAGTTTGATGATTCATCATCATATTCATCCTTTTGTTTCTAATACCATGTTAATAAGAATATGGATCTCACTCATTTCTTAATTAACTATTCTGTTTCTCGCTTTATGATTTATTAAGATTACCAATTCTTCTGAACAGAAGACCTTGGGTATGGCCATACAAACATCTTAACAATCCTACGAGGGGCCCAGTAGTATTAAACTTCAAAATGAATTTGAAGGAAACAAATCTCATTTTGACTACAAGCAGGATTCATAAATTTCGCAACACTTCTGAAAACAACCCTTATAACTACCAGTTACGTGTAGCGTTAGATTGCTTCACAAAAATGCACTACATCCATGACATATCTCTTGTATCTCAAGTCAGAGGATAAATATCCATGATATACTTAATGACAAAGATCCATAAAGTATCATCATGTGGGTGGGATAAGTCCTATATTCAATTCATTGAATATCATCTGAAATTAGTCATGCTACGCATCAATATACTTTCAAGTATATTCTAACTAATACTCAGATTTGTCTTAATTCAATATCATTCCCATGTTATTGATTGACAACGGACTATTTAGAATAACTTAAGTTATTCAAGGATTTAAACATGTAAATATAGGACAACATTATAATAAATGAATAATAAACATAACAAAAATACTTTATTTCATTTCAATAATAATGTTTACAATATCCTTTTATCTAAAATACTTAGTCACAGATGGGCATGAAACTACTAGCTAAACGAAGTCCAAACTTATCAGACAAATGATTAAGTTTTTCACCAGGCAAGGCCTTCGTTAACGGATCTGCTAGGTTATCATCTGTGTGAACTTTGAGCAACTCAATTTCACCTATCTCGACTTGCTCTCGAACATAGTGATATTGTCTAGGATAGTGTCTGGTGCCCTTCATGACTCCAGGTTCATGGGCAAAAGTAATTGCAGCTGAATTGTCACAATACACTTTAATAGGATGTTCAATCGACGGCATAACACCAAGCCCCGAAACAAACTTCCTTATCCAAACAGCTTCCATGGCAGCCTCAGACGCCGCTATGTACTCACTTTCTGTAGCAGACATCGCAAGTGTTGTCTGTTTCTTACTCTTCCAATCCACAGCACCTCCATTGATGACAAAAATGTAACCCGTTTGAGACTTCGTATCATCTTTGTCACACTTCCAGGATGCATCGCAGAAACCTGTAACAGACAGTTCTGCTTCTGGATTTCCTCCATACACTATGAACATATCTCTTGTAGCCCTAAGGTACTTGAGAATATGCTTAACAGCAGTCCAGTGAATTTCACCCGGATTCTGTTGATACCGACTGGTCAAGTTTTGAGCAAACGCCACATCAGGCCTTGTGCATCGTACCGCGTACATGATAGATCCTACAGCCGAAGCATAAGGAACTTTCTTCATACGCGCCACCTCTGCAGGTGTTGAAGCACAGCCTTGGCTGCTCAAACCATGATTTACTTGCATTGGCAAAAATCCCTTCTTGGAATTTTGCATATTGAATCTCTTCAATATTTTGTCAATGTAAGCACTTTGGCTTAAACCAATTAGCCGCCTTGATCTATCTCGGTAGATCTTGATTCCGAGTATATATGCTGCTTCCCCTAAGTCTTTCATCGAAAAACATTTACCAAGATATGCTTTCACCTCATTTAGACTTGGTATATGATTTCCCATGATTAATATGTCATCGACATACAGAATAAGGAAAGTAACACGACTCCCACTAGCTTTGTGATATACACATGGCTCATCAAGATTCTGAGTAAATCCAAAACTTTTGATTTCCCCATCGAATCTTTTATTCCATTGCCTTGATGCTTGCTTCAGTCCATAAATGGACCTCTTAAGCTTGCATACACGGTTAGGAAATAATGGATTCACAAACCCTTCCGGCTGCGCCATATAGATGTCTTCATCTAGACGGCCATTCAGAAAAGCGGTTTTGACATCCATTTGCCAAATCTCATAGTCATAGTGTGCAGCTATAGCTATGAGAATCCTAATAGCTCTTATGTCCGCTACAGGAGAGAATGTCTCCTCGTAGTCAACGCCATAGGTTTGAGTAAAACCTTTAGCCACCAGACGAGCCTTGTAGGTGTGTACATTGCCATCCATGTCAGTTTTCTTTTTGAAGATCCACTTACTCCCAACGACCTTAGCCTTGGGAGGAAGGTCAACTTCAATCCAGACATCATTATCTTTCATGGATTGCATTTCCCCATTCATTGCAATCTGCCATTTATCCTTTTCAGGATCAGCCATGGCATCCTTATAGTTGGCAGGTTCATTAAGATCCCCAACCATATTTTCCTCCACCTCTACGTTTAAATATAGACGGTCAGGTGCACGTATAGTCCTTTCAGACCTACGAATGGGAACAACTTCAGGAGGAGCACCTAAGCTTTCAGGTTCTTCTTGAAGTTGGCTAGTGGTTTCAGAAGGTGTTGTATCTTCTTGATCATATTCCAGATCATATACTCTCCCACTGAGTTCTTGAGATATGAGATTCCTTTCAAGGAAATCTCCATACCTAGCCACAATGACTTTGTTCTCAGCTGGGTAGTAAAAGTAGTAACCCATAGTTTCCTTAGGGTATCCTACAAAGATACACTTAACAGATCTGGCTTGGAGCTTATCAGGTGTGTCACGTTTAACAAACGCTTCACATCCCCAGACCTTTAAGTAAGAAAAGTTGGGAGCTTTTCCAGTCCATATTTCATATGGAGTTTTAACAACCTTCTTAGTTGGAACCATATTCAAAATGCGAATAGCAGTTTCAAGGGCATAATCCCAAAAAGTAAAAGGTAGAGTCGTAAGTTCAAACATTGATCGTACCATGTCAAGTAAGGTACGATTTCTCCTTTCAGATACACCATTTTGCTGTGGAGTATAAGGAGATGTGAGCTGCTGGATAATTCCACACTCAGCTAAGTAATCTTTGAACTCTTGACTTATATACTCACCACCTCTATCGGATCGAAGAGCTTTAATCTTCTTTCCAAGTTGTAATTCTACTTCACTTTTGAAAACCTTAAATGTTTCAAAGACTTCATGTTTATGTTTAAGTAAATAAACATAACCATAACGACTGAAATCATCCGTAAAGGTTAAGAAGTAGACAGCACCACGTTTTGACACATGTCTAAGTGGACCACACACATCAGTGTGTATCAATCCAAGTAGATCAGAAGCCCTTTCCACTTGAGGTGAAAAAGGTTTCCTTGTCATCTTCCCAGCAATGCAAGACTCGCATTTGTCAAATGATTCATCATTGACCGTTTGTAAAAGCCCATCGTGTTGCAGCTTTTCCATGCGTTTCTTGCCAATATGGGCAAGGCGACAATGCCAAAGATAAGAAGAGTCACAGTTCGACTTGCTCTTCTTATTGCTAATGCTATACAACGAATTATTTTCATTGGATATACAACCATCCATATCAATTTCAAACACACCAAGAATAGGAATTGCATTAAAGTAAAAAACATTATTTAAAGAAACTGAAATTCCATAACTTGTAAAAGTGTGCACAAAACCAATATCTTTTAACAAAGAAACTGAAATGACACCCCTAACAATGGAGGGTGCATAATGACAATTATTTAGTTCTAAAATTAAGCCCGAAGGCAACACTAAATCAAAAGTCCCTATGGCTTCGACAGCTGCACGCTTTCCATTTCCAATGTACAAGTATCTCTCTCCACATGTCAGCTTCTTCGCCCCTCTAAGTCCCTGCGATGTATTACAGATGTGAGTACCACATCCTGTATCATATATCCAGGAATTTAACTTATGAGGAAAAGAAAATAATTCAAACATAAAAATACCTGATGAGCTAGGCACCATCTTATTTTTATTTTGAAGGCACTCATTCAGATAAACTGGACAGTTCCGCTTCCAGTGACCTGGTGAGTTGCAGTGGTGGCAAGACAAATCCTTCTTAGGATTCTCCTTTTTCTTTCCAGGGTTCTTCTTAGGAGCTGGTGGGATGACAACTTGTTTCCCCTTTCCTTTTCCTTTCCCTTTCTTATCTGCTTGCGGCTTAGGCTTATTCACCCTACCACCCTGTATAGCGAGCACAGCAGGTGTAGGAGCCTTCTTTGGCAATCTCTTCTCGTAGTCTACAAGCATTGCATGTAACTCATTCACTGTCTTCCCCGTGCAATGCATGTTAAAATTTCGGACAAAATCACCAAATCGTTCCTGATTAAGGGAATGATTGATGAGTCCGACACATACATCGTTCGAGTAACCACAGCCGAGCTTCTCCAATTGGTCTAAGTGATGTTTCATCTCAAGGACGTGGTCGGAGACAGATTTGCCAGCCTCCTGCCTGCAGCTGTGAACATTTTCAATTAGTTCATACAGTTCAGCTGCTGGTGGCTTCTCAAACATACGTTTGAGTTCATCTAGCATGCTCATAGGCGGATAGTGCTCAAATTGTTTTTGCAATTGAGCAGACAACCCCGAAAGCATTAGACACGCCACATCATTATGCTTCTCATATTCAACACGATATGCCTCTAATTCAAGAGCAGTTGCCGTGTTGGGAGGAGCTTCAGGCAGAGGTGTAGTCAAAATTTCAACCCTTTTGGCAACACGAAGGATGATCCTAAGTGAACGATGCCAATCATTGAAATTAGGGCCAGTCAGCTTGTCCCTTCCAATCATATCTTTGAAAGCGGCACTCAGTAAGCTCATAGTGTTATCAGATTGAGCCATCTACAGAAAAAGTTCAAAAAACCATCATTAGTATTTTGATAATTTTCCTTTTCAATAAACAATTAAATACCCAAGGTTCATATTCATATAACCAATTAATATTTATTGAAAACTAGGATCCAAATTGTCATAATCTCATCACATCAGTTGATTTGTTAGTGATGAACCTTATACAAAATGGTAGAGCATTTGCTCAATTGCCAATTTCAATTGCAATTCCTAGATTTATGGGATTTACATATAGCCAATATCAATCGCCATGTAAACATGTTTTATCCCATCTTATGCCTTGAGTTTTCAGTTTTCACTGCCTAACTCAATTAAGTTGTCCAACTTAAGAAACTGCAAAATCGTCCATGCCCGTTCTCACGACACGTGGACATTTTACCCTTTGATTAAGATCTAAATCACGTTCTCACGCAAATAGAAAGTAATCTTAGGTGTTTCCGTTTCGTTGGATGGCATATAACTTAAATTTAAAGGGTAATAGTTTTGAAGTTAAATCAAATATGTACAAAGATGTCATGCATTCATCTTTGTAGCATAGTTTTTATTAAAACATTTATATCTTGTTTTAATGTTTAAGTTTTTCATCATCAAACTTTAATTGAGGTATTGGGTTCACCAATCAAGGAATTAGTGTTAATTATCATCCATTATACCGTACTTTTGCATAAGTGTAAACACTTAGTGTTTCGGATAATTACCACCTAAGTGGCGCATGGAATCAACACGAATTCGCCCTTAAGATGAGCTTGCACATTTAATGACTTACTAAGTAGCTCCACTCGAACTTACAGGGGGCAGAGGACCAGGTACGTGCTAAAGCACAACCTTAGACATCCATTCAGTGTGACTGTGCGCACTTCTTTAAACCCCTTTTATTAGTTCATTCTCATGGGTGAGCCTTTCAGTCATTTGTACCAAAGTCATCAATCAATTAAACGATTATGATTACTATTCTTAAAAATACATGTTTCACCATTGTTTAGATCAGTTTATTTTTCTTGTAAAAATACCCTTGTTACAAAACACAAATAAGCAAGTATTTGAAAAAATAAACAAATAAACAATGAATACATAACAAATAAAAGTCATGCATATCAAATAGCCACATGCAAACGGTTTTGATAAATCTTATTAATAACCAATTTTTATATCTGTCAATATGCATATATTTAATTAAGACTTCCACCCGTTTTCATCTATGTACAAGGTGAACCACATGCATCGATTCATCGATTGCGTAAGTCAAAACTAAATATATACCACATAGCACATAATTGATTAAAATTAATAAATATTGAGGTCTTCCCCAATTTAAGATCTATCAATATTTAATGTATATCACTTAAAACATGAAAGACATACAATAAACAGATCCATGATAAAACATGCATGTAATAATCATGGATATAAATTACACTTAACAATTAATGCAATTAAACAGAGTTACGCATATACACATAAAGTTGCATGCATCTTAGGGTTTCTAATCCAATTAAAACAAAAGTTTACAAAACCCTAATTAGGGCACCAAAAAAACGCCCCCCCTCAAAATTAGGGTTTAGGTTTTGCAAACCCTAGATCTAAGCATACAAATAATAACACATTCATGTTTATTTTAATTATGTGTTTCAGTAATTAATTACTTGTTATACAAGGCTCGTGATGCCACTGTTTAGTTTATGATATATAAAATAAAATAAAACATAAAGACATCAAGAGTACACAGCGGAAGACTTAAGATCATAACAAATAAATTAATTAACTGAAAGTATGCGTAACGTACCTCTTGCGAATATCAAATCTCTTGAGCAAAGCAAAACCACCCTCGAGCAAAGCAAACCAAAGAAGTACTAAATGATGTAAGAATAATGTCTTACAACCACGTTCTTGTACACACGAATTAACCAACGAATCAAGCGATTGCTAGATCTAACACAAGCCCTCGTATATGCAAAAACAAAACCGAACTCCCTAACAAATGGGGTGTTCGGCCAAGCTATGCAAAAGAAATAGAAGAGAGGAGATTTAGGGTTAATTCAATGCACAAGGTGTGAATGAAACCCTAGACCCTACCCCTCCTTATATACTAGTAGGTAAAACTTAGAGGACAAGTTAGGGGAATGAAGGCCTTGGAGAAGCCTATGGCCGGCCACCAAGAGGAGCCCAAAGCCCATTCCATAACTTTCCCAAGTTTCCATTTCTAGTCCTTCTCTTTTCCATTTTAACGGTCGTTAGTCATTTTTCCGTTAAATACATAACGATCGTTAACCGGACTTAATGTGTAATAATTAATCGTAAACATAAAAATTAATTATTAACTTTAATTCTCATTCGCTAATGTGTGCAATCCCGTGGTCACGAGTTCGAATCCGGACATTCACATGTTTGTAAATATATACATTTCCAACACTATATGTAAGACAGTAAATTTATGAAACAGTGTAAAAGCTACTGTAAGACAACGAAAGGAAATAAGAAAGTAAATTTGTTGGATGCATATTTATAGAAACTCACTAAATAGAAAATAGTTTTTAGTCATCCTTAACTCAAATGGAAGATCAACCAACAATGCATCATAACTCCAGCAACTGCGACTTCTAAATTCTGGAATGTAAGTTATATATAATATACTTTTGTTGAATGTTTTGTACGTTTGCTTGGTTTATTTGAATGATCTGGTTGGTTATTTGATTATAAAGTGATCTCGATGAGTTATAATGTGGTTAAGCTGTTTAGGTTGAACTAATATTTGTTAGTTTCTTTGCGGTTCTAATCATTTTGACAACATAATATAAGAACAGTGTTCATAGAGTTTTGGACTGTATTGGTTTCATTATTTGACTCTGAATGGGTGATTGATTTTTTGTCTTGTGTTTTGTAAAAGAGGTGATTATAGCCTTATAGGTAGCACATTAATCTTTTGCTACAACTATCGATCTTATATAACTTAATGTTCACAACACTTGCAACATGATTTATAACAGAAAAAGGCAAGTTAAAGGCAGTAAAGATCTGAAGTATCGCAATTCCCACGAATGATATAACAAAATAAATCATGCTCCTGAACATCACAGCACAGATCATGATACATACAGTTTAAGGTCATAAAGGAACATGGTTAAAAAAATATTTCAAATGCATCAGTAGCAGGAATGGGTCATTTTGGGTTATGTTCATGTGCAAAGGATCATATAAAAAAATCAGCCAAAGAGCAACATATCAAAATGAAACCGGTAGCAGAAAAGTACTATTAAACCACACTGTGAATACCACCAATTTGCATACCAAAATAAAACCCCTAATACATCGTATTCCTCATCTAAATAATACGAGCCCATGGCATTCCCAGACCAATAACTGTGAATATAGAGGTAAACATAGGTGCCAAAGTACATGGTCTGAAGTATATCAAAATCACTGGATCCAAATATAATAATAGTGGTCCTTTTCAGTGTCTAAACAAGTCTCGAAATTCCTATCAGTCATAGCCAAATACGTTAATACTTTCAATGTATACATTTGATTGAAACTTGTACTAAAAAGCTAACAAACTTAAGAGTTAAATGTTAATGTGTCCATCTTCCAAACGTAAGTAACAACTTTTTTCTTTTTTTCTTTTTGTAGTTGGCAGCAATTCTAAGTTTCGTTTTTGGCATTTGTCATTTTGTTAACGATAACCCCAATTTATTGCCTTCATTGCATCACCAACATGTCTTCTGGATGCTACTAAAAGACGTGTCTATGAGTTGGAGTCATTTCAGATTCATTGTGAACAAAACTAGTGCTAACCCACATATACCTCAGCGAATGTATATTGAACACAATATGCCCCAAATAGACTTGCTTAGAAGGACAGTGTACGAAAGTATAGGCAACACTAGATAAACAACAGAAACTTTATTCAGATCTAAGCTGCAATAGTCAGCTTAGATTAATAGTATCCAAAGGTTACAAGATTAGATTAATGTCAATGAGACAATAATCATATGAATGTAAAGACAAGACAAGATCAGTGAAATGATCTAAGAGAAGAGAGTGATACAAAAGACTGCACACTCAAGTGTGTGTAACCCTAGAATAAGGGACTTATTAAATAGAGGATTAAGTTACATTAAGACCCCTCTAACGGCTATATAAAATGCTCTTCGGCAGAAACAGAGAAGGCTTCAGCAGAAATGATAATCTTGGAACTTTAAACCACAAATGCTTTGTCCACGTTTAACCCCTGTACTAAGCCTGCAAAGAACATAACTTGAAAGCCATTAGGAATTGATAGAGTGACATGTTTGCCACAGATTAATACCCCAAAATTCAACATTCCCCCTTAATCTGATGGGCAAACATATCAAACAATATCAATTTTTCACACAAAAATTTATGCTGATAGACAGGGAGGTTCTTTGTAAGTATGTCAGCAGTTTGGTTTGAAGAGCTAATCTTTTTAGCATTTATAACACCTCTAGCAATTTTTTCCCTGATGAAGTGAACATCAATTTCAAAATGTTTTGATCTTTCATGAAAAACAGGGTTGACAGCAAGTTGTAAAGCAGATTTGTTATCACAAAATAGATTGACAGGAAGATTGATGTCAACTTTTAGATCCTTTAGGATTTTTTGAATCCAAATGATTTCACAGGCAGCAGTAGACATAGATCTATACTCTGCTTCTGTGGAAGATTTTGAAAGAGTGTTTTGTTTTTTACTTTTCCATGAGATTAAACAGTCATTAAAGAAAACACAATAACCTGTGACAGATTTTCTGGTTTTCTTGCATTTGGCCCAATCAGCATCACTATATCCTTCAAGATAATTTTCAGAGTTGCTAAAATTGTACCTTAGACCTTTTCCAGGAGCTCCTTTTAGATACCTCAGAACATTGAGGGCACATTCCAGATGAGATTTCAAGGGAAAATGCATATATTGTGCCAGACAATGAACTGAGTATGAGATGTCAGGTCTTGTATGGGTGAGATAGATAAGTTTCCCAAGTAACTTCTGATAACCAGTGATGTTGACAAGTAAGGGATCATCAGCAGTGGGAATGTATGGAAGCACAGAGTTGGGTTCCATAGGAGTGGACACAGGTTTGCATCCAAGAAGACCAAATTCTTTGAGGAGTTCAAGACAGTATTTTCTTTGGGAGAGACAGATGTCATTCCCAGTTTTTAAAACCTCAATGCCAAGAAAGTATTTTAGATTTCCCAAGTCTTTGATATGAAATTTTGATTTTAGAAACTCTTTGAATAGGTTTATCTCATCAATACAGTTTCCAGTAAGAACAATATCATCCACATAAACAAGAAGAGCAATAAACTTGTCATTCTCTGTTTTGGTGAACAAAGAGTGATCATTAACAGATTGGACAAAGTTATTCTCCTTTAAAACACTGACAAGTTTTTCATTCCATTTTCTGGGAGCTTGTTTTAGACCATATAGAGACTTAACAAGTTTACAAACTTTATTTTTATTGTTCTCATTAGAGAACCCTTTGGGAATGGTCATGTAGATATCCTCATCAAGATCTCCATACAAGAAAGCATTGTTAACATCAAGTTGAAAAAGAGGCCATTTGTTTTTTACAGCTAAGGCAATAAGACATCTAACAGTAGACATTTTTACAACAGGAGAAAAGGTTTCATCATAGTCTATTCCTTCCCTTTGGTTGTAGCCTTTAACAACTAATCTAGCCTTGTATCTATCAACTTCACCATTAGCTTTATATTTGATTTTAAAAATCCATTTGTAACCAATAGGAGTTCTATTAGGAGGTAGATCAGTTATATCCCAAGCATGGTTTTCATTTAAGGCTTCAATTTCAGAATTCATAGCATCTACCCAATTACTATCAAGGATAGCTTCTTAATAACAGGTAGGTTCAATACTTTTATTAAGACTAGAAGCAAAGCAGTGATTATCTTTGTTAAGATTAGAGTAATTAACAACTTTTTCAACACCATATTTGACTTTTCCTTCAACAATAAAGTCATTTAGATTACTGGGCAACTTAGAAACTCTAGTTGACCTTCTAGCAGTAGTGGCTGGCAAGCCTTCTTCTTGAACAGAATTTTGAGTTGAATCAGAAGATGTATCAGCAGAATCAGAAGGTGAATCAGCAGGATGTGATTCATGTGATATAGTGACCTCAGAGTGTGTATTTTCATCTATGGAAGTTGCAACAGGTTCATCATCCCTAGTAGGATGACTCAAAACTGTGCTATCATCATGGGAATCAAAGAAATTTTTATGATTTAAATCTTTAGGCACATAAGTTTCAACAAAAGGTTTTGACACAGTATTTTTCATTTTGAAGGGAAAAACAGTTTCATAAAATTTGACATCTCTGGAGTAAAAGATATTTTTTGTTTCTAAGCTTAAAAGTTTATAACCTTTTTTTTCATTTGAATACCCAATAAAAACACTTTTTTCAGATCTACTACCAAGTTTATCAGAATTGTTGAGAATGGTGGCATAGCATAAGCAGCCAAAGACTCTAAGAAGAGAGAGTGAAGGGTCATGCCCATATACTCGGAAGAAGGGAGACTTGCCAGACAACACTGAAGATGGTAACATGTTTATGATATAAACAGCACTTAGAACACATTCAGACCAAAGATATAGAGGTAATTCCCCCTGAAACATGAGGGATCTAGCCACATTAAGGAGATGCCTATGTTTCCTTTCTGCAATACCATTTTGTTGAGGAGTATAGACACAAGAGGTTTGATGTAAAATTCCTTTTTCATGAAAGAAGAGTTGAAGCTTGTTATTGACAAATTCTGTCCCATTATCACTTCTGAATATCTTAACATTGTGTTCAAATTGATTAGATAGCATATGAGTGAAATTAACAATGGAAACATAAACATCATCCTTCCCTTTAAGCATATACACCCAGACAACCCTAGAATAATCATCAACAATGGTTAAAAAATATTTGTATCCTTCTCTGCTAGTGACCTTGTAAGGTCCCCATACATCAAGATGAACAAGTTGACCAATTTTAGTAGATATATGTTCACTTAGAGGGAATGGTTCCCTGGTTTGTTTGGCTTTATTGCAAGTATCACAAAGATGGTCAAATTCAGATGAATTATCAAGTTTAAGGGTGGATTTAAGAATATGTAGGACTTGATCAGAGGGATGACCAAGTCTTTGATGCCAGAGATTTCTAGAGACATGACAAACAGAAATACAGTTATTAGAAGCAATCTTACATGTGGAATCAATATTAAACATATATAGCCCATTGCATTGTTTACCAATCCCCACAATCCTTTTATGTAAATCCTGTATATAGCAATTAGAATCATTAAACCCAACAAACATTTTATTGTCTCTAGCAATCTTATGAACAGACAGCAGACTGACATTGTACTCAGGAACAACCAGAACATCAAAAAGAGTTAGGTCATTATTGACCTTTAAATCACCAATTTTAGTAATTAAGGCCTGAGTACCATTGGGATGTCCAACACTTAGACCAAGATTTGAAATGTCAACAACATTAATTAAAAGATTGGCAGAAACAGTCATGTGTTGGTTTGCACCAGAGTCAACAATCCAACCAAGGCTGATGTTTCCAGATAGGGTTTTTGTGTTGTTGTTAAAAAATTTGTTGAAGTTTAGGTTAAACTTGATACTGCCATTAAAGAAAGACTCATTAAGAAGACTCATAAGTCTGGAGATCTGTTTTTTAGACAAAGAGACATGAGAGTTGCTAGCAATTTTATCAGTGACATAATTAACTTCAGTGGAAACAATGTTTCTACTGACAGGTTTAGTATTAAAGTTCCTTTTTCCATATCCATCAGGATAACCAACAAGATCATAGCATCTATCAATAGTATGACCAGATTTTTTGCAGTTAGTGCATTTAAGATTCATGTTTGGTCCTCTATTGTTAGGGTGTAAATATAAGGCATCACCAGCACCCATAATACAGAGAAAGAATAGCAAGACAAATAGACAAATAGGAGACAGATATAATAAGACAGACCAAGAATTACAGACAGAAATAATATTGCAGACAAACAATAAGAATAATAAGAATAATCAGACAAAGAATAACAGACAGAGATAATAATAAGAATAAATAGACAAGAAGATAAGACTTTGTAATAAGAAACAACAAGCACCGAGCCTGTGGACTAGGGTAAACCAGAGCAGGTATTCGTACCACTCAAAGGTGGCAGATCAAGATGTTAGTCTACCCGTTTGCACCCACAGAGACTTAAGTACTGTATGTTTAAAGAGAAGATAAGATTTAGACTTACAGAGAAATATGCAGCGGAAGAACAAATCACAATCACCCTAGATACACTTAGTCTAGGGTAAATTGTAAACAGAAGATAACCAGTGATTACGCCAATAGCAATAACCCCAAACCACACCTTTGTTGCCAAAGAGAATCAATGAGCCTGACGCTCTGATACCATGTACGAAAGTATAGGCAACACTAGATAAACAACAGAAACTTTATTCAGATCTAAGCTGCAATAGTCAGCTTAGATTAATAGTATCCAAAGGTTACAAGATTAGATTAATGTCAATGAGACAATAATCATATGAATGTAAAGACAAGACAAGATCAGTGAAATGATCTAAGAGAAGAGAAGAGAGTGATACAAAAGACTGCACACTCAAGTGTGTGTAACCCTAGAATAAGGGACTTATTAAATAGAGGATTAAGTTACATTAAGACCCCTCTAACGGCTATATAAAATGCTCTTCGGCAGAAACAGAGAAGGCTTCAGCAGAAATGATAATCTTGGAACTTTAAACCACAAATGCTTTGTCCACGTTTAACCCCTGTACTAAGCCTGCAAAGAACATAACTTGAAAGCCATTAGGAATTGATAGAGTGACATGTTTGCCACAGATTAATATACCCCAAAATTCAACAGACAGCCATTTTTTTCCAGTAAAAGGTGAATATATATTAATAGAACCAGACATTAAAGAGATAATGGAATGGACATACCCATCCGTGATACAACAACTAATACAAACCATACAACAATCAAACTAAAACTGCTAACAGACACTCTTTTGAGTTTTGACACATACCGGGTACTTCATAAAATAATCTCTGATTACACAACAGAAATCTCAGATGCAACAAACTTCTATACTGCAACAGCCCAAGTTTCAAGATACCAATGTTCACCTTTCAACCATAGTTCCATGACTACATTTCCTGGATAAAAGATCTCCATACATCATTCAACCATCACCCACAATGACATATAGATACCTTTACCAGGCTTCATCATGAGAACTATAGCACCCATACTCCCCAAAGAAGGGCTATACCCAATTGGCTACATTTCCCAATAAGTTACTTTCAGTCTAAATTAGCAGCCACATCCTCACTAAATAAAGACCAAAAGCAAACCAAACTAGGCATCAACAATCAGGGAACACACCTTCAATGAAGAAACCAACCTAGCCTCCTAGTAGTGTGATGCAAGGACCAAGACGGACAACCCTTTATTTTCAGCTTACGCTATTCTGGGCACCCCTCTGCAAGTCGTAGATCAGATTCCCCTACATTACCAAGAGAGAGATATCTTAATTTGAGACCATACTTCCCAATATACCCAAACCCACATCTCTCAATCCTCCAGGACAGAGGTGGATACCTAGCCTTTCAAGTTTGCTGCAACCAATTAGCATAAGTCAGACGACGCGACGCCACTGTCTAGTGGTGTGGTTGTTTTACCAACTATCATATGGAAATCACGAAGGTTCTTCAAATGAGTTCCTATACACTTCATGGCTTCCTTGTGCCACAACAATGAACAATCAGTCCCATGTGCGAAACGAGCTCACAAGTCTTCAGTATGCGCAATTTCTTGGAAAACTGACCAATATAGTCTACCTTTCTATGCATGCTCTTGAGCAACTTGTCTGGGGCGGGCATACATGGCCTGGATGTGGCCCGTGATGGCAATACCCGACCCACACCGGGAATATGCCCACGAAGCTTACCCCCTCTTGCCAACGCATTGATCTCATCCTCCGTGTACTCACCCGTAGCCTCAAGCCTTTTCATCTCCTCCTATGTAGTGACAAAAACACAAGATAGTAAATATATTAGTCGGGTTGCTACATTATTTCTCGATAATTCATTAAAGTGTGTTTTGAAACAAAACTTACATATATGCGGCGGTCCTCATCCTTAGGGAATACCCCGTCAACAGTATGTGTTCGCCAGAAGGCGTCAATGAGTGAAGGGTACTCCTGAGTGTCTGAGGCCTGCCTCTGTACATACACACGAACAGATGGAGTGTCTTTATTACATGTAGGGCATGCCTTGTAACCTTGCCCACTCCACCCAGACAAACTACTTCGAGCAGGAAAATCATTGATGGTCCATAAAACCATCGCTCTCATATTGAACTTCTGGCCTGAAGCAACGTCTATAGTCTCGACACCTTTCCATCAGAGTTGGATTGGCCTAGTAGTTGAGAACGTTGTGTCATATTTATGAAGGTGGTCTAACCCACAGTTTGACATTATCTTTTTCCAGCAACCGATAGGTCTTGTTTGCATAACATGGCACTTTTGTAATCTTTGAACATGAATCTTCTTCTGCATATATCAAAACCCACAATTACGATAAGAAAGATAAGGGTTGAGCTTTGAAACCTAATAAACCTAACTACGTGAGGTTAGCTAAAACCAATATCAAATAATGAAAATAAACTTATTGACGTCCCAAAAAACACTCTTGATCACAGACACCGTACTCACAGATGATGTAGCAACGTTTATAAGAAGAAAATAAGCCTCTCATACTTTTATTTTCAAAACAACGTCAAAACTCATAGCCAAATACTACATTAAAAGTACATGTCTCAAACAACATCACATACCATACAAGGTTCTAGCTAAAAAACAACAAAACCCTTAATGTGAATAGACATTAGCATCTGCCTAAAAAATAACAAGCTAGCCACTAATTAAAGTCGAAAACATGCCCAAAAAAAAAGTTCATATTTAGCAAAACATGAAGGAAACCATTAAAACTTACAGTAGAAGGCGGCTGGTTTTTGTAGTGAGCAAGTTGATATAGGCAGAGAGGAAGAGGAAGGATACCCGGAGTGTGGCTGCTAGTGTGTAATGTGAAACTTGACATCCCTAATATAAAAAGGAGCAAAGGTTTATTAATTAACAAGCCCAGCCTTTATATTACTGTATTTGGTTAGTTTGTCACTTGCTTGTAGCCTTGTAACCTCTAAGGCCCAACACACACAAATAATTTCTTAGCAACATATATTGGTATTCTAGTTCTATACTTCTGGTTCATAAAATGAACAGTCTAGATGCCGAGTCGTATTTGAGAGTGTGCGAAGTGTGCTACGCCACCGGGCCTCAAAATTTTAGAGGTCTTAAATATATATACATTTATATATTTTGTAGCCTCAAAATTTAGTTCCAACTTCAAAATGTTAACGATATATGTAATTATGTTCTAAATATTTGTTAAACTCATCTTAAAGTGGTCGAGAGTGACAAATAACTCATTAAAATTTAAAAATAGATGGTTACAATAAATATTTATCGTCATGTTTAGACAATTAGACATCATGAAATTTTTTGCACAAGGCCTCCACTGACTTACCTACGGTCTAGATGTTTGATATTCTTACAGCATATGAATTTATAATGTTAGAACCATACATAGGTCATAGGTGCATATTTTTTGTTATGCAACTGGCTAGCATATAAACAGTTACTGGAATACTTCAGATGTGAAAAAGGCGTATATAAGTTGTACAAATTAGGATTAAAAGATGACATGTTAAGAAAGGCAAGTATTTTGCACACAATACTAGTTCCTAAAAATGCGCGAGACAATGACAAAAACTGAACGAAAGTAATGAACGAATGTAGATTTTTTTGGGTATGGTCCATATGGAAGCTTGAGAATTGTATTCGATGGCAAATAGCCGTTTACGAGTTAGCAGTTTAACTAGAAGAAAGAAAATTTGTTTCACCACTGCAAAAACTTGCTAAAGCGACTGAAACAAATGTATAACGTACTGTAAGTAGGGGTGTAAATGAGACGAGACAACTCACGAGCTATTCGAAATCGACTCGTAAACTACTCGAAATCGACTCGATATCAACGAGTCGAGCTCGAGCTACCCGAGTACACTTTAGAGTCGAGTTCGAGCTCGAAAATACTCGGCTCGCGAGCCCTTATCGAGTTTCAATGATATTACACTTTTACCCTTTTATATACACGTGGTTACTTAATTGTCATAAAATCGAGATGAGTCAAGCTTGATATATGCCGATCGAGTTCGAGCTTTAAATGTGAAGATAATCGAGCTTGAGTTTGAGATGACGAGCCGAGTTCGAGCTTGAAATCCATAGCTCGACCGAGCTTGAGCTCGAGTTTTAGTAATTGAGTCGAGTTCAAGCTTGAGAGTACTCGGCTCGTTTACACAAACAGTAAATTTATGCAATCATGTAAAATCTACTGTAAAACTGTGAAAGGAAACAAGATCCGTGTTGGATACATATTAATAGAGATTCATTAAACATAAAATAGCCATTTTATGCTAACTTATGTCAAGTGAGAACTTGTTTAGATATATATATATATATAAAGAATGTTGGAGTTAATTAATTTCAAAGATTAATTATGGTAATTTTAGAGATCAATAAATGTTCATTAGATGCATTTTTTGATTTAAAAAAAATTTTGTCTTTATTAAATGCGCTCAATCGTGTGCCCAGTGGACACACATTAGCATAACCCGGAATGGTAACACTATTGAAAACTTGGAAACAGAGATCAGATCATAGTAAATGTATCAATGCAAAAGTTAAATTAACCCACCTCTGTATAAATCAATAAAATGTTGTCTTAACTCTTAAGCATATATTTAAGAAAGTTTTTAGGCATCCTAAGAATTACTCTGATTCAAATAAATAAACAAGTGAACGTGCCGGAGTGGTTATCGGGCATGACTAGAAATCATGTGGGCTTTGCCCGCGCAGGTTCGAATCCTGCCGTCCACGTTTTTTGGAATTAAACATTTTGCGTTATGAATTTACAGAAGTGGTCCTCAAACTATCGGCTTCTTTGCAAAATTGGTCGGTACTAATATTTGTAATGTTTTTAAGCATTTCTAAACATAGTTATAAGTCGTAAAAGATACGTAGATAATCATAACATAGCCGATGTATCGTTCGCTTTACAGGTTATTTGTTGTTTAGTTTTGGATGTTGATAAGCTAATGTTTGTGATCATTTTGTGTACCATCGTTGTGGCACACGTATAGTACTTCTTCTAGAACAAACTAAGATACGATAAGTACATCAAATCATTATATCTTAGTTTAGCGACTTTGGCCATGTTGTTAATCACCTCAACATGATTTATATATCTTATTTTTCGACTCAGTTCTTTACTATACTATTAAGCGTACCACTTGATGTACCTCAAAATGTGCCAAACTTGTTGATAAATCTAATTTCACGACTGAGGCATAATAGTCCACCAAACATCAGCAATGAACACAGAATTGAGAAGATCAAGCTGTTTGGCTAAGGCATAATAGTCCGGTCTTAATGACTCGATGTCTTTAACTCAAATGGAAGATCAACCAACAATGCATCAAACCTGCAGCAACTGCGACTTCTGAATTCTAGAAAGTAAGTTATATATAATATACTTGTGTTGAATGTCTATGTACGTGTGCTTGGTTTGTTTGAATGATCTGGTTGGTTATTTGAATATCAAGTGATCTCGATGAGGTATATTGTTGTTAAGCTGTTTAAGTTGAACTAATATTTGTTACTTTCTTTGTGGTTCTAATCATTTTGACAACATAATATAAGAACAATGTTCATAAAGTTTGACTGTATTGGTTTCATTATTTGACTCTGAATGGTTTCATTATAAGAACAAGTAGACTTGCTTAGACGGACAGCCCTTTATATTACTGCTTATGCTATTTTGGGCACTCCTTTGATAGCTCTGCAAGTCCTAGATTAGATTCCCCTATATTACCAAGAGAGAGTTATCTTGAACTATGACCATACTTCCCGATATACCCAGACCCACATCAGTCAAGCCTCCGGGACAGAGGTGGATACCAAGCCTTTCAAGTATTCTGCAACCAGTTATCATAAGTCGGACGCCATTGTCTAGTGGTGTGGTTGTTTTACCAACTATCATACGGAAATCACGAAGGTTCTTCAAATGAGTTCCTATACACTTCATGGCTTCCTTGTGCCACAGCAATTAGTCCCATGTGCGAAACGAGCTCATAAACCGATAACTTGCAATCCCGTGGCTGCAATGCCATATGTGGCATCAATAACTTCCAAGTTGTATCAGCTTCCAAAGATACAAATACAGTTTTCAGTTTCCCTTAACTAATGCGCAAAGAGAAGTACAAACGGAAACAAACATAGCTACATCAGTCAAGCCTATATAAATCTACTAGATCAATTACTTCAACTATAGTAAACTTCAAATATACAAGAGATTAACTACAGTTTTTGCAAGAAGAGAGATCTTTACCATGTATCTCTTCAAAATTTACGTAACTAAAACCCAACGATTCAATGTTGGTGTTATGAAACACCGATTCATAAAACCATTTCCCATATGTATCATCCAGCACATTTTTCCTAACGATAAAGTTCTTAAATGATTACAATAATTCCCGATGTTCATTAATCTATTTGCAAATAGATTGATGACCAATAACTTGCAATCCCGTGTCTTCAGTGTCATATGTGGCATCATAATTTTCAAAACCCTTAAATCTTTACCACGTGTTCTGACCAAGAGCTCGAGATCCAAATCACGAATTGATCCAACTATATATATACAATATAAAACAAATTAATAACGAACTATATATAAAAAATATAAACATTTTTAAAATATTATAAAATTTTTAAAGAGTCTTACATGTTCGTGTCGTCCTTGAGCGAAAGATTTGGATCCTTTCGATCGGTTTTTGGCATTCTTCTCCGATCTTTTCATCGGATCTGGATTGGCCTAGTAGTTGACAAGGTTGTGTCATATTTATGAAGGTGGTCTAACCCACAGTTTGACATTATCTTAGCAATCGATTGGTCAAAATTGGCAACATGACACTTTTGTAATCTTTAAACATGATTCTTCTTCTGCATATATCAAAACCCACAATTACCATAAGAAAATAAGGGTTTAGCTTTGAAACCTAATAAACCCAACTACTTTGGTTAACTAGAACCAATATCAAATAATGAAAATAAACTTATTGACGTCCCAAAAAACACACTTGATCACAGTTACCGTACTCACAGATGATGTAGCAACATTAAACCTCTCATACTTTTATTTTCAAAACAACGTCAAAACTCATAGCCAAATACTACATTAAAAGTACATGTCTCAAACACATCACATACCATACAAGGTTCTAACTAAAAAACAGCATGAGAAGCGATAACTTAAACAAAAAACAACAAAACCCTTAATGTGAATAGACATTAGCATCTGCTAAAAAATAACTAGCTAGCCAATAAACAAAGTTCATGCAAAAAAAAAAAAGTTTAAATGTAGCAAAAAAAAGAAGGAAACCATTAAAACTTACAGTAGAAGGTGGCTGGTTTTTGTAGTGAGCAAGTTGTTACTAGCAAGAGGAAGAGGGTGGATATATGGAGTGTGGCTGCTAGGGTGTAATGTGAAACGTGACAACCCTAATATAAAGGAGCAAAGGTTTAACAGGCCCAACCTGTATATTACTATATTTGGTTAGTTGGTCACTTGCGCTTGTACCTTGTAACCTCTAAGGCCCAACACACACAAATAATATCTTAGCAGCATATTGTTGGACTAATCTTGAGTCATGGCTCAAAGTTAGGCGTTCATTATAGTTTAAGTGAAAGAACACGGGGCTCCATGTATACTTTAGAAGACACAAGGACCAAATAGGTTTATCACAAACCTAAAACCTGTAAAACAACGGTTTCTTTTGGGTGAAGCGACACAAACCCAGAACATCACAACGGTTATATTGATGGGAAGCACACACAACACAGAAACGACACAAGTCACACAACGTTTCAAGGATTTCTGCAGGCACCCCGCTGGGACAACAAATTGGTATCAAAGCTTGGCTCGTTATCGAGAAAGAAGATCAAGAAGAAAGTTGGGGTCGTTTTTCTGCATACGTTGGAACCAGAAGCACAACAGACCTGCTGTTGGTTTCGGGCAGAAACAAAAAGAAGAAACAAGGTTTCTTGGCGAAGAGATTAAAGGCGAAAAAGAAGAAAAAGGTGCTGATTGTTTTTCTGTATTGGTTCGAAGACAGAAAAAAAGAAGCATTTTTGTTGGTGTCGTTTTTTTTGTTTGTTTACTGCTACAAAGAAAATAAACAAGGGAACAGGTGGTTGTTTTTTTTTGGCTCGAAAAAAGGGGAAGACACCAAAGGGAGGTGTTGGTGGTTTTTTTAAAGTGTGTTGGTTCGTTGGAACAAGTGCAGGAAGAAAAGAAAAACTGCGTTGGTGTTTGTTTGCTGGTTCGAAAAAGAAAGGAGAAAGGGGAAAACATATTTAGTGTTTTTACTGTTTCAAGAAAAAAAACAAAAGGATAGTTTTTTTATTTCTGGGTCGAAAAAAAAAGGGCAAAAAGGAAGAGACACTAAGGGAGCGTTTGATTGATTGTACAAGGAAAAAGAAGAACATTTTTTGTGTTCTACTGGTTCGGAAAAAGGACAACAAATTGGAAGTTGTTCGGGGGTTTTGTTTTGGGCTGTTTCAAAGAAGGGCAGAAAGAAACAAAACATTGGTTTGGTGTTTTGGTGGTTCGAAAAGGAAAGAGGAGGAAGAGGAACAATTGTGGTTACTGCTTCGAAAAGAAAAACAAATGAAAGATTTTTCTTTACTTTCGGGTTCGAACGGAATAAAAAGGAAGAAGACACCAAGGGGAGCGTTTGGTTGTTTGTACCAGGAAGGAAAAGGACACATTGCGGTGTTCTTGCGGGCTCCGAAAAACAACAAGGATAGAAAATCGTATCGTGGAGGAATCTCAGAATTCGGGTTTTATATTATAAAACTAAAATCTGAATGTTATAATTTTTAGTCTTGTAAGATTAAAAATTTTTGCTTTTGATTCCTAGTTTGAATTATAGGATTTCCAATATTCCTACTTTTAATTCCCTATTAGAATTAGGAATAGTTTTTAGGCACAATGTCAGGAGATAAAAATAAGGAAATCGTAATTCACAAGGAGTTACATCATTTACCCAATTTCAATGTCCTATTTTGAAACCTACAAACTACACAGTATGGGCTCTGCGTATAAAAACCATACTAAGGGAAACGGGCTTTGGGAAATAATAGAACCTAAGGGTAATGAAGAGCTGGATATAAACAAAGATATGGCTACAACTGCATATCTTTACCAGGCATTACCAGAGGATATGATTTTGCAAGTGGCTAGTTGTAAGAGTGCAAAAGAAATTTGGGAATCACTACAAACTAGGCACATAGGTGTAGATAGAGTGCAAAAAGCACGACTACAAACTCTCAAAACAGAATTTGAGATGTTGAGGATGAATGAAGATGACAGTATTGATGATTTCTCGGCAAAGCTCAATAGTATTGTTACAAGGGCTAGTGGCTTAGGATCAACTTTTGATCAACAAACCTTAGTACGAAAACTATTAAGTTCAGTACCCAGAAGGTTTATACAGATTGTAGCAGCCATAGAACAATTTTCTGATCTAGAAAACACAACCCTAGATGAGACAATTGGAAGGCTAAAAGCCTTTGAGGAAAGAGTAAACCTCTTTAACGGAAGCCCTAGTGACGATCAGGATAGGTTATTGCTCACAAAACATGACAACAAGTCGAGTCATGGGAAAGGTTTTAAGAACAGTGAACAAGGAAGAGCTAATTCGTCTCAAGATAATTGGTGTGACGAAAAGGCAACAAATGTTAGAAACAAGGATGGAGATGATCGTGATTGGAGAAAGAAAAACTCTAGAGATCAAAACCGTTTCAAGAAAGGAAAACGAGGTGTAGAATGTTATAATTGCCATGAATTTGGACATATTGCTAGAAATTGTCCAGAGAAGGATAAAGAAGAAGAGACGAACATTGTAGAAGAAGACAATGAACCTACATTGTTGATGGCAACTATGACCGATAAGGATGAACTAGAACAGGCATCTTCAGAAGAAGAACCAAGGTGGAAGGGAATTATCATTGAGAAGAATGAAATCCCAAGTGAAAGATTAGAAGACTTAAGGTCAGAAATTGAGATTGACTTGAAAAGTAAACTGGAGTTATGGAAGCATGAAATGCTTCATGACTTTGAGAAAAGAAACAAGAACTCGAAGAAAAGTTCAGGATGAGAGAGCTAGAGTTCGAGAAGAAGATGCATGAACGAGAAAGTTCATTTGAAAACAAGATGAAGAATGAGATGACAAATGTAGAATGTCTAAAGAAGATTCGAGAGGCGGTCAATAGTTCAAGATTTCCAAGTAAGATTGACATAGAGACTAGAGAACTTTATGAAGTGCTGGATAGTTATTGTAAGACTGTAAAGGAGATTCCAAGACATGAACATAAGCAAGTGATGCTAATGAAAGCCAAGGCAGTGGAAAAAAATAGCAAGGAAGCTATGAAGACTAGGATCCCACCAGTAGGGATGGAAGTTACTGCAGGGCTAAGAAGAGGTTATGTAAAAGGCATAGAGGCCAGTGATGGAATAAGTGTGGTTAGAAAACGACCAGCAAAGCAGTGGAAATCAACGAAAGAGAGATGGCCTGAAATGATCAAAGAATACAAGAGACGTGAAGACATTCAAGACAAAGAGGTCAAGCAAAGAATGAGCAAAAAGCCAAAGTATAAAGACAAGGACTTTCTACGAAAGACGAATCATGAAGTATGAAGGAGCTACTAAAGCATGATCAAGATTAGGGGGGTGATTGTTGGACTAATCTTGAGTCATGGCTCAAAGTTAGGCGTTCATTATAGTTTAAGTGAAAGAACAAGGGGATCCATGTATACTTTAGAAGACACAAGGACCAAATAGGTTTATCACAAACCTAAAACCTGTAAAACAACGGTTTCTTTTGGGTGAAGCGACACAAACCCAGAACATCACAACGGTTATATTGATGGGAAGGACACAACACAGAAACGACACAACGTTTCAAGGATTTCTGCAGGCACAAGGATGTCGCTTCATATAGTATAAATAGGGCTAGATTGTTTCATTCTAAAACAACCAGATATATTGTACAATACTTGTAAAAACCATTACTTTGATTCTTAATAAAAGCATTATTGAATCATATTGTTGTTACTTGTTTCGTTTATTTAATTTGTTCGAAGTTAGAACCCCGTTGGGACAACACATATTGGTATTCTATTTCAAAAAATGTTGAGTCTAGACGTTTGATATTCTTACAGCATATGTATCTATAATGTTAGAACCATACATAGGTCATTGGCAATGTTATAAAGAGCCCGGGGCGTGGCGTTCCGGCATGACCAAGCCTCACGCCTTAGCAACCAAGGCGAAGCTTTTGCGTTTATAAAGCGTGACATAAGGCGGCAAAAAGTATGAAAATATTTATATATTTCATATATATCGAGTTTACAAAAAGACGTGACATAAGGAGGCATAACGCGTGGCGTGGCGGCATGACCAAGCCTCAAGCCTTTACGGGGCCTTTGCACACCTTTTAGAACCATGGTCATTGGTGTATGTGTTTTGTTATGCAACTGGCTAGCATATAAACAGTTCCTTGAATACTTCAGATGTGAAAAAGGCGTATATAAATCATACAAATTAGGATTAAAAGATGACATGTTAAGAAAGGTATGTATTTTGTACACAATACTAGTTCCTAAAATGCGCAAGACAATGACCAAAACTGAACGTAAGTAATGAACATACATGGTATGGTCCTATGGAAGCTTGAGAATTGTATTCAACGGCAAATAGCTGCTTACGAGTTACCAGTTTAACTAAAAGAAAGAAAATTTGTTTCACCACTTCAATAAGAAATTTCTGTTGCTTCGCAATAACTAGCTAAATCGACTAAAAGAAATGTATAAAGTACTGTAAGACAGTAAATTTATGAAACATTGTTAAATTTATGAAAAGATATAAAATCTACTGTAAAACAGTGAAAGGAAATGAGATCAATGTTCCAAAAGGTGTGGAACGGTGGGGACACCCTAAACCCATGCATCTTTTGATGCCGACCAGACCCTTCCCCAAGGACCTGGCCCAGGCAACGGCACCTTCCCAAGTTGCCAGCTAGAGTTTGGGAGAACCCGGGTTGATTTCCAAATAACCCCCCATGACCGGACAACTGGGCATTTGCAATGGGGGAATGGTACCAAGTGAGTTAGGCCAAGGGCGAGACTTGAGTCCATAGACTCAAGCCCAAGTACTCTTACCGTTGTACTAAAGCCAATATTTCTATAAACTCATCAAACACAAAATAGTTTTTAGTCATCTTAATCATTTCTATAATTCAAATACACCGTATATAAAAAAATGACCGGAGTGGTTATCGGGTATGACTAGAAAACATGTGGGCTCCGCCCGAGCAGGTTCGAATCTTGCCGTCCACGTTTTTTGAATTAAATATTATGCATAATGAATTTACAGAAGTGGTCCGCAAACTATCGGCTTGTTTGCAATATAGGTCGGCATGTTTTTAATCTTCTTTTTCTAACTATGCGAAAACACTGTAATGTTTTTATCCATTTCAAAATATAGTTATAACTAGTAAAAGATTAACATAGATGATGCATCCTTCGCTCTCTACCTAACCACGTACACCACATTGAGACTGCATTGAATCCAGAGGTTGTACGACTGTTGTTACAGGTTATTTGTTGTTATGGTTTAGATGTTAATAAGCTAAGGTTCATAGGTCTTATTTTGCTACTGTTCAAGCTGTTTTCATGCCTGCATCCAGCCTTCTGGTTGGTGTTGCCCTGATTCGAACTTATTGCGTATTACTTAATTATGTACCATCGTTGTGGCGTGCGTATAGTAGTTTTTCTAGGACAAATAAAGATACAATGAGTACATTCTCGGAGGATATATATTCATATGGAAAATTAAATCTAGTATCAATGGTTATTTTTGGGATAATAAGAACAAATCATTGTATCTTAGTTTAGCCACTTTAGCTACGTGGTTGACCACCTCAACATGATTTATATATCTTATTCATGACTCAGTTCTTTACTAGACTATTAGGCGTACCACTTAATGTAACAAATCAAATTTCACGATTAAGGCATAATAATCCACCAAACATCAGCAATGAACACGGAATTGAAAAGATCAAGCCGTTTAGCTAAGGCATAATAGTCCCATCTTAATGACTCGTCCTTAACTCGAATGGAAGATCAACCGTTTAGCTAAGGCATAATAGTCCCATCTGGTTGGTTATTTGATTATAAAGTGATCTCGATGTGTCATAATGTGGTTAAGCTGTTTAAGTTGAACTAGTTGATATGATGTAACTACAAGTGAATATTTGTTAGTTTTTTTGCAGTTCTAATCCTTTTGACAACATAATATATGAACCATGTTCGTAAGGTTTTTGACTTGTATTGGTTTCATTATTTGACTCTGAATGGGTGATTGATTCTTTGACTTGTGTTTTGTAAAAGAGGTGATTATACGTAGTTATGTACGCACATTAATCATTTATAACAACTATCAATCGTATATAACTTAATGTTCTTGAAACATGATTTATAACATAAAATGGCAAGTTAAAGGCAGTAAAGCTCTAAAGTATCGCAATTCCCATGAATGATATAACAAAATAAATCATGCTCCTGAACGTCACAGCACAGATCATGGATACAGTAAGGTCATAATGGAATTGAACAAGGTTCAAAAAATATTTCAAATGCATCAGTAGTATGATACTTCTTACAATTGTGATACGCTAAAGTTAGTAAATATAAGAGCACATGAATGGGTCATTTTGGGTTGTGTTCATGTCCAACGGGTCATATAAAAAAAAATCAGCCAAAGAGCAACATGTCAAAATGAAACCGGTAGCAGAAAAGTACTATTAGACCGCACTGTGAATACCACCAATTTGCATACCAAAATAAAACCCCTAATATATTGTATTCCTCATCTAATAATACGAGTCCATGGTATTCCCCAGACCAATACCTGTGAATATAGAGGTAAAGATAGGTGCCAAAGGACATGGTCTCAAGTATATCAAAGTCACGGGATCAAAATATAAAAATAGTGGACCCTTTTCGGTGTCTAAACGAGTCTCGAGTTCCTTTCAGTCATAGCCAAATACGTTAATACTTTCAATTTATACATTTTATTTAAACTTGTACAAAAAAGCTAACAAATTTAAGCGTTAAATGTTAATGCGTCCATCTTCCAACCTTCAGTGACAGTTTTTCCTTTTGTTCTCTTTATAATTGGCAGCAATTCTAAGCTTCGTTTTTGGCATTTGTCATTGTGTTGACGATAACCACACATTTGTTGCCTTAATTGCATCACCAAAATTAGTGCTAACCCGCATATACCTCAGCGAATGTATATCGAACACAATATGCCCCAAATAGACTTGCTTAGACGGACAACCCTTTATTTTCAGCTTATGCAATTTTGGGCACCCCTTTGATACCTCTGCAAATCCGAGATCAGTTTCCCCAATATTATTTTTTGGGTAAAAGGTTGTTACCTGTGAAATATATTAATGAACTGTAATGTTTTGTACAAGAGTAGAGGGGGACTGAGACCCTCTAAAACACGCCAAAAAGCAAACAACGACTTGAACAAACTCAAGTCAAACGAACCAAACCTAAGAAACAAGAGCTATTTTTTTCCAGAGGCGATTCAATAAATTCCAAGATTGAATATTCTAAATGACGAACTTTCTCATACGCACAACTAGAACCAAGACAAGTCAGGCTCTCTGTCTCCTTTTCTTGAAGACAAGTTTATCTTGTAACGCGGACGTAACTATTTTTGTTACCTTCTCCTGAATGGCCTCAATGTCAACAACAAGATGTCTCTCCTTATCTCCTTTCAACCATCCTAAGGCTACCCTTACTCCAAAAACGGTAGATACCCACTTAGTTCGTCCCCCGTGCTCTTTTCTAAGCACTTCTGTAATCGAATCTCATCCTAACAGATGATATGCATCATTTTCGAGCATGTCTTGCTCTTTTTGCGCCTGTCCACGTAAACGATATAACCATTAGAAATTATATACACCGTTATATTAATATATCATTATTTTAATATATCTAATTTTACCAATTGCCAAAGTGTTCCTTCCATACTTGTTAACTGTCTTGTGCCAATGTTTTGTTTTTTTGGTAAGTGTGCCAAATCATATATCTTGGAACGATCATTTTCTATAACACTTAACCATGAGTGTTATAATACTAGTTGGTCCCACTGAACCCGCCAAGTGTCTTCCATATTTGCAAGACTAGTACGTCTTAGTCGGGAAGGATTTTTGTTTTGAAGTGCACTTGCTTTCGCTTTAACACTTTTGAGCTTCACACATTAGTAAACAAAAAATATAATCAGCAACATTTATAAAATTAGTATGATCATACAAAAAATTATATGTTCACCTTAAATTCTTCCGACTCACGTGTCATATTTATGAAGGTAGTCTTCCGACTCACCTATCAATAAATTCCAAGATTGAATCTTCTAAATGGCGAACTTTCTCATACGCACAACTAGAACCAAGACAAGTCGGGCTCTATGTCCTTTGTATACGTGCCACGATAGCCTTTAACGCTTCAACCTCCTTTTCTTGAAGATCAAGTTTATCTTGTAACGCGGATGTAACTGTTTTTGTTACCTTCTCCTGAATGGCCTCAATGTCAACAACATGATGTATCTCCTTATCCCCCTTCAACCACCCTAAGGCTACCCTTACTCCAAGAACGGTAGATACCCCCTTAGTTCGTCCCCCGTGCTCTTTTCTAAACACTTCTGTAATCGGATCTCTTCCTAACATATGGTATGTATCATTTTCCAGCATGTCTTGCTCTTTTTGTGCCTGTCCACGTAAACAATACAATCGTTAGAAATTACATACACCATTATATTAGTGATATTTTATATCATTATATTAATATATCTAAGTTTACCAATTGACGAAGTGTTCCTTCCGTACTCTCTTAACTTTCTTGTGCCCAACGTTTTGTTTTTTGGTAAGTGTGCCAAATCATATATCTTGGAACGGTCATTTTGTATAACACTTAACCATGAGTGTTATAATACTAGTTGGTCCCACTCAACAGCACTTTTGAGCTTCACACATTAGTAAACAAAAAAATATAATCAGCAACATTTATAAAATTAGTATGATCATACAAAAAAATTATATATTTACCTTAAATTCGACTCACTATTTATGAAGGTGGTCTAACCCACAGTTTGACATTATCTTTTTCCAGCAATCGAATGGTCTTGTTTGCATCCACTAGACAAAATTGACAGCATGACCCTTTTGTAATCTTTGAACATGATTCTTCTTCTGCATATAACAAAACCCACAATTACGATAAGAAAAATAAGGGTTAAGCTTTGAAACCTAATAAACCTAACTACGTGAGGTTAACTAGAACCAATATCAAATAATGAAAATAAACTTATTGACATCCCAAAAAACACTCTTGATCACAGACACCGTACTCACAGATGATGTAGCAACATTTATAAGAAGAAAATAAACCTCTCATACTACATTAAAAGTACATGTCTCAAACAACATCACAAACATCAACGTAACGCCTAAAATGACCGATCCTATGTAGCAAACAAACAAACAAAAACACATACCGTACCCTTAATGTGAATAGACATTAGCATCTGCCTAAAAAATAACGAGCTAGCCACTAAATAAAGTCGAAAACATGCACACACAAAAAAACGTTTAAATGTGAAACATTCAAACTTACAGTAGAAGGTGGCTGGTTCTGTAGTGAGCAAGTTGTTGTTAGGGTTGATGCCTTGAAGCAAGCTGTTATAGGCAGAGAGGAAGAGGATGGATGTCTGCAGTGTGGCTGCTAGTGTGTTATGCAAATGTGAAACATAAAAACCCTAATATAAAGGAGCAAAGGTTTATTAATTAACAGGCCCAACCTATATATTACTGTATTTGGTTAGTTTGTCACTTGCTTGTAGCCTTGTAACCTCTAAGGCCCAACACACACAAATATAAGAGCACATGAATGGGTCATTTTGGGTTGTGTTCATGTCCAACGGGTCATATAAAAAAATCAGCTAAAGAGCAACATGTCAAAATGAAATCGGTAGCAGAAAAGTACTATTAAACCACACTGTAAATACCACCAATTTGCATACCAAAATAAAACCCCTAATACATCGTATTCCTCATCTAAATAATACGAGCCCATGGCATTCCCAGACCAATAACTGTGAATATAGGTGCCGAAGTACATGGTCTGAAGTATATCAAAATCACTGGATCCAAATATAATAATAGTGGACCTTTTTAGTGTCTAAACGAGTCTCGAAATTCCTTTCAGTCATAGCCAAATACGTTAATACTTTCAATGTGTACATTTGATAGAAACTTGTACTAAATAGCTAACAAACTTAAGCGTTAAATGTTAATGTGTCCATCTTCCAAACGTAAGTGACAACTTTTTTCTTTTTTTCTTTTTGTAGTTGGCAGCAATTCTAAGTTTCGTTTTTGGCATTTGTCATTTTGTTAACGATAACCCCAATTTATTGCCTTCATTGCATCACCAACATGTCTTTTGGATGCTACTAAAAGACGTGTCTATGAGTTGGAGTCATTTCAGATTCATTGTGAACAAAACTAGTGCTAA
This sequence comes from Chrysanthemum seticuspe, assembly GCA_019973895.1. Taxonomy (NCBI): domain Eukaryota; kingdom Viridiplantae; phylum Streptophyta; class Magnoliopsida; order Asterales; family Asteraceae; genus Chrysanthemum; species Chrysanthemum seticuspe. The sequence continues at coordinate 317,320,075 of BPTQ01000005.1, forward strand.
CCCACATATACCTCAGCGAATGTATATTGAACACAATATGCCCCAAATAGACTTGCTTAGACGGACAGCCATTTTTTTTCCAGTAAAAGGTGAATATATAATTATATATTAATAGAACCAGACATTAAAGTGATAATGGAATGGACATACCCATCCATGATACAACAAGTAATACAAACCATACAACAATCAAACTAAAACTGCTAACAGACATACTCTTTTGACACATACCGGGTACTTCATAAAACAATCTCTGATTACACAACAGAAATCTCAGATGCAACAAACTTCTATACTGCAACAGCCCAAGTTTCAAGATACCAATGTTCACCTTTCAACCATAGTTCCATGACTACATTTCCTGGATAAAAGATCTCCATACATCATTCAACCATCACCCACAATGACATAGATACCTTTACCAGGCTTCATCATGAGAACTATAGCACCCATACTCCCCAAAGAAGGGCTATACCCAATTGGCTACATTTCCTAATAAGTTACTTTCAGTCTAAATCAGCAGCCACATCCTCACTAAATAAAGACCAAAAGCAAACCAAACTAGGTATCAACAATCAGGGAACACACCTTCAATGAAGAAACCAACCTAGCCTCCTAGTAGTGTGATGCAAGGACCAAGACGGACAACCCTTTATTTTCAGCTTACGCTATTCTGGGCACCCCTCTGCAAGTCGTAGATCAGATTCCCCTACATTACCAAGAGAGAGATATCTTAATTTGAGACCATACTTCCCAATATACCCAAACCCACATCTGTCAATCCTCCGGGACAGAGGTGGATACCTAGCCTTTCAAGTTTGCTGCAACCAATTAGCATAAGTCAGACGACACCACTGTCTAGTAGTGTGGTTGTTTTACCAACTATCATATGGAAATCACGAAGGTTCTTCAAATGAGTTCCTATACACTTCATGGCTTCCTTGTGCCACAACAATGAACAATCAGTCCCATGTGCGAAACGAGCTCACAAGTCTTCAGTATGCGCAATTTCTTGGAAAACTAACCAATATAGTCTACCTTTCTATGCATTCTCTTGAGCAACTTGTCGGGGGCGGGCATACTTGGCCTGGATGTGGCCCGTGATGGCAATACCCGACCCACACCGGGAATATGCCCACGAAGCTTACCCCCTCTTGCCAACGCATTGATCTCATCCTCCGTGTACTCACCCGTAGCCTCAAGCCTTTTCATCTCCTCCTATGTAGTGACAAAAACACAAGATAGTAAATATATTAGTCGGGTTGCTACATTATTTCTCGATAATTCATTAAAGTGTGTTTTGAAACAAAACTTACATATATGCGGCGGTCCTCATCCTTAGGGAATACCCCGTCAACAGTATGTGTTCGCCAGAAGGCGTCAATGAGTGAAGGGTACTCCTGAGTGTCTGAGGCCTGCCTCTGTACATACACACGAACAGATGGAGTGTCTTTATTACATGTAGGGCATGCCTTGTAACCTTGCCCACTCCACCCAGACAAACTACTTCGAGCAGGAAAATCATTGATGGTCCATAAAACCATCGCTCTCATATTGAACTTCTGGCCTGAAGCAACGTCTATAGTCTCGACACCTTTCCATCAGAGTTGGATTGGCCTAGTAGTTGAGAACGTTGTGTCATATTTATGAAGGTGGTCTAACCCACAGTTTGACATTATCTTTTTCCAGCAACCGATAGGTCTTGTTTGCATAACATGGCACTTTTGTAATCTTTGAACATGAATCTTCTTCTGCATATATCAAAACCCACAATTACGATAAGAAAGATAAGGGTTGAGCTTTGAAACCTAATAAACCTAACTACGTGAGGTTAGCTAAAACCAATATCAAATAATGAAAATAAACTTATTGACGTCCCAAAAAACACTCTTGATCACAGACACCGTACTCACAGATGATGTAGCAACGTTTATAAGAAGAAAATAAGCCTCTCAAACTTTTATTTTCAAAACAACGTCAAAACTCATAGCCAAATACTACATTAAAAGTACATGTCTCAAACAACATCACATACCATACAAGGTTCTAGCTAAAAAACAACAAAACCCTTAATGTGAATAGACATTAGCATCTGCCTAAAAAATAACAAGCTAGCCACTAATTAAAGTCGAAAACATGCCCAAAAAAAAAGTTCAAATTTAGCAAAACATGAAGGAAACCATTAAAACTTACAGTAGAAGGGGGCTGGTTTTTGTAGTGAGCAAGTTGTTATAGACAAAGAGGAAGAGGAAGGATACGTGGAGTGTGGCTGCTAGTGTGTAATGTGAAACTTGACAACCCTAATATAAAAAGGAGCAAAGCCGGGGTGAGCGAAAAAACCGTAAAGACCGAATAAACCGAAACCGAACCGAAACGAAAATAACCGAACCGAATTTGCTAAAACCGAACCGAACCGAACTACTAATTCGGTTCTCGTTTGGTTATGGGTTTGGCAGTTTAAACCGAAAACCGAATTCATATAAATATATATATATATTTTATATTTATATATATATATTTATTTATTTTTATGTATATTTATATATAAATAAATACTATTAAAATGTTATCATAATATAATAAAACACTTTATATGCTTGAAATATAATTTTTTGCTAAATATATATGTATCTATTAATTATTATTTTTTAAATAGTAAAATTCGGGTTATTTGGGTCCCAAGAACCGAACCGAATTAGAATTCAACCGAACCAAACCGAAAACCGAATTTGAATTTGGTTTGGTTCGGTTCTCGGGTTGACCTAAAATTTTTTTTTAACCGAATTAACCGAACCGAACTAACCGAACAACCCGATGACCGAACCGATCAACACCCCTAAGCAAAGGTTTATTAATTAACAGGCCAGCCTTTATATTACTGTATTTGGTTAGTTTGTCACTTGCTTGTAGCCTTGTAACCTCTAAGGCCCAACACACACAAATAGTAATTTCTTAGCAACATATATTGGTATCCTAGTTCTATACTTCTGGTTTATAAAATGAACAATCTAGATGCAGAGTCGTATTTGAGAGTGTGCGAAGTGTGTTACGCCACAGGGTCTCAAAATTTTAGAGGTCTCAAAATATATAAACATTTATATATTTTGTAGCCTCAAAATTTAGTTCCAACTTCAAAATGTTAACGATATATGTAATTATGTTCTAAATATTTGTTAAACTCATCTTAAAGTGGTCGAGAGTGACAAATAACTCATTAAAATTTAAAAATAGATGGTTACAATAAATATTTATCGTCATGTTTAGACAATTAGACATCATGAAATTTTTTGCACAAGGCCTCCACTGACTTACCTACGGCACTGTCTAGATGTTTGATATTCTTACAGCATATGAATTTATAATGTTAGAACCATACATAGGTCATAGGTGCATGTTTTTTGTTATGCAACTGGCTAGCATATAAACAGTTACTGGAATACTTCAGATGTGAAAAAGGCGTATATAAGTTGTACAAATTAGGATTAAAAGATGACATGTTAAGAAAGGTAAGTATTTTGCACACAATGCTAGTTCCTAAAAATGCGCAAGACAATGACAAAAACTGAACGAAAGTAATGAACGAATGTAGATTTTTTTGGGTATGGTCCATATGGAAGCTTGAGAATTGTATTCGATGGCAAATAGCCGTTTACGAGTTAGCAGTTTAACTAGAAGAAAGAAAATTTGTTTCACCACTGCAAAAACTTGCTAAAGCGACTTAAACAAATGTATAACGTACTGTAAGTAGGGGTGTAAATGAGACGAGACAACTCACGAGCTATTCGAAATCGACTCGTAAACTACTCGAAATCGACTCGATATCAACGAGTCGAGCTCGAGCTACCAGAGTACACTTTAGAGTCGAGTTCGAGCTCCAAAATACTCGGCTCGCGAGCCCTTATCGAGTTTCAATGATATTACACTTTTACCCTTTTATATACACGTGGTTACTTAATTGTCATAAAATCGAGATGAGTCAAGCTTGATATATGCCGATCGAGTTCGAGCTTTAAATGTGAAGATAATCGAGCTTGAGTTTGAGATGACGAGCCGAGCTCGAGCTTGAAATCCATAGCTCGACCGAGCTTGAGCTCGAGTTTTAGTAATTGAGTCGAGTTCAAGCTTGAGAGTACTCGGCTCGTTTACACCAACAGTAAATTTACGCAATCATGTAAAATCTACTGTAAAACTGTGAAAGGAAACAAGATCCGTGTTGGATACATATTAATAGAGATTCATTAAACATAAAATAGCCATTTTATGCTAACTTATGTCAAGTGAGAACTTGTTTAGATATATCCATACTACATAAAATGGAAAAACAGTCAAAGTGGAAAAGTGGAAAAGTGAAAAATTTTAATGGTCAAATGAGAGAGAAATATATTTGTGTAATTAATACTCTTATTAAAATACCCCATTACTTAAAAGCACAATAATTTATTCACATTCTACAACCAATTAAAAACATATCTACCAAATTAAAAACAACCAATTAAAACACCCCTTATTAAAAAGTACAATGAAATTTTCACAATGTACAATTTAAACAAGCTACAACATAATTCTAAATATAAAATAATTAAGTACACTAATTAATGTTATTTTTAAAACACCCTAAAATCAAAAGTACATGTTATTATACACATTATACAAATTAATAAAACACACAAAGCTTCATACAAGCTAACAAGTTGATGGTACATATAGTTTTAAAAATCGGACCTGACCAACAGGTTCAACCGGAAACCGGTGTCGCCATCGGTTCGGCTAACCAATAACAGCCATCCGGAAATGAACTAGAGAGGACCCGTTAAAACCGATAAAAACTGGTGAATAAGGTCTCATCGAGATCTATTTCTCCGGTTAATCGTCACAGGGTACTCGCCGCCGCAACGCGCGGGTACCCTGCTATATAAAGGAAAAACCAAAAAGTAAAAAGTAAAAATTTGAAACTATTAACACATATCGAAAACCGGGTTGACCCAGTACACTTCAAACCCGGTGGGTTGACCATGTTTAATTTGACCCGTTTTGACCCAACTTGTCATATTGACTCGGTTTAAATCGACCCGTTTTTCGACGGGAACGGTTCAACCGGTTGAACCACCCGGGTCGAACCGGGCTTCAAAACGTTATGTTTAATCCCCAAATCTTCAAACTTTTATTATTTTTCGTTTAGAACCCATAAACTTTTTTTTAACACAAAACGATATGTCGCTATATAAATATATTATCTATAAGTTTTTCTTCAAAAACGATTATAATGTTTTACAATTATGAGAAAATATGTGTCCGTTAGTGCACATTTAACTTTTCAATAGGCTAAATACGCTTATTTAAAAAAAATGATGAGGCTAAATGTGCCCAAATCTTTTACAAAATAGCCAAAATTAGCCAATTTTTATTTTATTTTGGGCTAATCATATTCACGCTAATTTTGGTCACCATTAATCCAATCCTTGTTAGTTTTTACGCGACAAGCCGACAAGTAACGTGTGTTGTTAGTTTTTATCTCATAACTGATGTAATGTTTACTTTCATTTTCATTAAATGATTTTATATGTTATTAGATAGATGTTAAGAATTTTGTCTAGACTTTAATTATCGTATAGTACAACCGTTTGCAATTGCATTTTCATCGGTTCACGTTATATATTAAACGATACACAAAACACTCACCACAATATCACAAATCATTAATTATCTGACGCTAGAAACAGCTGCCGCTAGGCGCGGGTACTCGCCTAGTATATATAAAGAATGTTGGAGTTAATTAATTTCAAAGATTAATTATGGTAATTTTAGAGATCAATAAATGTTCATTAGCTGCATTTTTTGATTTAAAAAGAAATTTTGTCTTTATTAAATGCGCTCAATCGTGTGCCCAGTGGACACACATTAGCATAACCCGGAATGGTAACACTATTGAAAACTTGGATACAGAGATCAGATCATAGTAAATGTATCAATGCAAAAGTTAAATTAACCCACCTCTGTATAAATCAATAAAATGTTGTCTTAACTCTTAAGCATATATTTAAGAATGTTTTTAGGCATCCTAAGAATTACTCTGATTCAAATAAATAAACAAGTGAACGTGCCGGAGTGGTTATCGGGCATGACTAGAAATCATGTGGGCTTTGCCCGCGCAGGTTCGAATCCTGCCGTCCACGTTTTTTGGAATTAAACATTTTGAGTTATGAATTTACAGAAGTGGTCCTCAAAAAGATACGTAGATAATCATAACATAGACGATGTATCGTTCGCTTTACAGGTTATTTGTTGTTTTGTTTTGGATGTTGATAAGCTAATGTTTGTGATCATTTTGTGTACCATCGTTGTGGCACACGTATAGTACTTTTTCTAGAACAAACTAAGATACGATAAGTACATCAAATCATTGTATCTTAGTTTAGCGACTTTGGCCACGTTGTTAATCACCTCAACATGATTTATATATCTTATTTTTTGACTCAGTTCTTTACTATACTATTAAGCGTACACTTGATGTACCTCAAAATTTGCCAAACTTGTTGATAAATCTAATTTCACGACTGAGGCATAATAGTCCACCAAACATCAGCAATGAACACAGAATTGAGAAGATCAAACCGTTTAGCTAAGGCATAATAGTCCCATCTTAATGACTCACTATCCTTAACTCAAATGGAAGATCAACCAACATTGCATCAAAACTCCAGCAACTGCGACTTTTAAATTCTGGAATGTAAGTTATATATAATATACTTTTGTTGAATGTTTATGTACGTTTGCTTGGTTTATTTGAATGATCTGGTTGGTTATTTGATTATAAAGTGATCTTGATGAGTTATAATGTGGTTAAGCTGTTTAAGTTGAACTAATATTTGTTAGTTTCTTTGTGGTTCTAATCATTTTGACAACATAATATAAGAACAATGTTCATAAAGTTTTTGACTGTATTGGTTTCATTATTTGACTCTGAATGGGTGATTGATTTTTTGTCTTGTGTTTTGTAAAAGAGGTGATCATAGGTAGCACATTAATCTTTTGCTACAACTATTGATCTTATATAACTTAATGTTCACAACACTTGCAACATGATTTATAACAGAAAAAGGCAAGTTAAAGGCAGTAAAGATCTGAAGTATCGCAATTCCCACGAATGATATAACAAAATAAACCATGCTCCTGAACAACACAACACAGATCATGATACATACAGTTTAAGGTCATAAAAATATTTCAAATGCATCAGTAGTATGATACTTCTTACAATTGTGATATGCTAAAGTTAGAAAATATAAGAGCACGGGAATGGGTCATTTTGGGATGTGTTCATGTCCAACGGGTCATATAAAAAAATCAGCCAAAAGGCAACATGTCAAAATGAAACCAGTAGCAGAAAAGTACTATTAAACCACACTGTGAATACCACCAATTTGCATAACAAAATAAACCCCCTAATAGATCGTATTCCTCATCTAAATAATACGAGCTCATGGCATTCCCAGACCAATAACTGTGAATAAAAGTCACTGGATCCAAATATAAAAATAGTGGACCCTTTTCAGTGTCTAAATGAGTCTCAAGTTCCTTTCAGTCATAGCCAAATACGTTAATACTTTCAATGTATACATTTTATTGAAACTTGTACTAAAAAGCTAACAAGTTTAAGCGTCAAAATTAATGCGTCCATCTTCCAAGCTTCAGTGACAAAGTTTTCCTTTTGTTCTCTTTATATTTGGCAGCAATTCAAACATTCATTTTTGGCATTTGTCACTGTGTTAACGATAACTGCACACTTGTTGCCTTAATAGCATCACCAACATGTCTTTTGCATGCTACCAAAAAACGTGTCTATGAGTTGAACGAGTCGTTTCAAATTCAATATGAACAAAATTAGTGCTAAACCCACACATACCTCAGCGAATGTATATTGAACACAATAAGCCCCAAATAGACTTGCTTAGACGGACAACCCTTTATTTTCAGCTTACGCTATTTTGGGCACCTCTTTGATAGCTCGCAAGTCCTAGATCAGATTCCCCTATATTACCAAGAGAGAGATATCTTAAACTATGACCATACTTCCCGTTACACGCAAACCCACATCAGTTAATCCTCCGGGACAGAGGTGGATACCTAACCTTTCAAGTTTTCTGCAACCAGTTATCATAAGTCGGACCCCATTGTTTAGTGGTGTGGTTGTTTTACCAACTATCATATGGAAATCACGAAGGTTCTTCAAATGAGTTCCTATGCACTTCATGGCTTCCTTGTGCCACAACAATCAGTCCCATGTGCGAAACGAGCTCACAAGTCTTCATTATGCGCAATTTCTTGCAAAACTGACCAATAACTTGCAATCCCGTGGCTCCAATGACATATGTGGCATCAATAACTTCGAATTTTTGACACCTCTAATTCAAGAAACACGGGCTATCAACATCCAAAGATACAAAATACAGTTTTCAGTTAAGGAGTTCCCTTAACTGACGCGCAAAGGGAAGTACAAACTGAAACAAACATTTGGTTAGGTCAAACAATCTTATAACCTAACAACATAGCTACATAAATATACTAGATCAATTGCTTTAACTATAGTAAACTTCAAAGATACAAGAGATTGACTACAATTTTTTGCAAGAAGAATAAGATCTTTAGTTCTTTACCATCTATCTTTTCGAAACACTGATTCATATAACCATTTCCCATATGTATATCCAACACACGTTTTACTAAAGATAAAGTTCTCAAATCATTACAATACTTCCTGTGATTTCCATTAATCCATCCTTGGAAAACCCATTGTATTTCATAATTGATGATGTTACGCGCCGCTAATGGTTCATGTAGGTTCATAACATGATGTCGAGTATCTGTCACGTACCTCGCCAGAGCACCTATTTGAGATTGAGTCATTTGTGGTGCGGGAGCGGGGTGGGAGCGTACAGAAGAAGACGAAGAAGAACAACCCGCCAACACCCTACCCCGTCCCGGGTCAAACCCCCGTTTAGTTCCCAAGACTTGTGCTACAATCTGCTCATTAGTGAGTTGCTCTTCTTCCCTGTTGGCCCTCTCTAATCTCTAGCATCCGGTTCTGTAAAGTCACAAAACATGTGAAATGGGTCAAAATGAGTCAAAACTGGTGAAATTAATCAAATGAACGACAAAGTTACTTATTAGTACATGTATGGGCTAAAATGGGTGAAATTGATGTAGTATAAACGACAAAGTTACTTATTAGCCCAAATGTGTACTAATAAGTAACTTTGCCGTTTATATTTCACCCGTTTCACTCATTCTGACCCATTTTAGCATAACGCGTACATGTTTGGGCTAAAATGGGTCAAAACAGGTTAAATGACATAAATAAATGACAAAGTTACTTATTAGTACATGTATAGGCTAAAATGGGTGAAACGGGTGTAATATAAACGACAAATTACTTATTAGCCCAAACGTGTGCTAATAAGTAACTTTGCAGTTTATATTACACCCATTTTAGCATAATGTGTACATGTTTGGGCTAAAATGGGTCAAAACGGGTTAAATGACATAAATAAACGACAAAGTAACTTATCAGTACATGTATAGGCTAAAATGGGTGAAACGGGTTTAATATAAACGACAAATTACTTATTAGCCCAAACGTGTGCTAATAAGTAACCAATGTTTTAAAACCCGGGTTGACCCGGCCGGTTCAACCGGGAACCGGCTCGGAGACCGGGCCGGATATAACCGGGTTTTTGCATGGTTGAGAACCGGATTGAACCGCCGGTTTTTCGTTGACCCGGGTTGATAAACCCGGCCGGGTCATTACTTTTTATCAAAAAAAATTAACAAAATGATTTTTTTTCCATTAACTTTTCTAAGTTTAATTGAAAAGTTAAAATGTTGATAACTAATGTTTGTTAAAATTTTGTAAAATAATAAATTATAGTTATATATGATCTTAGAATCACCAATTAATATAGTTTTATTATAAAGTATTTTATTATTTAGAATCACCTTGAAAATTTTGGCTATATTTTTATAAGTAAAGTAACGCCCAATGCCGTCTTCCACGGGTTATGGGTACCCAATACCGTTTCCGGTGTATGGGGGAGGTTGAGATGTAGACAGCCTTACCCCTACCTAAGGTAGAGAGGCTGCTTCCAGTTCTACCAAAGGTAGAAAGGACCTCCGGCCTTTTGTAGGGAGTGAGGATCGAACCCCTGACCTCTCGGTTGAGAGGCAAGGGGTTTACCAACTGATCCAACCCTACTTGTTTGGCTATATTTTTATAGATGTAGACTTAAAAAGCAAAACTTATTGGTATAGTCTCAATTTTTTTCATCGGTTTAATCGAATGTATGAATAAAAACGGATAAATTATTAGATCTTGCAATACTAATTATTAAATATAGGAAAAAGTATATATATGTATAAAACCGGTTCGACCCGGCGGTTCAACCGGTTGAACCGGTGACCCGGTGAACCGGCGCCTAAACCGGGTCGATAAAAAAACCGGTTTTTAAAACATTGTAAGTAACTTTGCAGTTTATATTACACCCATTTTGACCCATTTTAGCATAACGTGTACATGTTTGGGCTAAAATGGGTCAAAACGGGTTAAATGACATAAATAAACGACAAAGTAACTTATCAGTACATGTATAGGCTAAAATGGGTGAAACGGGTGTAATATAAACGACAAAATTACTTGTTAGCCCAAACGTATACTAGTAAGTAACTTTGCCCTTTATATTACACCCGTTTCACCCATTTTGACCCATTTTAGCATAACGTGTACATTTTAGCTCATACTCTCTTAATTGTCTTGTGCCCAATGTTTTGTTTTTTGGTAAGTGTGCCAAATCATATATCTTGGAATGACCATTTTGTATAACACTTAACCATGAGTATTATAATACTAGTGGATTTTTGTTTTGAAGTGCACTTGCTTTCGCTTTAGCACTTTTGAGCTCCACACATTAGTAAAAAAAATATATAATAAGCAACATTTATAAAATTAGTATGATCATACAAAAAATTATATATTCAACTTAAATTCTTCCGACTCACGTGTCATATTTATGAAGGTGGTCTAATCCACAGTTTGACATTATCTTTTTCCAGCAATCGATTGGTCTTGTTTGCGTCCACAAGACAAAATTGGCAACATGACACTTTTGTAATCTTTGAACATGATTCTTCTTCTGCATATATCAAAACCCACAATTACGATAAGAAAAATAAGGGTTTAGCTTTGAAACCTAATAAACCTAACTACGTGAGGTTAACTAGAACCAATATCAAATAATGAAAATAAACTTATTGACATCCCAAAAAACACTCTTGATCACAGACACCGTACTCACAGATGATGTAAGCAACGTTCATAAGAAGAAAATAAACCTCTCATACTTTTATATTCAAAACAACGTCAAAACTAATAGCCAAATACTACATTAAAAGTACATGTCTCAAACAACATCACAAACATCAACGTAACGCCTAAAATGACCGATCCTACGTAGCAAACAAACCAAAAAAAAAAACACATACCATACAAGGTTCTAACTAAAAAACAACATGAGAAGCTATAACTTAAACAAAAAACAACAAAACGCTTAATGTGAATAGACATTAGCATCTGCCTAAAAAATAACAAGCTGGACACTAACTAAAGTCGAAAACATGCAAAAAAAAAAGTTTAAATGTAGCAAAAAAAGAAAGAAACCATTAAAACTTACAGTAGAAGGTGGCTGGTTCTGTAGTGAGCAAGTTGTTATAGGCAGAGAAGAAGAGGATGTATGTCTGGAGTGTGGCTGCTAGTGTGTTATGCAAATGTGAAACATAAAGACCCTAATATAAAGGAGCAAACGTTTATTAAAAAAGAGTGCAAACGACATTTTTAATAACTAAATGACTTCCGCAAACATATGATGACAATACGTCAATACATGTGTTGCAACTACTAACAAAAACTAGAAGAAAGTAGCATGTAGGTGTAAAAATGTTGCAAGCATATTAATGAAGCGAAATTTGAAAGTTCATAGCATGTAGTAGAACATCGTCCTTATATTATACAGCTAAAACCCAATAACTAATACCCAATATTTTAGTTTATTTTCCAGCTTATGATCTTAGGACGTTCGACTTAATTTCAGAATCATGAGTGAATATTATGACTTAAAATGAGAGAAAATGATCTTGTATCTAAAAATCGATAAGTTTGGCTTACGAAAACTAAGCTAAAACAAACACAGTCTCCTGAAACATTCTCAACTCAAACTAACAATTCATTAAACATCAATATAAAACATAAGCATACAGGAGCAACAAAGATCAACATGTGCATACATTACTAAACCATGTTATACTGAGGTAAGCTAATTGCTAAAATAGTGTCATTAATTCAAATCGAATATCCATTAAAAAGAAGATTAAAAAGAATGCAAAATGTGAACGTGCCGGAGTGGTTATCGGGCATGACTAGAAATCATGTGGGCTTTGCCCGCGCAGGTTCGAATCCTGCCGTCCACGTCTCTAATTTTTTACTTTTGCAATAAAAGAATTTACAAAAGTGGTCCCCAAACTATCAGTTTATTTATAAAATTGGTCGGTACTTAACTATCATTTTGATATTCTATTTTAACTATGTCAAAATATCTGTAATGTTTTTTACCATCTTAATACATAGTTAGCTCATAAGATTACATTCATTCATAACATTTCCTAAGAGAAAATATTCCAACTATGTCTTAGTTTTGCAGTTCTTTTATCCGCAAGAGATTAACTTGCTTGATAGCAGCTTCCGACTTTATTGACTTTTGTTTCTAACCTAAGAAAGTACACCATTTGATAAATCTCATAGGTCAGTGGATGGAGAAGTATCGGCTGATGAAAACAACTGTGACAAGCTTGGATAAAGATCTCCACCAATTGGTGTGAACATGATAGGTAATGTTGTGTGTATTATGACAGAAAACACCATAAGTGAGCCCTTAATTAAATTAGATAAAAAAATATATATATCAATTTAACTTGTTTATAGTTGATCAACATGACTTATTCTGTTAAAACTAGCTTTAGAGGATCTCAATCCGACGAGCTTTTAAAATTTTGAATTTGAGAATATCAAGTCATCCTTTTCCTTATGCCCTCTTTTATATCCACTTCCTCATTTTGCATACATGTCTTAAATTAGAAGAGCTCCTAGACCCACAATTGGGGTGGTCTAACCTGAGCATAAGAGTGGCAACATTGTTCGTATCTCAGTGTTAATAAATAGAGATACAACATGTTCATTATAGAAATTATGGTAAGTTTTTCCCTATACCCTCTTTTTTATATACTTCCTCGTTTTGCATACATGTCTTAAATTAGAAGAGCTCCTAGGCACACAATTGGGGTGGTCTAACCTAAGCATAAGAGTGGCACCATTGTTCGTATCTCAGTGTCAATAAATAGAGATACAACATGTTCATTATAGAAATCATGGTAAGTTTTTCCACCTATACCCTCTTTTTTATATACTTCCTCGTTTTGCATACCTTTCTTAAATTAGAAGAGCTCTAGACACACACACTAATACAATCGACACTTCCGCCTACGACATTTTCAACACCTTCCCGACGCCTTGGCATCAGCATCGTTCGTTCCCGACGCCAAGGCGTAGCCAACAGTTAGTCGGCTGAGCCTCGTAGGAAAAGTCCTTCCCAACGCCCAAAACTTAACCTTCCCGACGCCAACGTAGGACCCACATTGTTATCTGGTCAAAGTTTTTTGTGGTAGAAAAGATATGGTGCCGACGCCCCGTCGTCGACACCATATTACTAATCATGTAATTAGTTAGCAAAATTAAAACATAATTAACTTATCCCTAATTATTCCCGACGGCATGGCATCGGTAAAGTGACAAAAAAAAAAACATTTTGCAATACGTTCCCGACGCCACGGCGTCGGGACCGTATTAAACTTGCATTAAGCCACGTACTATCCCTACGCCATAGCGTTGTGATTTTATGCAAAATAGCATTCGTTTTAGTTTTTTCCCGACGCCATGGCGTAGGGATAGCACGTAAGGTTATGGAAAATGGTCATATATCGTCGACGACGGGGCGTCGGCAATATATGTCACATATGCCACAATATTGCAGCATTGCAGCAATTTCTCATAATTTTTCCGAAAAAATTCTACATAACCTGCACCTGCTGTGTTCAACCAAAACCTCTAAACCAATATGTCGATATCCCAAAACAACTCATAACGACTAAATCACATATATAATCGCTAAAAAGTTACAAATCATACAAAACGGGTGATATTAACTACACATCTAGCTTAAACATACACAAAAGTTGCTAAATCACCAATGTTCAAGTCACCAAAATGTTCAAAGTGTACAATGGCCAATATAAGGATGAGATTATCAAAAGCATAGTCTAAACGGGTTTATACATCTACACAAAATAACCCGTAAATATACCTCCATCGATCTACTCGTCAGCATCATCATGATCTGAGCCCTCCTCGTCAAGATCAACACTACCGCCTCCGCCACTACCGCCAGTGCCACTCCCCGACCCGACGTCAGATCATGAAGAACTCTCTGAGTTGGCGCTGAACGGCCTTCGACTCTTTCGCCTGCTCATCTGTCTTCTTTTGGAGGTCTGCGATCTTCTCGTCTTTGGCGGCCATCATCTCATCAATCTTTTATTTGTCGTACGAAGATGAAGGCGGAGACACAGGGGGTAAAATCATCTTCCCGCTCAAAACCCTACCCACACCGGCGACTTTTCCCCGTTGCTTGCCCTTGAGAATCATGGCGAGTATCTCTTCCTCCGTGTAGGGTTTGCCAGTAGGGTTGTCCGCGCCTAGATCCCGTAGCCGACACATCTCCTCCTACAAAAGTTGAAAAAAAAATATATCAATAAATCAATAAAACATGTTAAAATGACTTAAACAAACAAGAAAGTTACTTGTTAGTGCATGTTTCGGCTAAAATGGGTGAAACGTGTATAATATAAAATACAAAGTTACTTATCAGCCCAAACGTGTGCTAATAAGTAACTATGTCGTTTATATTACACTCGTTTCACCCAATTTGACCCATTTTAGCATAACGTGTACATGTTTGGGCAAAAATGGGTCAAAACTTCTTAAATGACTTAAACAAAAAAGAAAGTTACTTATTAGTACACGTTATGCTAAAATGAGTGAAACGTGTGTAATATAAAATACAAAGTTACTTATCAGCCCAAACGTGTGCTAATAAGTAACTTTGCCATTTATATTACACATGTTTCACCCATTTTAGCATAACGTGTACTTGTTTGGGCAAAAATAGGTCAAAACAAGTTAAATGACTTAGACAAACAAGAAAATTACTTATTAGTGCATGTTTCGGCTAAAATGGGTGAAACGTGTGTAATATAGAAGACAAAGTTACTTATTAGCCCAAACGTGTGCTAATAAGTAACTTTGCCGTTTATATTACACCCGTTTCACCCATTTTGACTCATTTTAGTATAACGTGTACATGTTTGGGCTAAAATGGGTCAAAATGGGTTAAATGACCTAAATAATAAATAAAAATAAAAAGACCGGTACTTACGTAATTGACACGAGCCTCGTCCTGCATCCACTCCCCGTTCTTGCAACGCTGGTCGTGATAGCTCTTTATGAGGGACGGGTACTCATGAGTCACGCTCGTCTCAAACTGTATACACACATGCATATAAGATGAAACAAATTAAAAACGACAAATCAAACACCATATATATAAAACAAATATGTAAAATAATCATAATGTGTCTTACGTATCGATGTCGAGATGCGGCCAATGACCGAGATCCATGCCTGTTGTATACCTTATTCTTCTTCCTGTTCTCCTTGTTAATAGCGGCTCTTTGATGTGCTTCTCATCCATGTAGTGCTGGATATGCTTCTCCCACACTAATAGCTCTATGTTTGGTGGAGGGTTCCTAACATAATAAAAAAACAGATAATTAACATATATCAATTACTAACATATTTAAAAAACAACAAAAATATCAAAAACATAAGAATAATAATTTTAAAAAAAAAAAGAAAAAAAAATTACATTTGGATCTCATCGACAGCGCCATACCGACCTTTCTCAAGAAAGTGAGTTGCCTTGAAGGCGCTCTTGTTGTCCCGGTAGCGCTCAACAAAATACTCGTTCATTGCCGTCTGAATTGTCCTCCACCGTTCAGAACGCCTCAAGGGCCACAAATCAAACTTTTTCGAAGCGTGAACCATTTTTTGAAGTACAACCATAAAATAATAAGTATATATAAGAGCAATTTGTAGCCAAATCAAAACTATAACTAATCTACTAAAGGTTTTTGTTCTTTTGGTCTCAAGTATTTCTCTTTCAGATACGAGGGAAATAAAATTTCTATTGGGACTAACACCAATTAAACTCGTAATAAACAAAGCTTGTGAATTTCTTTAATTCCCTTTAAAACCAAACACCAACTAAACAACTTATTCGAGATAAGTAATACAAACGTACAATAAACTAATTCGAAACTAATCACTAACCTTTGTGTCGAATTTATGAAGATAGTCTAACCCACAGTTTGACATTATCTTTTTCCAGCAATCGATTGGTCTTGTTTGCGTTCACAAGATAAAAATGGTAGCATGGCAATTTTGTAATCTTTGAACACAATCCTTCTTCTGCATCAAAACCAACAATTACGATAAGAAAAATATGGGTTTACCTTTTGAAACCTAATAAACCTAACTACATAAGGTTTAACTAGAAGCAATATCAAACTTCAATATGAATCATGAACGTCCAAAAAACACTCTTGATCAAAAACACCATACTCACAGATGATGTCCCAACATTTATAAGAAGAAAATTAACATCTCATACTTTTATTTTCAAAACAACGTCAAAACTCATAGCCCAAAACTATATTAAAAGTACAATTTTCTAACTGCATCACAAACATCAACGTAACGCCTAAAATGATCGATCTACGAAGCAAACAAACAAAGAAAATACATACCATACAACTTACAAGGATCTACCTAAAAAACATCATAAGAAGCGATAACTTAAACAAAACCCTTAATAAAGAATCTGTCAAATAAAAAACTAGCTGGAAAGCTTTGATCTAACAAAAAGAGACACAAACCTGGAAATGTACAAAAAAAACATAAAAACCCTTATTAACTTGAGCAAAAAACATAGAAGGAAACCTTTATAATTTACAGTAGAAGGTGTCTGGTTTATAATTTACAGTAGAAGGTGTCTGGCAGAGAGGAAGAGGATGGATATCAAGAGTGTGGCTGCTGCCTCCTAGTGTGTTATGCAAATGTGAAACATAATAACCCTAATATAAAGGAAGGAGCAAAGGTTTATTAATTAATTAAGAGGCCCAGCCTATATATTACTGTATTTGGTTAGTTTCACTTGCTTGTAACATTTAAGGCCCAACACAGACAAACAGAGACGGAGCCGGGAATCTAAGTTAAGGGGGGCCGAAATTTTTTACTACATGATAGTAACACACGAATAATAGATCGTCAAAATTATGAGTATTCATAAAAGGGCCAAGTTTCATTCGATTTTGTTGTTACAATTGCAATAAGAAACTTGTACATTTCGTTTTGCGCATCTTATTTTTTTTAATATCAAGAAATTAACAAATGGGATAACAAATACTCCTACTTTAGAAATTAAAAGCTTTGTTTTGTCTTCAACCAAATATTTTGAACAACATATTAAAATAGGGTTAACTTTGTCAATTATTAAATGTTAAAGAGGTAATACTAAATTTTTACATCTTAATAGCCCACAAATAAACAAATACGTAGTTGTCTTCCCCATAAAAAAGAAAAACATGTTGATATATATTAAATGTTAGTTGTCTTCCCCATAAAAAAGAAAGAAGCCATATCCTGTTCAAGTGTTCATACCGGAAATTACAAACGCATGTCGGAAAATCGAAAAACATGAACGCATACCGGAAAATCAGACTACAACTACAAAGGTAAGTTTGGCCGGTTGGGGGGGGGGGGGGGGGCGAGCACCCGCCAGCCCCCCCACTGGCTCCGTCTCTGCAGACAAATAATTTCTTAGCAGCATATTGGTATTGTTTAATAATTCTAGTTCATAAAATAAAGAGTCTAGATTTTTGGTATTCTTACAGCATATGAACTTATAACGTTCGAAATTAATATCCTTGAAAATAAAGAATTATAAAGGTTATGACATAACCAAAATTGTCACAAATGAAAATAGAGTGTGCAAACAACATTTTTAATAACTAAATGACTTTCGCAAACATAAGATCACAATACATGCGTTGCAGCTACTAACAAAAACTAAAAAAAAGTATCATGTGGGTGTAAAAATGTTACAAGCATATCAATGAAGCAAAATTTGGAAGTTCATAGCATGTAGTAAAACATCGTTTCTATTATACAACTAAAACCCAATAACTAATCGTTTCTATTATACATCTTATAACCAATATTTAAGTTTACTTTTTCCAGGTTATGATCTTAGGACGTTCGACTTAATTTCAGAATCATGACTTTATATTATACTTAAAACGAGAGAAAATGATCTCGTATACTAAATGCAACAAGTGAGCTTACAAAAAATAAGCTAAAACAAACACTAACTCTTGAAAGATTCTCAACTCAAACTAACAATTCATTAAACATCAACATAAAACATAAGCATACAGGAGCAACAAAGATCAACATGTGCACACATTACTAAACCATGTTATTGTGGGAAACGGTGTACACTTTATTTATGAAATCACAATACAAATAATAAATAACAGAAACTAAATAATAACAGAAAATTAAATAACAGACAGAACGGGGTAGAAGCAGAAGACAGACACTATAGAACGATAATTAAAGAAAAGCAGTAAAGGTCGTGGCAAGAGGCTCGTGTTTAACACGATTCCCTTAAAACAGATTCGTCGTCTGTTTCTCAGGGTACAACTGCCAAAGCTGATGTACAGCCGGACGTGACAAACTTGCTTGAAAATTCATGAAAAGCTGTGCGTTTCTGATTGAACGAATTGCTGGAAACGGCTGCAGTGGAGTTACGTTTTTTCTGTATCTAAAACTGAATAAGGAGGCGTTTATTATATAGGCTAAACCTATCTTGTTCACCAAGACAAGATATCTGCCAATATTAAACTCATCATCCATTTACGTAGACGACATTACACTTCACACAAGACTCTCCCTAACACTGTCAAGTCCTCATAGTCGTGTTCGTTATGGTCATGAACACTAGCCTGGTTCTGCAAGAGCTCTTAGGAATTGCGCCCCACATTTCCCTTTGAAGCGACCCCACGTCTCTCTCACATAGGTGATTTCATCTTGAATCATTAAAAACATATGTTTTGTGATTTCATCTTGAATCATTATGCTTTGTGATTTCATCCTGAATCACTAAAGCCATATGTTTAACCTCTCAACAAGTCACATTTGTTATAGGAATGGACTAGGAAGTTACAATATTTAGTAACTCCCCCACATTGACGTGACTTCCCCCACATTTCTATTATTAGGTTGTTCTATTGAACCCAGATCTTGGGATCTCCAATCAACTGGGTTAGGTTTTCCTTCATAGAAACTCATTCCTTCAAGGGCTTTAGTCCCATTCCTTTAGACGACTTACTAACTAACTCTCTGCTTAAGCCTTTCGTAAGCGGATCCGCGATGTTATCCTTTGACTTCACATAGTCAATTGAGATAACTCCTGTTGAGAGTAGTTGTCGTATCGAATTATGTCGACGACGGATATGTCTAGACTTACCATTATACATTATGCTATGAGCTCTGCCAATTGCCGATTGACTATCACAATGTATACTAATGGCCGTTACCGGTTTAGGCCACCTTGGTATGTCCTCTATGAATTGACGTAGTCATTCCGCCTCTTGTCCGCATTTATCTAACACGATAAATTCTGATTCCATCATGGACTTAGCTATAACAGTTTGCTTGGAAGACTTCCATGATATAGCCGCTCCTCCTAGTGTAAAACACATATCCACTAGTCGATCTAGAATCCTTTATGTCAGATATCCAATTTGCATCACTATATCCTTCGATAACTGCTGGATATCGATCATAATGCAGTCCATAATCACGATTGTATCTCAAATAGTGAAGTACCCTAGTCATAGCTGCCCAATATGCATAGCTTGGGTTACTAGTATACCTACTTAGCCTGCTAACAGCATATGCTAAGTCAGGTCGGGTACCTGTCATTAAGTACATTAACATGCTAATAATTCTTGAATACTCTAATTGGGCAACACCTATGCCTCTATTTTTAGACAGATGCTTACTGGTATCAATTGGAGTTCTAGCTAGGCCGGAATCCCCCGCATTATGAGTATTAAGAATTTTGTCCACATAATGTGCTTGACTTAACACAAGTCCATTTTGAGTTCGTATGTTCTTTATTCCAAGGATCACATCAGCCAAACCCATATCCTTCATGTCAAACTTTGATTTCAACATGTCTTTAGTAGATTTGATCATCTTGTCGTTACTGCCAACGATAAGCATATCATCAACATATAAACACAAGATTACATATCCACTATTAGTGTCTTTGACATAAACACACTTGTCGCATTCATTAATTTTGAATCCACTCTCTAGCATGGCGTGGTCAAATTTTTGATGCCATTGTTTGGGAGCTTGCTTTAAGCCATATAATGACTTAACAAGCCTACAAACGTTTTTCTCTTGTCCAGGAGCCATGAAACCCTCAGGTTGGTTCATGTAGATTTCTTCTTCTAAATCTCCGTTTAGAAATGCCGTTTTCACATCCATTTGATGAACTTCCAAATTTCTTAAAGCGGCAATAGCAAGTATCATCCTAATCGAGGTTATTCGCGTAATAGGCGAATATGTATCAAAGTAATCAAGACCTTCTCGTTGTCTAAATCCTTTGATTACTAATCTTGCTTTATACTTGTCAATGGTGCCATCGACTTTCATCTTCTTCTTGAAGATCCATTTATAGCCTAGTGGTTTACAACCAGGAGGTAAATCAACGAGCTCCCAAGTATGATTTTGTAAAATAGAATCTATTTCACTTTTAATGGCTTCTTTCCATCCCTTCTGAGGAATGAAGTAGGTTCGTTTTCAACCATAAAATAAACAAAATTGGGTCCAAACGATTTCTCGGTTCTTGCCCTTTTGCTTCTTCTAGGTTCAACCTCTTCTTCCTCAGTTTGATCTTGTCTCTCATCTTGGAGATCATTATCATCTCGTTGTCTCTTATCTTGGACAACTTCTTCATCTATTCTAGATAAACTTCCAGTTTCCTTCGTTAAACAAGGAAATATAATTTCAAAGAATGAAGCATTCTTTGATTCCATTAATGTACCCTTTTGTATATCCGGATTTTTCGAATCATGTACAATGAAGCGATAAGCACTGCTATTCTTAGCATATCCGATGAATATACAATCCACAGATTTAGGTCCAATCTTTTGGGCCTTGGGAGTCGGTATAGCTACCTTTGCTAGACACCCCCACACTCGTAAGTACTGATATGATGGTTTTCTTCCCATCCATAATTCATAAGGGGTCTCTTCTTTTTCCTTACGAGGTATCTTATTTAAAAGATAAGTAGCCGTTAGAATGGCTTCCCCCCACATGTCCTGGCTTAGACCAGAACTTATCAACATAGCATTAACCATTTCTTTCAAGGTACGGTTCTTCCTTTCGGAAATAGCGTTCTGCTGAGGTGAATAGGGAGCAGTGAACTCGTGTCTAATTCCATGTTTTGCACATAGATCAGAATGGAGACACATATTCACCTCCTCTATCACTTCGTACCACCTTGGTTTTCTTACTAAGTTGATTCTCAACTTTATTTTTGTATAGAACAAACTTGTCTATAGCTTCATCTTTACTTTTCAGTAAGTAAACGTAGCAATACTTTGTACAATCATCAATAAACGTGATAAAGTACTTATTACCACCTTTTGTGGGTAGTGAATTCAAATCACATATGTCAGTGTGTATCATATCAAGTGGTTCGGTTTTACGTTCAACCGATTTGAAAGATGATCTTGTAAGTTTGGCTTCAACACAAGTTTCACCTTTATAATTTGAGTCAATATGGAAATTAGGTATGCAATTAAATTTAATAAAACGACGCATTGAATTAAAATTTACATGTCCAAGACGGCCATGCCACATATTAGAAGACTCAATCAAGTAAGCAGAAGAATTAATTTTATTGATATCATTCTTAACAACCATTACATTGAGTTTAAACATACCATTCAGGGCATATCCCCTACCAACATACACTTGATTCTTAGAAAGAACAAACTTATGAGACTAAAAAACAAGACAAAAACCAAACTTGTTCAACAGCCAACCAGACACAAGATTCTTGCGAATCTCTGGAACATACAAGACATTAGTCAACTTGAGCTCTTTCTTGGATGTCATCTTCAAGATTACATCTCCTTCGCCCTTGATATCATCAGTTGCAGAGTTACCCATGTACAGCTTATCTCCACTATCAACCATTCTGAAAGAGTGAAACATACTCTTGTCAGCACACACATGACGGGTAGCCCCAGTATCCACCCACCATTCCCTGTTGTTGGAACCTACCAGGTTAACTTCAGAGATCATGGCAATGACATCAGACACCATAGCAATCATGTCCACATATTCATTCACCATATTAGCCTGGCGTGGAGTCACCCGCTTCGGCATCTTACAGTTAGCAGCACGTTGACCTGGCTGGTCACAATTGAAACACACCCCTTGGAACTTCTGTTTCACAATTGCAGATTTAGGAGCAAGGTACTCAGACTTCCCTTTGCCATTCTTGTCATACTTTCCTTTTCCTT
This sequence comes from Chrysanthemum seticuspe, assembly GCA_019973895.1. Taxonomy (NCBI): domain Eukaryota; kingdom Viridiplantae; phylum Streptophyta; class Magnoliopsida; order Asterales; family Asteraceae; genus Chrysanthemum; species Chrysanthemum seticuspe. Next base: position 317,342,953 of record BPTQ01000005.1, read on the forward strand.
TGCCTTTAGCTTTGACATTGAACTTTGAAGATGACGAAGCATGCTCAACCATATTTGCCTTGGCAGAATCCGGCGTATACGTGTTTTTCTGAGCCATCTTGTTGTCCTCTTCATTACGAAGACGAACAACCAAGTCTTCAACACTCATCTCCTTTCGCTTATGCTTCAGGTAGTTCTTGAATTCTACCCAGCTTGGAGGTAAAAGTTTCACTCAAAGTCATTCCCTCAGCATGAATGTCGTGTAGCAAAACCTGCAGATCTTGAACCTGACTCATCACATTCTTTGAATCAACCATCTTGTAATCCAAAAAACGAGCTACCACGAACTTCTTTGTACGAGCATCCTTAGTTTTGTACTTGCGTTCCAATGACTCCCATAATTCTTTGGCAGTCTTGGTCTTGCAGTACACGTTGTACAAATAATCAACCAAACCATTCAGAACATAGTTGTGACACAAAAAGTCTGAATGTTTCCATGCTTCCAAGGCTTGAACAGCCTGTTGATTAGAGGATTGACCTTCTACAGGAGGTTCCACATTAGGCGGGTTCTCTTTTAAGAACCGCGCAAGGTTCAAAGTAGTGAGATAGAAGAACATCTTCTATTGCCACCTCTTGAAATTCTGCCCATTGAATTTCTCTGGTTTCTCAGCATGATTAGCAACTGTGGTAGTGTTAGTCTAATCTTCTATGAACAATCGTATATAACAATAATAAGCACACTGAACTTTTATTTGATATAGATAATCGTTAGTTACAGATTTGGGTTTTATGGGTATTTATAACCCATCAACCGACACAACAAACAGACACAACGTTTCTAAACTATTATAACCGAATAAACAGTTATTTACTTTGTTCTTGTCATTCTAGGACCATATACTTTATACATATACATAAACGACTCTAAATACTTGAATTTCATGTTTGACCTTCATGGATTAGATAAATTAGTATCCAATACTCCTCCCTAATTTATTAATCCATGTCTTCGATATCTTCAAGCTCCATCATCTTTATCTTTGAACTTTGGCTTGTTTCCACTTCCTTTGTCTTGATCTTCAACGCTAAATATGTCTTGAACTTTCTTTTTGGTCTGACTTCTTTCTTCCTTGTCTTTAATTTTATCTCGATCATCTTTGTCACTTTTGTCACTATCTTCCTTCATTTGCTTCATTTCACAATCTTGAAACTCCAACAATTTGTTTCTTGTAGTACTTGTATCACGATCTTCTGGTTCAACTTTCTTGTTGCATGATTTAATGTCTTTCTCAATCTGACTTTCCTTCTGAAATCTTGATGGCGTCTCTTGACGCTTCTTGCATTTTCCCTTGTCAATACTTGGTTCTTCTTCTAAGTGTTTCTCATCTGAAACAACTTCATGGTTCTCTTTCTCAAACAATTCTCCTTTTGATCTTAACTCTTTCATCTCTTTGCTTGTGCAATCTCTCAACTTCTTGAGGTTCTCTAACTCTATCTGCATTTGTTTCTCAAATGCCATTTCTCTATTTCTTATTTTCTTCTCAAACTCTTGTTTTTCAATCTCTAACTCTTGAAGCATTTCAAACTTCCAAAACTCTAATTTACTCTTCAAATCAATTTCTATCTCAGACCGCATATCTTCTAACTTTTCTTTTTGAATTTCATCCTTCTCAATGACAATTCCTTTCCTTCTCGATTATTCCTTTAAGGATGTTATCTCTTTTCCATCGTTACTAGTAACCATCAATAGTGCTGGTTTGTCATCTTCGAACACAAGGTTTGCTTTTTCTTCTCTACGGTTTGGTTTTGGACAATTTGCAGCAAAGTGTCCAAACTCATGACAATTATAACACTCTATTTCTCTAAAGTCTCTCTGTAACACCCCAACCCGACAAGGGTAAAGATATCATAATACGGTTTCATATCAGAACTTTAACTAATGTACAATAGCGGAAGCCTTTACAAAAACTTACAAAAGATAACATAAATAACTTATATTCAAAATAAATCTAAGATCTCTATAGTCAAAGTCTTGCTCTCATCTCTACTCTCAACCCAGATCAGCTATCCCATAAGCTTATCTTGAATGCTTAATACCTGCCGCAGGAAAAGAAAAGTGCGGCTGAGCTTACAAAGCCCAGTGAACGGATATAACGAAACAAAAGCAAAACAAATATACGAATAACAAAATAAAATGAAATAAAGGCAAAGGATCTTTCAGGATTCTGCGGAAGCACAAATATACATAAATCCAAACAACCACATAACAAATAGACACCACACCGCACATTAAAGACCCATACACAAACACATCAGAACAACCAAACACATAGCATATCAAAATAACAGATTACGTATAAGCCAAACGGAAAGTCTCAAAACTAACGGAAACAGTTTCTAGCAAAATAAACATGGCATTCATACAAAACAATTAATCAACATTTAAAGCACTTAATTCAATATAGCAGCAGCGGAAATAACAGTCCAAATCATGGCAGTCTCACAAACAAATAGAAACATAGCAGACAAAACTATAATTAAAAGAACCAAACAAAACATAGCATAACCATTAGCAATTATCAAACAACTATCATAAGCTAAACCAGTTCTCAGATCAAATCCTAACATCAGCAGAGTTCAGACATGGCAGATCACATAGGCAATAAAACACTAACATATAAGCAAAGTTCCCAAAATTAACTGATCAAACTATACATACTAAACTTATAGAATACTCACTATTACACTAACACATTCATCCCACAGTCCAAAGAATTCACATAACAATAAACTAACATGACATCAGATTTCAGCATACGAATCATACTTAAAACATATTAATCAGCTCTTAGCATAGCAGACGGTAGTCACATAAGCATACAAAAGCATAAACACATATAATAGCATATAATACGCCTTGCACATAATCATAAGCCTTTAACATACCAAAACATAATCAGAATACTTATCATACAATTAGCCAATACAGATTTAGTTAACTACCTCGAGCCCAGAACATATCATATCAAAATCATCATACATATGCATGAATCATCTTAGCAAATAATTTGGAGTAGCTAGCTCCCAGAAGTTGTGAAGACAAAATTTGATCGGGTCCGAACAGTCAAGTCAAACAGACTAGAAACTGCTCAGACACAAATGCAATGAAGATCAGAGAATATAGGGGATTCCCGGGTCGTTATGTCCCACGGAGACTCAATGGTGTGTTAAACACATGATCAGACGATAGGATGATCACTAATGATAGCGATCAGAAAAGATTTGAAAAGGATAATTACACTACAGAAAAAGTTATAAAATAAAAGCGACTTAAATGCAAATTAAGAAAATTAAAAAGATAAAAGATATTAAATAAACGCTATCACTATTTTTAAAGTGATGAACGTTTAAAACTTAAAACTAAAAACTTACGTTTAAATAGAAATAACGTAAACGTACTAAATAAAAAGTGAAACTTATACAATATAAATCCTAAAAATATGAAAAATACATTTTTACAAACCTAATGATAAAAGAAAATTTATAGAAAAGGAAAATTATTTTTATAACTATTTATGTAATTATTATTAATTAAAAACTAATTATTAAGTATTTAAAATGCACTAAAATAGAAGAAAATGCAAAATTAACCTAGAAAAATGAAATTATAACTTGGAAAAATCTAAAACATGATAAAACTAATTTTAAAACTGAAAATATATTTTTTAGACTTTTTATATATTTATTATTAATTTAAAACTATTTAAAACTAATTAAAATTATTAAAAATACCAAATAAAAGGAGAAAAATAGGGAAAAATACTTTTTAAGCTTTTTACATTTATCTAAACTTAAGAAAAATAGAAAAATTATTTTTTTGAAGCTTTTCTTAATTATTTGTATTAAAAGCTAATTAAAAATACTTAAAAACTAGTTTAAATTAATAAAAATAGCAAATGAACTTGGAAAAATATGAAAATTTCAGGAAAAGTCCTAAATAATATGAGGAAGCAAGGAAAATTAGAAAAACAGGGGCTTGTGTGTGAGAAACAGAAGCTGAAGTGAAATAGCTTATGAAATAAGCACTAGGATAAGCCAAAATAAGGACCAACAAGCACCAAACTGATATGGAAGGTCTAATATGCTAAAATAACCAAAAAGCAACACAAATCAACAAGCTACAGCTACTGAATATCAAGATGCAATGATTTGGTGTTAATGAGCTTATTGCCAAAAACAGTGAAAGGGGGACCCTTTTGCAGCCACCAAATAAGCAACCAAATAAGCTAGATGTTAAAAACAAATTATGTGGACCTAAGGTTGACCTGGGAGACTAGCTAAATCCCAAATCTCAGACTTGGACAAGCTCAAAGGAGCCCTGTGCACCAGCTGCAATAACTGAGAAAATCTCAGTGTTAGCTGAGACAGTGAGCAGGGCAACTAGACCCATGTTCACAAGCCTGTAAAGAGCTTAAAGAAAATTTGTAAAATTTTACAAAAATACAGATAAGAAAGAGGACCAGATGAAGTTTCTAAAACACCAAGTCTCACTGAGTTTTACCCACAAATGAATCAAGGAAAAATCCTTGTATTTGGCTCAAAAACAGACTTTTGGGTTTTTTGACTTTTGATGAAAAACTTGGAAAGTTGACTAAAATGGATTTTGATCATGATTTAAAGACTGGAAATGAAATATTATGATGAAATGAGACTAATGAAAGCAAGATTTATGGACTTGAAACACAAAATAAGAATTTTGAGTTTGTAAAAACTCAACAGTTAACTGCCAAGACAGTTAAGGTGTAAATTTGACTTATGAGCTATGCAAGCACAAGAAATTGACTCAAATGAGTTCAATAGGACTAAACAAGCATGACCAAACAGAAATTAACCACTGAGCTATCCTCTAGCATGATTAACAGAGCAAAACCAAACACCCCTTAAACAAACTAATAAGCAATTAAAACTAAGCTAACTGCTAAACTAGCCTATGCAGACATTCAAACTGAGTTTAATCAACTTAATTAACACTAAATCAATAGGAGGAAACTAATTTAAACCACAGGCACAAGTTCAAGTACAATGTACAAAATGGAATGAAAATGAAAAATGAACTACAAACTCACGGATGTCCAACTGCTTTGTAGGCTAGGACCAGAACCCAAGACTACACTATATTAAGCTATTCCAACCCACATCCAACTCTGCAACTCCCAAATTCCATGCTCAAATCCAAATGGGCTTAGACAGTTGACTTTCGTTGACTAATTCACAAAGTTAATTGAAACTTAATTGTGAGCTTACACAAAGATTTTAAAGGGTTTGACTAACTTGTTTGAGCTTCAAAACAAGCTACTGCAAGCTTATACATAAGAAATTTAGATTGAAACTTTCAACAGTATCATGAAACATTAAACTTAATTAAAACTTGAGATTGATGATTAAAAGTGAAATACAATGATATAATAACTAAAGTTCAATACATTTAAAGCTTTAAATTACATTTTAGATCACTAAGTAAGTTAACTAAAAGAAAACGACATATATGAAAAAGTAAAAACTAACTAACTCCCTTCTAGCCATCCTCTTTCCTCTTTTTATATTCCAAGCTTCTCTCACATGCACTCTGAATGAATCCCACTTGAATTTGCAGCCATAGGATCACTAGATGAAATTTTAGCCGTAGATTAGTTTTGGCGGGAAAAGCTTTTTGACAGTTGTTGGGATTGAGTGTTAAGAGTTTAGGATCATTAAATGTTTCTTGGATTTGTGTTGAGGTGGGGGGGACAATGAGAGTGATATGGTGAGGAGGGGGGTTGTGGTGTGTGGAGTGAACAGGGAGCAGTTGGGAGGGATGAAGAAAAACGCGCCAAGTGGGTGATGGTTTGACTGGGATGGGTTGACCAGGGAAGAGTTAATAATAGGGGGGTTCACAATTGCTTTTGACAGGGGGTCAAATGGTAAGCAAGGGTTCAAAATTGGTTTAAAGAGTTATAAAACACAAGGGACCATTGTTGTCAATTCTGAAAATACAAGGACCATAACTGCCAATACTTCAAAGTTGATACAAGGGCTGAAAATGACAATCATAAAAAGTACAGGGACCAAATTTGTCATTATCCAATTTTCCAGGGGCCATTTCTGCCAATTTTGAAAGTTGAAGGACTAAACTTGTAATTTCTCAAACTTTTGATAATTTTTCACCAAAGGACTAAATTTGACAAGTTTTGATTTTAAAAGGACCTTTGGTGACTTTTCTTTTGAAATTCTGTACCAGGGACTGTTTTTGACAATTTTTGAAACTTGGGGGACTAAAACTGCAATTTTTGCAAATTTGATACGTTTTTCATCTGATTTTGATATTTTAGCATTTAAAACACATAAAACACTGATTTGTGATATTTTGATCATTTTGATGTGTTTCTGATTGTTTTCAGATGATTTTGCAGTTTATATTACACAAAAATGATGAGTATTTACACACTCATCAACGCGTATTGCACACGACATCATTCACCATGTTAGGAATTAGAAATTCCCGGTATTAAAGAGTCGGTCACCTCAAGTATATGTAATCGTTAGAAAGCTCGTAGTCGTAGTTCTTTTAAGTTATGTAGTAATTTAGTTTAGTAACACCGTGGAGGACGGACGGGTCTTTACCCACTGTATGCCTGATCCACAGCCCAAAGTGTGGCGAGTTATGTAAGACTATAAATACTCTCTACCTTCCAAGGTAGAGAGTTGGAGCTCATAATAATATCTTTCACTTTCTCTCACTAAGTTCCCTAAACCTCTAACTTTCTCTCTCTAGAATTCCATCTTATTCGCCACCTTGTGTTATGGTTTGATGTGTATGTGAAAAGTTATATCATACAATTGGTATCAAGAGCCATGGTTAGATCATATCTTGCACATCTTTGGATTTATAGTGGTTTTTAGGTGGTTTTTGAGTTTGAAAAAGTTTAGTGGTTTTTGCATCATTTGGTTGATTTCTTGTGTTAAAGTTTGAATTTTGTTGGTACTTTTATGTTTAGAATCATCAAAAGTGTTTAGGTTTTCATTTGGTAAGCTTGAATCATCTTGGTTGGGTTGTTTTTGGATTGAAAAGTGAAGGTTATTTGGTTTTTCAAGCTAGCGAATTAGCTCTCGGACTTGTTTTCTTGGTAGCGACTTACAGTTATAAAATCTAGCGAGTTAGAGCTAGCGAGTTAAAGTACAAGTAGTGGAATCTCCACTACGGTTAGCGACTTGTGGTAGCGACTTAGTCTGTAGCGAGTTGCTCTTTAGCGACTTGCATATCTAGCGACTTGTGTAGCGAATTACTGCACAAATTTGGCTAGCGACTTAGTCTGTGGCGAGTTACTACTTAGCGACTTGCTTTTCTGTTGGCGACTTGGGACTCTAGCGACTTAGACGTGTAGCGAGTTAAGGGTTAGCGACTTAGTGCACTAATTTCTAGCGACTTAGTGCATTATTTGGTAGCGAGTTAGCACTTTATCATCTAGCAACTTGAGTGATTGTTTACGGTTTTCTCTTGATTTAGTAAAATCCCGTGAAAGAATCTATTTCCCGGTTTAATCATAGAGTTATAAAATCCCGTATAATCTGTTAACATGTCTACCAACATTCCCACTGTTCCCACTGTCATCTCCACTGTTGCCGAGGATGTTCAAGCAGCTGGCTCAGATACTCGTCCACCAATGCTTGACAGAACTGACTACGATTCTTGGGCTCAACGAATCAGATTGTATTGCCTTGGAAAGGAAAATGGTGTAAACATTCTCAAATCCATTGATGAAGGACCATATCGGGTTGAAACGACTAGAGACATACTTGATACTAATGAAGATGGTACTCCTATCTACGGAATGGACAGACCTAAGATGTACAATGAGCTTGATAATGAGGAGAAAAAGAGATTCGATGCAGATATCAGGGCTTCAAACATTGTTCTGCAAGGTCTTCCTAAAGACATCTACAAGCTGATCAATCATAACACTGATGCAAAGGCTGTTTGGGATAACGTTAAGATGCTTCTCTCAGGCTCAGAATTAACTATGGAAGACAGGGAATCCCAACTCTATGATGAATTTGAGCACTTCAAGATGAAACCAGATGAGAGTGTCTATAAGTACTATGTGAGATTTCATAAGTTAGTGAATGACATGAGGAATATCAAGATGACTATGCCTAACATTCAGTTGAACTCAAAATTTGTGAACAACATGAATCCCGAATGGCACAAGTTTGTTACCGCTGTGAAGCTCACTAAAGGATTGAAGAACACAAACTATGAGCAACTCTATGCCTTCCTCCTTCAGAATGAAAGACATGCCATGTTTGAAAAATTGATTCTCAATCAGTTCAAAACTAACCCAGGAGAGACAAGCTCGTCTAATGATTCAACTGCCTTCTACTCAAACATTGGAATCACAACCAAAGCATCACAAGTCATACCCTTGGGTAATGGTAATCACAAACTCATCCCTGATCCTCAGTTCAAACAAGCTGATGCTGATGCACACGTGGGTAACATCATTAATCAACTTGCTCTTCTCATTAGTCAAAACATGAATTCTCTTCCACAAACCAACAACAACCTCAGAACTGCATCTAACCCACATAATCAAGCCACTGTTAAAGATGGAAGGATCGTGGTGCAACCAGTTCAGGAAAGACAGTATGAACAGGGACGAGGTGGAGCTGGGAGAGGTTATGTTGGAAACCAGAATCGAGGAAGGAATGGTAACCCAGGTCAAGCTAAGCCAATCAAATGCTTTAACTGTGGTGGTGAGGGACACTTTGCAAGGAATTGCACATCTCCAAAGCGTCCACAAAATGCCGAATACTTCAGAGATAAGATGTTGCTGGCTCAAGCTCAGGACAATGGTGCTACTTTGAATGAAGAGGAACTGCTGTTTCTTGCTGAAGGCAATGCCAAGACCTATGATGCAGATGTAGATGAGCAGCCCATTCAGGAGATAGGTCACAATCATCAAAATGCCTTTCAAGTCGGTGACTGCGATGCTTACGACTCTGATGTGGATGATGGACCTACTGCACACACAATATTTATGGCTAGCATCTCTCCCATGGTGTCTCCCAAGGTCACTTCTTCACCACAAGCTGGCCCATCAAAGGACAAACTCATCTCTGAGGTATTAAAGCTATATGATGATGCTGATGTGCAACAGATGCATGACAAAGTACAACCAACCGAAACTTTTGAATCAAATATTGAAAATACGGGTAATATCAATATTGTCCCATATGATCAATACGTGAAACAAAGTGAAAGTGAAGCTGTACCTAGTGATGCATCTTCTGCAGTCAACAATGACTATGTCTTTGATGAATACACTGCATGTGCTCCTGATGATTCCATTATCTCTGAACTTAATGCCTATAAGGAACGTGTTGCCATTTATGAACAACGTGCAAAATTTGAGTTGACCACTCGTGAGCAGAAAATGGATGACCAAGTGCGTACAGTAATTAGAAAAAGTAATTTTAGAGAAGAAGTATTGAAACAAGAATTAAATTCTTTGCAAGAAAAACTCTCTAAAACAGCTAAGCAAAAACAAGAACTTCAAGAAAACGTGAAAATGCTTAAGCAAGAATTCAATGCAAAGGAATCAAAACTCTTGAGAGATTTTTCTAATCTGAAAACTTTGAAAAACAAACTTGAAAACAAGTTGTACATACAAGGAAACACCATTCAGACTGCTCACATGGTCACCAAACATCGAGTCTTAAGCGATAAGCATAGCATTCCCCTTGTTGAGGAACCAAATCCAGAGGTAATCAAAAAGGCTAGAAATGCTCATAAGGTGATTTATGATGGTAATGAAATTCTTAAGCCTAGGCAGAAACCTAGTTGCGTTGAGTGCACTGAGGAAGACAATAAATCAGATGAAGTCACTAGGGAAAGGATGAACAAAAAACTAGATGACCCTAAATGCAAAGAAAAAAAAATAATTATCTCTCCTCACGATTACAAAAAGGAAAACTGGATTGCATTAAACAAGTTTAAGCCTCAGACTCTGTTGACTCCCGAACAAGTCTTCTGGAAAATGGATTTAGATAAGCAGAAAGCCGAAAATATTGTAGAAACAAACCCTCCCCTTCGGAAAATGCCTAGAGCAACTGTGTATCCTCCTAATACACCTATGCATCTTGTACCTAGAACAATTGCCACTAAAAGCAAGACATTAATTAGCCAATACGTTATATTCCAACTATTTGTTGATTTTGAAAAAACTTGCAAGAAAAGGATCACTCCCACTGGTATAACTGAAGGTGAAAGAGGTTTTGAACAAATGAAAGAATGTTATTTAACTGAGGTCATGCCTTTCTTTAAACTTCTAAAAGATCACTTTGAGAGTATTAAAAAGGGGTAGAAGCTGATATTAAGGGTATGGAAAAGGAATTTGATGCAATGGTTGCTGAAGTTAGTGATTATGAGCGTGCACTAAAATATAATGAGATTGAGAGAAAGAACTTGCATACATTAAATGAGAATCTTATTACTGAATGTGTTGCTCAAGATGTGTTTTTCACTGCTTCAAATTGCTCCATTAATGCTTCAAAATTTCATGAATTATCTGTGGCCCTGAAAGTCTCCCATGATCGTGTCATTGAGCTTGAAAAAACTAATTCTAAACTAAACGAGAAAATTGAACTGGATGATCACGACACGTTGGTTAAACACTTTTCTAAACTAGAAGTTGAGTATTTTAATTTACAACTAAAATATCAACATCTCAAAGAAAATGTCAAAACTTCAAATATCAAGACATCTTCAGATGCTCCAGAGTTTGATGCAGTTTTTCAAATTAACAAACGTGATGAACAGATTCAAGCTCAGTCTAACACGATCAGAAAGTTGAAGGCCCAAATCTCTCAATTAAAGGGTCAAACGAACAATATGACAGGCTCCCAAATGCCTCCCTCTTTAGATTCTCAGAATTCTCAAACGTTTCATCTTCAAAACCTAGTAAATGCTTTACAAAAGGAAAACGAAAGTTTTCTAGAAGAAAATGAAAAGGTTAAACGTCATTTCAATGAGTTGTTTGAATCAATTAAAGTCACTCGTAACAAAAACAACGAACAAATAACTTCATTGCAAAAGGAAATTGAGAATCTGAAAAGTCAGGTAAAAGGGAAAATGCCAATGATCAATGAGGAGAATGTTGTATCTAAGGTTCACTCTGGGAATAAATCTACTTTATCTGTGACATATGTCCCCCCTCACCTAAGGAACAACAAACTTGCCATTCAAACATATTTCTCATACCTTAAGGATTGCTTAGAATGCCTGCGTGAGATTGTTGAAGAGGATAAGCTAGAGAAACCTCATGATAATGCAATTGGACATGCATGCTTATATGCCAAACGATCTCAAGAAATCTTAGAATGTTTGATCACTATATGCCCAAAGACATTAGGTGAGAGAGTTAACCCCTTGATTCCATGCTCAATGCCTAAGGCCAAACATGACATGCACTCGATTCCCAATGGTTTGAATGTGAGGAGTAGTGCACCAGTGAGTAGTTCAGATTTTAGATCTGTCAATACTAGGAAAGTGAACTCAAATGTGCCTTCTAGGAGTACTAATCTCAGTACCTCTAATGTTAAGAAAGTGAACCATAGTGCACCTGCATGTAGTTCAGATCCCAGCACATCCAAACAGGTGGTGCAAAGAGTAGTAAAACAAACTAATGTTCCCATTCCCTCTACAGGAGTAATCAGTGACATTAAAGGGAGCAGGTCAAAGTCTCAAGACAATACAAGGAATGATAGGACCTCTCAAGCTAAAAATGTGCACTGGAAGAGAGTAGAAGAACAATCTAGGAACCTTAAGTTTGAATCGAATAAAACGAATCGTGTTGATTCTAGTATTAGCCATAAGCGTACTGTAATTAATTCGAATTCTGATGCTATTTGCAAACCTTGTACTGATGATTGCTTGAATTCTGTTTCTAATCATGAATGTGATGTTAATGTTCTGCCTAATGATGTTAATTGTCCAGTTAATGTTGTTAATGCTAAAATTCATGCTAAAAAGGCTAAAAGGCAAAAGCGAAAGAGAGTTAGAAAACAATGGAAACCCACAGGAAGAACATTCAGCAGAATAGGCTTTTATTGGATACCTGTTGGTCATAAGACTAAGCAGATAATGCCCACTAGAAAATGGATGCCTACTGGTAGAACTATTCCCTTAAGAAGTGGTCACACTGTAAATAGGACTAATACAGACACTAGTATTGCATCTATTCACAATGATTCCCCTACTTCACTGTCTGATATGAATGCTTCTATTTCTGATGTGGGTGGTCCAACTGTTGCTACTAACCAAATGGAACCCATTCTTGCATGGGGGTCCCAAATATCCAGTTATCCATTCTTGTCTGTGTTCAACTGCAGATCGTTCAAATCGTTCTGTGGTACCTGGACTCAGGCTGTTCCAAGCATATGACTGGAGACCGGTCACGGCTCATGAACTTCGTGAGCAAATTCATCGGGACTGTTAGATTTGGTAATGATCATTTCGGTGCTATTATGGGTTATGGAGATTATGTTGTTGGTGATAGTGTCATCTCCAGAGTGTATTATGTGGAAGGTTTAGGTCATAATCTGTTCTCTGTTGGTCAATTCTGTGATTCTGATCTAGAAGTGGCCTTCAGAAAACATACCTGCTTTGTTAGAGATCTAAATGGTAAGGAACTGTTGAAAGGAACTCGTGGCTCAAACCTTTACACTATCTCTATCGATGACATGATGAGAGCTTCACCAATCTGCTTGTTATCAAAGGCTTCAAAAACAAAGTCATGGCTATGGCATCGTCGTCTCAATCACTTGAACTTCGGCACCATCAACGATCTTTCCAGAAAGGACTTAGTTGTAGGTTTACCTAGACTAAAGTATGAAAAGGATCATCTTTGTTCAGCATGTCAATTGGGAAAAAGCAAGAAGTATGCCCATAAACCCAAACCTACTAACTCTGTCACAGAAGTTCTTCATATGATTCATATGGATTTATGTGGACCAATGAGGGTGCAGAATATCTTTGGGAAGAAATATGTGTTAGTTGTGGTTGATGATTATTCTAGATTCACCTGGGTCAAGTTCTTAAGGACAAAGGATGAAACTCCTGATATCATCATCAAACTCATCAAACAGCTGCAGGTTAGACTAAACAAAACTGTCAGAATTATCAGAACAGACAATGGAACTGAGTTTGTCAACAAACAACTTAGTGAATTCTATGAAAGCGTTGGAATCAGCCATCAAAGAAGTGTTCCACGAACCCCTCAACAGAACGGTGTAGTTGAAAGACGAAATCGTACTCTTGTTGAAGCTGCCAGAACAATGCTGATCTACTCAAAGGTTCCAATGTTTCTCTGGGCTGAAGCAATTGCCACTGCATGCTACACACAAAATCGTTCCCTGATTCACACCAGTCATGGAAAAACTCCATACGAACTTGTCCACAACAGGAAACCTAATCTATCTTTCCTTCGTGTGTTTGGTGCCTTGTGCTATCCAACTAATGAGGGTCAAGACTTGGGTAAACTTAGAGCTAAAGCTGACATTGGAGTATTTGTAGGATATGCACCCAACAAAAAGGGATACCGAATCTACAACAAAAGAACCCGAAATATCATGGAAACAATTCACGTTACGTTTGATGAGCTGACCGGTCAAATGGCTCCTGGACACTCCAGCTCAGGACCCGCACTTCAAAACAGTCCTATTGGTTCATCTCTTGTTCCAAACTCCTCTCAAGAAACTCCATATGTACCTCCATCTGAAGATGATGTAAAGAAACTGTTTGATCCCATGTTTGATGAACTGTATGAGTCTACTACTAATGAGGTGCTGATCCCTACAACAGAGGATGCTCATATTCCAGTGAATGAAGTCAATTCATCAGTCTCTATATCTGTAAGTCAAGAAGCACCTGCTGCTGATCCTTCAGTCTCATCAACAAATCATCTCTCTTCAAATGTACATCATGGAAATGTTTCTGGCACCAATGATGAAGTTAATCCCTTTGCAACTCCTGAAGATGCTCCATTTGAAAACATATTTGCTACTCCTGTATCATCATCAGAACCATCGTCTTCAGGAGACATCGACTCAGCTACTTCAGTTCCTCAACAAATGCCACATGAACACCTCAGAAAATGGACTCACGATCATCCATTAGACAACATCATTGGAAATCCCTCTCGTCCTGTATCAACCCGGAAGCAACTCGCAACCGATGCCTTATGGTGCTTCTTCAACTCCGTACTATCTAAGATCGAACCAAAAGACGTTAAAACTGCCATGAATGAAGATAGCTGGTTCAATGCTATGCAAGATGAAATTCATGAGTTTGATCGTCTTGATGTATGGGAGTTAGTACCTGCTCCAGACTGTGCTATGATTATAGCTCTAAAATGGATCTTCAAAGTAAAACTTGATGAGCATGGTGATGTGTTGAAAAACAAGGCTCGATTGGTTGCTAAAGGATATCGTCAAGAGGAGGGTATAGACTTTGAAGAATCATTTGCTCCAGTTGCTCGAATCGAGGCAATCAGAATCTTTTTGGCTAATGCTGCAAGTAAGAACATGGTGGTATATCAGATGGATGTAAAGACGGCATTTCTGAACGGAGATCTTAAAGAAGTCGTCTACGTCAGCCAACCTGAAGGATTTGTGAATCAAGAGCATCCTACTCACGTTTATCGTTTGAAGAAGGCTCTTTACGGTTTAAAGCAAGCTCCAAGGGCTTGGTATGATACACTCTCAAAGTTTCTTCTTTCAACCGGATTCAGCAAAGGAGCAGTTGATCCTACATTGTTCACCAGGAAGTCAGGCAAACATTTAACTCATGTTCAAATTTATGTTGATGATATTATTTTTGCCTCGACTGACCCAATGGAATGTGATCGTTTTTCTAATGAAATGAGTTCAAAGTTTCAAATGTCAATGATGGGACAAATGTCATTTTTCTTGGGATTACAAATTTCACAAAGTCCCGGAGGCATTTTCATAAATCAATCTAAATATGCAACAGAGATTTTAAAGAAATTTGGATTTGATTCAAGTGACCCTGTTGACACCCCCATGATTGACCGAACCAAACTAGATGAGGACCTCTCAGGGATCATGATTGACCAAACGAAATATAGGAGTATGATTGGATCCCTGATGTATCTCACTGCTAGTAGACCAGACATCTTATTCTCTGTGTGCATGTGTGCTAGATACCAGGCTAAGCCTACTAAAAAGCACCTTGAAGCAGTTAAACGGGTCTTTCGGTATCTCCAAGGAACCATTAATATGGGACTATGGTACCCGAAGGACACCGGTATGTCACTAACGGCCTATGCAGATGCCGATCATGCAGGTTGTCAAGATACTCGTCGAAGTACGTCTGGAGGTGCTCAGTTTTTGGGTGATAAGCTTGTGAGCTGGTCTTCAAAGAAGCAAATGAGTACTTCTATTTCCTCTACAGAGGCTGAATACATAGCCATGTCATCTTGTTGTGCTCAAATCTTATGGATGAGATCTCAATTATCTGACTATGGCTTTGATTTCAACAAAATCCCTCTGTACTGTGATAATAAAAGTGCTATTGCTCTCTCATGCAACAACGTTCAACACTCAAGAGCAAAGCATATCGACATTCGACATCATTTCATCAGGGAACAAGTGGAAAAAGGTGTAGTGGAACTATATTTTGTGAGGTCTGAATATCAGTTAGCGGACATCTTCACCAAAGCTCTTCCAAGAGAACGTTTTGAGTTTATTCTTCCACGTCTTGGTTTGAAAAGCCTTCAACCAGAAACTCTCAAACGTCTTCAGGAGGAAGACGAGGAGTAAAGGTCTTTCTTCATCTATCTCTTGTAAATATTTTTTCGAAAATCAAAATACAAAATTTGAAAAATTCGAAAAATCTTCAAAAAAAAAAAAAAAAAAAAAAAAAAAATTGTCTTTTTGTTATGTTTCTCTCGATTCGATAATATCTACGGTCTTGATGTTGTCATTCAAAAAATGTCACGGGACTTTAGATGTTGTTCGAATTTTTATTAAAAAAAAAAAAAAAAAAAATTTTCAAAAAAATCAAAAAAATATTTTTGGGAGAAAGAGAAAAAAAAAAAAAAAAAAAAAAAAAAAAAAAAAAAAAAAATGGTTTATTGTCATCTTCAGGCAATAACCCGGTTTTAAAGAAAGAACAGAGCCATATCTTTCCAAGTTTTCAAATCTTATGCTCTGATTCTATAAACTCCTATCTGCTGAAAACTAAATGCTTTGAAAAATAACTCAATCTCTATTTTTGATAATCATAAGGACTTATTTGTCAAAATCTCTATCTCTCAATCAACAACCTACGTCATTGATTGAGGGGGAGAATGATTTCAATTAAATTAAAAAGTTATTTGGCATTAAAATTGTTTTCAAAAGATATACATGCATGTTTTATAAATGGAGTTTAAAGTCTTAAAATCCGATCCTTATCAGTTCAAACGCTTTCACAAAC
This sequence comes from Chrysanthemum seticuspe, assembly GCA_019973895.1. Classification (NCBI taxonomy): domain Eukaryota; kingdom Viridiplantae; phylum Streptophyta; class Magnoliopsida; order Asterales; family Asteraceae; genus Chrysanthemum; species Chrysanthemum seticuspe. Next base: position 317,359,466 of record BPTQ01000005.1, read on the forward strand.
AAGTCACAATTCTCCCTAAAAGCTTTCAAAATCAATTTAAATCTATACGAGATCACAAATCTCAAATGATTTGATAATTGTGATCGGGGGAGAATGTGTGATTTAAATTAGATTTAAACTGATATTAAGGTAAATGGTTTCACATGAATGAACATGCTGTCCCTCCCACATGTGACAAACGATTTCAATTTTTCAATGCACATGTTGAGGGGGAGCACCTATCTTAAACCTATGATTTGAAACGTGATCATTTATCCCAATGTGCAGGTTCCCTCTAGTATGTGCAAAACTCTTTTCAAACCTCAAGGCACATATTGAGGGGGAGCAAAATTCATGGAAACCTCATCCTTCCCGGAAATGTTATACCCACTTGATCTGTTGAGGGAAGTGATGTTGATATCTTTTAGAAAATTGTAATCAAAGAAGTTAATTCTTTCTCTTGCCTCCATGTGCTTAACATTTCTCAAATACTTGATGCACATGTTGAGGGGGAGTTCTCGTTCTAAAAATATCAAAAACAATTCAGGTACAAAATGCCTTGATAATATATCACAAGTATCTGAATTGATTTTCAAATGGTTTTCAATTGGATCCAATGGCAGATGAACAATACCAAATTGACCGACCAACTTTACTTTATGTACGGTGATATAAGGATGATAAGGTTAGGTATTGGTTCCCATGATCCGCCAGAACCGGAGGGATCTACCCAGGGACAATCCACTAGTTAGTGTAGAAGTCCTTAGGTATGATGATAAAAGGAGAAAAGTGAGATATGGGAAGAGTGCAGACTAAGACTGAGCTAGTACTGGAATAAACCCAACAAGGTAATAGCTATGAAGTCTCGGTAAGCACTGAAGGGGTTGAAGAATTAAAAAGAATTGAATGAAAATAGGGTGAAAACAAATAGCCCTCCATTAATTCAACCTTAGGGCAGAAACCGGGTTCACTTCATATGCTACTGATGGTAACATCGGTATTGAAGACAAGACGTCATGGACCCAGTGACGCACTGCACTTCAACTTTCCAAACCACTCAAGTTCCTCTTAAAAGGGCTTGTTTCATTCTCACGGGGAACCGACATTATCTATCGACTTTCTCTTAGAGATGGTTGATATTGAAGAAGGAGACCCTCTCCCTAGTCTCCGTTATAGGATCCAAATATGCACAAAGTGAGTCTAGAGCCACGAGATCATCAATTAATCTCACTAGGACACTTTCAATGAAGACTCTCTGTTTCACACAATGTGGAAAGAGAGATTATATCTTGAGTCCTACGCATTATCCTTGTGGTATTGCCAGAACATCTGAGTGAAGTGTTTACACTTTCACAATGAAGATGGAAAGCCTTCTAGAGCCAACATCAAACAAGCTCCTGGTAGGTGGCATGTGAGATCTATTATATGGATCAACCATGTGACAACTGAACAGAAACAATGGGGCGATTCATTTTCTTGAATCAATCCTGGTTCAGGTTAGGGATTGACGGATACCTTTGAAAAACCGGTCTTTGTGCTTATAAACTCTTTTCTTTAGCACATCGACCGTGTACTCAGTCTTCAAACCAAAAGGTATTTTTATGATTGATAATTGATTTTCAATAAAACCTTCGTTGTATTGCAAAAACAATTTCTATTGAGCAATACACGATTGTTTTTCAAATCTCTTTTCATCAATCAGTGAACTTAAAAGTCGCTGGTTCACTCACTCCGTGTTGTCTTCTTTGAGACGTTCCGGTTTGAGAACAGCTAGAACAGCTGCGAAACCCTGTCAAGGAGATTCTTAGGAATCCTACCTGATCACAAGCAATACTTGTACTGATCAACGGGGAACCGTGGGCCGTGTACCTCAATTCAACGAAAGTGATCAAAGACACTTTCGTGCGATTTGTTGCTAACTGTTGTATGCAGGTACGCCCGACGTTTGCAGCTGATCAGAATGAAGCGGTCAATCCACAGCCGCATGCTCACTTAACACATTCATCTCAAAAGAAATCATGATTAGTGCATCAATGACTCTGATATTTTCACTCCATGTTTCTGCTACGCTGCTGCCAATATCATGATTCAACAAATGCTTCCGCTACTCTGATGAGAAGATATCATGATCCAGAATGTGAGCATGTCGGTCCCAAAGTCACAACACCACAATGGATGTCTCAGAGATTTTTGATTGCCGATGATCTCCAAAGATGGCTCAAACTCATCATCACGCGGATCAGAAAAAGACCTCCACTTGGAATAACCAAACATGCATTGTGAAGAATCAATGACTACGAGCTTAGGAGCAAAGGAATACATCAAGAATGCAAGATCAATTGTTAAATGTCATATCTATTTGTATTCAATGTAATTTTGGTATATTATTGAGGTGACCTCCCTTAGGGGGAGATTGTTAGGAATTAGAAATTCCCGGTATTAAAGAGTCGGTCACCTCAAGTATATGTAATCGTTAGAAAGCTCGTAGTCGTAGTTCTTTTAAGTTATGTAGTAATTTAGTTTAGTAACACCGTGGAGGACGGACGGGTCTTTACCCACTGTATGCCTGATCCACAGCCCAAAGTGTGGCGAGTTATGTAAGACTATAAATACTCTCTACCTTCCAAGGTAGAGAGTTGGAGCTCATAATAATATCTTTCACTTTCTCTCACTAAGTTCCCTAAACCTCTAACTTTCTCTCTCTAGAATTCCATCTTATTCGCCACCTTGTGTTATGGTTTGATGTGTATGTGAAAAGTTATATCATACACACCAGACAAATCATATCGGATAACAGATCAGATCTAGGATGCATCCATACGCCCCACAGACAGATATTGGCCATAACATATACTTGAGCTCATAACAGATACAGATAAGGGACGTGGCAGAACATCACTCTACTGCCCTAGAGTCATATCAGAGGTGCATCACTGATACGGACATGGAACCCCCATGACTAGTGAAATATTGGCTCGGGTGTCAAACTAACTTAGGTCAAACAAATTGTCATAAATGACACAGATCATGCTTCATCTTAAAGATTTCATATAACTTATCAGATAACATCTTATCATAAGGTTCATATTCAAATATAGTACGGTTCAACAATTACATATATCAAAGTCTTCCTAATCATAAAGTTCACATCAGATATTGCATAGTTCACTAGATCATAAGTTCAGACAAGTAACAGATCAAACATTCAGAAAAGGGTTCATAGCAATGGCATAGGAAATCCTAATAAGCATAAGAGAATGACAAAGAAGGGAAACATGAGGGACCTTTACTGAAAAGGTCAGAATATCCGTTCCTTAAAGAAATGAGAGAAAAGAAACGAATGTAGGAATATGAAGAAGTAACGTCGCGTCTCCCTCAACGAATCTACACGGATTATGATTTATTTAATACTTATTAGAATCATTAATATTATAACGGATTTATCGCATTAATACTTTTAGAGTTGTCAGAATATTCTTATTTTAGTGACAGACGAAATCACAACATTTTAGGGTATTCCTCATTAATTCACCAACTTCCTATTTAGGTTCTAGGGTTTCCCTTACTCTTTAAATATTACTAAATACACATTAAATTCACATATTACTTCTTTTAATGATTTCCACTTTAACCTAGAACGTAAATGATAACAAACCGAAATTAACTCAAACCCACGCATGTCCTTACGAAATTCATTTACACATGTTTACCCATAGTTACCCAAAATTACGTGTTGCACCTTTAACATCTTTAATTATACGTACTAACCCTATATTATCAGATTTTACACTTCTAGCCCAAAAGTTTTAGAGTTTACAAAACATACCCTTTTGGTTAAATAAAATTCGAATAGCCCTCTAAATATCCAAAATCACACGTTTAACCCCCACACTTATTTTTATACGTTTAGTACAAGTATTTTACTGTTTACAAAAATAACCTTTAAGTTTCAATATTTACAAAACCAACCCAAACCTTTTAAATTAAGAACCGAATAATGTAAAATTTAAGTACAAGCCCTAAACCTAGGTTACACCAATCATTAGCTTATCATTACTACTTCATTAATTACCTTCCATGATTATAAGTAAATCCTAGTTTATACAAAACCCTAATCGCCCCTTTTAAAAACCTTTCCTTTTTATGTGTTTCGAATCAAGAAAAACCCAAGACAATTCACACAAGCTTCGAATTCATGATTATGCATTTTATTCAGGTCTTATAACATGTAATAGCTTCTGGAAAAATAGATTCATGATCTCTAAAAATATTATAAGCTCATTCGTTAATTATATACGCTTTTTAGGGTTTTAGGTTTCAAATAATTTCATACGACATATAAATCATGCATGGCTAATTTTTATGTGTTATATACGACTTATAGGACTGAATTCATCATTAGAAACATACCCTTGATGAGCTTGAATCGTTGGAACAAAAGAAGCACAAAACCTCTCTTTGTCGAAACCCTAATTCTCTCAAAAACCCACAACGATCACCACAGCAACTCTGGAACTCAAACACTATTTTTCCCACCTTCTATACCTTGAATCTCGTCCAAGAAAAATGGTCTCAAGCTCTGGAAACTAGAATTCGATTTGTGAGGGGTTTTTAGGTCGGTTTTAGGGTTATCGGCAATAAGGGATTTATGGGAACCGAATTTTATATATATACTTGATTTATTATTTTTCTTGTGAGTTTTATAATGTATTGGACTTAAATTAAATGGTCTCTTAATAATATAAATTATATTGGGCTTTAATTTAGTTTTATTTCTTTTATAAAGTTAATTAAATATATTCGGTAATTATAAAAATACAAAACTAATTTTTATAAAATCATAAACTATAAAAATTACCCTTACAAAGTGTTTAATATTTATTTAGGTCATGTGGGATATTTCTTAAAATTCTCTGAATTTACATAGCTTACTTGGTATTCTTTTGAATTTAATTTTTCATACTTTTAATTGTAGGGTTATTTTGGTCTTTTTGTGAATTTTAGAAATTCAGGTATTACAATTCTTCCCCTCTAAAAGAAAATTTCGTCCTCGAAATTGGACAAGACGGAACTGAGCAGAAAACGAATCAGATTTCAGAATTTCTAGGAATATATCGAACGTTAATCTGATCTTAGAACAAATGGATTTCTTATCAGAATATTTGAACTCATACTTATTCAGAAATCAAATAAATAGTCAAATACTTATAATAGATAATTATATACTTATCAAGTGATGGCGAAGAACAGATGAGACGCAGAAAGTCAAACGACAATTTCTAACTTATTCAGATATCTAATGATGAGGACATCATATGCGTAGACGTAATAGATCCTATCGGCCTCAATAGTCGCAGAAATATGGGGAGACGTATAAGCTTAAGGCAGACATAGCAATCTATAGGTTCGTACAAATCATAAAACTTCGGATTCCAAACGTACATAACTTATACGAAACAGATACCGACGAAATCTCACAAATAGGTACGGAATTCAAACGAACATGAGAAGCACCAAATAACCGATACAAGTCAAAGTCCTATCACACATCAACTACAGGCATTTCCCAGACGTCGTATACCTTCAATAAGTTCAGATTATATGATCTCGGTATTATTACGTTGATCAGGCGTCATAATACTTGCATCACATAACAAGTTCTTATTGTCCTTATATTCGGTCTCGGGTCATGGCAAACCACATAACCAGAATCACAACAAACATATCACATACAGATAACATATCAGATAGCAGGTAACATACTATAACAGACCAGATACACATTCATGCAGAATATAACACATCAGACAACTTACCATACCACAAAAGAAAAGAAGGCCACCAATGCACAAAACAGTTCCTCATGACTCATTACTGACGATCCAGAAAGAAAAGCTGAGTTATACCAGAATGCTAAACGATAGAACTTCACGCTTCAAACCGAGTTATGAACGAATCAAAGAAAAGTAATGCCGATCAAAATCGCGTAGCAAGATATCAAACTGCCTCAAAACGCGTGACAAACGAATCAGAGTAACACACGTCGCGCCCAAATCATATGAAGTAGATGAACCTTCTCAGCCACCGGTTAAATCTTGTCTCCGTCTCTTGCGCCTTTGGTTGGTCCATCCAACTTCCTCCAACAGCATCATGATGTCTCCAACAGCACGGCAGTCGAGTGTGGCTTCTGCTTCACGAACCTCTCCAGCACAGGAACCGTCGCAGCAACTCAGGGTCGGCACCATCTTCTTCGGCTCCACGGTTAGTCTCCATCTAACGATCGACAAACGGACGAGCGAAAACAAAATAACAAAATTCGATGCGAACAAAAGAGGGCCAATTCAGTGAAGGCAAAAGGATATCGAAGTCAAATCTGAACGACCATCAAAAGGAATCGAAAGATATCTGAACAGACGGAAACCTAATGTCTACCCACTTCTCACAGGTCATAGCCTAAGCTCTAAGGGTCCTAAAACCTAGAGCTCTGATACCATAAATTGTAACACCCCAACCCGACAAGGGTAAAGATATCACAATACGGTTTCATATCAGAACTTTAACTAATGTACAATAGCGGAAGCCTTTACAAAAACTTACAAAAGATAACATAAATAACTTATATTCAAAATAAATCTAAGATCTCTATAGTCAAAGTCTTGCTCTCATCTCTACTCTCAACCCAGATCAGCTATCCCATAAGCTTATCTTGAATGCTTAATACCTGCCGCAGGAAAAGAAAAGTGCAGCTGAGCTTACAAAGCCCAGTGAACGGATATAACGAAACAAAAGCAAAACAAATATACGAATAACAAAATAAAATGAAATAAAGGCAAAGGATCTTTCAGGATTCTGCGGAAGCACAAATATACATAAATCCAAACAACCACATAACAAATAGACACCACACCGCACATTAAAGACCCATACACAAACACATCAGAACAACCAAACACATAGCATATCAAAATAACAGATTACGTATAAGCCAAACGGAAAGTCTCAAAACTAACGGAAACAGTTTCTAGCAAAATAAACATGGCATTCATACAAAACAATTAATCAACATTTAAAGCACTTAATTCAATATAGCAGCAGCGGAAATAACAGTCCAAATCATGGCAGTCTCACAAACAAATAGAAACATAGCAGACAAAACTATAATTAAAAGAACCAAACAAAACATAGCATAACCATTAGCAATTATCAAACAACTATCATAAGCTAAACCAGTTCTCAGATCAAATCCTAACATCAGCAGAGTTCAGACATGGCAGATCACATAGGCAATAAAACACTAACATATAAGCAAAGTTCCCAAAATTAACTGATCAAACTATACATACTAAACTTATAGAATACTCACTATTACACTAACACATTCATCCCACAGTCCAAAGAATTCACATAACAATAAACTAACATGACATCAGATTTCAGCATACGAATCATACTTAAAACATATTAATCAGCTCTTAGCATAGCAGACGGTAGTCACATAAGCATACAAAAGCATAAACACATATAATAGCATATAATACGCCTTGCACATAATCATAAGCCTTTAACATACCAAAACATAATCAGAATACTTATCATACAATTAGCCAATACAGATTTAGTTAACTACCTCGAGCCCAGAACATATCATATCAAAATCATCATACATATGCATGAATCATCTTAGCAAATAATTTGGAGTAGCTAGCTCCCAGAAGTTGTGAAGACGCGTATTGCACACGACATCATTCACCAGACAAATCATATCGGATAACAGATCAGATCTAGGATGCATCCATACGCCCCACAGACAGATATTGGCCATAACATATACTTGAGCTCATAACAGATACAGATAAGGGACGTGGCAGAACATCACTCTACTGCCCTAGAGTCATATCAGAGGTGCATCACTGATACGGACATGGAACCCCCATGACTAGTGAAATATTGGCTCGGGTGTCAAACTAACTTAGGTCAAACAAATTGTCATAAATGACACAGATCATGCTTCATCTTAAAGATTTCATATAACTTATCAGATAACATCTTATCATAAGGTTCATATTCAAATATAGTACGGTTCAACAATTACATATATCAAAGTCTTCCTAATCATAAAGTTCACATCAGATATTGCATAGTTCACTAGATCATAAGTTCAGACAAGTAACAGATCAAACATTCAGAAAAGGGTTCATAGCAATGGCATAGGAAATCCTAATAAGCATAAGAGAATGACAAAGAAGGGAAACATGAGGGACCTTTACTGAAAAGGTCAGAATATCCGTTCCTTAAAGAAATGAGAGAAAAGAAACGAATGTAGGAATATGAAGAAGTAACGTCGCGTCTCCCTCAACGAATCTACACGGATTATGATTTATTTAATACTTATTAGAATCATTAATATTATAACGGATTTATCGCATTAATACTTTTAGAGTTGTCAGAATATTCTTATTTTAGTGACAGACGAAATCACAACATTTTAGGGTATTCCTCATTAATTCACCAACTTCCTATTTAGGTTCTAGGGTTTCCCTTACTCTTTAAATATTACTAAATACACATTAAATTCATATATTACTTCTTTTAATGATTTCCACTTTAACCTAGAACGTAAATGATAACAAACCGAAATTAACTCAAACCCACGCATGTCCTTACGAAATTCATTTACACATGTTTACCCATAGTTACCCAAAATTACGTGTTGCACCTTTAACATCTTTAATTATACGTACTAACCCTATATTATCAGATTTTACACTTCTAGCCCAAAAGTTTTAGAGTTTACAAAACATACCCTTTTGGTTAAATAAAATTCGAATAGCCCTCTAAATATCCAAAATCACACGTTTAACCCCCACACTTATTTTTATACGTTTAGTACAAGTATTTTACTGTTTACAAAAATAACCTTTAAGTTTCAATATTTACAAAACCAACCCAAACCTTTTAAATTAAGAACCGAATAATGTAAAATTTAAGTACAAGCCCTAAACCTAGGTTACACCAATCATTAGCTTATCATTACTACTTCATTAATTACCTTCCATGATTATAAGTAAATCCTAGTTTATACAAAACCCTAATCGCCCCTTTTAAAAACCTTTCCTTTTTATGTGTTTCGAATCAAGAAAAACCCAAGACAATTCACACAAGCTTCGAATTCATGATTATGCATTTTATTCAGGTCTTATAACATGTAATAGCTTCTGGAAAAATAGATTCATGATCTCTAAAAATATTATAAGCTCATTCGTTAATTATATACGCTTTTTAGGGTTTTAGGTTTCAAATAATTTCATACGACATATAAATCATGCATGGCTAATTTTTATGTGTTATATACGACTTATAGGACTGAATTCATCATTAGAAACATACCCTTGATGAGCTTGAATCGTTGGAACAAAAGAAGCACAAAACCTCTCTTTGTCGAAACCCTAATTCTCTCAAAAACCCACAACGATCACCACAGCAACTCTGGAACTCAAACACTATTTTTCCCACCTTCTATACCTTGAATCTCGTCCAAGAAAAATGGTCTCAAGCTCTGGAAACTAGAATTCGATTTGTGAGGGGTTTTTAGGTCGGTTTTAGGGTTATCGGCAATAAGGGATTTATGGGAACCGAATTTTATATATATACTTGATTTATTATTTTTCTTGTGGGCTTTATAATGTATTGGACTTAAATTAAATGGTCTCTTAATAATATAAATTATATTGGGCTTTAATTTAGTTTTATTTCTTTTATAAAGTTAATTAAATATATTCGGTAATTATAAAAATACAAAACTAATTTTTATAAAATCATAAACTATAAAAATTACCCTTACAAAGTGTTTAATATTTATTTAGGTCATGTGGGATATTTCTTAAAATTCTCTGAATTTACATAGCTTACTTGGTATTCTTTTGAATTTAATTTTTCATACTTTTAATTGTAGGGTTATTTTGGTCTTTTTGTGAATTTTAGAAATTCAGGTATTACACTCTCCTATGGTAGTTTTGATCTCCATGGTTTCTCTTGTTTCTATCATAACTATCTCCATTCTTACTATCTCTTGTGAATCTTCCTTGGCCTCTTCCTCGTGTCTGATTACCACCTCCTCGTCTATCATTTCCATAGTTGCGTTCGTAATTTCTATTATTCCCTTGACGTGTGAACAACAATTTCTCACTATTATCTTCCTCACTTCCTTTTCTAAACTTAAGCCTTTCTTCATAAGTCTTAAGTTTCCCAATAATCTCCTCTAATTTTGCTTTCTTAAAATCAACAACTATTTCAATGGTTGCTACTACTGGTACAAACTTATCTGGCACTGCATTCAGTAATTTTCGTACTTTTGTTTGTTCATCAAACGTCAATCCACATGTAGCAGCCTTTGTAATAATACTCATCAACCTCCCAGCAAATGAATCTATTGATTCATCTTCTTTCATCACAAGTCTTTCAAATTCTGATTTAAGTTGTTGCGAGTGTGCCTGTTGTACATCTTCTGTTCCAATAAATCTGGACTTTAGAGAGTCCCAAATTTCTTTTGTTGTTTCACATCCCGCAACTTGCATTTGCAAATCTTCTGGTAACCCTTGAAATAGGTATGCTGACGCCGAACTATCCTTTTTTACATCAATCTCTTTTGATGTACTTACTCCTTCTACTAAATCCCATACTCCATTTGCCGTTAATATCTTCTTCATTCTTAATGCCCATAATGTATAATTTGTGTTGCTTAAAACTGGGCATTGATATGATGGTAACGATGTGGTGAAAACAACTCTGTTTTCGTTTTTATCTCCCGTCATAACTTTCGATTTGGTTTTTTTTCTAACACCAATATACTTCTAATAATAGTCGACCTTAAATTCTTCTTTCTAATCCACAATAGTAATATGCAACTTCTAAAACCAATATAATCTTAATACTTCTAAACTTTCTGCCTAATAATGGTCGAACTTAAACTTTCTGCCTAATCACAATAATTCTCAAGCAATTCTAAATGTATTCTAATACGAATTGTAATAGAAAAAAAATCTATTCTACTAATAGAGAAATAAAACTATCACAGGTAAAAAAATGGAACCTGTGTATATTTCCCTTGGGCCTTTTCAACTCTTGTGGGCTTTTAATAGTGGCGTTCTTTTTGTTTCCAAATAAAACGCTTCGTTCCTTTTCTATCACCAATCAAAAGCCTGTTGCTTCCTTTCTTCTTTCTCCTACACGCAATTAGGGCGCAAATATGATCGGTCCTTCTTCTGATTTTCTTTCTAATCAAATGGTGGTTAACCGGTGTTTCAATTTTCTTCTCCGGTAATGATGGTTACTGTGGTATGGTTTATCTTATTCTCCGGCGGTGGTTTCGCACAACCGGGTACGTTTTTCTCTTCTCTTTTCTGATTCGATCTTTACTTGAACAAATCATGTCTATCACTTGTTTGATTCCTGTGAATCAATTTCTTTTTTCTTTTCCAGGAACGATTCCCTGAATCGTTGGTTTTCTTCTCTAAAACGATTCCCTGAATCGTTGTCTTTCTTTTCTGTCTCTGGTTCCCTGAACCTTTTGGCTCTGATGCCAACTGTTAGTCTAATCTTCTATGAACAATCGTATATAACAATAATAAGCACACTGAACTTTTATTTGATATAGATAATCGTTAGTTACAGATTTGGGTTTTAAGGGTATTTATAACCCATCAACCGACACAACAAACAGACACAACGTTTCTAAACTGTTATAACCGAATAAACGGTTATTTACTTTGTTCTTGTCATTCTAGGACCCTATACTTTATACATATACATGAACGACTCTAAATACTTGACTTTCATGTTTGACCTTCATGGATTAGATAAATTAGTATCCAATATGTAGTAACTGGCGCACCAGTTACGTTCACAGGAGTAGTCACAGGAGGGGTAGTGGTGTTTGTCATCCTGAAAATTCAAACACAAACAATTAAACAAACTGTTTTAAATGGTATCTACTTGTACCAGATCTGATTCAACAAAACTGTATCTTGGTTTTGATGGATCGAGTAAATCAGTTTAATAGAAACTCTATCTTGGTTTCGTTAAAAACTGATAATAAAACTGCTTAAAAAAACGTTATAGATCTGTAATCCAAATATGTATTTATAAATCTGTTTAATTTAAATTGATTTCCAAAGAAACTCAACAAAGTTTCGACAGAAAGAATTTATAAAATATGTTAATAATTAATCCGATTTTAACAAAGTGTTTTTAAATTCGGTTAAACCGAATCTGTTTTAAGACTGTGGGAAACGGTGTACACTTTATTTATGAAACCAAATTGAATTTCCAGTAAATAGGAAGATTGATAAAATAAGCACATAAAAAGTGAACGTGCCGGAGTGGGCTTTTCCCGCCAGGTTCGAATCCTGCCGTCCACGTTTTTTATTCTTTTACTTTTGCAATACCATAATTTACAGAAGTGGTTCCCAAACTATTGGTTGGTACTCAACTATCATTTTGATCTTCTTCTTTAACTATGCCAAAATATTTGTAATGTTTTTAACCATTTCAAAACATAGTTATAACTCATGAGATTAAATTCATTCATAACATTTTCTTAGAAAAAATAATCCAACTATGTCTTGGTTTTGCACTTCTTTTACCTGTAAGAGATTAACTTGCTTGATAACATCTTCCGACTCTATGGACTTCGTTTCTAACCCAAGAAAGTATATGATTTGATAAACCTCATTACTCGGTGGATGAGAAGTATCAGCTGACGAAAAACAATGTGACGAGCTTTTAACATTATGAACATGAGAATAGCGAGCCTACTAAACCTAACAAGCTTGTTTAATTTTTTTCCCTAGTCATTTTCCGTATATTGCTAACTTTTTCCCTATGCCCTCGTTTATACTTCCTCTTTTTGTATACATGACAAGAACAACTCGTGAAACAATTGGGGGAGTTTAACCAGGGCATAAGAGTGACACCATTGCTCGTATCTTAATGTCATTAAATAGACGTGACATTTGTTTGGATAACATTTGTTGATCACTTATAGAATCATGGTAGTCCACAGCACTACATTAGGAGTCACCATACACTAAAAAACACCAATTTTGCATCTTTGATTTGTGCATATGAGTTAATGATCAAATGAGAAAAAATCACAATCACACATTTCAGATGCACCTATAAAAGTAGATGCATCTCCCTTTGAAAATCTTCCTTTTATTTGAAATATGTGACTATAAATTCTTCTTATTCTTCCCTTGTGTACATTTTGAATATGTTGAAATCAACCCGTCTCGCAAGCTTCGACTTATGTCCTTTATTTTTTTTACCTTATATTAGCTTGCTTTTTTCAAATGAAATATATCCTTTTATGTGGTTATCTTTATGTTGTTAATATTCGGAGGCAAGCTCCCGCACTTAATTTGAACTTATAAAACACCTGCTTGTAAAAAATGCCCTTGTCCCAAATTTGGTACCCGAGATGGGGTTTCATCTTAATTGGATGCTTAGTATTGTCAAAGTCTTTCCTTAAGCATTACACCGAATATTTTAGTTAACTTTTGTTAATGGGATCTAGTAACAAATGGTGAGTCGTTGACCATTGGGTGGCAAATGTAGCCCCGTCTTTGTGACCATGTGACATGGTAGATGTTCTTGGGGGTATGGTATGTTACAACATATTCTTCCTTGTAACATACCATACCCCCTAAACCGATACCATGTCACTTAATCACAAAATACGGACTACCTGGATGGCCAACTCACTACCTGTTACCAAATCTCGTTAATAAACATTCCTACATCTAATACCACAATATAAGAGTGGGTATTTATTTCTTACAAAAAAGTAATGAGGCCTAAATCTTCTTATGCAAGGTTTGGATCTAGGCGAGGACGCTTGAGAACAATGGATCCTCCACCTTAACAAACATAACAATACAGTAAGTGAACAACATAATAATAACAACATGCTAAGACCAAAGTGCTTGTGTTACACTGACACCCCATGTGTGAAAATGCTCTCCAACCGAATAATTGTGGGTTTAAGTCCTGATTAAGATATGTGAGATTGATTATGATGTATATATTATGAGATACTTAATTGTCGTTAAAAAAGAACACATCATGTGGAAAACTAGAAGGGGGAGGGGGTTGAATAGTTTTGCCGATTTTAAGTTAATTTCAAAAACTTTAGATTCGTTAATATGTGAGATCTTATGGATGTAGAGAAAGTATAGATCTAATGATAAAGTAAGTAAATAAAGTAAAGCAAAGGGATAGAAAAGACACAACCGATGTATAGTAGTTCGGCTACAATGACACCTTCCTTGCCCTACTCCACTCCCCGAGTCACCTACTCGAGAGTTCAAGCACTATGTCAACAAACTCCTTCACTTGGCGGAGAAGCCTTCACAACGTTGCTTACACCTTTTTCCAGTACAAAGCTAGATACCGAGTCTGTAACACGGTGGACCAAACCAACACGACTATTACACAACAAATATGTGAAATATCAAATACAAGATCTTCGCTACAGAAATCTTGCGGAGTGACAAATCAATCAAGGACCCCTTGCTTGGATGACTTGTAGAATGCTCGTGATCTCGCCTTAGAGAAGGACCTATATGAAAATCACAATAGAAAGAAAGAAGAACAACTCTCTAGATCAAGTGATCTATATGTTAGAAGAGAATGAGAGTGTTTGAGAGATTTAGTAAAAAGATGGGTGAGTTAGAATGAAGAAATGGCTCTCTATTTATAGGCAAAATCTTCCACTATTCCCCGGATCCCACGGATCCCTCCCACTTGGGATCCGTCTAGTGTAATCCTAGGGATCCGTGGGACGCTCCTCTTTGCCCATGGGTTTTTTGGTTATGGGTCATGGGTTATGGGTTGGTCCATGGGTTTTCTTTATATTCAATGTATCTAAGTATACATTGTATCTAGCCAACTTGGGTATGGGTTATGATCCATGGGTTATGGTCCATGGGTTGTGGTTTTTACCCATCCTAATAAACTATTACAACAAATGCTTAATTAATACATTTTTGTATTTAAATGGCTATATGTAAATGCTTTACAAAAATAACATGTATCCTTATAATTATACTTAAGATAACGTTATATTTGTTATCAACAAAACACAAAGAGATCGCAAAATATTAATAAACGTTTTTACGGTTTATTTGTATTAACAATCTCCCCCTTTTTGTTGATGACAAAACATAATGTTATGATGAGTAAAACTTAAGAATAGATGTAAGTTTTGAAAGCCCCTAAGTTTTACTTCTTCTCCCCCTTTTTGTCGAAACAAAAAGTTAACCCTTGGAAGAAATAAACGTGTGGAAAAATTAGTCCACATATCGCTAACTCCCCCTTGACGGTAGCTCCCCCTAGTTTGGGTCGTCAAGTGAAGAAAAAAAATAAAAAAAAAATCCTACAAAGAGAAAGGTTAGTAACATGCTTAAATAATCTTGTGATTCCGAGAATCAAGATTAGGAGCCAAGGTATGTAAACAAGGCCTTGTAATAAAACAACAAATTGTAGTGGTGTTTATGCCACCTACAAGCATGTAAAAAATAAGAACAAGACTTGTTCTTGAAAATGACTTCAAGAGAAAAAGTACTAAAAATAGCAAATAGTAGTAATGATTCCTTCCATGCTTGCATAAGGTTATGGATGGAGGTTTGGATGAGTAATGGTATTGATGCGATCAAGGATGAGGTTGAGTATGAATCGAATTTCTTCCCTAACTTCTATTGCAATTTCCCTAGTGGATTGGCAATGTTCACAATGTAGGTGATGTGGGTAATGAGTACGGAAATCTTCCGGGTTGTTTTGATTTGTGAGTTGCGGAAGTTGTGGTGGAAAATTAGGAAAATACGGATCAAAGTCCGGAATGATTGGAAGTGGTGGTGGAAAAGAACCTAGATGTTCTTGAAGTTTAATGGGAGCTAAAGGTGGTGATGTTTCAAGATCATTGAATATTGTGTTTGGAGAAGTTGGAGGTGTCAAAAAGGCTAATTCTTTTTGCTTTGGTTGTTGAGATCTTGTTGGAGTCGTAAGGAGTTTCAAAAGAGTGATTTTAGGTGGTGAATGATTTGGTGATGAAGTTGGTGTACTCGTTGGTGATGAAGGAGGAGCTATAATGGAAGCATCTTGTGGTGAGTTAGTTGATGGTGATGAGCCATATGATGATGGTTTTCCTAAGCAACAAGATCGGATGTTAATCCGTGCGGATATCCTAGAGTTTGATTTTGGTATTTTGGAAGGTGGAAGTACAAAGGTTTGGGTTTCATGGAGATGATTGTTTATACTAGGTGATTCATCTAAAGGGTTTGTGGATGACATGGTGTATTTTGTTTGTGAGGATGAGATGGATTATGCAAGCATTTTGGGAGTTCTATATATAGAAAAACAAAGCATTGTAATGAATGCTTGACCCAAAATGTGGATTAAAATCTAATGATTAGATATAAATTTAAGGCCTGTGATCATGAGAACACAAGCATTAAAGAGCATACTCCAAAAAAAATGTGGATTTTTCATCCAAAGTGAGAAAAATAGAAGGTAAAAACAGATTCTGTCTCACGGATCCCACGGATCCTTCCCTTGAGGGATCCGTCCAGCATGAAGGTTGGGATCCGTGGGTCTGGTGATTCAGGCAACACAAAATTTTCTTTTTGGAAACATTTTTGCCTAGTGTGTGCCTATATGCAAACTATTTGGAGTTGCGGTTATCTCGACCCCTAAAAAGAAAAAGAAAATTAAACTAGAAGTAGAAAAGCATCATATTGAGATAACCCGAAACACATATTTAGTACATGAGTACGTAATTTAGTGTTATCAATGCTCCTAATTCATTGTTGCTTAAATGAATGTACCCGAAAACACATATTAGTTATGTGTCCCCTTTAGCATTCAAAAGACATGAGATGCAATGAAAACGGGCTTTTACTTTGTATTAATAATGAAAAAGCGATTTGTCCTAGACGTGAGAAATTGCTTTTGTGAAATTGATACGGGAAGGTATCATCCTTTTAGAAAACATTTTGAAAAGAGGTTTTCTTTGAAAAATGTGTATGCAGTTATGTGTTTGCAACTTGAAAAAAAAATAAGAAATCTATAAGTGGAAAACTTATCTTGGGTTTTGAAAATTCCCCGTATTGTTTGTGAGTTGTGCGTGAAATGGAGATCCTAGACTTAGAAAGAAGAAGGCTAGTGTTTACATACCTTGTAGAGTCAAATAAGTTACGATGTTTGTTCCATTAGACCAAGACCAAGACGAAGTAGGTTGAATTGTTCCCGCTTCAACGGTTTGGTGAGGACATCGGCTATGTTGTCTTCGGATGCTACCTTCTCAATAGAGATGTTCTCCTTTTGAACATTGTCTCTTAAGAAGTGATGACGAATCTCTATATGCTTTGTGCGAGAATGCAATATCGGATTCTTGCTTAAGTCGATGGCACCTTTGTTGTCACATAGGATGGCTATGTCGCTTAGATGAATGTCGTATTCGAATAACGCTTGTTTCATCCATAGTGCTTGTTGGCATGCTTTTCCGGCGGAGACGTACTCGGCTTTGGTTGTTGATATTGCTAGTGCCGTTTGTTTCTTAGAAAACCAAGATGTTAAACAACATCCCATGAAAGTACATACCCCACTTGTACTTTTTCTATCAACGTAATCACCTGCATGGTCAGAATCTGCATATACAATTGTTTCTACTCCCGCGCCCTTAGGATACCATAATCCTAATTGTGTTGTACCCTTAATGTATCTAAATATCCTTTTTACGGCTTCTAGGTGTGATGTTTTAGGGTCTTCTTGAAACCTAGTACATAAGCAAACACTAAACATGATATCCGGCCTACTTGCCGTGAGGTAGAGAAGACTACATATCATGCCACGATATTTAGTATTATTGACGGATTCGCCGTCTTCATCTTTTATGAGTTTGGTGTCGGATGACATTGGTGTCCTAATTGGTTTCGACTCTTCTAGACCGAATTTCTTTAACATCTCCTTTATGTATTTAGATTGATTAAAGAAGATACCATCTTCTACTTATTTGATTTATAGACCAAGAAAGAAACTAAGTTCTCCCATCATACTCATCTCTAACTCGTCATGCATGATTTTAGAGAAATCATCACACATTACTTGACAAGTGGATCCGAATATAATATCATCTACATATATTTGTACTATGATTATATGTGACTCTCTTTTCTTAGTAAAAAGTGTGTTGTCGACTAACCCCATGGTATAGTTGTGTTTAATTTAAAATGACTTGAGTCTATCATACCAAGCTTTTGGAGCTTGTTTAAGACCGTAAAGGGTTTCTTTAATTTATACACATGTTTGGGTTTTTCAAAATTGATGAAGCCCGAAGGTTGAGCTACATATACTTCTTTATTAATGAAACCATTTAGAAAAGCGCTTTTGACATCCATTTGATAAAGCTTTAGATCATTAGCATAAGCATACGCAAGAAGTATTCTTATAGACTCTAATCTAGCCACGGGGACATAGGTCTCATCAAAGTCTATTCCTTCTTGTTGGTTATACCCTTGAGCAACGAGTCTAGCCTTGTTCCTAGACACTACTCCGTTTGCATCTAATTTTTTTTTATAAACCCATTTGGTTCCTATTATGGTTTGATTACTAGGCAGAGGGACAAGTGTCCAAACATCATTAGACATAAATTGATTTAATTCTTCTTGCATAGCCATTACCCAACTCTCATCTTTTATGGCTTCTTTTGTATTCTTAGGTTCTATGGTTGAAACGAAGCAAAACAAGCTACTTTGGTTTTGAACTTGAGACCTTAATGTTCTTTCGTTTAGGTTACCTATGACCTTATCTACGGGGTGATCTTTGGACTCTTTAATGTTTATGCTTCATCATTTAAAGGTTCTACTTCTTCATTTATCTTTTTCTTTATTACCATAGCTTCACTTTCTACAATCTCATCATCGACAAGAGGTGGAGAGGGTTTGGGTGGACTTTCATCAAATTTTATATTTAATGACTCTTCTACCTTCATTGTTTCTTTGTTTAATATGACGTAAGCTTTGCTATTTGGAGAGTAACCTAGAAAGATACCTTCGGTTGATTTAGGATCAAATTTTGTAAGGTAATCTTTAGTGTTAAGAATAAAACATTTGCTTCCAAAGACTCTAAAGTGATTTAACGTAGGCTTTTTGCCTCGGAGTAACTCATATGGAGTTTTACCTAAGATTGGTCTAATTAAGACTCGATTGAGTATGTACGTTGAAGTATCAACGGCATTACATCAAAATTTTGAGGTATGGATTGTTCATTAAGCATGGTTCGACTCATTTCTTGTAGGGTTCTATTCTTTCTTTCTACTACCCCATTTGATTGTGGAGTGCGTGGAGCCGAGAAGTTGTGAGTAATACCATTAGCGTCACAAAATGCTCAAAATTGCACTTCATTATCGAATTCCCTACCATGATCCGTCCTAATAGACACTATAGGACTTCCTAGTTGTCTTTGGATCTTTTTGCTTAATATTTCAAAATAATTAAAGGTTTCCGTTTTGTTCTTTAAAATTTTTTTCCATGTATACCTAGAGTAATCATCCACTATGACCAAAGTGTAGTAGTTGCCTCCATAACTTTGGATAGCGGATGGACCAAATAAATCCATATGTAGTAATTTTAGACACCTAGTTGTAGACACCATGTTTTTAGCTTTATGACTAGAATGAGCTTGTTTTCCTACATTACAAGCATCACAAAAGTGATGTTCATATTTTAACTTAGGTAGATCTCTTACTAGATCTTTGGATGATAGCGATTGAAGAAGTCGCATGTTGGCGTGACCCAATCTTCGATGCCATAAGGTTGAAGTATCATCCATAGAGGTAAGACATAGTTTGTCTTTAGGTTCATTACCGATTTTAATGACATAGACTCCATGTTTCCTAATTCCTTTTCCTATGGTTATGTCGTTTTTTAATATCTTACTACCAGTTTCGGTAAAAAGTACATTGCACTTTTTATCACATATTTGTCCTATACTTAAGAGGTTAAAGTTTAGGTTTTCTACGTGACACACATCGTTAATGGTTAGAGATTTGTTAGAAATCGTACCTTTACCGATGATTCTACTTTTGCTATTTCCAAACACCACATTACCTCCATTGAAGGATTCATATGTGGAGAATAGATCTTTATTGCCGGTCATGTGCCTCGTGCACCCGCTATCCTTGACCCATTCATCCGGGTCTAGGTCGACCTTTAAGCACACCTAAGACAATAATAAACTCAAAAGTTTGGTCCCCATTTGTTTATGGGTCCATTAGTGTTAAACATTCCATTCATGTTAGACATGTATGGATAAGATGAGTATGCACTCCATGGAGCAAAGTTTTGAAAAGGAAAACCATTTTGCATATTTGGGTTCCATCCCATTTGATGGTTACTTCTTGGATAAACGTTATTAGGTCTCCTAGATGGATTATGTTTTGAAAAAGATGGAACTTTGTTTCTTGCAAAAGTAGGATTATATTTTGGAGGTGGTTGTCTAGTGGTGACATGAATTGGTTTCTTCCTATTAACGATAATAAGCTCAGTTCTAGATGAAGAAGCTACGTTATTACCACTGTTTGCTACAGCAGATCCACGGATCCCTGGCTGTACACTAGCCGGTTCCCTTTTTAAGGGATCCGTGGGATCCGCCACAACAGTGGCTGGTTTTTCTAGTGCCTTAACAAAGTTTGTTTCTTTATTTTCACTAGTTGATGGATCAAGTTGTTGAATACCTAAACCTTTTTGGTTGTCACCGGTTTTAACACTATCTAATATCGTATCTAAAGTGTTCGTACTCATTCTAGCAATTTTAGAATCTAGATGATCAACTAGTATTTGAAGTTGAACGCAAAGTTCACATTCACCACTTGCTATTTTACCCTTTTCTAAACGTTTTAGTTTTGCTTTTAATTCTATGACTTCTTTATCTAAACGTTGGTTTTGATTCTTTAAAAACTTGTTTTTGATAATTAGTTTTAAGCTAATATTGCATAGTTTGTCATATTCATTATGCAATGAGTCGTCATCAAGTGATGAGCTACTATAGTATTCGTGACATACCTCGTCATTTGCCATGAGACAAATTTCTTCGTCCTCCTCGTCACTCATTCCCCACGTGCCGCTCACGAACGCCTTTTGATCATCCCGTTTCAGACACTTACTAATAAAGTGGTTTGGGTCCTCACATTTAAAGCAAGTACGATCATCTTTTGGCTTCTCG
Organism: Chrysanthemum seticuspe; assembly: GCA_019973895.1. Taxonomy (NCBI): domain Eukaryota; kingdom Viridiplantae; phylum Streptophyta; class Magnoliopsida; order Asterales; family Asteraceae; genus Chrysanthemum; species Chrysanthemum seticuspe. Next base: position 317,380,721 of record BPTQ01000005.1, read on the forward strand.
TCCTCTTTGCTTTTCCGAAAGCCTTTCTTATCGTCATACGGTTGTTTGATGTATCTTCCCTTTCTTCTAAAGAACTTTTTAAAGTCCCTTACCGCCATAGCGTACTCCTCGTCGTCACTACTCGAAGAGGAGTTCTATTCATCGCTTGAAGCCTTTTTGGCTTTAAGGGCAAGAGATTTGTGTTGCTCTTTCACCTTTGAGGCTTCGGAGTCTTTAGCAAGGACAAGCTCGTAGACTTTTAGGTTGCCTATGAGTTCATCGAGGGTGAGGATTGTCAAATCTTTTGACTCTTCGATCGCCGTCACCTTTGATCTCCACTTCGATGGAAGTGACCTTAGATATCTCCTAACATGGTTACGGCTAGAAAAAGATTCATCAAGTGCTTGTAAAGATGTAATGATAGTATTAAAGTTAGCAAATGAATGATCTATAGTTTCCTCATCCGATATTGAAAATTGTTCATATTGTTGAACAAATAAATCAATTTTATTATTTTTAACTTGTTGGTTGCCTTGATGAGTTACAACTAAAGAATTCCAAATTTCTTTAGAGGTTTTATGCATGGAAATTCTTTCGAATTCCTTTTTCGGTAAAGCATTATAAAACCATTTTTGCTTCACTATTTTTAGAAAGTTTTTTCTTCAATTCATCATTTAGTTTATCATGAGGTATGTTAATTACATTCCCTTTATCATCTTTTGAGGTAGCCTCAAAATCGCCTTCAACAATAATGTACCAAAGATCAATATCTTTAGAATTCACATATGTTTCGAATCTATTTTTCCAATATATAAAACCATTAGTTTCAAGTAGTGGTGGTCGTTGCATAGATTGCCCTTCCTTATAATTTTCAGAACCCATAGTGATCGAAAAGTTTTTAAAATACAATTTTACTTTAAAACTTTTATAAACTTAGCTCTTGATGCCAATTGTGGAAAACTAGAAGGGGGGGGTTGAATAGTTTTGCCGATTTTAAGTTAATTTCAAAAACTTTAGATTCGTTAATATGTGAGATCTTATGGATGTAGAGAAAATATAGATCTAATGATAAAGCAAGTAAATAAAGTAAAGCAAAGGGATAGAAAAGACACAACCGATGTATAGTGGTTCGGCTACAAGGACACATTCCTTGCCCTACTCCACTCACCGAGTCACCTACTCGAGAGTTCAAGCACTATGTCAACAAACTCCTTCACTTGGCGGAGAAGCCTTCACACCGTTGCTTACACCTTTTTCCGGTACAAAGCTAGATACCGAGTCCGTAACACGGTGGACCAAACCAACACGACTATTACACAACAAATATGTGAAATACAAATATGTGAAAATCACATGTGATTCGTAAAAATCAAATCACATATGATTTTAAGAAATCACATGTGATTTTTCTGGACGAAATTTTTTTAAAAAAAAGTTCTTCGAAAGTATATAACAATGCATATCTATAGAAAGATAATTTAATTCTCGTCGAGATGGTATGGTTTTTTTGGCGTAACGATTAACGGTTTGTGAGATATTTAATTTTTTAAAAAAAGGTGAAAGTTTATTATTTATATTTAATTAAAAAAATGAGTGACTATGATTGGTTTATTGGTTTTATGACAAATACAAGTTTTATATTGAACTTTTCTCAATTAACTAATTGGTTGTAGATCTACGTTAAGTGAAATTAAGAGACTAGACTGAATAGCTCGTTTTTGCATAGAAATAGAACCCCCCCCCCCCCCACCCCAACACCCCCACCCAATGGGCCTGTTTGGCAGGCATTTATTTGAAGCTTTTTTGGAGCTGTAAGCTTTTTGTTACAAAAATAATCTTTTTCAAAACAAGTAGCTCTGTTTGGATACATCAACTTCAATCTTTTATTTTAAACAAGTAGCTCCAAAATGAAAAGCTGATTCATGAAGCTTTTTAAATCTTTAGGAGCTGCTTGAACATAAAATTACTGTTAACAGCTTATAATTACACTTAACAACTAATTTACCAAACATTTTTATTAAAAAAAAGATACAACTTGTAGCTCATGTTAACAGCTTTGCAGTTTACAGCTTACAGTTTACAGTTTACAGCTTACAGCATACAACTAATTTTGCCAAACATACCCAATATCACAATCGTATTCGATCATTGACATTTCTTCAAGTTCAAGTATTAATTAACTCCTACTGCATCGGACCGAATTGAATGCATTTATTAATCTCATTTGTATAAGTGAGGCGATTCAAACTCATTCATTCTTGCAAAAGAAATATTTATGTTACAATGTCGCCGGATGATACTTTAAGTGGCGGGAATTTTGTTCAACAGTAAAGTCGGAAAAATCTTCATATTGTTATTTTAGGTTGTTTGAAAATAAATGTTTATTTTCTATTTTAACCAATTAACTTATCTTTAAGCAAATAATTATTAGGGTACGTTTAGTTGGAGAAAAAAAAAATATTTTTTAATTTTATATTTGTAAAAAAAAGAAAAAATAAAAGAGGTGATTCAATTTTTCACAAAACATAGAAAACTCGTTCATGTGACATTGTTTTCTATTCTCAAAAAAAATAAGAGTGGTTACAAGGGAAACAAATAAAAATAAAATAAAAAATGTTTTGTAGTTTCTCTTGTTAAAATAAAAAATGCAAGTTTTCTGTTTTGTAAAGATTTTCATGAAAAACATTTGATTTGAACATAATTTTTATTATTTTTACTAGTTATAATACCCGTGCACGCACAGGGTTTTGACAAAAAAAAATATTCTGTATTAATACTGAATATTGTGTCTTTAAAGGTAATTACATATAATATATATAGTTATAAGTTTTGTGCACGCACGAAGTTACACATAATTCAAATTTATTTTAACATTTTAATTCAGTATATACACATATAAGAATTTGCCCATGAAAATTGTGATATAAGTATAACTAATACTTATGCATGGGTTTTTCATTATGCATTAATATCCATTAGAATTTGGTTAATATTTGTAAAAAATTTTGTTAGGTAACTCAAGATTTAATTTTATTTAGCTGACAAAGATGTTGATGTTGTTATTTAAATTTCACTACTTATATTATGTTGTACATCTGATGCAAGTTTAATAGCATATAATGAGCGTTGATAAAATTACAGTATACTTATTTTATAATGAGCGTTGATATTATGTTGATGTTTTATAAAAATATTTTTCTAGATAGTCTTATATAAATAAAAAAGAATACATGAATCTTTGTTATAAGTACAATCGCATATATTTATTTTTATATTAAATTAAACCGTGCTACCAATTTGATAGTTATATTCACGTTTTCAGGAATTTAACCGTATATAAAATGTAAACTCGTGTCCACGTAGGTTATTTTAAAAAAGAAGTAATGAGTCCTTATTGAACGTAAAAAAATTGATACTTATAATCTTATTTAAATTTATTAAAACAACATATACATTGTATTTTTTAAGATATAAAGTTTAAATGTATAAAGTATAAGGGGGTATTTGTTTATAATATAAAGTTATTAAAAAACATGAAAGTTTATAATATTACACTTAACTCTATATAATTTTTAAAAAAGTAACCACTAAAGTTTTATTAATTACCTCCTCTTTTTTTAAGTTTTTGTTTTCACAAATTTGACACATATATTTTTATGTGTTTTTTTTATCAACAAAATTTCTCTGTCAAATTTATTAAAGTTTGACAAAAATCAATTTAATTTTGACTTTTATTAACCAATCACATCACATGATTTTGCTTATGTGGCGAAATCGAGCTCTCCTATTGACCCAATTTTTTTCAATGAAAAGGGTTTTCCAAAAATACTCCGAAATGATGTAATTCTTTTATTATATAAAAAGATTTGTATAAAACATTTTATGAAAAAAAAAAATTTCCTTTTAAAAATAAACGGACCCTTCGTGTTTCACATTGCATGACTAAAAAAGTTTACCACGCAAATTGATAAAACCGGGTCCGAGTACAGTCCGTATCAAACGTGGTCCAATCTAGAAAATCGGGAGGTCCAAAACCAAAACAATAAGGTACATTCCGAACAGGACTCGTAGCAAGCTGTGAACCATTCAATAAACCCTTTTTTACCAAATGAACAATCTAACCATTGTGCTCTTCCACACGTGGACCATCCAACCTGTATCTTGACCCGGATGCAGGCTTATAACTTGACCTACCATCTTCATCTACGATTTAATATAATCCAACTAACGTCCAAGGATATTAATATAATAATATCATTTTAACTACATTATAATGTATTTAAATCACTTTTAAAAAGTAAGTTTTAAAAAAATAAGCTTACACACTTATTATAAAAAGAAGACTTAAAATTAAATACATCTCATTGTTAAAATTCAAATGTAGACATTTCAATTAAATTAAATACAATCTTTAAATTATTTATAGCTTATTATTAAAAACATGTAACCGTTAAAAATCATTATTATCAATAATGATTATTAAAAACATATAACCGCATCCACTATATAAATACACACAAAACATTTAATATCTCTCGCACACATCTAAAACATCAGCAATAAGGTCGAGTACTGAAATATTTAATTATAGGGTATATGCCGTCGCATTACGCGAGTACCCTGCTAGTTGAATGAAAAGAGTTAAAAAGGTTTTGACATAACCAAGATTGTCCCAAAATAAAAATAGAGTGAACAACATTTTTAATAACTAAATGACTTACACAAACGTAAGAAAAAAACTAAACGAAAAGAGCATGTAGATGAAAAAAAAAGTTGCTAAGGTTATTAATGAACCAAAATTTAAAAGTCATAGCATGTAGTATAACGAAATAAAAGTTCTTTTCTATTATACAGCTAAAACTAAACCCAATAACCAATATTTTAGTTTATTTTTCAGCTTATGATCTTATGATGTTCAACTTAATTAATTTTAGAAACATGAGTTTATAAAATGACTTAAAATGAGAGAAAATGATCTCATATCTAAAAAGCGACAAGTTGGGCTTACGAAAATAACCTAAGACAAAAACCATCTCTTGAAACATAGTTATTCACAATATAAACTTTCTTATATATAACTATACTTAAATAATAGTATGTATGTATGTATGAAAGATACATTGCGTCTGATGTTCAAGTTAGAGAATAGATACATTGATATTTCACTCTATTATACTTATCATATATGTTCTCCTATAAATACTTGTAAGGACTTACAAATCCTCTTAACATTCTCTAGCAACCTCAAATCTAAAGGTAAATTTATTTTTTTTGGCTGTCCAAATCTCAGTTATGTTATGATGATGTAAAATGTATCATTAATATAAGTTTTACCTTTTGCACCCAAAAAAAATTAAAAAATCTAAAGGTGGCAAAATACGTTTTTTTTTTTGGTAAAAGGGCCATAAAACCCCGGTAAATATATCCAAAAATTCAATGAAGTACAATTGACATGGACGTACATTCCATGCCCTCTGCCCGTTACATAGGCGATATGACTCTACATATGTAACTAAGCTAAACAAGCCGCTAATCGCAGCAACAAACACTAAACTGCTTTAACAAACAGAATAGAAAACAAATTACATTCAAATTAACAATCTAAATGTAACAAAGTCCAGGTTCAAAGAACCACTTCCATAGTGTGCAGCTCCGTCTTCAATCACCATTAGTTGACGTCCGAGTACAACACTAACTTCCATGCCATTAGACAATACCCACACAAAGAGGGCAAAAGGTCCAGGCACAACAACAGGCTGAGAACCAGCCACCACAACTTATCAGCCACCATAACCATGAACTTGCATCTCTCTCATACCCACATGCCATAACAACGAACATGAACATGTAAGATACATGAACTTGCAGAAACCTCAACATAACAGCAGGACCCATCAAAACCAGAAAATAACGAAACCCTAATAAGGGTTTCGTTCTTGAGAGCACCCCTATCCAAACGATCGATCCATAATAAATGGATAAAAGGCGGTTAGGGAACGGTTTTAGATCGCCCATAGCAACCGAATAACGATTAAAAAAGATAGATCATAGCACAAATCGTTAAATGGTAACAAAGAAACCCTAAAACAAAGACAACAGCAGCAGCTTAGGATTATCTTTGTTCGCAGCAGTAGACTAGCGATTTATAAGATCAATATAATAAAGCCACCGGCCGCCACCACATGTACAACACCCCCTAACTCGATTGCATACCAGTTAACAATGAAAAGATCAAACGTTAAAAGGCAGAGAAACGATTTTGGGACTGTTTTTGGCCGGAAGATATAGGTGGCGGCGGCCGGAAATCGCCAGACCTAGAGAGAGAAAAGAATATTTTTAAAAAGAAATTGGGCAAAATACGTTGGTCGGGTCGAGTTTGGGTGGGGGTCTATATGGGTCCGAGTGTAACGCCCCGACCCGACAAGGGTAAAGGAATCACAAGTAATTGTGTCATATCAAAGCAAACATAAATATCCAAAAGAAGTCTTAACATAAATACTGAAATAAATCAAGTCAAAATGACTTCAATACATAGGTCCCAGCGGAAAAATAAACTCCAAATAAAATATCTGAAATATTAAGTCTTAAATGGCATCATAAGATCAAAGCTAAATATCTCTAAGGTAAGTCCAGTCAGCACTCATCCCAAAGCAAAACCCAGCTCCAATGCTTAGATACCTGCCGCGGAAGAAAAGAAATGCGGCTGAGCTTCAAAAGCCCAGTGAACAGATATACAAGCAAAACGAATACGAAACGAAAACGAATACGAAATAAAGTAAAAGAAAGATAGTAAAATCATAATCATTTCAAAGTATAAATCAGAATAATAGGATAAGTTTTATAGTTAACTACCTCGAGCCCAGACACATATATCAGATCATAATCATATTCATATTCACACAAGGCAACATTTGTAGGGGAGACCTACCAGAGTTATGAAGGACGTGCATGCACGCAGCATCAATCATCAGATAACATATAGCATATAACATATAACATATAACATATAACATATAACAGATCTAGGATGCATCCATACGCCCCACAAACATATATTGGTAATATAATATAACTTGAGCTCATAACAGATAACAGATAAGGGACGTGGCAGAATTTCACTCTACTGCCCTAGAGTCATGTCAGAAGTGCATCACTGACACGGACATGGAACCCCCATGACTAGTTATTATTTTGGCTCGGGTGTCAAACTATCTTAGGTCAAATCAGAATGTCAAAACTGACACAGATCATACTTTATCAGAAGATTAATCATGTTTTCAAAATCAAGATTTTCATATCATATAGTTCAAAATCAGATGTTTTATAATTCAAAAATCAGAGTTCAGATAAGCAATAGCTCAAACAAACTAAATGGGGTTCATAGCAAAGGCTTAGGAAATCCTAATATAAAAGCTAACGAAAAGAAAACGTTATAAGGAACCTTTACTGAAAAGGTCAGAATATATGTACCTTATTCCAAAGCAAATGATCGAAAAAGCAGAAACACGAAAAGCAAAGGATTACTCCTTCTTCACAGAACCTATACACATTAACGGTCGTACATGTTATTTATGATTCCATAATCGTCGAAGTGATCTTTTAATATTTGGTGTTTATACTCAATGTATTCAGTGATCTTAATGCTTTAGGGTTTTATAATTAAATGAGACTTAAGTGTTTTATAAACAATATCGTAGATTAAGGTTCATTATGTCATTTATTAAAGTTTAGGGTTAAATGTGAAAATAGTTTAAACGTCATAACTCACACATGAAATAACGAATTAATATACTTAGCTTCAAACCCTAATCGACTCTCATTTATGTTCTAGGGTTTTCTCATTCTTTTATTATTATATCCACGTGCATTTACTTTATATGTTACGTCATTTAATGACTCATTACTCTTGTTTATTTACTCAACACGTTCATGTCTTAATCATATGTTACTCATATATATGTTATACGTCAACTTTTATATCCATGCACGTTTATGATTTCATGTGACCCCAAAAGTTACTTATTACCCGGATTAGTTACACATCTACGCACACATGATACACGGTTCACAAACCAATTAAGGTTCGGTTCACACATCACTTAGGGTTTAGGTTTCACATGATCTTTACTCGTTTAATACACGTTCAAAAACTCTTATATGGTTCGGCTTGTATATAGGGTTCGGCTAACATGTTTTTAAGCAATACCTTAACTCTCTACATACTTTACATATTCACGTTAGCATGTTTATATAAGGTCCGATTATATATATATATATGGTTCGGTGTATATATATAGCTTGACATACTAATGATCCGATTCACAAAACATATTCAATACATGTTCTCTTTAATAATTATAAGGTTCAAGTCATTATGGTTTGCCTTGTTTGGTTTCGTACGGCTCGACCACAAAAGAAAAAACACAAAACTCAACTAAACGAAACATATTACAATATATATACGTAAGGTGTAATAAGAGAAGACGAATAAACACGTTATACCTTAGCTTTGATGAACAAAACTCGCGACACCAAGGTTGTTAGGGTTCGGCCGAATGGAAGAAAAGAAAAGAGAGAGACAACAAAACTAGGGTTTCAATTTCATGTAAATGTAGTGTATATATAGGTAGTACAAAAATGTTTCTAGGCTTTGATGGGTTGGGTTTCGGCTTGGGTCCAACCGAACAAACAAAACAAACGCCCTTTGGGCTCTCGGCTCTTGATCCAAACGAAACAATGCAAACGCGGCCTAACATATTAGCGAAACGTTTAAATCTTTCGTCGTACCAAAATCGATCACGTTCACACATTCGTTAAGTTTTTATTATTCGTAAGTTAAGTTTTAATTTCGTTAAATGATTATAAACGTATTTTACGTATTTATAATTTTCGATTCCAAGGGTATTTTAGTCTTTAATCATGTTTTAGATTTTCAGGTTTTACAATTCTTCCCCTCTAAAGAAAAATTTTCGTCCTCGAAAATTGAAATGAAACGAAACGAAAACGAAATGAGAACATACCAACTATTCAAAGAAATGAGGATAACTAGCTCGCATCGACTCCTCGGTTTCCCAAGTAGCCTCACGTTCCGGGTGATTTTTCCAAAGAATCTTAACGAACGGAATGACTTTATTTCTCATGACTCTTTCTTGCCTTTCTAAAATAGCTTCCGGTTCTTCAGATAAAGACATATCGGATTGAATTTGATCAAACGGATAAGAAGCAACGTGTAACGGATGATAGTTATATCCCCTTAGGAGAGATACATGGAACACATCATGAACATGCGATAACTGAGGCGGAAGTGCTAATCGATACGAAACTTCTCCTATACGTTCCAGAATTTCAAACGGACCGATGAATCGAGGACTGAGCTTGCCCTTGATTCCAAAACGTTTCACACCTCTAAACGGCGAAACTTTCAAAAATACACGATCTCCAACCCGAAATTCTAAATCACGACGATGCTTGTCGGCATAACTTTTCTGACGAGACCTAGCTTCCTTCAGCTTTTCTCTAGCAACAGCTACTTTCTCATTAGTGATCTCAATCATTTCCGGACCTTCAATTAAGCGTTCACCTACTTCATCCCAACAAGTAGGTGCTCTACATTTCCTCCCATAAAGAAGTTCAAACGGTGCTGCCTTAATTCTAGCATGCCAACTGTTGTTGTATGCAAACTCTACTAAACACAAATATTCATCCCAACTGCCAGTCCATTCCAAAGCACAAGCCCTTAGCATGTCCTCTAAGGTCTGAATAGTCCTCTCTGACTGACCATCTGTTTGAGGATGAAATGCCGTACTAAAATTAAGTCGAGTACCCCAAGCTTTTTGCAAACCTTTCCAGAAACGAGAAGTAAAACGCGGATATCTGTCGGACACAATAGATGCCGGAGTACCATGAAGTCTAACGATCTCTTGCTGAAAAATCTCCGCCAATCTACCAATACCATAATCCTTTCTGATTGGTAAGAAATGAGCAGATTTGGTTAGTCGATCAACAACTACCCAAATCGCATCATGCTTCTTCCGAGTAAGAGGTAGTCCAGTCACAAAATCCATAAATATCTTATCCCACTTCCATGTTGGAATATCCAATGGCTGTAACAATCCACTAGCCCTTTGATGTTCAATCTTAACCTGCTGACAAAACATACATTTCGACACAAACGTCGCCACCTCTTGCTTCATGCCATTCCACCAAAAGTACTGCTTCAAATCCCTATACATCTTGATAGAACCAGGATGGATAGTGAAAGGAGAACTATGAGCTTCAGTCATAACTTTCTCACGAAGTACCGGATCATTGGGAACACAAAGCCTATCTTCATACCATACAATTCTGTCATTATCAACCTTAAACTCCGTCTGCTTACCTTCTTCAACATTTTGCGCCACGGCCCACAGCTCACCATCATCTTTCTGAGCTTCTTTAATTTACAGTATAAGGTTCGACTCCACCTTCATACTAGCCCAGTATCCATCAAAACCTCGTACGCATAGCTCAACATCCAAACTCTCTAAGTCTCGAAAAATCCTAGGTTCAATCTCGATACTTGCAAGAATGCCTGATTTCTGGCTAAGTGCGTCAGCAACTACATTAGCCTTACCTGGATGGTACTGAATGTTGGTGTCATAATCCTTAAGAAGTTCTAACCATCTTCTTTGTCTCATGTTAAGTTCCTTCTGAGTGAAAATATACTTGAGACTCTTATGATCAGTGGATATATCACACGTCTCTCCATACAAGTAATGTCTCCAGATCTTCAACGCGAACACCACTGCAGCTAACTCAAGGTCATGAGTTGGGTAATTCTCTTCATAAGGTTTTAGCTGCCTCGAAGCATAAGCTATTACCTTTCCATGTTGCATCAAAACACAGCCCAATCCTTTCTTAGATGCATCACTGTAAATTTGAAATCCTCCAGAACCAGATGGAAGAGTCAAAATAGGAGCGGACACCAATCTCCGTTTCAACTCTTCAAAACTCTTCTCTCGTTCATCCGTCCATACAAACTTTTCACCTTTCCTCATCAGTTGGGTTAGGGGTAGAGCTAAGCGAGAGAAACCTTCAACAAAACGTCGGTAATAACCAGCAAGTCCTAGAAAACTCCTGACCTCAGTCACTGTCGTAGGTCTTGGCCATTTAGTGATAGCCTCAACTTTAGACGGATCCATGGTGATACCATCAGCTGATACAATATGACCAAGGAAAGCGACTTGTCTTAACCAAAACTCGCACTTCGAAAATTTGGCGTACAACTTCTTTTTCCTCAGAATCTCCAAAACTATCCGGAGATGTTCTTCATGCTCTTCTTCAGACTTGGAGAAAACTAAAATGTCGTCGATGAAAACGATAACGAACTTATCGAGGAACTCATGGAAAACACGATTCATTAGGTCCATAAACACAGCAGGCGCATTTGTCAAACCAAAAGGCATAACGAGAAATTCGTAATGACCCTATCTGGTACGAAACGTGGTCTTAGGAACATCTTGCTCCTTCACACGTAGCTGATGATAACCAGATCTCAGATCAATCTTCGAAAAGAACTTAGCTCCTTGCAGTTGATCAAACAAATCATCAATACGCGGCAGAGGATAACGGTTACGAATGGTAATACGATTGAGTTCACGGTAGTCGATACATAGACGCATGCTTCCATCCTTCTTCTTCACAAATAAAACAGGTGCACCCCATGGAGAAACACTGGGTCGAATAAATCCATTTTCTATCATCTCTTGCAGCTGTTCCTTTAACTCCTTTAGTTCTATAGGTGCCATACGATACGGAGCCTTCGAAATCGGTTCAGCACCAGGAATTAACTCAATGCTAAACTCAACTTCTCTAGCTGGGGGAAGACCAGGGAGTTCATCGGGAAAAATGTCGGTGAATTCACAAACAACAGAAAGATTTTCAATGTTAGGACTCTCCAAAGATGTGTCCTTAACAGATGCCAGAAAACCTTGGCACCCATGAGCAATCATGGTCCGTGCCTTCATAGCGGAAATGAGCTTAACAGATTTGAGAGGTTGAGAACCATGATAAACGAATTCAGGATGTTTTACGTCTCCAAAGATCACCGTTCTAGCATAGCAGTCAATTGAAGCTCTATGATAAGCCAACCAATCCATGCCTAGAATGATATCAAAGTCGACCATATCGAGAGGATACAGATTTGCAAAGCGAATACGATCATCAAAACGAAGAGGACACTTAACGTATTTATGATCAATGATCATGTGGTTTTTCATAGGTGTAGATATCGATAAGTGATTTGTTAATGGTTTGGGCTTCATATTAAGTTTCTTAGCAAATGTGACAGATATAATGGAGTGTGTGCACCGGTATCAAATAAAACGAAGACAGAATAATCATCAATGAAAAGAGTGCCCGTAATGGTACCTGAAGTGCGCTCCGCCTGATTCCGAGAAGTAGCATAGACACGTCCAGTAGTAGTTGGCGGCTTGATGTAGTTTCCAGGAATCACTGGGTTCTTCTTAGGGCAATCCTTGATCTAGTGAGCAGTAGAACCACAAGAGAAACATCCGCCAGTGGCCTTGAAACACGGTCCCGGATGAGCCTTTCCACAAGTAGTACAGATAGGTGGGGGAGGCAAAACTTCAGCTGTCCTTTGCTGACCAGAAGATCCTGAAGCACGACCCTGATTTGATCCTCGAGCTGACTGATCCTTGTTGTAACGCTGGTTATTGTTACCTTGGTTCTGACGATCATTTCCATTCCTACCAGCATTTCTATTATCTTGACTCCTCGCCTCAGGGCGCCTAGAGTCAACACTCCTTCCTGACTGACCCCGCTGATCATAACTCCTATCCACTTGACCTCTCGAATCATAACTCCTACCAGAATTTCCTTTATAATCATTACTTTGAGTTCTTCCTTGAATCCGATCACCATCGAGGTTACGCTTGTTGGAGCCCGAAACCTCATGAAAGATCTCAATGTTACGAGCTGCGTTATTGCAGGCCGACACATTCTCATACTAAATATTAAGCAGTCGGTCCAACACCCACTTCTTCAGTCCCCACTTGAAGTGCTTAGCTTGGCGCCTACCATCTCCAGCAATCGTTCCCACAAAACTTACCAGCCTCATAAACCTACTCATGTACTCATTGGAATTCTCATGCTCAAGCTGGTAGATTGCCTGATAATCCCTCTCATACCTTTGCTGCTCAGCATCAGGGAAGTAACGGTTATAGAAGATAGTCCGAAACTCAGTCCAAGTACAAGTAACAGCAAAAGCATCTCCTCCTCTTGCCTGTTTGAGTGCCTTCCACCAATTCAAAGCATCACCTTCCAACTTAAAGGCAGCCAAACGAGTCTTAAACTCGTCTCCATAACCCAGTACTTCAAACAGCTTCTCAATATGAGTGATCCAGTCCCCGACCTCAGTGGGAGTAGCAGCAGTGCTAAACGAAAGAGGCTTGAGCTTACCGAAACGCTCGAGCCAAGTGTAAATGCCTGTGGGTTGATTTCCTCCACCACTACCCGAAGCACCAGTCTGATTACGAATGTTGTTGATCACTTGTTCCATCATCTCAGGTGTAGTAAGACCAGGGAAAAGAGTGTTGAGAGCATTAGCAATCGCAGCATCAATGTTAGTAGCATCATCGTCTCCATCCACGCTACCGGTAGTACGAGTTCGAACCATCTGAACGATATTCAAACGATTAGCAAAATGAACAAAGGTGAGATACGAAATGGAAGTACGCAGAAGGAATCCTAAAGTCTACCCAAATCCTCACAGGTCATAGCCTAAGCTCTAAGGGTCTCAAAACCTAGGCTCCATATGTCACAGGTCCTGACTACAAGTCGTAAACCTGGGCTCTGATGCCATAAATTGTAACGCCCCGACCCGACAAGGGTAAAGGAATCACAAGTAATGGTGTCATATCAAAGAAAACATAAATATCCAAAAGAAGTCTTAACATAAATACTGAAATAAATCAAGTCAAAATGACTTCAATACATAGGTCCCAGCGGAAAAATAAACTCCAAATAAAATATCTGAAATATTAAGTCTTAAATGGCATCATAAGATCAAAGCTAAATATCTCTAAGGTAAGTCCAGTCAGCACTCATCCCAAAGCAAAACCCAGCTCCAATGCTTAGATACCTGCCGCGGAAGAAAAGAAATGCGGCTGAGCTTCAAAAGCCCAGTGAACAGATATACAAGCAAAACGAATACGAAACGAAAACGAATACGAAATAAAGTGAAAGAAAGATAGTAAAATCATAATCATTTCAAAGTATAAATCAGAATAATAGGATAAGTTTTATATTTAACTACCTCGAGCCCAGACACATATATCAGATCATAATCATATTCATATTCACACAAGGCAACATTTGTAGGGGAGACCTACCAGAGTTATGAAGGACGTGCATGCACGCAGCATCAATCATCAGATAACATATAGCATATAACATATAACATATAACATATAACAGATCTAGGATGCATCCATACGCCCCACAAACATATATTGGTAATATAATATAACTTGAGCTCATAACAGATAACAGATAAGGGACGTGGCAGAACTTCACTCTACTGCCCTAGAGTCATGTCAGAAGTGCATCACTGACACGGACATGGAACCCCCATGACTAGTTATTATTTTGGCTCGGGTGTCAAACTATCTTAGGTCAAATCAGAATGTCAAAACTGACACAGATCATACTTTATCAGAAGATTAATCATGTTTTCAAAATCAAGGTTTTCATATCATATAGTTCAAAATCAGATGTTTTATAATTCAAAAATCAGAGTTCAGATAAGCAATAGCTCAAACAAACAAATGGGGTTCATAGCAAAGGCTTAGGAAATCCTAATATAAAAGCTAACGAAAAGAAAACGTTATAAGGAACCTTTACTGAAAAGGTCAGAATATCTGTACCTTATTCCAAAGCAAATGATCGAAAAAGCAGAAACACGAAAAGCAAAGGATTACTCCTTCTTCACAGAACCTATACACATTAACGGTCGTACATGTTATTTATGATTCCATAATCGTCGAAGTGATCTTTTAATATTTGGTGTTTATACTCAATGTATTCAGTGATCTTAATGCTTTAGGGTTTTATAATTAAATGAGACTTAAGTGTTTTATAAACAATATCGTAGATTAAGGTTCATTATGTCATTTATTAAAGTTTAGGGTTAAATGTGAAAATAGTTTAAACGTCATAACTCACACATGAAATAACGAATTAATATACTTAGCTTCAAACCCTAATCGACTCTCATTTATGTTCTAGGGTTTTCTCATTCTTTTATTATTATATCCACGTGCATTTACTTTATATGTTACGTCATTTAATGACTCATTACTCTTGTTTATTTACTCAACACGTTCATGTCTTAATCATATGTTACTCATATATATGTTATACGTCAACTTTTATATCCATGCACGTTTATGATTTCATGTGACCCCAAAAGTTACTTATTACCTGGATTAGTTACACATCTACGCACACATGATACACGGTTCACAAACCAATTAAGGTTCGGTTCACACATCACTTAGGGTTTAGGTTTCACATGATCTTTACTCGTTTAATACACGTTCAAAAACTCTTATATGGTTCGGCTTGTATATAGGGTTCGGCTAACATGTTTTTAAGCAATACCTTAACTCTCTACATACTTTACATATTCACGTTAGCATGTTTATATAAGGTCCGATTATATATATATATATATATATATATATATATATATATATATATATATATATATATATATATATATATATATATATATGGTTCGGTGTATATATATAGCTTGACATACTAATGATCCGATTCACAAAACATATTCAATACATGTTCTCTTTAATAATTATAAGGTTCAAGTCATTATGGTTTGCCTTGTTTGGTTTCGTACGGCTCGACCACAAAAGAAAAAACACAAAACTCGACTAAACGAAACATATTACAATATATATACGTAAGGTGTAATAAGAGAAGACGAATAAACACGTTATACCTTAGCTTTGATGAACAAAACTCGCGACACCAAGGTTGTTAGGGTTTAGCCGAATGGAAGAAAAGAAAAGAGAGAGACAACAAAACTAGGGTTTCAATTTCATGTAAATGTAGTGTATATATAGGTAGTACAAAAATGTTTCTAGGCTTTGATGGGTTGGGTTTCGGCTTGGGTCCAACCGAACAAACAAAACAAACGCCCTTTGGGCTCTCGGCTCTTGATCCAAACGAAACAATGCAAACGCGGCCCAACATATTAGCGAAACGTTTAAATCTTTCGTCGTACCAAAATCGATCACGTTCACACATTCGTTAAGTTTTTATTATTCGTAAGTTAAGTTTTAATTTCGTCAAATGATTATAAACGTATTTTACGTATTTAATAATTTTCGATTCCAAGGGTATTTTAGTCTTTAATCATGTTTTAGATTTTCAGGTTTTACACCGAGTCTAGATTGGTCTGCTAGAACATGGGTCTAAGTTTGCATTTTTAAACAAGGAGAAAGTGTAATTATTTAGTAAAGATTTGAGTGTTTTTCATTGATGTTACTAAATCATCTCCTTTGTGACCCACTTTGACCTGTTGAAGGTTTGTGCTTTAGTATACTGTTTGAGCAACTGTGAATCTCATTTAGCTAGGCTAATGTTTTGTTTGTTGGATTTACTTAAATAGTTTGGATGGTGGTTCGCTTAGACACATCATACCGTTTAGTCAGGAAGAAAATGATTGATCTAAGCCAACAAACTTGAACTTCCCAGCAAGAAAATGATTAAATGCGCAAAAAGTATACTTCACTTGTTGGGTTTTAATACAAGTACAAGCCCAACGTGGCACATTATAAGTATATATTAAATCACAAAAAAAACGGCGCCGTTTTTGGCACCTTGCTACAGTGCAGCTACAGTGCTACAGTAACTGGGCCGGTGGGCCGGGCTGCTACAGTAAAAAAAATAAAACCGGCCTGCTACAGTAAAAAAATTATATTACTATTTATTAGTGCACAATCACCTCGGCTAAAAAATTCGCTCGCCCGAAAAAAAAAAAAAAAAAAAAAAGGATTATATATTATATTACTATTTATTAGTTCACAATCACCTCGGCTAAAAAATTCGCTCAAAAAAAAAAAAAAGATTATATTACTATTATTGTACCTCGGCTAAAAAATTCACCCGCCCGGAAAAAAAAAAAAAAAAAAAAAAAAAAGAAAAAAAAAAGGCCCGAAAAAAAAAAAAAAAAAAAAAAAAAAAAAAAAACAAAATTATATATTATATTACTATTTATTAATGCACAATCACCTCGGCTAAAAAATTCGCACGCCCGCAACGCGGCGGACCAATGCCAGTCTCGTAATTCTTTAAGATGGAATGGGCATAGCTGTCAAGGAGACAGAATATTCTGTCCATCATTCTCAATGTCCCCCATCCCTCTTTGTCTAATACTTTTCCCATGCTTATGAAGTGCCGTTGGAAGATAAAATAATTTGAGCACATGGGTCTAATATAAAAGAGTTGCTATCTTCTCTTTGTTGAAGATGGTACAGGCGTGACTGAAGACAGGAGAATATGCTGTCTTCTTTATTCTCTTGATTGTTTATTGTGCTATCCATACCTTTGTTCGACCGTTAGTTTTGATGATATTATTTTAGCTCCTGCTTCATGTATAAAACGGGGAGCTTACTTCACTTCGAGAGGAAAGAGGGGGTCTATGAGAGTCGTCTATGTTGTGAGCTGCTCCTCTTCTATCTCACGCAGATCCTGAGTTCTGATCTCAAGATCACTTTCATCATTTATTAGCTTAGATTTATATGTAAGACTATTATCAATTAGATAATAGGATCACACCAGTTTATCTGTGGTGATCTTCTGTTGTTGATTTCATTCCGCTGTGAACTCTGTATCATTTATATAAAGGCTTTTGTTCCTGCTTATCATGTTTTTCTACAGGATGCCCTCCAAGTACGCCATTCTTGGTTTGTCTATTCCGACGGATTCCATTAGGGTGTTTGTGCTCCGTCCAGGTCAAAAAGTACCATTTGTTTTCGCAAGACCGATATTCTGGTTTGGCTGTTATATCAAGAAACGTAAAATAGTTAACTTAGAAACAGATTAACGCGCAACAATTAAATGTCCAGACTTTAACAAACCAGTATATATATTGCATACATCATATCAATTACACAACATATATGATAACTCGATAACAATTTACTAACCTGTAAGTTCATCAGGACTACAGTCGTAAATATTGACCTCATAATAGCGGCAGTTGGGATGTCGTTTTCCTGTTTCAATCTTTGGTTTCAAGTAGTAAACAATGAGCTCCGGGTCGGTTGGACAAAAGCAATAGCCAGGTTCAAGCGTATCAGCATAATCATGGTCTTCTTGGTTATTGTATCGAATGATTTCTTGATTTATGACAGCCATTCGTCGTCAATAAAATGGGTCGTGACAACCATATAGTTTGTTTTTTTCATAACTACTTGTCCATGTATCGGTAGTCAAGTGAACGGTAGTGGTTGGCTTTGTTATATAAGCTAACAACTTGCGTGTTTCATCTAGGTAATATTTTGAAACATCCATATTCCATAGATAACTGTCTAGATGGCAACAAAAATATTTCATCAGAGGTATTTGTATATTCAACTAAAACCTCATGTTCAACAAACTTGCAAGGTATCTCACCAACAATAAACGTGTTAATCAATGTTTTTTTTATCCTACTTTCATCATGTTTATAGTTTTGTAAACTATTAGCACCTTCACCACTAGGATTTCTGTTAAAACTCTAAATAAGTTTGTTGTTGAATTTTGTTTTAGGGGACATATATAGGATTAGAAGGACAAGGATGATGTTTTTGAAGACCCGAAGTACCGTTGGGACCTATGGGCTGCTAGAGTCTTATTGCATAACTTGCACAACGCCCTTCTTAACCCATCCTTCTTCACCTTAACAGGATCAAAATGTTGCCAAATCGAAACCCTCTACTTATTTGTTTTTGCATAAACTTCAAACTCTTCTTCAAACATAGATTAAGCGTATGTAACCAAAATACATTTCTCCGCTGTTTCAACAATCTTTGGGGTTATAACTTATAACTACTCACTACTATAACTTATGAGCTAACAACATTGTTTTCTAGGTTTTCGAGTTAGTGCACAGTCACCTCGGCTAAAAAATTCGCACACCCGGAAAAAAAAAAAAAAAAAAAAAAAAAAAAAAAAAAAAAAAGATTATATATTATATTACTATTTATTAATGCACAATCACCTCGGCTAAAAAATTCGCCCGCCCGCAACGTGGCGGCCCAATGCCAGTCTCGTATATACTTAACTTGTTGGGTTATAATACAGTAAGACTGTATTTGGCGAAGGGCTTATGAGGGGCTTATAAGGCTTGGGTTTTTAAAATAAACCGGCTTATAAAATAAGTCTCGTTTGTCATTTGGGCTTATGAAATCATAAGCCCCTAGAAAAAGCTTAAAACTTTAGTCCCATAAAAGGGGTTAAAAACTTTAGCCCGAAGCTTTTAAACAATAAATTACTTATTTACCAAAAAAATATCTAACATATACAAAAACTCATTTAATTATGTCTTTTTTAGTAATTTTGCAATAATAAGCCTAAGCTTAAGCCCATTTGCCAAACAAGTTTTTAAAAATATAAATTAAATTTCAACTCCGGCTTATAATAAAAGGGCTAGCCCTAGCCCAAGCCCAAGCTCCAGCCCATTGCGCCAAACATACCTTAAGTAGAAGCCCAATGCAAGGTATTGTTATAGAGGATTGTAGTAGGTTGAAATCATGTTTCACCAATTAATCAATAAAAACACTCCTTTTACAGCCACACAGATCACAATCCAACGCTCCACAACTTTCCCCTATACTTTAATCCAACGAACCAAAACACACTCAAACAAACACAAATGTGGCACTCCACCACTATAAAAATAGCTAGTAAAAGTGTTACACCGGCTCTTTTAAAACCTAAATCTACAGCTCTTTCATTACAATATTCGGTAATAGGCATCATCCATATCGCAATCCACAATCTTATCAGTATCGCAATCAACCACCTTTTAATCCACAATCGTATTGCAATCAACCACCTTTTAATCAACAACCTTCTCAATATCGCAATCAAACACCTTTTAATCCACAATCTTCTCAGTATCGCAATCAACCACCTTTTAATGAACAACCTTCTCAGTATCCCAATCAACCATCTTTTAATCAACAACCTTCTCACAATCAACCACCTTTTTATCAACAACCTTATCACTATCTCAATCAACCACCTTTTAATCAACAACCTTCTCAGTATCCCAATCAACCACATTCTAATCCACAACCTGTTCGGAATCCCAATCAAGGAACTTATTGTAAACACTGTATAATGTATGGCCATCACAGCAACGCATGCCATTTTTACCCATTATTCTTGAGGCGTAAGCCTCACAGTTATCAGCACTGCTATAAATGTGACGCAAAGGCGTCTCATATAACAGCATATTGTCCGTATGATCGTGTTGATGTGAGCAACCACATATGTATCTGGTGTGACACTTTGGGGCATCTCGCTAGGAATTGTCCGAGTAACCTACGTAAATGTACTTCATGTCCGAGTAACCTACAATGTACATATATACGGGTAATAATGAGAATAATAATCATGAAAACACAATATAATTTGTTATAATTACAGATGCATAAACAATTTCCTAGTATATAAGCTTGCGTGTTTGATTGTCTTCCATTATATCATTCTCATCATCATCAATCGTATAATGTTTTCCTTTTTAAATGATTTTACAATATCTTAAAGTAAATGTTTTCCTTCATATAATTAAAAAATAATGGATTGATATGTACACGGTTGTTTTTATTTGCGCACATAAAATTAATGTATCTGGACGATAGTACCTTCAAGCTAATTAACTTCAAGTATTTTCTTGTTAACTAATACCCTCTTACTAATATAGTTAATCAGTTGAGTGAGTAAAAAAAAAAAAAAAAAACTTGTCACCAAGTACAAGTGTTTCTGTCCCTCAAGCTCATCAATTTTAAGTATTTTCTTGTTAAGTAATACCCTCTTAGTAATACTAGAAGGGTACCCGCGCAATGCAACAGCGGGTACTGAGTGTTTTTGTTTGGGAAGATGTTGATCTCGTGAGATGGGGAGTGAGATGCTGAGTGTTTTGCTTGTGGTTGTGTTGTTGATTGTAGGTTGTTTGTGGGTATTTATATCCCATAAGTTATAGTATAGATTAAAAGCATGAATTAAAAATGTATTAATGATTAGGCGTTTTTTTCTAAATAATATTGTAGTTTTTTTTTTTTTTTTTTTCATTAAACATGTTTAATGAAAGATGTCTGTTATGAATTGGGCTCTTTAAGACATTCAAATGAAATTCAGACAATTCAAATCTCATTGACTAATGACTCTTTAATTTCCTATTAAGGAAATATTTTTGGTCTTAATTTTTTTTAAGACTTCTTATATTAGAAAGTCCCAAATGTTTTATATAGTAGTATAGATAAATTATATTGCAGTTTTTTTTTCATTAAACAAGTTTAATGAAAGATATTTGTTATGAATTGGGCTCTTTAAGACATTCAAATGAAATTCAGACAATTCAAATCTCATTGACTAATGACTCTTTAATTTCCTATTAAGGAAATGTTTTTGGTCTTAATTTTTTTAAGACTTCTTATACTAGAAAGTCCCAAATGTTTTATATAGTAGTATAGATAGTTAATCAGTTCAGTAAGGAAAAAAAAAAAAAAGGGGGGGGGGGGGGGGGGGGGGGGGGGGGGGGGGGGCACATCACCGAGTAGTGTTTGTGTCATTCTCATTTAGAGCATCTGCAATGCTCAAGTCATAAAAGACTTTTCACTATTTTATAAAGCTTTGTTAAAAGGTTTTTACCATTGTGATAAAAGCTTTTTGGAAAGCTTTTTATGAATAGTTTGGTAAACTCCAACCGATTGACAAAAGCTTTTCACTCTCACTTGATCTTATTTTATTGCTTTTCTTAATTTATGACAAGTCTTTATAAAGACTTTTGACCATTATAGCAATGACTTTTAAATGAGTAAAACATAATAAAGAGATAGAGTTATTAAATGAGAAAAGTCATTGAAGACTTGAGCATTGTGGATGCTCTTAGTTAAAAAACGAGAAAGCTTTTCACGTACAAATTTTTTATTACATAGCATTTATCATATAATATACCTTATAGAGTTATTTAAGTTTTTAAGAATTTTTATCTTTATGCATCCCTCTAGTAGATCTGATAATCATGTTAAAAATTGGGTTAACGAGTCTATGGATATTGATCATGATCCAAAGGTCGTTAAGACTGTTACTTCTGAAAAGGTAATACTATTACATAACAATTATCATACAATATACCTTATATTTAAGATTGTTTTTTCTTTACGCAACCCTCTAGTGGATCTGATAATCATGTCAAATTGCAGCCCTCTATGAATATTTATGTTTGGTTTACATAGTTGTTTTTAAGTTGGGTACTTTTCTCAAATTTTAATTATTAAATAATGTAATTAATTAACTAATTAATATAATTAATTGATAAGTTAACGGAATAATTAGTTTTTTAATCAAATGTATTGGCGAAGAAATGTTGTCGACAAAAGTTTGTGGGCTTGGGTTAAAAACTTAGACACAGAATTTGTGTAGATTCCACATAGTTGTCGTTAAAACGCAAATTTGTCCTCATCGATACTTTTAGTGGCAGACTTGTCACGAGGATGAATTAGCAAGAACATGTCCTCGTCAATGACCCAAAATCATTCTAACGGGGCCGACATGTCCTCCTAACACACAGTAGGTGTGAGACTATCTATTAGGTTGTTAGCACCGTGTGGGTGCTAAATGTTATTCATTTGAGATTGGTTTTTTTTTTTGTATTATGTTTCTTTAGTTTTTGATAGGTTTAAAAACGGGTCCTCCTATGCAGGCATCCTATAGGAAATAAAATAGGGGTGTTTGGGTTTTTTCTCTCTCAGCCAATCATTGTGTGCATGGGTTTTCGTGCCAAAATATTATAAGGTGGGGTGGTGGGGGGTGCTGCTTGGGGTGTTTTGTGTTGTGTTTATGTCACTTTTTTTTTTTTTTTTTTTTTTTTTTTTTTTTTTTTTTTTGTGAATCGGTTTTAAAACTTAAAAAAAAACGTAGTCGAAAAATTTTTGAGGCTCAGATTCGAAGGTTGTAAAGTGAGATTTTTATCTCACTTTGCCGTCCATTCGGTTTTCATCATCGCCTCGGAAAATTTTAAGGCTCAAAAATCATCATCGCCTCGGAAAATTTTTAGGCTCAAAAATCATCATCGCCTCGGAAAATTTTTAGGCTCAAACTCGAAGGTTGCAAAGTGAGATTTGATCTCACTTTACCGTCCATTCGGTTTCGGTTATCATCATCGCCTCGGAAAATTTTAAGTCACAACTGCATAAAGTCACCAGTTCACAGGAACTGCACAAGTCTCACAAGTCCAAAACTGCACAAGTCTCACAAGTCTGAAACTGCACAAAGTCTCACAAGTCTAACTGCACAAGCCACAAGTATTCAGGACACAAGCCTCACAAGTCTTGAGAGTCAACAACATGTAGAGTTGAGAGTCAACACGCGCTGTTGAAGTTATACTTGGGCTCCACACAGTCCAGCTTAGACACGTTGTTGTGTTCGGTCGACAAGATTATAACTGCGCAAAAAACTGCGATACGAGCCTCTTTGAATACAAGCAAAATCAAGAAACTGCATGCGTGTAAGGGCACACTATTTAACGAATTGCGGTATAATGTTTCAAGAGATGCTTTACTACTCATACTTGCAAAAGTAAACGGGATGTGGACCCACATGAATGTGGTCATCAGTTGCGGTTAGTTTATGGTTTACCATGCTATCACGAACTGTATTACCTTCAGATTCATGGTATGTATTTTATATTTATGCCTATCAAGTTATTCTCCCCGTCAATACAGATAATTTTAACTAGTTCCTGTTTTCGAATACAGGATCGCCTATTCCGCTTGATTTTGTTGATAATTTTTGGACACCACTAAGTGTTCCCTGGCCCAGAGTCCGACATACTCATACGCCAGAAGAGCCTCAAGAGCCTGAATATTTTTCTTGTCAAGATGACGTAGAAAAATTCCAAAATGTTTTTACCAAAGCATCGTCGTTTGTCAAAAAAAATATGTTAAACAGGCTCAGAGGTATATACGCTCCTGAATCTGTGTCAACCCAACAACCTGCTGTTAAAGAAAGTACTCGTGGACGTCCGAGCGCAAAGGACAAAAAATCAAAGGCTAAACAAAATATCCCAAATTTGAACAAAAAACCCCCCACAGGGCACCGCAGAAGTTATACAAAACCTAAAAAAGTCCGAGACTTAAATGAAGAAACTGCGAGACATAGTTCATACCTGGGAGAGCCTTCTAACGTCCCAGACTTGAACGAAGAGGTGAGCGAGGGCGATTTAAAACACGACTTGTACATTCCAAATGACAGTAGCGAATATTTTATGGCTCGAATTCCACCTCTTTTCCAACGGTGGATCCTAGGGATCGTTAACGTGGAAGGTGATGGAAATTGTGGCTATCGAGCTCTTGCCGTAGGTCTTGGTCATCACGAACGAATATGGCCCAGACTTCGAGCTCTTGTCAGGGAAGAGGTAGACAATAACCGGGAAGTTTACATGCAAATGTGGGGGACTTTGTTTACAACTATGGTCAACTCGCTGAATTGGTTTGAATCAGGTCCAGCACCCTACGGTTACTGGATGATTATGCCAGAAACGGGCGTGGCTATTGCTACAACTCTTAACCGTCCAATTGTATGCATATCCAATTCACAATCTATTACGTGTCTTCCACTGAGAGATGTGTCACAATTATCAATTTCCGGTCGTTTCTCAAAATTACTATTCATCTCGGGAATTTACTATTCATCAGTTACTATTCATCGTTTTCGGAGTCGATTTGATATTCTGAGAACGTATTTTAAAATTTTACTATTCACGAAACACTATTCATTCCAGGAGAAAATCACTATTCATGAGTCACTATTCATCATTTTTCGTAAACTAGGTTTACGAGTATCAAATTCGAGTAACCGTAATGGTTTAGCTGCGAATTCATGAACATTTCATCGAGGACATTTCATATAGACTAGATTTAGTCTACGTATCATTAGTAACTTCAGCATCATATCAGTTCATGCATTGATTTGCATTTTTCATTAAACGTTTATTTTCCTATTATATAAATGTTGGGTTCAGTAAATACCCAAACCCCTTGATCTAGGATTTGAATAGAAAATAGCCCAAGTATTTAATCCGTTAACACAAACAGGTCACTGAGTGCATAGTCTCTCAGTGAGTCGTCTTCAGGATACTCAGTAAGAGGCAAAGAAGAAGTCTCTCCACTCAGTAAGGCGGAACTTAAAGGGTGAAGACTGAGTCAAGAAGAAGTAGAAGAAGAACTGAGTCAGAAGTGGGAAATTCAAGGCGGAATGACTCACCTCTCTGAAGAAGAAACGGAGAATGACTCATAGGACTTCTGCTGAGTGACTCTCTGATACGTGAGTCACTGGACAAACACAATTGCCTAATTTATGAACCCGATAAAAGATAAGTTTAGGATCTAGTTCCCCAAACCCATAAATGACTTGGGTTGTAAATATATTATCCTTTTATTTGCAAATTACTTTTTACGTTTAGTTACGTACTTGACTATACTACGACTTCAATGATTACTATGCATCTGATTTAGATCAGATATACTTTACAGGAGCTACTTTACAAGTACTTAAGCGTCGATTTGGTAATGCCAATGAGCTTAAACTATGAGCATTTGGATCAAATGCTTTTTACTACTT
>BPTQ01000005.1:317432125-317597789 GCA_019973895.1 Chrysanthemum seticuspe
ATAACTTGATAGGCATAAATTTTAAAATACATGCCGTTTGCTTGAAGCCAAAATAGTTCGTGATAGCATGGTAAACCATAAACTAACCGCAATTGATGACCACATTGTTGTGGGTCCACATCCCGTTTACTTTCTGCGAGTATGAGTAGTAAAGCATCTCTTGAAACATTATACCGCAATTCGTTAAATAGTGTAGCCTTACACGAATGCAGTTTCTTGATTTTGCTTGTATTCAAAGAGGCTCGTATCGCAGTTTCTTGCGCAGCTATAATCTTGTCGACCGAACACAACAACGTGTCTAAGCTGGACTGTGTGGAGCCCAAGTGTAACATCAACAGCGCGTGTTAACTCTCAACTCTACATGTTGTTGTCTGGCGGAAGCTGCGATATTGATCGGTAATGTACGACACAAACATGCGGTCGTAATGTCGCAGCCAGTTACGAAAATACCGCAAAACATCTGATAAAACAAAGAATTAATAAAGTGAGAAAACAATTCGAGTAGTTATTTATTAAATAATAATAAAAAAATGTATTAATGGTTAAGTACCCTTTTTTTGGACCAATAAATCCTATAGGTGCTGATAATAATGCGTGAACACATCTTCGGTCGGAGCTGTAACCATCAAATCCCATGTCCATCTAACGGACTCATACTCCTTTACCGAATCGAATCTGTGTCTGCAATGCTTTAGCACATTTTGATTGATATGCCATCGGCAGAGTAATCTGTTAGCGTTTGGGAATTCTTCTCTGCATGCCCCAAGCAACGCTAAATCTCTGTCGGTGACGATAACCCGCGGGTAATATTGTTCTTGTATCACCAACTTAACACATTCCAACACCCATTTGAAATTTGGCTGTTTTTCCTTGTCCAAAAAGCTAAACGCGATTGAGAATGTTGTGTTTGTTGGAGTAACCCCAACAATTGTAAAGAATGGCAGTTTAAACATCGTGGTGTTGTATGTGGAGTCCATCAACATGATTTCCGGATATGTTGTCCACAGGGTATATGAAGTCAGGTGAACAAAAAATATTTCATCCAGCTCATTGGTGTGGTCATTTACCCTGGGGTAATATGTATAACCTTGACGCTGCAAATGTACTAAAAGGAGTTGTATCGGAGTCAAATCACCACGACTGGCGCGACGTATCTTTTCTTGTGCATTATACACCGTTTTAATGGTAGACACGTTATTCGGATCTATCTCTTTTAGTGAAGAAAGTATAATTCGTGGTGCTACATGTTGTTTTGTCAACTGATTCACCAAAACTAACTCACATTCTTTTAATCGCATGGCCTGTGAAAAACCATGGAACGAGTCTACAAAGTCATGATTATGCCTCGGACACTTGACCTTCAAGATCCAACCATTTCGACGTTTTATAAATTTCGCTAGTAATCTGAATGGGCAATTAATTTTAGCGGTACTAGTATGCCGTTCAAGTTCATCTTCTAAACCTTCACGTACAGACGTCCCATGTCTAGAACACAAAAATTCGATAGAGTACTTATAGCCCCTATTTGTTTTACTTTTTCCTTTAACAATAAGAAAACCAATCGATTCAGCAGTAGATCGCACCCAATCAGTTAAAGCAACTTCAGTACCGAAAACCTAAAAAATAAAAAACACAACTTTTATAAAAACTTTTATAAATACTTTTATAAATACAAATTTTTTACAAACTTTTATAAATACTTTTTATTAACTTTTTTTATAAATACATTTTTTTTACAAAATTTATAAATACTTTTTATTAACTTTTTTATTTTATTTTATAAATACATGTTTTTATAAATATTTTTATAAATACTTTTATTAACTTTTTTTATAAATACTTTTAAAAAAACGTTTTATTTAATTTTTTTATAAATACATTTTCTAATAAAAACTTTTAAAAAAACGTTTTATTAACTTTTTTTTTATAAATAAAAACAAAGAGGTGTGTGTGTTTACATACGTGTGTGGTTCTCGTTGTGTTTACGCGTTTTCTTGTGAGACCGTGTGTGCGCACATGGTTTTTCTGTCTTTGCCTGTTGATATTAGCTGGTTTTCTCTCACTTCTGGCAAACTCACTCTCTCTCACTTCTGGCAAAACCGCTCACTCTCTCTCTAAAAATTTTAGATCTAAAATTTTGATCTAACAAGTATTATACTTGTTAGATATTGAATCTGGTGATGATATTGTGGTAGTCATCACCACTGGTGATGATGCTGTGGTGGTTACGCGTGTGGTATATGTTTCGTTGTTAAAGTTTTTAGATCTAAAACTTTTTTTAGATGCTTGAAACTGATATGTTCTTAAAAAAATAATGAGGTTGGTAAAAAAAAACGTTTACTTTGATTTTCTTAAAATATTTTAGATCTAAACTTTTGATCTAACAAGTATTATACTTGTTAGATCTTGAATCTGGTGATGATATTGTGGTAGTCATCACCACTGGTGGTGATGTTGTGGTGGTTACGTGTGTGGTATATGTTTCGTTGTTAAAGTTTTTAGATCTAAAACTTTTTTTAGATGCTTGAAACTGTTATGTTCTTGAAAAAATAATGAGGTTGGTAAAAAAACGTTTACTTTGATTTTCTTAAAAGATTTTAGATCTAAACTTTTGATCTAACAAGTATTATACTTGTTAGATCTTGAATCTGGTGATGATATTGTGGTAGTCATCACCACTGGTGGTGATGCTGTGGTGGTTACGTGTGTGGTATATGTTTCGTTGTTAAAGTTTTTAGATCTAAAACTTTTTTTAGATGCTTGAAACTGATATGTTCTTGAAAAAATAATGAGGGTGGTAAAAAAAACGTTTACTTTGATTTTCTTAAAAGATTTTAGTTCTAAACTTTTGATCTAACAAGTATTATACTTGTTAGATCTTGCATCTGGTGATGATATTGTGGTAGTCATCACCACTGGTGGTGATGCTGTGGTGGTTACGTGTGTGGTATATGTTTCGTTGTTAAAGTTTTTAGATCTAAAACTTTTTTTAGATGCTTGAAACTGATATGTTCTTGAAAAAATAATGAGGTTCGTAAAAAAAATGTTTACTTTGATTTTCTTAAAAGATTTTAGATCTAACAAGTATTATACTTGTTAGATCTTGAATCTGGTGACTTAAACTCTAATGGTTGGTCTTCGTTCCAGGAATGGCAATCTTGGCTCCTTTCGATCAGGTTCTCTTCCAAACTTAAATATTTACTGGATGGAGTTTTCTACGTTGCATGGTGGTCCATTTGGAGATTTAGAAACCGTTTCATTTTTGAGGCATCTCATCCTAGATGGTCGGAGATCTTTGATGACATAGTTTTTTGTGCTTTCAATTGGTGTAATAGTCGTTGTAGTAGGGTGCTTTCTTGGGTGGATTGGTTAAAAAACCCTCATTTAATTTCTTTGTAATGCTTTCTCTAGCTTCTTGCTAGTTTTATAATATTCGTCGTTCAAAAAAAAAAAAGATCTTGAATCTGGTGATGATATTGTGGTAGTCGTCACCACTGGTGGTGATGCTGTGGTGGTTACGCGTGTGGTATATGTTTCGTTGTTAAAATTTTTAGATCTAAAACTTTTTTTAGATGCTTGAAACTGATATGTTCTTGAAAAAATAATGAGGTTGGTAAAAAAAATTGTTTACTTTGATTTTCTTAAAAGATTTTAGATCTAAACTTTTGATCTAACAAGTATTATACTTGTTAGATCTTGAATCTGGTGATGATATTGTGGTAGTCATCACCACTGGTGGTGATGCTGTGGTGGTTACGTGTGTGGTATATGTTTCGTTGTTAAAGTTTTTAGATCTAAAACTTTTTTTAGATGCTTGAAACTGATATGTTTTTGAAAAAAAATTATGAGGTTGGTAAAAAAAACGTTTACTTTGTTTGATTTTCTTAAAAGATTTTAGATCTAAACTTTTGATCTAACAAGTATTATACTTGTTAGATCTTGAATCTGGTGATGATATTGTTTCGTGTGTGGTATATGTTTCGTTCTTAAAGTTTTTAGATCTAAAACTTTTTTAAATCTAAAAGTTTTTAAGATCTAAAAAATGTTTGATTATCTGTTTGTATGTTTTGCAGGTTTGCATAGGAGGACCATTTGTGGGCAAAGCCTACGCAAGCACCCCATTTAATCCTAGCCATGGTAATGCGGATTCATTACTGGATGGTAAAGTGATAATTTTTAATTCACTTTGCAACTTTAATGAAAAAAACTTAGTGTTTTGGTCTAAAAACATTTCATTACTGGATGGTAAAGTGACCATTTTAGGTCACTTTGCAACTTTAATGAAATAAACTTGAGCTAAAAAAAGGCGATGATGGTTTTTTTTTAGAAAAAACTTAAAAGCGTTTTGGCATGGCAAAACTGAATTTGCAGCCAACATGAGCTAAAATGCTAATAATCTGAGCCTATTCGATAAGTTTACCTCTTGTGTCTTAAATGTTGAACTAGACATGGTGGACTGTGGTGCTGTTGCTTGTGCAGTTGTTGCTTGTTGTCGTGGACTGTGACACTTGTGGTCCTGTATTAGTTTATGCTAGTTGTTGTTTGTTGTTTTTCTGGACCACTTGTTGCTGTTGTTGGTTGATTGTTGCTGGTTGTTGCTTTCTTCTTGTTTGAGAAATGGATTATGTTGTGGTGTTGTTGCTTTCGCCTGACATTATATGGGGTGCTTGTGTAGGCTTTGCCTTTGAGAATCTTAGTACATTCTTGTGAACTTTGCCTTTGAGAATCTTAGTACATTCTTGTGAACTTTTGCAGTTTTGGAATCCTACTTACCACATTCATGTTGAAAACGTGTAACTTGTGAAACCTGTGAACTGGTGAGTCTTGTGCTTGTGCAGTTTGAGACTTGTGAGACTTTGTGCAGTTTGAGACTTGTGAGACTTGTGCAGTTGTGAGGCTTGTGTTGTTGTGAGGCTTGTGCAGTTTTGTGAGACTTGTGCAGTTCCTGTGAACTGGTGACTTTGTGCAGTTGTGACTTAAAATTTTCCGAGGCGATGATGATATTTGAGCCTTAAAACTTTCCGAGGCAATGATGAAAACCGAATAGACGGCAAAGTGAGATAAAAATCTCACTTTGCAACCTTCGAATCTGAGCCTCAAAAATTTTCCGAGGCGGTGATGATTTTTGAGCCTTAAAATTTTCCGAGGCAATGATGAAAACCGAATGGACGGCAAAGTGAGATAAAAATCTCACTTTGCAACCTTCAAATCTGAGCTCAAAAATTTTCCGACTACGTTTTATTTAAAAAGTTCTAAAACTAAAAGTCATAAAACTTGTAAAAAAAGTTGTAAAAACTAGTTCTAAAACTGAAAGTTATAAAACTTTGAAAAAAACACTTGTAAAAAAACTTGTAATACAAAAGCTATCACCACATATTTAGAAAAAAACTTTAAAACAAAAACTTGTAAAAAAAACACCCCAAAACTAGAAGATGGTGTTGTGGTTGTATATTTTGGCACGGAAATCGAGACACCAATAGTTGGTACCAATCATTGGGACACTAAAAACCTCAAAATATGCAGCACCCCCTACCCATGGGGTGCATGCATAGGAGGACCCTTTTACAATGTTTTGTATGTGTTAGCAATTATTGTTTAGCGTATAAAATATAAAGTTTGTTTAAAAAGTTAAATGCAACATTTTAGATTTTTGCTTAAAAGCTAATTTAAAAATGCTACGCAAAGAAAGCATTGAAGTATATAACTACTGCACTATGATACAGATTATTTTTGAGAAAGTTATAAAAAAAATAAAAAACTTGAAAGGCTTGGCACAAATTTCCCTTTATCATTTCTCTTTATCATAAGTACTATAATCAAAACCATAACTTTTTTAAGCTAAAGTGGAGTGGCATATAAATTTTATGAGAGGTTGCACGTAAAAGAAAAAACATTTTTCGAAAAAAAAAAAAAAAAAAATGCAATTCATGATTCAAAATCAGTTGCATCCATACCACTCCCGTTTCTCTCGAGTGGTCCACCCATGCTGCTATACTAGTTTTACCAAACATACAAATAAGCTACCCGTAAAATACTATAAATGTTTTTGTATCACTCCTTCGTCTCAAAATAAAAGCCACTTTAAAAATACACAAAGTTTTATATATGCTCACTAACTACAATATTCACCTATCAAATATTGTTTGTGTCAACTAGTGTCTTATTTGTTAGTTTGAAATGTGAAGCATACACTTATTTTGAGTCACACAAACATAAACGAGAACACTTGTTTTAAGAAACAAAAGTATGTAATATGATATGTGCTATAAGAACAAAAAAACTTATATGAGAGTAAATTTGATATAAAACAATCTCATAATGATACGTTCTATAACTAAAAAAACATTTATGAACGCACATTTTGATATAAGACAATCTCATAGCTCGCAACTTCACATAATGCACCTAAATTTAAGGATGTATATAACAAAGGCTAGGCGCAGCAGTTGGCCAAGTCGAGCGATCGGTCGATCGATTCGGTCGTCGGTCGCGACTGATGTGGGCGTTCAGACAACTTTGGTCGGCCGTTTTTTTTTATTTTGTCGTTCCAACGATCGATTCAACACACCACATATGCCCAAAAATAACCCACTTTTCTCTATTTGTTACCGTTTGATACTTAAAAAAATAAAATTAAAAAAATATTAAAAAAAATAAACACTTAACAATTTGCACTATAAATACCCCACTCAAACTGTAATTCAAACTACTTCTCATATTCATTTCATCATGTCTAAAAAAACTCACATAAAAACCTCAAGATCCCGAATGCAAGAAACCGCTCCGCATTTAACACCCAATCCGAATTTTCGGTTAACCGGTGTATCACCACCCATTTGCTTTCGACCCGCCAGTTTTGAATATCATTCACAAATACCACAACCACCACAAAATCAGAACATGTTTTATCAAAATCGTCCATTCAACCCACTGTATAATAACAACCAATATTCTTTTTTCCAATCACCAACTGGATTGTATCTGTAACACCCACAAAAATCGGGTTCAGCGGAAGCATACAAGTCATGGGTGCTACTAATTGGTATCACAACACAAGGTATAGAACAAATATTTTACATTAAGAAACTTCGTAAACAACGGAATAAAGTTTACATTATTTAAAAATAGTGCGGAATACAGGCTCATTATAATAAAGCGGTCCCAAATGTACATATCAGAGTCATCTATGACCATGCCATGCCATTGCCCAAGCACCTCCAAAACTAACCTATCGTCTCAATACCTGAAAATACATGCTAAAAGTGTCAACACGAGGTTGGTGAGTTCGTAGGTTTACGTATAATAATTCGAGTTCCAAAAGAGCTTTGCGACCAAAGTGTCATCCACAATGTCGCGAAAACAGAGTTTACCTTTCGTAAAATAGTAATGTTGACCACAGGGTTTTCGAACGCAAATAATCATTCATAAACAAGTCAAAATTTACCATATGCTCACATTTTCTAACTCCTATCATCGTATCAAATAACTATTATGCAGGCTAAGTCATGATACTAACGCAAGACAACACACAACATCCGACATGTTATACGTCATGGCAAGTTGGAGCATCCCAAGTCTAGACAAACTAGTTCATGGCAAGTTGGATGTCCAAAGTACAGACGGGGTAGTCAACAACGATAGATCTATCCATAACACTTGCACTATCCTGAACCAGTCATCCAAAATTCATAAAGGCGTTTGGGTTTCAGACCTTAACCTAACACGTAATAGCTCACAAAACATTTCCAATCAAATATTTCATATAAATCATTCTCTTGTGTTCACATAAAATCATATTAAGTTCATCAAATCCAGTTATCAATAGCGTATGCATATCAAACAAGCAATTGCATTTAGTAAAAAACGAGCATGTATTCTCCCGCAAAACAGTTAAAACACAAGTAAAAGTATGGGCCATGGACTCATCTCGATACGGAGTAACGCAAGAATCACAACTGGCATCAGTGAGCAAAGCACAACAGTTTCACAAGTAAGGCACAACGACAATCAACCAGTACATACACAACGGTATGTCATCGGCACAACCTAATAGCATTTCGCTATCTCCGAATAGGACTCGCAAAGCAAAATAAACTTTTCAAAAGACAACGTGTCTTAGTTTTTATGAAATACTCATATCAAAGATTTCAAAAATCTAGTATCAATATCTGAAAAAGTTTAGTTTTAACGTTTCGTGTGGTGGTAAGAAAACAAAGACTCGACATACGACTCAAGCCAAGAGTATAATATAGTTTCCAAGCATGACTCACACCAATTAGAACTCACGTAAAAACATAATATATATCTCAATATATTTTAATAGAATAGTCAATAATTATTGACCAAATCTCAAGTCGAGAAGACAATGACAAGAGAGATGTCAAGACACTAACAACACATAATTATGTCAAGAAAGTAATGACCAAGAATTATGTCAAAAAAAAGTTAATTGGTAGTTTCGGCATTTACCCAACAATCCCAAACGGTTTAGAAAAGCCAAACTTGCGTTTATAAAAATACAAGTTAATATTTCAATTAACACGGATTTTACAATTAAGTAAAACTATACTATGTGATCCTTGTCGGGTTTTATAATAATGAAAGTGATTTGAATATTAAAGTATAACTGTAAATGTTTTTATAAATTTTGGCATGATGCACCCATTTATACAACATTACCAAGTCATCGAGACTTTAAATAAATCAAATTTCTCGAAACAATATTTCCCGACAATTGATAGAAAACCAATAACGAGTATTCATTGATTTTTAGACAGATTTTCTTTATTGTATTTGTTGCGGATCAAATATATTAAAATTCATAATGAGTCTAATACATTGTATTCGTTTCAAGTCCAATTTGTCCAATGAACAATAAATATCCAATGTCCAATAAATGACCATGTCTAAATCAATATTTTATCTGATATAAATCAATAATGTCATAACACAATCCGAATGTTAAATCCGTTAATTATTCACACTATCCAAATCCAATATTCAATTTTCCGCTAATTATTCATATTGTCCAAGTTTAATTTAAAACCAATATATGTTCCATATGCCAAGAATATAATCCGTGTCCAATTTCAGCTCAATCCGAAATGTACCAATACCCGCACATGTCAACAATTAATAACTCGTTAGTTTGAAATTTTGATATCCGTAAACGATAAAAATAAACGGACCTGATCAAATAAAACCAAGACAAGATTAAATATGCCAAGTCTCGTACAATAGGATAATGAAAGAATAGGACAAGCAAATTGATTAGAACCCGAGACGAGAACATCAACAACCAACTCAACATAACCGAGACCATGACGTCAAACCGAGAATGAGCTCCACGTAACAACAACACGCAAACAAGTGAGACAAAATATTTCATAGCACGGATCGGGTCAGCCTCAGGGTGTTAATAGTTTGTCAGGGTTGCGTTTTTTGTAACAAACTCATCCAAACCATACAAAGCTACTATGTTGCCACATTTCACAACCACGTTTTCTAGTTTAAATTTTATGCAGATGACGGCTTCATACAGATCTTTTTTTTTGTTTACCATGGTTAGGTCCCATGAAGCATACCTTCAAACCTTTCGATATTTTTCCAGAAAAATACGACAAAAGGTAATACCTCTACCATTGCGAGATATCGTATAAAAGTATGCCATAAGAGGACCTCTAGCTAGGATCACAATTTCTTATGGCATTGGCATATGGGTCGTTCTGTGGACCCATGTAAAGGTTTTTAAAACGGTATTTTTGTGCGATGGGAAGGCATATGAAAGATCATCTCAAGTAAACAAGTAGCGGGAAGCCACTTCTGCATTACAAGGTTCACTAATTCTTCACCACTCCACTCCAAATCATCCTTCTCTAACGTCAAACCAAACTCTTTCAACTTTGATACTAAGTGGTATGTGTCGCCTTCCATACAAGAATCAATTACCTCATTAATTGGATTAAAACAAAACAAAATAAACCCACGTTTGCATGAAGGGGATTTACTCCGCGCTTCAGACCACTCTCCAGTCATCTCGTCATACTAGTTTTCACCCCATAAAAGCTCCACTAACTCTGACTTATGGAGAATCAGTTTCTTAGCATACATGGTTGCAAAGTCGGACAATCTAAATGCCCAACCATGCTTACAACCCTTTCTTAGGTATCTTACAGTGAAGATACGTACCGGTTGACATGATGGTAATATCATTTTCTGCTTCACCGGTAAGTGTAGTCGGAATTTGCACATCACCAACTGGTGCAAATGCAATACTACTAGCAGTATTGCAATTGCACCAGTTGGTGATGTGCAAATTGCAACTACACTTACCGGTGAAGCATAAAATGATATTACTATCATGTCAACCGGTACATATCTTCACTACAAGATACCTAAGAAAGAGTTGTAAGCATGGTTGGGCATTTAGATTGTCCGACTTTGCAACCATGTACGCTAAGAAACTGATTCTCCATAAGTCAGAGTTAGTGGAGCTTTTATGGGGTGAAAACTAGTATGACGAGATGACTGGAGAGTGGTCTGAAGCGCGTAGTAAAGCCCCTTCATGCAAACGTGGGTTTAATTTGTTTTGTTATAATCCAATTAAGGAGGTAATTGATTCCTGTATGGAAGGCCAAGTGCAAATGCAATACTACCAGCAGCAGTCTTAAGACACCGAGTAAGAGTTGACTTTCCTATTATAAAAAAAAAGTTAACAGTTAATGCAAGAAGACAACATATGAACAAAACATGCACTTGGGAGAAATAATGTAAAACAAAGGTTGTTCACGTACCGTGGCCAACATGACCGATTACACATATGTTACGAATATCCTTGCAAGCCATCATAGTACAAAGCTTATCATCAGCTGTTACGGATATCCTTGTAAGCTCCACCTGTCGGTACAGAAAATAACTGAAATAAGATAGAACATAAAAAAACAAATTATATTTAAAAAAAAATGTTAAATAACTTCATAGTTGAAAGATATGTAGCATTTGTGTACTGTTGGTACTGCCATGAATATTCTAAACAATAAATATCTATAATACAGCTGTTTGCTAGAAGCAATTTTCATGTTTTTCCCCGTTAAGTCTTTCACAAAAAATTCAAAATTGCTACGGTTCATGAGAGTTTTGTTATTGTATATAAGTGGCTCATTAAACTCATGAGCCTTTATCGAGCTTGTGCCATTTTACAATTTCATTCCTATATATTTATATGAGTACCCTATAATCCAACCGAGCCGAGCTTGAAATACACACTCGCTCAAGCTCGAGTCAAGTTTTTCCTTGTATAACTGACCCAAGTCTAGTTGTGGGCTTCTGTCTATTAGCTTTTCCTTGTATTCTATGTACAATAATATAGAATACATTTATCTGCAATGTTATTCATTTGAGACTGGTCTTTTTGTATTATGTTTTTTTAGTTTTTTGATGCGGGCACGTTTAGGTAGGTTTAAAAACATATACTTTTTCGAAGCGTGAACCATTTTTTGAAGTACAACCATTAAATAATAAGTATATATAAGAGCAATTTGAAGCCAAATCAAAACTATAACTAATCTACTAAAGGTGTTTGTTCTTTTATGTGTTTGGTATAGAGAAATGAGACTAGAGAAAAGGAAATTATGTTATTTCTCTTGTTTGGTAGGTAGAGAAATTAAATGGGCTGAGAATTTGAAACTCTCTAGAAATCACCTCTTTGTAATTTGTTACTCTTTGTTTTCCATCCCTTTTGTGGTGGAAATTAGAGAAATTGAATTTTGTACATCACGTGCAAGTCACACATTTATAAAAGTTGGGCATTTATTAGTTTGCTTCGTTTTTAGTATAGATTTTGCTTTATCGTTGATCATTATTTGATTATATGCTACGTTGCTTCGTATGTATCCAACTTCATTTGTTAGGGGCAATTTCATATTTCTCCAACTTAAACATCATAATTTCATATTTCCCCAACATATGCTTTAGAAGCATTCTACATATGCATTAAAAACTTATGTTTTGGGGAAATATGGTATTTTGATTTTCAAGTTGGGTAAATATGGAATTATCCCCACTTGTTAAGTAGCCAACGTTATATTAAGGCTTATATATCATCAAACAAGGTTACACTGGTTCACAATTTATTTATTTATTTATTTATTTATTTATTTATTTATTTATTTATTTATTTTTTCAATAATTTTCTCATCAAACAAAATATTGTGAAACCAAAAATTTATAAAATAAAAAAAGTTATTGCGTATTTCTCTGTCAAGTCTCTGTTGTTACCAAACACTGAAATTCATTTAAATTATCTACTGATTTCTATTTTCTGAATTTTTAATCTCTACTCCATTACATTTATCTGAATTTCTCTCTACCAAACGTGCCTTTAGTCTCAAGTATCTCTTTGAGATACGAGGGAAACAAACTTCTATTGGGACTAACACAAACTAAACTCTTAATAAACAAGCTTGTGAATTTCTTTAATTCCCTTAAAAGCAAACACAAACTAAACAACTTATTCGAGATAGGTAATACAAGTGTTGTACAATAAATTAATTAGGAATTAATCACTAACCTTTGTGTCATATTTATGAAGATGGTCTAAACCACATTTTGACATTATCTTTTTCCAGCAATCCGGTCTTGTTTGCATCCACAAGATAAAAATGGTAGCATGACACTTTTGTAGTAATAATCTTCGAACACGATTCTTTACACGATTCTTTTTCTGCATCAAAACCAACAATTACGATAAGAAAAATAAGGATTTAACTTTGAAACCTAATAAACCTAACTACATGAGGTTTAACTAGAAGCAATATCAAACTTCAATATGAATCATGAACGTCCAAAAAACACTCTTGATCAAAAACACCGTAGTCACAGATGATGTCCCAACATTTATAAGAAGAAAATTAACATCTCATACTTTTATCTTGAAAACAACGTCAAAATTCATAGCCCAAGACTACATTAAAAGTACGTGTCTAGAACATCATCACAAACATCAACGTATCGCCTAAAATGACCGATCTACGTAGCAAACAAACAAAGACAACACATACCATACAAGGATCTACCTAAAAACCATCATAAGAAGCGATAACTTAAACAAAAAACAACAAAACCCTTAATAAATAATCTGTCAAAAAAAAACTAGCTGGAAAGCTTAGATCTAAGAAAAAGAGACACAAACCTTGAAATGTACAAAAGAAACATCAAAACCCTTATTAATGTGACCAAAAAACATGGACATTTGCAGCTGCCTAAAAAAATGAACCTTAAAACCAACTGGCTTAGCTCAGTTGGCCACCTTGGAGTCCTTAGGGGCTCTTGGGGGAGGGAGGTCTTGAGTTCAAATCCTGCAAGGGGTTTGAATGAGGGATTTTCCTTCAAGGTAGTCCTTTAATGAAGGGGTTTGGGTCTGGTTACCCCAGGTTCGAATCTTGGAAAAGGCAAGGGTTTACCTCTATTAATTGTCGTGCCTTCGGGCGGATTAGTAGGGGGTTTTCCCCCCATCGGGTATTTGAAATAGGCATTTCCGCTTCGAGGGAGCTCTCTAGCGCGGACCCGGTTTAGACAACGTAGTCTAGACCTCCCGCTGTCGAACAGCGACACGAAGCACTTTATAAGAAATTCACCTTTCAAAAAAAAAAAAAAAATGAACCTTAAAATAAAGTCGAAAAGATACAAACGTTTATAGAAGTAACAAAAAAGAGAAGCAAACCTGTAGAAAGCTTCTGGTAGAAGGTGACTGGTTTTTGTAGTAAGGAAATTGTTATTAGGGTTTGATGATGGAGTGTAGGCTTTTATAGGCAAAATATGAGAAGAAGACAATAGGAGTAATAACTACACAACCTCCCTCACCAACCAAAACGTAAAAGCTGTGAAAAAATTTACACCATGTGAAGATGATCAGAGATAGTACTACACGCCATTACAAGACGAGACAAGTGATAAAGGCTTTTGCTTTTTAAAAGTTAACAGGCCATCAGGATTCATTGTGTACATATTTTTATACACGCCATCAAGAGTGATAAAGGTTTGTTCATAGTTCGTGCTATTTGAACTTTGGACATTTGATTTAAAACATGGTAGTGAATCTTCAAGGGAACTTATCATGTCAAAATTTCATGTACAACCATACATATCCATACACTTGTCCTTTTTAATTTCTTTTTCTTTTTGCATTTTATCACTCAAGCAGTAAATTGAAATTTACAACTTGCAAATTTTCATCTTTATGTTATTCTTTTCCCTATCTATTAAACTGTATTTGTCATTTGATACAGTAGTTTCCGGTATAAGGTGAATGGTTTTTCTAGTGAGCAAGTTGTTATTAGGGTTTAGGCAAAATGAGAAGAAGACAATAACTACTCCGTACTATGCAACCTAATGCCCTCACCAACCAAAAGTCTAAAACGTAAAAGCTCTGTTGAAGTTGAATTAACACACCATCAGCCCCATCAGATATAGAACTGTGCATTTTTTCAAAAAAAAAGATATAGAACTGTGCACAAGCTATAAAAGTGACTAATGATGTAGGCTTTTGCTTTTGATTTATTCATTTTCTTACTATATTGCATGAAAATATCAAAGACAAGAAAACGCTCTATAAAGTGTTTTCGAAAATTTGTATGTTGGGCATGCTGTATTTCAGAGCGCTTCTAGGTATTAGCAATAATTAGTGTTTAGCGTTTGAAAAGCTAAGTGCAACATTAGGTGCGATGATTAACCTGACGAACCTAATATATATATAAAAGTGTTAAAAGCTCGACAATAACTCAAGTTGAGCCTATATAAACTCGAGCTCAGCTCGATAAACATTTCGAGCTCATTTTATTGGCTTGAGCTTGAACTTGAGACTCGATAAAGCTCAACGCGATCGAGCTTGAGTCGAGTTAGAGCTCGACTTATTCAATAAAAATTTGACTCGTTTACACCCTTAATTACGGGCAATAATAATCACACTTAGTGGCCACCTGCTTATTCTGGCAATAACAAGTGATCCACAAGTGAGGTACATGGCATCATGTTTACCTTTATTCTAATCTCGCATGCTTCAAGCCTAAGAAAAGCCAAACAAATGACCTAATCAAACAACTTCAAATACTAAAGGATATACCCCAAACGTTGTTTATACTTGATAAGATTATATTGTTAGATGATGGGATTGAAACGCCCCAAACCAATTTTTATTTTATTTTTTTTGTTTAATTTTTTCAAAAATATGGCCTTATAGGGTGAACCCTATACGCCGTCTAGACATTGTGACGCAGTTTGCTACATTTTTCCAAAAAGAAACTTGAACGCCTCGATAATTCACCTCGATAATTCACGAAACTTTGCAGACATAGTTCATGCATCGTATATATCATAATTATATACAAACTTGACATTAATAACGCACGAAGCTAACTACACCAAATTGCGGGTGTTGTTCTAAACACCCATTTATACACATCAAAACAACATTTGTATATAACTCTTTTGCATACACTCAAATGTGTCAGTTTTACTTCAAGACACATAGAACGTCCGAAAGAACTACACTTTACGAAAGACCATAACTTGACCAAAATAACTGGAGGTCTAACTTGCTTCAAACATGGTGCTAAGAGTTCAATTGTCTACTATGCATAAAATGGGGCAAGTAACTCTACTTCAAGCTTCAATCCTCAAGGCCAATTTCCATGACCTTACCTCACAGGTCATGCAAAAGAACGTCTCTCAAATTTTTTCAAACCCGCTATAGTTTGCTATAGTTTACAATAGGGGGTATCGCATTTACAATTTTTTCTAATCTCACATGCTTCAAGCTTTAGAAAAACCAAACACTTGACCCAATCAAACATGCAAGTTCAAATAGTATAGTACACTCAAATTAAAATCACAAGATATTTCATCATGTAATATATCATAATCCATATATATAAGTTTTAAGGAGGTCTACTGTGAAAATAGGAAGCAAGCACAAGGAAGTCGCCCAAATTATAATATAAGAATTTACATTTTTTAAGCTTAAATTAGCAAATGACACGACATGTCGATTCAACAAGAACAATGCTTATAGTACTACGTATTTGATTTTTGTTTATTCGAATGATCTATGTATTCAACATTTAAGTAAAAGATTTGAATTTATTGCCTCTAACTTACCCCCTTCATCCTACAACTCATTGATACCACTTTTGATGTGTATTTAATACTGTAAAAATGGCCTAGTTGTCCTTTTTGTGTAACAAAATTTGCATAACGAGTTAATGAAGCAAGTGTAGCTTACATAAAGTATATGAACAAATCAACACCCACCAACCCTTTCCTTTTGCTGACCATGTTCATTAATTCTCATTTCAATTGCTATAAATTAAAGTAAGTATTACTAGTAGATAATATGGAATGTTCATAATACATGGTCATTTAATTTGAGCCATTTAAGCCAGGGTGATAAAACAAACTTGGATACTAGGATCGGCGATCTTGCTACAACCACACGGGTGAAATAATTGAAGTGCGCCATTCAAGGACCATGATTCAAAGGCAAGCAAAAATACACTAGTCCATCATTCCACAATTCAGAATGCTTGTAATAAACTCCGTAACAGCCAATAACAAAAGAATTGCGCACACAAGGTCATCATGTACCGTGACATCGTGCTACTGTTATATGTATATTACATCAACAAGTTCTAATCATTGAAGGCCAAGATAAAATACATACAAATGGTGCCGAAATCAGATGGAAAAAAGAGTAACTAAACTCACAAATTCGACACTTCTGATAGGATGATAACTCTTTCAAGACACCTTCCATAATCACCAGTTAACGAATCCAATATTACAATTTGAAAAATGGTTTTTTCTCCGAGACCACCAATTTTAACAATGGTATAATAACACAAAACGCTTTATATATTTTTGCTTAAACACTAGGTTAAAATTGCTATGGAAAGAAAACATTAAAACACTACAGTAAAACCTCTATAAATTAATACTCGATAAATTAATAACCTCGATAAGATTAATAATTTGTTCAGTCCCAACTTGGGACCAGTACAAATTTAGACTCCAATCGATAAAATAATAAAATAATAAAATAATTAATTTTTTGAAACCCCAGTATGTATATATTAGTCCCAACTATAAAATGTTGTATTTCTTTGATTCGATAATCCCATAACCGGGCATACATATACAAGATAAAACCCTAGGACATAATGGGCTATAGACCAAAGATAGATACGGGCCTACAAATACATACAAAATAATATACAGTACTAACACACCCCCGCAGTTTGAGCGGGAGGACACCGAACACTCAAACTGGACCGAAATTCTTCAAATAAAGCGGAAGGCAACCCCTTAGTGAATATATCCGCAAACTGATAGCGAGAAGGCACGTGAAGAACTCGAACCTGACCTGCAGCCACCAAATCTCGAACAAAATGAATGTCAATCTCGATGTGTTTTGTTCGTTGATGCTGAACCGGATTGGAGGACATATAAACGACACTAACGTTATTGCAGTATACAAGTGTTGCAGAAGAAACTGGAGTATGTAGCTCGCGAAGAAGGTTCCGCAACCAACACGTTTCAGCCACTGCATTGGCAACCCCGCGATATTCTGCCTCAGCACTAGAGCGAGACAGTGTGGGTTGGCGCTTAGAGGACCATGATAGTAAATTATTGCCAAGAAATACACAATAGCCAAAGGTGGATCGTCGAGTGGTGGGGCAACCAGCCCAATCAGCATCAGAGTAAGCAACCAATGATGTAGTGGAGGATGAATACAACTGTAACCCATAATCCAAAGTACCCTGCATGTAACGCAAAATCCGTTTAAGAGCCGAAAAATGAGGCTCTCACGGATCATGCATATGAAGACACACTTGCTGAACAGCATAAGAAATATCAGGAAGATTAAATGTGAGGTACTGAAGTGACCCTGCAAGGCTCCGATATAAGGTGGAATCAGATACCAAACTGCCATCATCACCCAGTTTAGACTCAGTGTCAACCGGAGTCCGACTGGAATTGCAATCAGCCATGTGAGCACGCTCAAGGATCTCGGTAGCATACTTACGCTGTGATAAAAACATACCAGAAGAGTCACGAGTAACATATATGCCCAAGAAATAATTTAGTGATCCCAAATCGGTCATGGAGAACTTGTTATGAAGAGCTGCAATGATACGCTGAAGTAATCCATCAGAAGAGGCAGTCAGTACAATATCATCAACATACAATAAAAGGTAAGCAGTGTCAGATCCCTGATGATAGATAAATAAGGAGGTGTCACATCGACTATGAGTAAAACCAAGCCCAAGAGCATATGTAGCAAAACGCTGAAACCAAGCCCGAGGAGCTTGTTTCAACCCATACAAAGACCTGCGAAGTAAACATACATAATCAGGGTGCTCAATATCATG
Organism: Chrysanthemum seticuspe; assembly: GCA_019973895.1. NCBI lineage: Eukaryota > Viridiplantae > Streptophyta > Magnoliopsida > Asterales > Asteraceae > Chrysanthemum > Chrysanthemum seticuspe. The sequence continues at coordinate 317,450,548 of BPTQ01000005.1, forward strand.
AAAACCAGGTGGCTGATGCATGTAAACAGTCTCTGATAAATCCCCATGCAAAAATGCATTCTTGACATCAAGCTGGTGAACAGGCTAATGTCTAGAAGCAGCTAAACTGAGAACAGTGCGGATAGTGCCAGGCTTAACAACCGGGCTAAAGGTCTCATCAACATCAATCCCCTCTATCTGAGTGCTACCATTCGCGACAAGGCGAGCCTTGTAGCGACTAAGAGTGCCGTCAGCCAAGTACTTGTGGCGAAATAACCACATACAGCGAACAATGTTGATGTCTGCACGACGTGGTACAAGAATCCAAGTTTTGTTTTTAATAAGAGCATTAAATTCATCATACATAGCATTTAACCAATTAGGGTCATGAAAGGCAGCAGTATAGGAACGGGGTAGTGGGGAAACAGTGGACACATGACAAGCATAACGGGGATTGGGACGAGTAGTCCCGACACGAGAACGTGTAACCATGGAATGAACAGATGTGGTAGATTGGGTTAGGTGAGAAGCCGGGGGGGGGGGGGGTTCTTGAGTGACAGAAATGGAGTCACTGAGTGGTGGTGGGGAGGGAGGTGGGTGCAGGGATGTCGCAGCGGGAGAAGGTGAAATGGGTGATGTAGGTGTATTTGTTGGTGTTGGTGTAGGTGTAGGTGATGTAGGTGAAATGGGTGATGTAGGTGTATTTGTTGGTGTTGGTGTAGGGGTAGGTGATGTACGTGGGGTTGATGTTGGTTGTGACGAGGAAGTTGGGGTGAGTTTAATGATGTTGGAAATGATGTTAGGCGAGTCATCCAAGAAGTCATAGGATGGTTGAACAGTGGGTGTGGTGGAGCCAAAGGGAAAAACGGTTTCATCAAAAGTGACATGGCGAGATATAATGATTTTGTTTGTGTTAAGGTCTAAGCAACGATATCCACGGTGATTGGTGGCATGGCCCAAAAATATAGATGGTGTGGCATGTGGGCCAAGTTTGTAGTTAGTATCGATATGAGGATAACAAAGACATCCAAAGACACGTAAGATACGGTAGTCAGGTGAAGTGCCAAACATACGTGTAAGGGGAATGTCATTGTCAATGGCTCAGGATGGGAAAATATTTAAAAGGTAAACGGCCATGTTGAGGGCTTCAACCCAGTAATTTGGGGGTAGATGAGCTTGAAAAAGTAAGGTGCGGATAAGATTGTTAATTATGCGGATCATGCGTTCAGATTTTCCATTTTGTTGTGAGGTGCGGGGACATGAGAAACGAAAACGAATCCCATTGTCGTTAAATAGTTTATGAAATGTGTGGTTGTCAAATTCACCACCATGGTCACACTGAAAAGATTTGATTTCTTTGTTAAATTGAGTCTGGACAAATGTACGAAATAAATTAAATTTGAGCAAAGCATCGGATTTGTTAACCAACGGATAAACCCATACAAACTGAGAATAATGATCCAGAAAAATAACATAATATTTGAAACCAGACAGGCTCGGAATTGGAGAAGTCCATAAATCCGAGTGAACAATATCAAAACAATTTTCAACTAAAGTAGATGAACTAGCAAATGGAAGCTTCACGTGTTTGCCAAGCTGACAAGCATGACAAAGCACGGGAGGTTTGTCCTTATTACATGAAATTGAATTATTAGAAATAACACGACGTAACACTTTACTTCCTGGGTGACCAAGACGCTGGTGCCACGTATACTGACTTGTGAGGTAGGCTTGAGGAATGGGAGAAGGCTTGGTGACAGGGTAGAGATCGCCACTGCTATCACAGCGGAGCAGCACCTGACGGGTTTGAAAATCCTTAACAGAAAAACCAAAGGGATCAAATTCAACAGTGCAATAATTTTCACATACAAACTGACGAACAGAAATTAAGTTTTTAACAATGTGAGGGGTGATAAGTACATTATTTAAGTGAAGAGGTCGAAAGGGAGTCGGTAGAATGCTATGGCCAGAGTTGGTGACGGGAATGGTGTGCCCGTCACCAACCGTAACAGATGAATAAATACTCAAATTAAATACATTACTAAGATTATTGACCGAGTCATTGATGTGAGAAGACGCACCTGTATCCATATTCCAGTTACCAGGAGCGGGTTCATGTAGAGTTGGAGTGGCACAGGCATGTGGAAGAACCGTCTCTTGGCCCGAAACAGCTCCTAAAGTCCCCCCCGAAGGTGCAGGTCCAAGAATACCCATTTGAGTTTGAACCGCGGCTGGTAAGTAAACTGGTGAACCCTGGGTCGTGAACTGCTGGGCGGTGGATGGCTGACCTGGTTGATAAAAGTGAGTAGTGGACTGACCAGTCATAAACTGAAGAGGGTTTCGTGAACTGTTAAGCCGGGTTCGTGAACTGCTGCTGTTGTTGAACTGGTGGCAGACCAGGGGTCGTGAACTGCTGCACGTGGTAGGGCAGACCGGGGTTCAAATGCTGCATGACCTGTTGATGTTGAACCGGCTGGACAGAGGGTCCATAAGCAGAAGGTAGTCCAAAACCAGGGGGCTCGTGTAGAAAGCGACAGGGTTCAGGGTTTTTGGTGAGCTAGTGGCTGAGGGACCACCGTATGATGTACCACATCCAAGTTTGGACAAAAGGGATTGAAGGTTTTGCATGTCACTATTAGTAACATTAGTTGACGTGGTCTTTGGAGTGCTACCATGCACACCATTGTGCAAGAAATTACATGAAGCTCCAAAACGGCAATATCCCTTGAGAAAGTTGTTGCAAGGTTTGTGTACCTTGTCCGTGGAGGTGAAGAGGCGACGGTTATTAGACCCGGTGTTAGCTACTAACGCCATAGAAGATGAAGAGTCGGACAACGGGTCTTGTCTGCGAGCCTTTTGATGCATTTCCTCCGTGGTAAGCATGGATCGAACCGTTTTAAGGTCGGGAAAAGGATCCCGATGAGCGATGATGATGGCCACATTGTCATATCTTGCGGGCAAGCCTTCTAGAGCGAAGGTAACTATATCATCATTGTCCAATGTCGAGCCAAGACTATTTAAAACCGTGGCAATGGACTCAATCTTACGAAAGTAGGCATCGATCCCCATGTCACCAAGCTTCAAGGAACGTAACTCCGCTTTCAAGGCAATCGAACGGTTTCGTTTGTTATCGGAAAAGATGGTGGCTAGGGTATCCCAAGCGTCCTTAGCCAATGTAGGGTTTTCAACAACCAAACGTTGTTGGAGGGTTTTAGAAACCGTAACAAATATCCATGAGAGAAGGATGGAGTCGATCTTTAACCACTCGGCATCATGGGTGGTTGTGGTACTTGTGGTTGCATTCGTTGCATTTTTTGTTTCGATGTGATCTAGAAGTTGATTACCGTGACAAAAATGAGTAAAAAAGTAAACCCAAGATGAATAATTCATCTCATCCATATCAAGCTTCACGGGAATGATGTTGGTAAGGTTTGTTATTGACATTAATTTATCAGAAAGAAGTATGGTGGGAGGTGGAGGAGGATCGGTGAGAGTCATTATGAGAGGAGATGTAGAGATTTGAGGAGATTAGGGTTTTGTTGTGTTGATGGTGAGTAGCAGTAGAATAGAGGTGAGAGGGAGATGGAGAGGATCAGAAGGAGATTGGAGGTGAGTAGCAGTAGACGAAGGGATAGGCAGAAGGAGATTGGAGGCAGGGATGAAAAAAGCAGCGGAATTAGGGTTTTAGTTAGGATCGGTTATTTGCTCTGAAACCATGTAGAATGTTGTGTTTCATTGATTCGATAATCCCATAACCGGGCATACATATACAAGATAAAACCCTAGGACATAATGGGCTATAGACCAAAGATATATACGGGCCTACAAATACATACAGAATAATATACAGTGTAGAATGTTGTGTTTCATTGATTCGATAACCCCATAACCGGGCATACATATACAAGATAAAACCCTAGGACATAATGGGCTATAGACCAAAGATAGATATGGGCCTACAAATACATACATAATAATATACAGTACTAACACCAACGAAACTATAAATTAATAACCACTAAAAATTCCATATATACGTATATATGTGTGAGTGTGAGAGAGAGAGAGAGAGAGAGATACACTTCTAAACTCTAAGATTGTTTAGTAAAAATGAATCCATAGTCACTTGTTTTTTGTTGAACTTCAAATCTATATTGAGTTTATCATAAAATCTTCTTATTGCACTAAAGAGTTGATGCGTTGTCTTCTTGTATTGCAACAAAAAGTGTTAATTTTATTTTCATAAAGTGTGAATGTGTATTTATAAAATGTTAATTGGAACTTGTTTTTTAAATTTATTTTTCGTCTCTAATGAGTATACATTGCAACTAGCTATAAATTGTAACTAGCTGGTATATTAGACTTGAAAATTTTAAAGTCAGACGTAAAACCGCTTTAAATTAATAAATTATTAATTTATCGATATAATAATATCTCGCTAAATTAATAAAATATCCCGATCCCAACACTATTAATTTATAGAGGTTTTACTGTAGTTGAATTCTCCACATTTTAAAAGCCAAATGGCTATAGTTAAGAATGTGTAAAATTAATGATTTCACACTTTCTCATATGTGGTAATAATGAGTGTGACAAATTTTTCTACACATATAAGTTTGGAAATGTTATCCAAATTTCTATAGTTAAAAGTGTAGAATTTTTTTTTGAATATCCACACCTAAAAGTGTGGCAAAATTGCAAAGAAATGTTTATAATAAAAAGTGTGGAAACATTTGCTACACATATAAGTATAGTTTTTTTTATAATTGTACACACTTATATATGTGGATTAATTATATCTTTAAACTAAACCGGAAGGCCGGTGGAATTTTTAATACTATTTTCCATCTGGTCGGTGGCATTTTTAATACTATCTCGCAATAGTTCGTTCCGCCTCATCCTTTACGTTGTGTCACCATATGTGCTCTTGCATGAGCGCCACTTGTTTCCTCTGATTTCTATAGTGTTGAGATTCTTATTAGCTCTTTGCAGTCACTTTTGTTTGGGCGGTTACGTTTAATCGAGATATGAAAGTTAGGGTTCGTTTTTGGGTTTTTTTGCCTTGCTGATTTTGGGTTTTATGGTGGATTACTTAACCGGGGTAAATCGCTTTACAGGTTGCTTATTTTCGTGGTTACTTTTGATTGATGTATAAAAGTTAGGGTTTCTGTTTCGGTTTTTTTTTTACGCCTGATTTTAGGCTTTATGGTTGATTCATTTTCAATTACAGTTAATTGTAAGAATCAATAAGGTATGTAAGGTCTTAATGGAAGAGATGGTTAAAGCCTGCGTTTTTGAGGCCTGACTGGCCTTTCATTTTAGTTTGAAGATATAGTGTTGCCTTCCTTATAGTACACGATGGAGGCCTTGAGGGAAGTAGTCTGAGTTTTTGAGGGCTCATTGGCTTCTTACTTTTAATTGTTTTTTACTAGGCTGAAGAAGTTATCACACACTTTGTAGCTGTTAACTTTTGTAATGCCTAATAGGGTAACTAAAAGGCTGTGATGATAGATTTTGAACGCGGTCAACTGGATTGGACCAAAGTTGAGGTTCTCCATCTGTTGGCGAGGCAACTTTTGAAGTTTGCAGCCATCTTTGTTTGGCATGGCAGCTTACAAAGTTTGCAGCCACGTTGGAGCAATCCTTTTTATTCGGTTGTTTGCGAGTCTGAGCCTAATGAAGTGCTGGGTTTACCTGTTATGCATTATCCAAAATACATAAACATGTTGTATTTTAAGTTGAATTACGTTGTGTGTTGCTAAAAATAATTATTATGGCGCGTGTAACAGGTTGCCATTTTTGGTTGCTAATAATGATTAAGAAATCAAGGGCGATTAGGAAGTTCTGAAAATGTTGCATTGAGTTATTGATTTCAATTCAAATCATGGTTAGTTTTGCCTAGGGGTTTTGAGTGTCACGGCAATAATTCTTGAACCGCGCCTTTTTAGGTGTGTATAAACTGCTCATACGTACGGGCTATTGTGATACCCACGACATATCTGAGCATTTGTTACGATGGTACTGCTAGCCATAAGGACTCTCTGCGTTTGAGGCTTCGTGGTAACATTTTTAGACCGCATCTTCATCGTAGGTTGTGTCAATAAAATTTCTGTATCAGGGTGTCTTGTATGTTTTTCTTGCATAGGTGCGTTTGTCTAATATAACTAACAATACATACTTTAACGATTTGTTTTGTATGTCTGTAGGTTGTTCGTTGGGTCCCAAAGTTTTGGGCAGCGTTTTGATCTAAGTCTTGGATTTCTTTGGTATCCGATTTTCCTGATCAGTATTCAGTAAATGTGTGTTGCGACCCGTATTCGGTCAAGAAAAACTAATCATGTTACCGGTGTACTCGGATTACTTTTTCTTGGTCGAATACTGATCACAACTGATGATTTCCGTAAGGAATCCACCAGAGCGCCTGGTCTTTCATACAACATTCCAATCCTTTTGGACATAGGTATTTATTTTCAATCTGAATTTTGTTCTTTTTTTAAGGCTTATCAGTAGGTAGCAGTAGAATTTTATGTTTGATTCATTATCGACAGGCGATGATGACAATATGCTGGCCATAGCGCATACGCTTACTTTACGCGCATCGTGGCCTGTCGGTCATATCGTGTGTGTGGTTTCAGCCATTGTAGTAACCTGGTATCGCTATTGTGTACAGCAGTAGAATCATATGGTTGATTCATTATGAACAGCCGGTGGTGAAAACACGCTAACCATAGTGCATACACTTTGTTTGCGCGCATCGTGGCATGGCGGTCATATCGATTGTATGGCTGCAGCCACGGTAGTAGCCTGGTATCTCTATTGTGTACAGATATCTGAGCCTCATTTGGTGAGAACATGAACGTGTTTCTTTGGCTTACGACGTATTACCGAAACCATGGGTCAGGTGCTGGACAAGCATACGTTCTCACAGTGTTTGTATGTGTATTATATCTTTAAACTAAAATGGAAGGCATGTGGAATTTTTAATACTCCGACCTGTTTCCTTTGATTTTCATAGTTTAGCATATATTTTCCAATGGCCGGCGGATTTTTTAAATAATTTTCAACGAGTTATGGATAGCTTAAAATGTTAGGAGATCAAAGGACGGTCGGTGGGCATAAATATTTGATAACGCTCAGATTGTGCATGTTTTTAGTAGCGTTATGTGTGCTTTTATATCTGTTATTTGGTTATATTTGCGTGATTATAGTACTTAAACACATCAAAAGATGTTTGTCTAGTGTTTATAACCAAGTGCAGGGAAACAGAAGGAAAATAAAGAAATGTTCAGCAAAATGAAGATTCCCGTTTTAGTAAGTCTAAATCAGTATCTCAAGGACCTTTGAAGACCATAGTGATTGAAGAACCAAGTTCTACAAGATAAAGAGAAGAAAAGATCAAGTTTTCGTAACTCAGGAAATCCAACCGGATCAGTTACAACTGTAACCGGATATGTTGGAAATCGACCAAAAACAACATTATGACCATCACCAACCGTTCCGGTTGCGGGCACCTCTTGTAGAAGACCAACCGGATCGGTTGGTCATATGACCGATCCGGTTGGAGAAGCCGCATATGCCAATCTTCATCACTAAGTTTCCCCTTTGCATCCAAACGATTCTAGGTCCTTCTCTTGGTGTATTCTAGTCCCTTCCTTACTCCTTGGAGGCCAAGTTCAGCAATTAATACCCTAGGCTTTGGAATTAGTATAAATAGAGGCTAATTGTGAGCATATGAGACACAACCTCAAATACAAAATCTCTCTACTCATCAAACAAAGCTTTAAGCTCTCATAATTCGTCCTTAGAAGTCCAGAGAAGTTTGGAGTTCCAGAAGTTCCACATTTTGAGGCCAAATCGCCAAGAAGTCTACCCCAATACTTTGGGAATCATTACTTCACCATTTGTAATCTTATTCCAAGCATTGTAAGACTTTTAATCATGTTTTCTAATGTTCAAAGTTCTGAGTTTATGTTCATGTTTGCTATGAGTGGCTAGTTTCTTTATACACTTGCTTAAATGATGTTGATTATCATATGATTAGTTAGTGATTGTGTTAACATGTTTTAATTCAATTTCAAGTTGATTCTAAGATCCAATTGTACTAAAGTTTCGTAGTGACATTTGTTAATCAAGTTTGGTTAATTGATAGTAATCGTTGAGGTCGAAAGAACTTATTGTTATTCAACTAGTCATAATCATTTTGTCTATGGATGATTGTTTTTACCCATTATTCTTGATTATACAAAGGAACTAAGGTATGGTTGTAATAGAAACGCTTTTTGATTATCAAATTGGATTGGTTGGAAACATCTAAAAGGTCATAAGATTAGTTGTTTAGAATCAATTGTAGCCTTTTGTCTATGATCGGTTACCTTTTGTATTGACCATTTCTTAAGCAATTTGATGAACAAATGGATGTTTTTGTGTTTAAGTTTATGTATGTAGACTTATGAAACTTGAATTGATCTTGAATTGATTGGTTAAACGTAATGCTTGTTTTTATGAACTAAAATCTTGACAAAGGTTTAACTTGTAAGAACAATAGATTAGTCTTCCAACTAATTATCATAACCAACATGTTAAGAGGTTAACACAATCACATTAATCTATGATATGAAACTAGTTTAAGCAAGTGTAGTTTTTAATCATCTGAATTTCATTATATCTATTTGCTTTGTTAAATGTTTTGGATAGACTCTGTTAATTCAAACTTGTGTTTAGATTCACTTAAATCCCTGCGAACGATCCCGAATTACCTTCATAATCTTGCTATAACGGACGAGTACACTTGCTCGTATGTGTTATTGGTAATATTGGTAATTCACCTTTTATAAATTTAAAACTTGTACACACGTAGCACATCAAGTTTTTGGCGCCGTTGCCGGGGATTTGATTGTGTTTCAACAAGTTTGTGAATTTCCCTCAATCGATTCAACCCAAAAAATTTTCTCAGAAACCTTAACCGGATCCGGTTGTCCCTCAACCGAATCGGTTTCGATTTTGTCCATCATTCAACTGGTCTAACCGATCGGTCGCAACCCGCAAACGATCCGGTTACCCACTCTGTCCCATATAAAAAACTGTTTTCGTTGTTTGTCCGTGTGTTTAGATATTGCCTGGATTCTCTAGGACATTGTATGAACACTCGAGCAGCGGGAATAGAGCCAATTACACCTCTTACCAACCCCGAACGTTTGATTCGAAGAAGAAGAAGAACACTTTTCATACCATTGGAAAATTGTGTACCAAGAGTACAAAACCCACCATTTGATAACCTTGTAGAAGCCAAAGTTGTTTTTAACCGTTTCACCAATTTACCTTTTCCCATGGCGGACGATCAACCCATGTGGGGAACCAACCGAGCCGTAGCACCAACCCCCGAAAGTGCTATTGTTGCTGTCAATCTTGGTGACAACTTCACCGTGAAGGGACATCACCTTTCTATGATCAAAGACCGTCAATTCGATGGCCGTGCGCGGGCCGATCCGCACAAGCACATTGCCGAATTCATCGAAATTTGTGGCATGTTCCGTTATGGCGACACCGATGTCAATGCCATCAAACTCAAACTTTTCCCATCATCACTCACCGGAGATGCTAAAGTATGGTACAATGAATTAACCCCAGGAATCATCAATACTTGGGAGGAGATGAGGCAAGCTTTTGTAAGCCGATTCTTTCCACCTGCCATGTTTGATCGATTAATGGGAGAAATTCGTGCTTTCAACCAAAACCCAAACGAATCACTTGTCGAAGCTTGGTTTCGAATGAAAGATATGCTTCGTAGTTGTCATGGACATGGACTATCAAAAGGAACCATTATCCAAATCTTTTACCATGGACTAGATGAAATCTCTCAAGGCATCCTTGATGCTGGAGGAATTTTTCTCTATAAGACTCCCAACGATGCACATCAATTGCTCGAAGATCGAGTACTTCTCAAACTTGATTGGTCCAAAGATTCCAAAACCAAACCTCTCCGAAAAACCGTTGCTTTTGTCGAAAACACCGATACCACAAAACTTATAGAGAAGATGGAAGCGTTAACCTCAAAAATCGACTCGCAGTACAAAGATATTAAAGATGAAATGAAGGAAATGCGAGACGGATGCAACAATTGTGGAGGAAATCATCCATCGTCCGAGTGCGACGATAAACCTATGGGTGGACCAAAGGAAGGAGAAGCGAGTTACGCTCAAGGAGGATACCGTGGAGGAGGATCTCGTAGTAATTATTGCGGTCGAAATTCTGGAAATTGGCAAGATCGCCGAACTGACGATCCACCAGCACAAAATCCCGACAAAAAGATGGAAGAAATCGAATTCGAGAAAACCATGAGAGAATTCGTGGCTGGTCAAAAATCCGCAAATGATTTTATCAAAAATCAATTTTTCAATCTCAGAGCCAAAGTTGAGCAAGGACAGAAAAATCATCAAGCATCTATCCAAGATCTTGAGAACAAGTTTGGCAGACTTTCTGACCAACATTCCTCTAGACCATCTGGTTCATTGCCAAGTAATACCCCATCCAACCCAAAACCATCAAATGATAAAACATACCGTCCACCACAAACAATAAATGAGCATATCAATGCTGTCTTCACAAGAAGTGGTCTCTCGTACGATCCACCACCAAATCCTAATACTCCTTTTACCATTGATAGTGAGGATGAAACCGAGGAACCAAACACAACTCAAACCACCAAAAAGAAAAACATTTCATCCGTCAAGGCGTATACACCAAAAATTCCTTATCCTCAACGCCTAAAGAAAGAAAAGATGGAAGAGCGTTATAAAAAGTTCATTGAAATAATCAAAGAGGTTAGACTCAATGTTCCTCTCGTTGATGTCTTAGCCGGAATGCCCAATTACGGGAAATTTTTTAAAGAACTTTTTAATAACAAAAGCAAACTTGAGCAAATATCAGCAGCTTTTCTTAACGAAGAATGCTCAGCTATTGTCCAAAACAAGATCCCACCAAAGCTCGGAGATCCTGGGAGCTTTCTTATTCCATGTACTTTCGGGAATAATGTTAAATGTGATGCTTTGGCCGATCTTGGCGCAAGTATCAATTTGATGCCTTATTCGCTATATTCCAAGTTGTGCAATAACAGCCTGAAACCAAGAAAAATGAGCATCCGATTAGCAAATCATTCCTACCAATATCCTGTGGGAATCACCGAGAATATGCTTGTTCAAGTCGGTAAATTCATTTTTCCCGTGGACTTTGTGATCTTGGAAATGGAAGAAGATAGTAAAGTTCCACTCATCTTAGGAAGACCTTTCCTAAATACCGTCGATGCAATCATCAAAGTGAAAGGAAAAGAACTCAACCTTGGAGTTGGGGAAGATCGAATCACTTTTTTAATCAATAAAGCAATGCGCTACCCACATTCCAGTGATGACACTTGTTTTAACATCGATATTATTGATGAAGTCACTGATGAAGAATTAGACGCATTACTTAACGAATCTGATCCATTCATGACTACTTCTGAAAAAATCAATGAAACAGATTTTGAAAAAGAATTTGATGATTTCATGAAAGTAGAATTCGAAGGAGATAACTCAGAAGAAGAAATGGAGGAAGAGGAAGAAAATTTTGAAGAAATAACTTTCAATGACGAGATGCGAATTAAATCCTCTATCGAAGAACCGCCCACAGATCTCGAACTCAAACCTCTCCCAGATCATCTTGAATATGCTTACTTGGAGGAAAACTCTCTTCTTCCAGTAGTCATATCTTCATTGCTCCAGGATAGTGAGAAAGAAAGTTTAGTTTCTGTCCTCAAGAATCACAAACAAGCTTTCGCTTGGAAAACATCCGACATCCCAGGAATTAGTCCTAATTTATGCAAACACAGAATCAATTTTGAAGAAGGGATTAAACCTGTGGTAGAACGTCAATGTCGACTCAATCCCAACATGGAAGAAGTTGTTAAAAAGGAAATCATAAAACTTCTTGATGCTGGAATCATTTACCCAATTGAGGATAGCCCTTGGGTAAGCCCTGTTCACTGTGTTCCCAAGAAAGGAGGAATGACGGTTGTGACTAATGAGCGAAATGAACTAGTTCCAACTAGAACTGTCACTGGTTGGCGCGTTTGTATTAACTATCGTAAGTTAAACAAAGCCACCAGAAAAGATCACTTTCCGCTCCCATTCATGGATCAAATGCTTGAAAGACTGGCACGAAATAAATTCTTTTGTTTCCTCGACAGATTTTCAGGATATTTCCAAGTTCCTATCGATCCTAACGATCAAGAAAAGACCACTTTCACTTATCCTTTTGGAACCTACGCATATCGGCGTATGCCTTTTGGTCTTTGCAATGCACCTGCGACTTTTCAAAGGTGTATGATTTCCATATTCCAAGACATGCTAGAAACCTCCATGGAAGTTTTCATGGATGACTTTTCAGTCTTTGGAGACTCGTTTGAAGCTTGTCTTTCTAATCTCGATAAAATGCTCGAAAGATGCGAAGCTGCACATCTTGTCCTTAACTGGGAAAAATGTCACTTTATGGTAACCGAAGGAATTGTGCTTGGCCACAAAATCTCCAGTGCAGGAATGGAAGTAGACAAAGCAAAGGTCGATGTCATCTCGAAACTTCCACCACCAACTAACGTCAAAGCCGTTAGAAGTTTTTTAGGACATGCTGGTTTTTACCGCCGATTCATCAAAGATTTTTCAAAAATATCTCGTCCGATGACAAAACTTCTTGAGAAAGAATCTATCTTTGACTTCAATGCAGATTGCATAAAAACTTTCGAAACTCTGAAATCTCAACTTACTAGTGCTCCGATCATGGTTTCACCTAATTGGTCACTACCCTTCGAACTTGTGTGCGACGCAAGCGATTTTGCTGTTGGAGCCGTCTTAGGCCAACGTGAAGGAAAACACTTTCGGCCTATATATTTTGCTAGCAAGACACTGAATAGTGCTCAGCAAAATTATACCGTCACCGAAAAGGAATTACTGGCCGTCGTTTTCGCATTTGACAAATTCCGATCATACCTCGTGCTCTCAAAAACAGTCGTTTTTACCGATCATTCAGCGCTCAAGTATCTGTTCACCAAACAAGATGCTAAACCACGTCTTATTCGATGGATTTTGCTACTCCAAGAATTTAACATCGAAATCAAAGATAAGAAAGGAGAAGAGAATTTTGCCGCTGATCACTTATCTCATCTTGAAAACCCCAATCTTGAGGAGTTAAAAGAAGAGGAAATCGATGATTATTTTCCCGATGAAACTCTCATGACCATCGATGGAACTGATGATCCTTGGTTTGCTGACTTTGCGAACTACCTCGCAGGAGGAATTCTCAGAAAAGGTCTAACTCATGCTCAAAGAAGCAAATTCTTTTCGGAACTTAAATACTATTTTTGGAAAGAGCCATATCTTTTCAAAATGTGTCCTGAAGGGATGATCCGAAAATGTGTTTCTGGTTCCGAAACCCGAAAAATTCTTGACGAATGTCATCATGGCCCAACTGGGGGACATTATGGTCCTTCCACCACATCTAAAAAAGTTTTTGATGCTGGATTCTATTGGCCAACAATATTCAAAGAAGCACACACACTTGTTCAGAACTGTGACGCTTGTCAAAGAACCACCAATCTCTCTCGAAGAGATGAAATGCTATTAACAAGCATTCAAGTGTGTGAAATATTCGATATTTGGGGAATAGATTTCATGGGACCTTTCCCTAAATCCCACAAATTCGAATACATTCTCGTTGCTATAGATTACGTGTCCAAATGGGCAAAAGCTGAAGCTTTACCAACAAACGATGCTCGTGTCGTCGTTAATTTCCTCACAAAGCTTTTCGCTCGTTATGGAATTCCCAAGGCATTAATAAGCGATCGAGGAACCCATTTCTGTAACCAAAAAATGGAGAAAACCATGAAAAGATATGGAGTTCATCATCGATTTGCGACGGCCTATCATCCACAAACCAGTGGTCAAGTTGAAAATACCAACAGAGCTCTCAAAAGAATACTAGAGAAAACAGTGAAGGACAATCCTTCAGTGTGGGCAAAGAAACTTGACGATGCTCTGTGGGCATTTCGTACGGCTTATAAAACTCCAATTGGCACAACTCCTTACAGACTCTTGTATGGAAAGACTTGTCATTTGCCGTTCGAAGTTGAACATCGTGCTTATTGGGCTCTCAGAAACTGTAACACCGATCTCAAAATAGCTGGAAAGAAAAGATTCCTGCAATTGCACGAACTCGATGAATTAAGACTCCAAGCTTATGAAAATTCCAAACTGTATAAAGCTATAACAAAAGCTTATCACGATAAAAAGCTACGAATTCGAAAAGAATTCAAAGCCGGAGATAAAGTTCTGCTTTTTAACATGAAATTCAAATTCAAGGCTCCCAAATTACAACCAAAATGGTTTGGACCATATATCGTTAAACATGGATATCCATCAGGGTATGTCGAACTCTATGACAAACAGGGTGGAAGTTTCATTGTTAATGGGCACCGAATCAAGTTATATTACGACAAGGAGTAAACGAATGAAGTTTCAGTTACAACAGTTTCCTATGAAAATGAATTCGAAACTATCACCTTTGTAGCACCATTTCCAGGAAGAATCCTGTAGAAAACTAGAAGGGGGGTTGAATAGTTTTACCAATTAAAACTTCCTTTTAATCTATTTAGATTGACTTATATCAATCTATTTGGTTGTGTGTGTTGGATGTTGATAAGCAAGCATATAGAAGATATGTAATGAAAGAAAAGAGTAAGAAGCACAAAACCACAACGCAAGTATTTATAGTGGTTCGGCTACAAGGTCACCTTCCTTGCCCTACTCCACTCCCCGAGTCACCTACTTGAGAGTTCGTAATCACTACACCAAGCTCCTTATGGCGAAGAAGCCTTCACAACATCGCCTACTCTTTTTTCGGTACTAGGCTAACCACTGGGTTCTTTCACACCAAGGTGAACCACTCCTACACAACGTCGCCTACCCTTTATAAGGTACTAGGCTAAGTACCTAGTTCTTTCACACCTTAGGTGAACTACACCTTCACAACGTCGCCTACCCTTTATTAGGTACTAGGCTAAGCACCTAGTTCCATTGCAATGGAGGAACTACTACCACACTACACCAACGACTAATCCCAAAGGAGATCTACTCCTTTACAACATCATCAAGGATATCAATATCCTTGGATCCTATACTAGTCTATCTTGTACATCGAAACACACCATATCGATTGTACATCTAAGGCACCTTTCACTAATGCCTTTGACTAGATCTACAAGACACCTTTCACTAATGTCTTGTGTCTTCACTTCTAAGCACCTTTCACTAGTGCTTCCTTGTCTTGACTTTTAAGCACCTTTCACTAATGCTTCTTTGTCTTTGACTTTTAAGCACCTACCACAAGTGCTTATCCTATGGACGATAGATACCCTTCACTAATATCTTCGTCTTGACATTTGAGACATCTTTCACTAATGTCTTCAACACTACACTTCTTTGAAGAAAGAAAGGAATCATCAACAAGAGGACTTCAGTAGCCTTGATGATGAGGAAGCATAGCAACTCATGGACTTGAGCTTGCTCGACTTCAAAGGTGGTGATCTTGCCTTTAAGAGGAACCTAAAAGATCACACAAAAACAAAACTACAAACATAGATCTCTTGGATCTAAGGTTAGTGAGATCTAACTCAGGGGAGAAAGTGTGTTAGAAAGAGGATTGAAAGGGGTGAGTAATAATGAAGAAATGGCTCACTATTTATAGGCAAATTTCCTCACTGTTCCCACGGATCCCACAGATCCCTTCCACTTGGGATCCGGCTAGCACAAAGCTAGGGATCCGTGGAACGCTCCTCTTTACCCATGGGTATTTTTGGTTATGGGTCATGGGTCATGGTTTATGGGTTGATCCATGGTTTTCTTTCTAGATACAATGTACCTTAAGGATACATTGAACTTGTATAAGTGGTGTATATAAAACCATGGGTTATGGGTCAAAACCATTTGCTAGTTTTTATCTATTTAGTATATACTTGTTTTTTACCCATTTTAGTATATACTTGTTTTTACCCATTTTAGTATACTTAGCTTAAGTATGTGTTAACTCAATATGTAAACACTAGTTGTTGTACATATATATCTAGATTATAAAATCACTTATACTTGTTAAGCCAATATGTAAACACTAGTTGTTGTACATATATATCTAGATCATAAAGTCACTTATACTTGTTTTAGTGTTTTATGTGAATGTGAATATGTTAGAAAACTATTAGTTCAAACCATTTACGTATTTTATTTGTTTCGTTAATATGATTTTACTTTTGTTATCGACAAAACATTAGAAGATCGTAAAATATAAATAAATGTTTTTACGGCTTATTTGTATTAACAATCTCCCCCTTTTTGTTGATGACAAAACATAAAATTATTTTAAGGAAAAGCTAAAATTCGTAAATGTTTGAATTTGTAGTTTTTACTTTCTTCTCCCCCTTTTTGTCGAAACAAAAAGTGTTTGAAGAAAAGCAACACATTGTTTTAAAGAAAAACATGTGAAAAGAAAAAAATAAAGAGCAAGTAACGGGAATAGATCTCGTCTTACTCCCCCTTGACGAGTCCATCCCTATGTAAGGGCGTCAAGAAGGTAATTCTAATCTAGATCATTTGCAACTAAGTTTGCAAAGGATTTCGTCTAAAAAAGAAAAAACAAGTGTGCTCCCCCTAGATGATTGCAACTTTGCAATGGGAAGTTATGAAAAATAAATCTAGTATTGCAAGTAATTTGCAATGTATTGCTTTAACATAAAGCTCCCCCTAGCTTTAGGATGTCAAAGTCTTCATGTGTGAATTAAGATACTACAATACAACGGTTAGAAAGCAAGTATAATTCACAATTTCCTGCAAATGTGATGCAAGTTAGTAAGAGAAAAAAAAAGAAAAAAAATAAAAAAGGTTTCCTGTCTTCACGGATCCTCCGGTTCCCTCCTAGTAGGGATCCGTCTAGGCTATTCTGAGGGATCCGTATCAGCTGATCAAATTCAGCAAGGGTGAAATAACAAATAATGTTATCACATAAATGAGATATGAAAACAAAGTAATCATATGCTCAACGAAATAACAAGTTGCATGTAATTCCATTTAATAAAACAAGAGTTATGATATACATGACTCAAAAATAAGAAAATAGATAATACATAACTAGGAATTTCTTAGACCAACTAACGCTTGAAGCTTAGACACCACTATAATCTTCTAGCTCAAGTTATGTTTAGGTTTAATCTCGTCGAAACGTTCGAGGAGATGATAGAACATGAAACGTTGGTCTTCTCATACTTCATGTATCAAACTTTCAACATGTTGACAATGATAGCAATCTTTGTCATGGCTAGGTAGTGGTGGTGGATGAAATGAAGTGGCTTGATTCAAAGGATCAATTGAAATGGTTTGAGGAGCCTCGAATGATGGAGGGATTGGTGGAGGTCCATTTAGGAATGGTTCGATCAAGAATGATGATGGTGGTAAAGATGTGTCAACTTCCATAAGGTCGGGTGGTTGACTTTGATGATTTCTTATAATCCAAATGGGATTATATGATGGAAACGGCGAAAAGGAAGCCGGAGCAAGTGTTGACTCAACACCTTGATTTTGAATCATTGTTCCTCCTAATGAGGAGAATGTTGTCAGCGGAAGCGGATGAGACGGCCTAGGTGGCAAGTCCTCTAAATTGTAGAGGTGAGGTGATGATTGTGGGGATGTAAAAGAGATAGCTCTAGGAACCAAAGGTGATGGTTTAGTGGAGATTATATTGTTTGGCCTAGGAGGTATGGTTGTGTTTGGTATAGGTAGTTTTGTGGGTACTATCCTTTTAGGAATTGGTTTGATTGGATGATGAAGGTTTGTTGATTTGACCGGAGATGATTCGGTTGAAGAGATTTCGTATACAACACGAGCCCTTTTGATGGGTGGTTCTTTGGTGGATAGGTTGTTACTTGGGGTTTTTCTCATGATGAGATGATTTGAAGAGATTGCAAAGGCTGAAAGTTAGAATGAGAGTGATGACTATGGAGGTCCTAACAAGGTGGTTTATAAACCAAAAGATGTGGAAAGTGCATTTAAGCTCTAAGCCACTAAGATTCATTGGAATGTGATGATTAGCATGCACAAGAGTCAACTACAGAGGTTGTGCTGTTCTAGGAACTCATTTAAGATGAGATGGAGTGTTTGAGTTGAAATGATTTGTTTTAGTAAGATTTGTCATAGACTGTCATCCGGATCCCACGGTTCCCTTCTCAGAGGGATCTGTCTAGGCTAGTTCTAGGGATCCGGCGTTCAGCAGTTTATGAAAGAGTGGAAATGATGTTTCTAAGATCCTAGACCTACATCACCTTGAGTGTTTCAGTTCTCCTAAGTGTTTTAAATAAAAGGGTGCTTAAGTGTTTGAAGGCAATGAGTGGTGTAACTAATGATTGTTATTTATGGAAGGATTTGGAACTTTCAACAAGTACCAATGGATGAGCAAGGATGACATTAAAGATGTCAATTGAAGTTAAATGAAACTAAATGATCCTAGAGATCAGGTTGTGTCTTATGATTATGTTTCAGAAAATATCCTAATGGTTATGAGATGGGAAAAACTAGGATTTGATCAACTTTGATCAATTTTGAGGTGAGATTGATTAATGATCAATATTGTCATAATCGAAGGATTTCTAACCTAGTTGTGAGAGATCATATAAGAAGAATAAAGTGTGAGTTTTGGGAGCGGAAGAGTGATGGATTGAAATGGTAGATCTAACAAAGCCGAAAGGTCAACCTATCTTGATAAAGTCTTAATCAATCTTAAGACACTATGTTTAGCTTAGTGTGAGGTGTTCTAAGGGATGTGTTTGACATATAATGCTTGCAATTGCATTTTCTGTTTTGCCGGATCCCACGGTTCCCTAGACGTAGGGATCCGTTTAGTACAACATTTGGGATCCGTCTATCTGCTAGACAGAACCTTTACTAAAGGTATGCAATGATCTTTGACAATGCATTATATTCCAAGTTTTGTTTAAGTGAGTTCTAAAACTAGGAAATCAAATGTAAGATGTTTTTATTTCATGGAAGAGATAGGATTACAGAGTAGAATTGATCCTATTTGACTATTCTAGGTTCCTTGAGTGTCTTCACTAGGAGGATCATTATGTGATTGATGGGTATTGGTGGAATCATGAATGAAGAAAGTCTTCATGAGATATATGTTTAGCGGTTCCATCATCTTGTTCACAAGTACGTACAACGGACTTTGAAATTGAGGATGGAAGTGCATAACATTGTGATAGAGGCGTGTCAAGAACATTCCATAAGGGATGAGTTTATTCTTGGAGCCTTGAAGATTTGCAATTCGCCTTGCGAAGAAGTAGGCGAGATTGTATGGTTGTTGTGTTAGCAAACAGTACAACATGTGAGCACAACAAGCGGGAAGAATATCTCGATTTCCCCTAAGACTCCAAACATTTTCACATAGAATGAGAGCAACAGGCTTATACTCTTCTCGGATATCCCGTGTATGGATAATGTTTGGATTGGAGTAATATGGTCGAGGTTTGCATATCATGCGCGTTAAATCTTCCAGAGAGGGTATGTGTGAACAATATGGACTATTTTCTTCCTAAACCCTAAACCCTAAACCCTAAACACGAAAGTTGAAGAGAGAATCAAGAGACCAATCTTCGGTGAAGGCACATTGTCCATGGTTTGGAATTCGGAGGATGTGAGCAAGATGCCCAAGGCTTAAAGTAAATTTTTGGTTTTTGATATAAAACCAAAGAGATAGAGAGCGATCCTCGTTACGAACGAGTTCGACTTGACGGAAGAATTCCATTATGAACCTTGGACATATCTTCTCGTTGATTTCAAGAAGACATTCTAGTCCGATGGCTCGGAAGGAGGTATTGATACCTTCTTCGAATTGTAGAGAGGTGTCTACAATACGTCCTTCATGGAAGTGACGGTTTTCGAGATTATTGAACCCACGGACATGATTGCCAGGTGTGTTGGGCTCAAGGGAAATGTTCGGGGTGTAGACGCTAGTGAGTGAAAAATCAAACTCATATTCATGCGTCATAGTTGAACCTATAGAAGTGATGGGTTAATAAGGGAAGACGTTTATGGTCAACCTATAATAATCTAACGTTTTTACTAGATATTCTATTAACAATGGTTTTTATTTTTATTAGTATTTAGCTAACTCATGGTTTTGAAACTCTAGTGGATTATTACTTTTAGAAGGATAGTGGTTTTTAATCTTGCATGAAAACTGTTTTCCAGTAGGACGGATCCCACGGTTCCTTTTCAAAAGGGATCCGGCTAGTGTAACTTCCGGGATCCGTGGATCTGTAGTAACAGAACCAGTTTTAATAAAAACATAGGTTTTACGGTTATTGTACCACGAAGTATGTTTTATCCTACATTTTCTTTTAGCATGCATACATGACATCTAATGTATCACGAAAGAATATAACACATATAGATCAAAAGAAATAAAACACACATAATAACACAAACATCCTAGATAAAATAGATTATCAATAATATTGCATTTCAATGCTAAGGATTATACAAAGGATTGGGTAAATGACCCCAATATAGATTAACAACACAAAGTAAATGTCTCCGTATGTGAACTTCATCATAGGGAACACAAGTGCGATGAGTGTTAGGGCGATGAGCACAAGTGCGATGTAAACCATGTTGATGACGGATCTTCTTGGTTTAGGAAGAGATGGAATGAGGAGGAAGATGAAGTTTTTGAATGAGAGGGAATTTTTGAAATTGGAAAATTTGAAAAAGTGAGGAATGAAAAAGTGGGCGTCGAGTGGGTTTATTAATAGGGAAGGACGAATTTTTGAAATTCGTGTTTTTGTTTTATTAGAAGAAATAAAGCATAAGCTCTATATACTATGACTATAGATGAGAAAAATAACACGTATGTGAGAAACAGGCTTCCTAACGAAGCTACATGTAAATTATGTGTAAACACAAAAATCTACTCAAATAAAAGCCTAGCAAATAACACTTATTTACTAAACAAATATCATTTAGATATAAGTAGAAAATCATACCTCGAATGCACTTAGGAATGTCTTTTACAAATGACAAATGTCACTTAGACGATTCCCGCTCCTTTGCGTCTAAGATACCTTCTTAAGGAAGGTATTCTTGTTACCAAGCAACTCCTAAAGCTTGGTGGGTATGAGCTTTGACTAATCAACATCACAAAGAAGATTAGTGCAATTTAAGTGAAAGGAAAAAGAAAAAAAAATGTTTTTTATCAAATCAACATCCAACCATATCGTTTTTGAAAAACATGATGTTTGTTTTTATGAAAAAAAAAAAAAAAAAAAAAAAAAAAAAAAAAAAAAAACAAAACAAACTTTCTTTGTAGTTTTCAATTAACTATGGATCGTATCAAGTTTTTAAAGTACAATATACTTCAAGAAACTTGGTAACGAAGCTCTGATGCCAATTGTAGAAAACTAGAAGGGGGGGTTGAATAGTTTTACCAATTAAAACTTCCTTTTAATCTATTTAGATTGACTTATATCAATCTATTTGGTTGTGTGTGTTGGATGTTGATAAGCAAGCATATAGAAGATATGTAATGAAAGAAAAGAGTAAGAAGCACAAAACCACAACGCAAGTATTTATAGTGGTTCGGCTACAAGGTCACCTTCCTTGCCCTACTCCACTCCCCGAGTCACCTACTTGAGAGTTCGTAATCACTACACCAAGCTCCTTATGGCGGAGAAGCCTTCACAACGTCGCCTACTCTTTTTCCGGTACTAGGCTAACCACCGGGTTCTTTCACACCAAGGTGAACCACTCCTACACAACGTCGCCTACCCTTTATAAGGTACTAGGCTAAGTACCTAGTTCTTTCACACCTTAGGTGAACTACACCTTCACAACGTCGCCTACCCTTTATTAGGTACTAGGCTAAGCACCTAGTTCCATTGCAATGGAGGAACTACTACCACACTACACCAACGACTAATCCCAAAGGAGATCTACTCCTTTACAACATCATCAAGGATATCAATATCCTTGGATCCTATACTATTCTATCTTGTACATCGAAACACACCATATCGATTGTACATCTAAGGCACCTTTCACTAATGCCTTTGACTAGATCTACAAGACACCTTTCACTAATGTCTTGTGTCTTCACTTCTAAGCACCTTTCACTAGTGCTTCCTTGTCTTGACTTTTAAGCACCTTTCACTAATGCTTCTTTGTCTTTGACTTTTAAGCACCTACCACAAGTGCTTATCCTATGGACGATAGATACCCTTCACTAATATCTTCGTCTTGACATTTGAGACATCTTTCACTAATGTCTTCAACACTACACTTCTTTGAAGAAAGAAAGGAATCATCAACAAGAGGACTTCAGTAGCCTTGATGATGAGGAAGCATAGCAACTCATGGACTTGAGCTTGCTCGACTTCAAAGGTGGTGATCTTGCCTTTAAGAGAAACCTAAAAGATCACACAAAAACAAAACTACAAACATAGATCTCTTGGATCTAAGGTTAGTGAGATCTAACTCAGGGGAGAAAGTGTGTTAGAAAGAGGATTGAAAGGGGTGAGTAATAATGAAGAAATGGCTCACTATTTATAGGCAAATTTCCTCACTGTTCCCACGGATCCCACGGATCCCTTCCCCTTGGGATCCGGCTAGCACAAAGCTAGGGATCCGTGGAATGCTCCTCTTTACCCATGGGTATTTTTGGTTATGGGTCATGGGTCATGGTTTATGGGTTGATCCATGGTTTTCTTTCTAGATATAATGTACCTTAAGGATACATTGAACTTGTATAAGTGGTATATATAAAACCATGGGTTATGGGTCAAAACCATTTGCTAGTTTTTATCTATTTAGTATATACTTGTTTTTTACCCATTTTAGTATATACTTGTTTTTACCCATTTTAGTATACTTAGCTTAAGTATGTGTTAACTCAATATGTAAACACTAGTTGTTGTACATATATATCTAGATTATAAAATCACTTATACTTGTTAAGCCAATATGTAAACACTAGTTGTTGTACATATATATCTAGATCATAAAGTCACTTATACTTGTTTTAGTGTTTTATGTGAAAATGTGAATATGTTAGAAAACTATTAGTTCAAACCATTTACGTATTTTATTTGTTTCGTTAATATGATTTTACTTTTGTTATCGACAAAACATTAGAAGATCGTAAAATATAAATAAACGTTTTTACGGCTTATTTGTATTAACAAATCCCACAAGTTGTTCCATGGAAACCATCTGCTGAGTTCGTCTGGGACGATATTGAAGCTACTGGTGAAGAATTTATGTACATCCCCGAACTTTTCAAAATGTTCAAAGCTGCCCTTGCGGCTAAATAAATTCGGGAAGATTCGAGTCAGGCTGATGACTCGGTAATAAAACAAGCGCTTCTCGGGAGGCAACCCGTGTGTTTTGATTTTCTGTGGTCACTCCCCAAAGTTTAAACCTTTGGTTGAACTTAAGTGTGGGGGGGGGGGGGGTGCTACCCTTTTAATAAAACCTTTTGTTTGTTTATAAGATTGTGTGCAGGTAATGATTTCTCCAGTGGACGCCAGGAATGAAGAAAGAATTTTATGCTGATAAACTCGTTGACATATCTGGTTCATCTCTATTTTCCCTATTTCTATACTTTGAAGTTCATTTTTCATTGAGGACAATGTATAACTTAAGTATGGGGGGGGTGAATAGGAAAAATTAGAGTTTTCATGCTTAAATTTAAAATTTTGTTTGCCCTTGTGATTTAGTTGTTTTCACACTTTTAGGATTATCTATTAGAATAACTGGATCAATCCACTGGTAAAATTGGTAATATTTGAAACTTCGAGATGTGTTCCGATTACTATTGCAATCCATTATGGGATCGATAAACATTTGCTAGCACATATTATACCCTTTCCACTAAATTGTGAGGATTTGAGCCTATTTCTTATTAGCATACATCTTTTATGCTTGGATCTTTTGCTATGAGTGTGCCGGTGATTTTATTTATTCTAGAACTTGTGCTTGTAAATCATTACCAGACCGCAGTGAGATTGCATTCGTGCGATATAAGTAAATTCATGTGATAAAGAGGCACATTAGGATTTAACCAAAATGGCCTTCCATTTTACATTTAATGATATATTAGCTAGCCACATTGGTTAGTTAACCACCCACATGGACCCATTTGTAGTGCTCATTTTTAGCACTAGATACCCCTAGTTACACCCTCTGAGCCATCCTTTTCATTTTTGCTTCACCCAGAAAATACAAAAAGATTTTACACTTTAAACCTTAGCCTATCCCGTATCAATGTCTAAACGGTTGGTTTCTAGTCGCCTGGAAAGTGAAGATTTTTCAAATGATTATGAGTACTACATCCTATGAGATTGATTGAGCCATGCGTTATGTTTTATGTTGAAAAAAATAATAATAAAAAAAAAAAAAAAAAACAAACAAAAGAGAGAAAGTATGAGAAAATAATAGCCAATGTGCTATGATCGAAGAAAAATTGTCATGGCAAAGCGAAAAGCTGTGGAAAGTGGAAAAGAAGAAAGCAAAGCTATAATCGTTTATTTGGTTCGTGGAATGTTTGGTAGCTAGCAACACGGGTATTAGACTTGATTTCATTTTTATTTTAACACCAATTTCATAAACATCTCCATGCCTTATCCATACCCTTAACCCTAAGCCATATCATTATAACCCGAATAAAAGCCCTCTTTAGATGTTTTTACTTGGTGCTTACGCCACGTCGGTGGAGTTTTGTTTCTTGTACAAGCTTATGATAATAATCTAATCATGACTGAGCAATGAGTGTGATTCATCTTGTTACTCCACTAAAAAATGAGTGATTGAGTGAATTATATTTCGTTTCTTTTTCGTGAGGTATTTTGAAATGTTAATCATGCAAGAAAATCATTGGATATTGTCAAACATCTTGATGTTTCACCCTTATAAAGCATAATTGATGAATCCTCTATCGTATTTATACTTGGTTGATTTTCATCACATTTTTCATAATCACGATCTTGTGCCAGTGAATGTTTTTCCTAGATTTGCTTGAGGGCAAGCAAAGTTTAAGTGTGGGGGAATTTGATAACGCTCAGATTGTGCATGTTTTTAGTAGCGTTATTTGTGCTTTTATATATGTTATTTGGTTATATTTGCGTGATTATAGTACTTAAACGCATCAAAAGATGTTTGTCTAGTGTTTATAACCAAGTGCAGGGAAACGGAAGGAAAATAAAGAAATGTTCAGCAAAATGAAGATTCCCGTTTCAGTAAGTCTAAATTAGTATCTCAAGGACCTTTGAAGACCATAGTGATTGAAGAACCAAGTTCTACAAGATAAAGAGAAGAAAAGATCAAGTTTCCGTAACTCAGGAAATCCAACCGGATCGGTTACAACTGTAACCGGATCGGTTGGAAATCGACCAAAAACAACATTATGACCATCACCAACCGTTCGGTCGCAACCCGCAACCGGAACGGTTGGCACCTCTTGTAGAAGACCAACCGGATCGGTTGGTCATATGACCGATCCGGTTGGAGAAGCTGCATCTGCCAATCTTCATCACTAAGTTTCCCCTTTGCATCCAAACGATTCTAGGTCCTTCTCTTGGTGTATTCTAGTCCCTTCCTTACTCCTTGGAGGCCAAGTTTAGCAATTAATACCCTAGGCTTTGGAATTAGTATAAATAGAGGTTAATTGTGAGCATATGAGACACAACCTCAAATACAAAATCTCTCTACTCATCAAACAAAGCTTTAAGCTCTCATAATTCGCCCTTAGAAGTCCAGAGAAGTTTGGAGTTCCAGAAGTTCCACATTTGAAGGCCAAATCGCCAAGAAGTCTACCCCAATACTTTGGGAATCATTACTTCACCATTTGTAATCTTATTCCAAGCATTGTAAGACTTTTAATCATCTTTTCTAATGTTTAAAGTTCTGAGTTTATGTTCATGTTTGCTATGAGTGGCTAGTTTCTTTATACACTTGCTTAAATGATGTTGATTATCATATGATTAGTTAGTGATTGTGTTAACATATTTTAATTCAATTTCAAGTTGATTCTAAGATCCAATTGTGCTAAAGTTTCGTAGTGACATTTGTTAATCA
This sequence comes from Chrysanthemum seticuspe, assembly GCA_019973895.1. Lineage (NCBI taxonomy): Eukaryota > Viridiplantae > Streptophyta > Magnoliopsida > Asterales > Asteraceae > Chrysanthemum > Chrysanthemum seticuspe. The sequence continues at coordinate 317,476,719 of BPTQ01000005.1, forward strand.
AGTTTGGCTAATTGATAGTAATCGTTGAGGTCGAAAGAACTTATTGTTATTCAACTAGTCATAATCATTTTGTCTATGGATGATTGTTTTACCCATTATTCTTGATTATACAAAAGAACTAAGGTGTGGTTGTAATAGAAACGCTTTTTGATTATCAAATTGGATTGGTTGGAAACATCTAAAAGGTCGTAAGATTAGTTGTTTAGAATCAATTGTAGCCTTTTGTCTATGATCGGTTACGTTTTGTATTGACCATTTCTTAAGCAATTTGATGAACAAATGGATGTTTTTGTGTTTAAGTTTATGTATGTAGACTTATGAAACTTGAATTGATTGGTTAAACGTAATGCTTGTTTTTATGAACTAAAATCTTGACGAAGGTTTAACTTGTAAGAACAATAGATTAGTCTTCCAACTAATTATCATAACCAACATGTTAAGAGGTTAACACAACCACATTAATCTATGATATGAAACTAGTTTAAGCAAGTGTAGTTTTTAATCATCTGAATTTCATTATATCTATTTGCTTTGTTATATGTTTTGGATAGACTCTGTTAATTCAAACTTGTGTTTAGATTCACTCAAATCCCTGCGAACGATCCCAACTTACCTTCATAATCTTGCTATAACGGACGAGTACACTTGTTCGTATGTGTTATTGGTAATATTGGTAATTCACATTTTATAAATTTAAAACTTGTACACACGTAGCACATCAATATTGCTTATATGAAAACCGTGGCGGTGCACCTTACTGATGTGTTAGTTGTATTTTGTTTGGGGCCGAAAGGCCGGTGGATTTTTTTATTTATTCTTGGCCACTGGTCGGTGGACTAAAATATTACTTTCCTCCTTGATGGTCTGTGGGCATAAATATTACGCGTGCGAGGACCGGATCGGGGCACCGTGGTGATATTTTAATCGTATTTTTTTTGTGCTTGGGCTTCTTTTTGATAGAGTTGGGCTTAGGTGTATCCGGCCTTTTAATTGTGACGTTTAGATAGTGGTTATTAGTCGTTTCATTTTCCATTCCGTTTTACAGTTTTAGATAGCTTACCTCACCTGGGAGGAAATTTGGTAGGCGGGTGAGATCTGGTATGCGTTTAGGTTTTCTTCGATTTACTTTGCCGTTCTTATGGTAGTTTTTGATGTGGTATTGCTAGCTTTATCGCTATTGCATGCGCGTGGCTAAGCCTTATTTGGTGTGAATATCCAAGTGTTTCGTTTGGTTTTAAGCCTACCTGGGCCTTTTGGTTTTGAACATATGAACTTTGGTGTTCTCCCTTTTTATAGGTGATGATGATAATATGCTCACCATGGCGCATACCTTTCCTTTGCACGCATCGTGGCACGGCGGTCATATTCACTGTATGGCCGCAGCCATGCTGGTAGCTTGGTATCGCTATTCTATACGCATATCTGAGCCTCATTTCGTGCCAAAAACCATGTGTTACTTGCATGTCTATCTAGGTCAGATGATCATACAGACGAAGTTAAGGAAGAAGGTAATTTTTAACTAACATTTTGTTTTTTTAAATATATAAAAGCGTTGTAATTATGTCAACCAATATTCGGTTTCTTTACTATGGATATCCGAGCTTTCTGTCTTAAATGGACATGTGAATTGGCGCATTCAAGAGGGTTTTGCTAATGTTGGCCGTCGCGTTAGGTGAATCGCTGTTTTGGCAGACGCATTTTCACATTGTAAGGTGTTTGGGTTTCTGACCTTAACCTAACACGTAATAGCTCTCAAAACATTTCCAATAAAAGATTTCATACAAATCATTCTCTTGTGTTCACATAAAATCATATTAAGTTCATCAAATCCAGTTATCAATAGCGTATGTATATCAAACAAGCAATTGCATTTAGTAAAAAACGAGCATGTATTCTCCCACAAAACAATTCGAAAACAAGTAAAAGTATGGGCCATGAACTCATCTCGATACGAAACAACGCAAGAATCACAACTGCCATCAGTGAGCAAAGCACAACAGTCTCACAAGTAAGGCACAACAACATTCAACCAGTACAGGCACAACGGTATGTCATCAGCACAACCTAATAGCATTTCGCTATCTCCGAATACGACTCGCAAAGCAAAATAAACTTTTCAAAAGACAATGTGTCTTAGTTTTTGTGGAATACTCGTATTAAAGATTTCAAAAATCTAGTATTAATATCTCAATGATGATGGTCTCAGTCTCCTAGCTACACTGATTAGTACGCCAAAAATGTTAGATTCGTACACTAGTCAAATGTGCTTGGAATCATGGGGTCGAAGTAGTTTTGCTAGGTGCTTGATTGATGTTAAGGCGGATCAGGCTCTTAGGGAGAGTATCACTGTTGAGATACCTTTACTTGATGGGACAGGTTCTAATATTGAAAAGATTCGGGTTGAATACGAATGGAAACCGCCTCGGTGTGATACGTGTAAGCTTTTTGGTCATATGCTTCTTGATTGTCCTAAATCTGTTCCACCTCCTACTCAGCCTAAACAAAGTGTAAATGATGGTTTTCAAACTATCAATAACAAGAATAAGGGTAGGAATGGTGGTCAAAGTGTTCCAGGTAAGGGAGGTTTTAAACCTAGTGTGGGTCTTAAGTTTAGGTATCAACCTAAAGCGCCTCCTCCTGAACACAAGAAGGTAGAAAATACAAAGAAGAAAGCCACTGAAGTGGCCAGTACGAGTGGGATCGCTACATCTAATCCTTTTGATGCTCTAAATATGATTGTTTCTGATGATTGTGGCAATCCTACTGATGTAGAGGTGTCTGGTAATAAAATGGAAGCAAATGAGGTTGGGTCAATTCAGACAGGTAATGTACAGGTGTCTGGTAATACAATGAAAGTTAACGAGGTTGATCATACCCCAATTGTTGAGAAAATTGGGGAGTTTGAAAAGCTCCTTATGGATGGAAAAGCTACTCTTGTTGATGATAATGGAAATCCTATTAAAAAGGTTGCTTATACTTCTGTTACTAAGAGGGTTAACCCATTCACTAAGGTGGGAGAGATTATGGATTCTGATAGTGATGAAGAGGTGGTTGAGAACACCTTTGATGAGTCAAGTAATCTATTTGGTGGTGGTCATGATCGTGAAGATGATTATGATGACTATGACTATGATAACTATGCGGATCAGGGTTACGATCTTCCTGGTAATCGGGATGCTTATTATGACGCGTATGGTATCAAGCTTCAAGACCTTGGTAGGAAATAATTTTATCTCCATAGGAGTATAATGTTATTTTTGTGTAGTGGTTTATTTTCTTATATAGAAAATATGAAGTATCTTGTTATGTAAGCTTTTTGCCTATGTAACGGGCTGAGGTATGGGATTCACCCATATCCTTTGTACTTAAATGTTTTTTGGAGTAATATATTTACCGGGTCTTTTAGACCTTTTACCCAAAAAAAATATATATATAATATAGTTTCCAAGCATGACTCACACCAATTAGAACTCACGGCAAAACATATTATATATCCCAATATATTATGATAGAATAGTCAAGGATTATTGACCAAATCTCAAGTCGAGAAGATAATGACAAGAGAGATGTTAAGACACTAACAACACATAATTATGTCAAGAAAGTAATGACCAAGAATTATGTCAAAAAGAAGTTAATTGGTAGTTTCGGCATTTACCCAACAATCCAAACAGTTTAGAAAAGCCAAACTTGCGTTTATAAAAATACAAGTTAATATTTCAATTAACACGGATTTTACAATTAAGTAAAACTATACTATCTGATCCTTGTCGGGTTTTATAATAATGAAAGTGATTTGAATATTAAAGTATAAGTGTAAATGTTTTTATAAATTTTGGCATGACGCGACCATTTATACAACATTACCAAGTCATCGAGACTTTAAATAAATCAAATTTCTCGAAACAATATTTCCCGACAATTGATAGAAAACCAATAACGAGTATTCATTGAGTTTTAGACAGATTTTCTTTATTGCATTTGTTGCGGATCAAATATATTAAAATTCATAACGAGTCTAATATATTGTATTCGTTTCAAGTCCAATAAGTCCAATTTGTCCTATGAACAATAAATATCCGATGTCCAATAAATGACCAAGTACAAATCAATATTTAATCTGATACTAATCAATAATGTCATAACACAATCCAAATGTTAAATCCGTTAATTATTCACACTATCCAAATCCAATATTCAATTTTCCGCTAACTATTCATGTCCAAGTTTAATTTAAAACCAATATATGTTCCATATGCCAAGAATATAATCCGTGTCCAATTTCAACTCATTCCGAAATGTACCAATACCCACACATGTCAAACGATTAATAACTCGTTAGTTTGAAATTTTGATATCCGTAAACGATAAAAATAAACGGACCTGATCAAATAAAACCAAGACAAGATTAAATATGCCAAGTCACGTACAATAGGATAATGAAAGAATAGGACAAGCAAATTGATTAGAACCCGAGACGAGAACATCAACAACCAACTCAACATAACCGAGACCATGACGTCAAACCGAGAATGAGCTGCACGTAACAACAACACGCAAACAAGTGATACAAAATACTTCATAGCACGGATCGGGTCAGAATCAGGGTGTTAATAGTTTGTCAGGGTTGCGTTTTTTGTAACAAACTCATCCAAACCATACAAAGCTACTATGTTGCCACATTTCACAACCACGTTTTCTAGTTTATATTTTATGCAGATGACGGCTTCATACAGATCTTTTTTTTGGTTTACCATGGTTAGGTCCCATGAAGCATACCTTCAAACCTTTTGATATTTTTCCAGAAAAAATACGACAAAAGGTAATACCTCTACCATTGCGAGATATCGTATAAAAGTATGCCATAAGAGGACCTCTAGGATCACAATTTCTTATGGCATTGGCATATGGGTCGTTCTGTGGACCCATGTAAAGGTTTTTAAAACGGTATTTTTGTGCGATGGGAAGGCAGATGAAAGATCATCTCAAGTAAACAAGTAGCAGGAAGCCACTTCTGCATTACACGGTTCACTAATTCTTCACCACTCCACTCCAAATCATCCTTCTCTAATGTCAAACCAAACTCTTTCAACTTTGATACTAAGTGGTATGTGTCGCCTTCCATAAAGGAATCAGTTACCTCATTAATTGGATTATAACAAAACAAAATAAACCCACGTTTGCATGAAGGGCTTTACTGCGCGCTTCAGAGCACTCTCCAGTCATCTTGTCATACTAGTTTTCATCCCATAAAAGCTCCACTAACTCTGACTTATGAAGAATCAGTTTCTTAGCATACATGGTTGCAAAGTCGGACAATCTAAATGCCCAACCATGCTTGGTATCTTACAGTGAAGATACGTACCGGTTGACATGATGGTAATATCATTTTCTGCTTCACCGGTAAGTGTAGTCGGAATTTGCAAATCACCAACTGGTGCAAATGCAATACTACCAGCAGTATTGCATTTGCACCAGTTGGTGATGTGCAAATTGCGACTACACTTACCGGTGAAGCAGAAAATGATATTACCATCATGTCAACCGGTACATATCTTCACTACAAGATACCTAAGAAAGAGTTGTAAGCATGGTTGGGCATTTAGATTGTCCGACTTTGCAACCATGTATGCTAAGAAACTGATTCTCCATAAGTCAGAGTTAGTGGAGCTTTTATGGGGTGAAAACTAGTATGACGAGATGACTGGAGAGTGGTCTGAAGCGCGTAGTAAATCCCCTTCATGCAAACGTGGGTTTAATTTGTTTTGTTATAATCCAATTAAGGAGGTAATTGATTCCTGTATGGAAGGCCAAGTGCAAATGCAATACTACCAGCAGCAGTCTTAAGACACCGAGTAAGAGTTGACTTTCCTATTATGAAAAAAAAGTTAACAGTTAATGCAAGAAGACAACATATGAACAAAACATGCACTTGGGAGAAATAATGTAAAACAAAGGTTGTTCACGTACCGTGGCCAACATGACCGATTACACATATGTTACGAATATCCTTGCAAGCCATCATAGTACAAAGCTTATCATCAGCTGTTACGGATATCCTTGTAAGCTCCACCTGTCGGTACAGAAAATAACTGAAATAAGATAGAACATAAAAAAACAAATTATATTTTAAAAAAAAATGTTAAATAACTTCATAGTTGAAAGATATGTAGCATTTGTGTACTGTTGGTACTGCCATGAATATTCTAAACAATAAATATCTATAATACAGCTGTTTGCTAGAAGCAATTTTCATGCTTTTCCCGTTAAGTCTTTCACAAAAAATTCAAAATTGCTACGGTTCATGAGAGTTTTGTTATTGTTTATAAGTGGCTCGTTAAACTCATGAGCCTTTATCGAGCTTGTGCCATTTTACAATTTCATTCCTATATATTTATATGAGTACCCTATAATCCAACCGAGCCGAGCTTGAAATACACACTCGCTCAAGCTCGAGTCAAGTTTTTCCTTGTATAACTAACCCAAGTCTAGTTGTGGGCTTTTGTCTATTAGCTTTTCCTTGTATTCTATGTACAATAATATAGAATACATTTATCTCCAATGTTATTCATTTGAGATTGGTCTTTTTGTATTATGTTTCTTTAGTTTTTGATGCGGGCACGTTTAGGTAGTTTAAAAACATATACTTTTTCGAAGCGTGAACCATTTTTTGAAGTACAACCATTAAATAATAAGTATATATAAGAGCAATTTGAAGCCAAAACAAAACTATAACTAATCTACTAAAGGTGTTTGTTCTTTTATGTGTTTGGTATAGAGAAATGAGACTAGAGAAAAGGAAATTATATTATTTCTCTTGTTTGGTAGGTAGAGAAATCAAATGGGCGGAGAATTTGAAACTCTTTAGAAATCACCTCTTTGTAATTTGTTACTCTTTGTTTTCCATCCCTTTTGTGGTGGAAATTAGAGAAATTGAATTTTGTACATCACGTGCAAGTCACACATTTATAAAAGTTGGGCATTTATTAGTTTGCTTCGTTTTTAGTATAGATTTTGCTTTATCGTTGAACATTATTTGATTGTAGCTTCGTATGTATCCAACTTCATTTGTTAGGGGCAATTTCATATTTCTCCAACTTAAACATCATAATTTCATATTTCCCCAACATATGCTTTTGAAGCATTGTACATATGCATTAAAAACTTATGTTTTAGAGAAATATGGTATTTTGATTTTCAAGTTGGGTAAATATGGAATTATCCCCACTTGTTAAGTAGCCAACGTTATATTAAGGCTTATATATCATCAAACAAGGTTACACTGGTTCACAATTTTTTTATTTTTTTATTTATTTATTTATTTATTTTTTTTCAATAATTTTCTCATCAAACAAAATATTGTGAAACCAAAAAATTATAAAATAAAAAAAGTTATTGCGTATTTCTCTGTCAAGTCTCTGTTGTTACCAAACACTGAAATTCATTTAAATTATCTGCTGATTTCTATTCTCTGAATTTTTAATCTCTACTCCATTACATTTATCTGAATTTCTCTCTACCAAACGTGCCTTTAGTCTCAAGTATCTCTTTGAGATACTAGGGAAACAAACTTCTATTGGGACTAACACCAACTAAACTCTTAATAAACAAGCTTGTGAATTTCTTTAATTCCCTTAAAACCAAACACAAACTAAACAACTTATTCGAGATAGGTAATACAAGTGTTGTACAATAAATTAATTAGGAATTAATCACTAACCTTTGTGTCATATTTATGAAGATGGTCTAAACCACATTTTGACATTATCTTTTTCCAGCAATCCGGTCTTGTTTGCATCCACAAGATAAAAATGGTAGCATGACACTTTTGTAGTAACAATCTTCGAACACGATTCTTTACACGATTCTTTTTCTGCATCAAAACCAACAATTACGATAAGAAAAATAAGGATTTAACTTTGAAACCTAATAAACCTAACTACATGAGGTTTAACTAGAAGCAATATCAAACTTCAATATGAATCATGAACGTCCAAAAAACACTCTTGATCAAAAACACCGTAGTCACAGATGATGTCCCAACATTTATAAGAAGAAAATTAACATCTCATACTTTTATCTTGAAAACAACGTCAAAATTCATAGCCCAAGACTACATTAAAAGTACGTGTCTAGAACATCATCACAAACATCAACGTATCGCCTAAAATGACCGATCTACGTAGCAAACAAACAAAGACAACACATACCATACAAGGATCTACCTAAAAACCATCATAAGAAGCGATAACTTAAACAAAAAACAACAAAACCCTTAATAAATAATCTGTCGAAAAAAAAACTAGCTGGAAAGCTTAGATCTAAGAAAAAGAGACACAAACCTTGAAATGTACAAAAGAAACATCAAAACCCTTATTAATGTGACCAAAAAACATGGACATTTGCAGCTGCCTAAAAAAATGAACCTTAAAATAAAGTCGAAAAGATACAAACGTTTATAGAAGTAACAAAAAAGAGAAGCAAACCTGTAGAAAGCTTCTGGTAGAAGGTGACTGGTTTTTGTAGTAAGGAAATTGTTATTAGGGTTTGATGATGGAGTGTAGGCTTTTATAGGCAAAATATGAGAAGAAGACAATAGGAGTAATAACTACACAACCTCCCTCACCAACCAAAACATAAAAGCTGTGAAAAAATTTACACCATGTAAAGATGATCAGAGATAGTACTACACGCCATTACAAGACGAGACAAGTGATAAAGGCTTTTGCTTTTTAAAAGTTAACAGGCCATCAGGATTAATTGTGTACATATTTTTATACACGCCATCAAGAGTGATAAAGGTTTGTTCATAGTTCGTGCTATTTGAACTTTGGACATTTGATTTAAAACATGGTAGTGAATCTTCAAGGGAACTTATCATGTCAAAATTTCATGTACAACCATACATATCCATACACTTGTCCTTTTTAATTTCTTTTTCTTTTTGCATTTTATCACTCAAGCAGTAAATTGAAATTTACAACTTGCAAATTTTCATCTTTATGTTATTCTTTTCCCTATCTATTAAACTGTATTTGTCATTTGATACAGTAGTTTCCGGTATAAGGTGAATGGTTTTTCTAGTGAGCAAGTTGTTATTAGGGTTTAGGCAAAATGAGAAGAAGACAATAACTACTCCGTACTATGCAACCTAATGCCCTCACCAACCAAAAGTCTAAAACGTAAAAGCTCTGTTGAAGTTGAATTAACACACCATCAGCCCCATCAGATATAGAACTGTGCATTTTTTCAAAAAAAAAAGATATAGAACTGTGCACAAGCTATAAAAGTGACTAATGATGTAGGCTTTTGCTTTTGATTTATTCATTTTCTTACTATATTGCATGAAAATATCAAAGACAAGAAAACGCTCTATAAAGTATTTTCGAAAATTTGTATGTTGGGCATGCTGTATTTCAGAGCGCTTCTAGGTATTAGCAATAATTATTAGTGTTTAGCGTTTGAAAAGCTAAGTGCAACATTAGGTGCGATGATTAACCTGACGAACCTAATATATATATAAAAGTGTTAAAAGCTCGACAATAACTCAAGTTGAGCCTATATAAACTCGAGCTCAGGTCGATAAACATTTCGAGCTCATTTTATTGGCTTGAGCTTGAACTTGAGACTCGATAAAGCTCAACGCGATCGAGCTTGAGTCGAGTTAGAGCTCGACTTATTCAATAAAAATTTGACTCGTTTACACCCTTAATTAGGGCAATAATAATCACACTTAGTGGCCACCTGCTTATTCTGGCAATAACAAGTGATCCACAAGTGAGGTACATGGCATCATGTTTACCTTTATTCTAATCTCGCATGCTTCAAACCTAAAAAAAGCCAAACAAATGACCTAATCAAACAACTTCAAATACTAAAGGATATACCCCAAACGTTGTTTATACTTGATAAGATTATATTGTTAGATGATGGGATTGAAACGCCACAAACCAATTTTTATTTTATTTTTTTTGTTTAATTTTTTCAAAAATATGGCCTTGTAGGGTGAACCCTATACGCCGTCTAGACATTGTGACGCAGTTTGCTACATTTTTTGAAAAAGAAACTTGAACGCCTCGATAATTCACCTCGATAATTCACGAAACTTTGCAGACATAGTTCATGCATCGTATATATCATAATTATATACAAACTTGACATTAATAACGCACGAAGCTAACTACACCAAATTGCGGGTGTTGTTCTAAACACCCATTTGTACGCATCAAAACAACATTTGTATATAACTCTTTTGCATACACTAAAATGTGTCAGTTTTACTTCAAGACACATAGAATGTCCGAAAGAAGTACACTTTACGAAAGACCATAACTTGACCAAAATAACTGGAGGTCTAACTTACTTCAAACATGGTGCTAAGAGTTCAATTGTCTACTATGCATAAAATGGGGCAAGTAACTCTACTTCAAGCTTCAATCCTCAAGGCCAATTTCCATGACCTTACCTCACAGGTCATGCAAAAGAACGTCTCTCAAAATCTTTCAAACCCGCTATAGTTTACAATACGGGGTATCGCATTTACCCTTTTTTTCTAAGCTCACACGCTTCAAGCTTTAGAAAAACCAAACACTTGACCCAATCAAACATGCAAGTCCAAATAGTATAGTACACTCAAATTAAAATCACAAGATATTTCATCATGTAATATATCATAATCCATATATATAAGTTTTAAGGAGGTCTACTGTGAAAATAGGAAGCAAGCACAAGGAAGTCGCCCAAACTATGATATAAGAATTTACATTTTTTAAGCTTAAATTAGCAAATGACACGACATGTCGATTCAACAAGAACAATGCTTATAGTACTACGTATTTGATTTTTGTTTATTCGAATGATCTATGTATTCAACATTTAAGTAAAAGATTTGAATTTATTGCCTCTAACTTACCCCCCTTCATCCTACAACTCATTGATACCACTTTTGATGTGTATTTAATACTGTAAAAATGGCCTAGTTGTCCTTTTTGTGTAACAAAATTTGCATAACGAGTTAATGAGCAAGTGTAGCTTACATAAAGTATATGAACAAATCAACACCCACCAACCCTTTCCTTTTGCTGACCATGTTCATTAATTCGCATTTCAATTGCTATAAATTAAAGTAAGTATTACTAGTAGATAATATGGAAATGTTCATAATACATGGTCATTTAATTTGAGCCATTTAAGCCAGGGTGATAAAACAAACTTGGATACTAGGATCGGCGATCTTGCTACAACCACACGGGTGAAATAATTGAAGTGCGCCATTCAAGGACCATGATTCAAAGGCAAGCAAAAATACACTAGTCCATCAGTCCACAATTCAGAATGCATGCTTGTAATAAACTCCGTAACAGCCAATAACAAAAGAATTGCGCACACAAGATCATCATGTACCGAGATATCGTGTTACTGTTATATGTATATTACATCAACAAGTTCTAATCATTGAAGGCCAAGATAAAATACATACAAATGGTGCCGAAATCAGATGGAAAAAAGAGTAACTAAACTCACAAATTCGACACTTCTGATAGGATGATAACTCTTTCAAGACACCTTCCATAATCACCCGTTAACGAATCCAATATTACAATTTTAAAATGGCAAATTGTCTGAAAAGGCATCGAACTTGCCACCTTTTCCTTTTTCAGAGATCGAACTTTTTTTTTTCCTATTGTAGCATTGAACTTGCCTAATTTTCCTTTTGTGACACAAAATCACACTTAAAGTGTAATTAACATTCTTAAACCCGTTTTAAGTGTGATTTTGTGTCACAAAAGGAAAATTAGGCAAGTTTAGTGCTAATATAGGAAAATTAGGCAAGTTTAGTGCTACCCGTTTTAAGTGTGATTTCGACCGTTAATTTTTTTATTGCACCGTTAGTCCTTTTCGTCTGTTTTTAACGACCGTTATTATATTATTGCACCGTTAGTCCTTTTCGCCCGTTTTTTTACACGTTTTCGTCCGTTTTGTTCGTTTTTACACTGTTTCGTCCGTTTTTACACGGTTTCGTCCGTTTTTACACGTTTTCGTCCGTTTTTGCACGGTTTCGTCCGTTTTTACACGTTTTCGTTCGTTTTTGCACGTTTTTACACGATTTTTTTAGTTTTTGCACGGTTTCGTTCGTTTTTACACGTTTTCGTCCGTTCTTGCATAGTTTCGTCCGTTTTTACACATTTTCGTCCGTTTTTGCATAGTTTCATCCGTTTTTACACGTTTTCGTCCGTTTTTGCACAGTTTCGTCCGTTTTTGCACGTTTTCGTCCGCTTTTGCACGGTTTCGTCCGTTTTTGCACGTTTTCGTCCGCTTTTGCACGTTTTCGTCCGCTTTTGCACGTTTTCGTCTGTTTTTGCACGTTTTCGTCCGGTTTTGCACAGTTTCGTCTGTTTTTGCATGTTTTTACACGTTTTCGTCCGTTTTTGCACGGTTTCGTCTGTTTCTACACGTTTTGTTCGTTTCTACACGTTTTTCATTCGTTTTTACATGTTTTCATTTGTTTTTGCATGTTTTCGTCCGTTTTTACACGTTTTCATTTGTTTTTACACGTTTTCATTTGTTTTTACTGGTTTTCGTTCGCTTTTGCACGCTTTCATTCGTTATACATGGTAAAAATGATCGAAAACGTGTAAAAACGTGCAAAAACAGACGAAAATGTGCAAAAGCGGACGAAAACGTGCAAAAGCGGATGAAAACGTGCAAAAACGGACGAAACTGTGCAAAAACAGACGAAACTGTGCAAAACCGGACGAAAACGTGCAAAAACAGACGAAAACGTGCAAAAGCGGGCGAAAACGTGCAAAAGCAGACGAAAACGTGCAAAAACGGACGAAACTGTGCAAAAGCGGACGAAACTGTGCAAAAGCGGACGAAAACGTGCAAAAACGGACGAAACTGTGCAAAAATGGACGAAAACGTTTAAAAACGGACGAAACTATGCAAAAACGTGTAAAAACGGACGAAACCGTGCAAAAACTAAAAAATCGTGTAAAAACTTGCAAAAACGAACGAAAACGTGTAAAAACGGACGAAACCGTGCAAAAACGGACAAAAATGTGTAAAAACGGACGAAATTATGCAAAAACGTGTTAAAACGGACGAAACCGTGCAAAAACTAAAAAAAATCGTGTAAAAACTTGCAAAAACGAACGAAAACGTGTAAAAACCGACGAAACCGTGCAAAAACGGACGAAAACGTGTAAAAACGGACGAAACCGTGTAAAAACGGACAAAACCGTGTAAAAACGAACAAAACGACGAAAACGTGTAAAAAACGGGCGAAAATGACTAACGGTGCAATAATATAATAACGGTCGTTAAAAACAGACGAAAAGGACTAGCGGTGCAATAAAAAATTTAACGGTCGAAATCACACTTAAAACGGGTAGCACTAAACTTGCCTAATTTTCCTATAGTAGCACTAAACTTGCCTAATTTTCCTTTTGTGATACAAAATCACACTTAAAACGGGTTTAAGAAGGTTAATTACACTTTAAGTGTGATTTTGTGTCACAAAAGGAAAATTAGGCAAGTTCAGTGCTACAATAGGAAAATTAGGCAAGTTCAGTGCTACAATAGGAAAAAAAAAAAGTTCGATGCCTAAAAAAGGAAAAGGTGGCAAGTTCGATGCCTTTACAGACAATTTGCCCTTTTAAAAATGGTTTTTTCTCCGAGACCACCAATTTCAACAATGGTATAATCACACAAAACGCTCTATATATTTTTGCTTAAACACTAGGTTAAAATTGCTAAGGAAAGAAAGCATTAAAAAGCTAGTTGAATTCTCCACATTTTAAAAGCCAAATGGCTACATCTAAGAATGTATAAAATTATTGATTCCACACTTTCTCATATGTGGTAATAATTAGTGCGACAAATTTTTCTACACATATAAGTTTGGAAATGTTATCCAAATTTCTATGGTTAAAAGTGTAAAATTTTTTTTTGAATATCCACACCTAAAAGTGTGACAAAATTGCAAAGAAATATTTATAATAAAAAGTATGGAAATATTTGCTACACATATAAGTATGGTTTTTTTTATAATTGTACACACTTATATATGTGGATTGATTTTTAAAATATTTGTAACACATATTAATGTAACAAAATTATCATTTATATAAAAAATGTCCACACTTGACCATTTTGTAACAAAATAAGTGTGGAGAATAGAGGTATTTTTTTTAGTGTATTGAGGTATAAAGCTAATGATTTATATTAGGGCAAATGGTCTAAAAAATCAATAAACTTGCCACATTTTCATATTGTAAGCAACAAACTTTTAATTTTCTTATTAAAAATAACTTTTTTTAATCATCCTATCATAGGCATCATTATCATTTAATCAAAAATAAATTACATAAATCGTCCTTGTGGCTCCAAAATTTACACCAATCGTCCCCATTATCATTTAATCAAGAATAAATCACATAAATCATCCTCTGGCTCAAAAGGTTTACACCGGTCGTCCTCAATATCATTTAATCAAAGATAAATTAAATAAATCATCCTTGTGGCTTTGAAAAGTTACATTGGCCGCTCGTTTACGTATAAATTGCATAAATCATCCTTGCTTCCATTTTTATACTTTTTTTTCTTCCATGCCACTCGATCGATTTTTTTTCTTCCATTTTTGATACGTTTTTTTCTTCGATACCACTGAATCAATTTTTTTTGCTTTCATTTTTTATACAGCTTTTTCTTTCATTTTTTATACGTATTTTTTCTTCGATGCCACTCGATCTATTTTTTTCTTCCATTTTTTATACTTTTTTTTTCATTTTTATACATTTTTTTCTTCGATACCACTTGATCAATTTTTTTGGCTTTCATGTTTTATATGTGATCAATTTTTTATAAGTGATCGATCACGTATACATTTTTTGTTTTCATTTTTTTTATACATGATCGATAAAAATTTCATTAAATCAAAAACGTGATCGATCACGTATAGGGATCCTCTTTCATAAAAACGTATAAGTGATCGATCACGTTTTTGCTTCGATAAAAATGAATATGTGACCGACACTCTCGGGCTTCATAAAAACGTGTAAGTTATCAATCACGTTTTTGCTTCAATGAAATTTTTATTGATCACGTATAAAAATTTGCAACCCGGGCCACATTTTTATAAGTATACGTACACAAATTTCATCTAAGCAAAAACGTGATCGATCATAAAATATTTCTTACGTAGTGAGCGCGAATATTGTGAATAGGCCTATTGGGATTGACGAATCCCGTTTATATTGATCAAGTACGTTCAAACAAACACACTATATTTGAGAACATAAGGTATAACGGCAAATTACCTACATGGACGACAAACACGCCAATTGATATTGATACATGTTATATTGTTGTATTTCGTAAACATGGAACCAACTAAGACCTGTCTTTGTAAACTCTGATATATTTTAATCGAATGATAAGCTTTTTAAACGACTTGATTAGAGATCGTTTTGTGTTATTATAACTGTTATACCATGAAGTAACACCCAATTTTTATACGCGATCGATAAAAATTGTAACTCGGGCCACATTTTATATGCGATTGAGTTGCAAATTTTTATACGTATATGCATACATTTTATCGAAGCATTTTTATACGTATATGTATATATTTTTATGCAATACGTATACATTTTTATACATATACGTGGTCGTATACGGATCCTCGGGGATTCATAAAAACGTGTATGTGATCGATCACGTTTTTTCTTCGATAAAAATGTATATGTATACGTACAATTTTTTTATGATCGATCATGCTTTTTTTCGATGAAATTTGTATATGTATATGTATAAAAATGTGGCCTAGGTTGCAAATTTTACGTGATAGATAAAAATTGCATCGAAGCAAAAACGTGATTGATCATGTATACGTTTTCATGAATCCCCAAGAGTACCGGTCATGTATACATTTTTATTGAAGCAAAAACGATTGATCACGTATACATTTTTATGAAGCCTCGAGGATCTGTATACGTGATCGATCACATTTTTTATTCGATGAAATTTTTATCGATCACGTATAAAAAATGGAAGCAAAAAAATTTATATGTGATCGATCACATATAAAAAAATTGATCGCGAATAAAAATTGGAAGCAAAAAAAATGATCGAGCGGTATCGAAGAATAAAAATGTATAAAAAAAGGAAGAAAAAAAATTGATCGAATGGCCTCGAAGAAAAAAAAAAAGCGTATAGAAAATAGAAGAAAAATCCGTATAAAAATTGAAGAAAAAACCGTATAAAAAATGAAAGCAAAAAAAATTGATCAAGCGGTATCGAAGAAAAAAACATTTAAAAAACGGAAGCAAAAAAATCGATCAAGTGGTATGGAAGAAAAAAACGTATAAAAATGGAAGCAATGATGATTTATGCTATTTATACGTATACGGAGGACCGATATAAATTTTCAGAGCCACAAGGACTATTTAGGTAATTTATTTTTGATTAAATGATATGGAGGACGACCGGTGTAAACTTTTTGAGCCACAAGGACGATTTATGTGATTTATTGTTGATTAAATGAAAATGAGAATGACTGGTGGAAATATTTGGATCCACAGGGACGATTTATGTAATTTACTCTTGATTAAATGATAATGATACCTACAATAGAATGATTAAGAAAGTTTAATGTTTTAACAGGGAGATTAAAAGTTTGTTGCTTACAATTGAAAAATGTGGCAAGTTTGTTGATTTTTTAAACCAATTACCCTTTATATTATTGCAACTGGATTTTTTCGAAAGTGTTGAAAAGAAATATTAAAATTAAAAGGTCTTGCACAAAAGAGTTGTATCATAAATTCATAAGTACTAAAATTTAAACCATAATTTTTTAAGCTAAACTGAAGTAGCACAAAAATGTTATGAGAGGATGCATGTAAAAAGACATTTTTTGAAAGAAAAAAATATTATAATTGTACTAAAAGTCCAAAATGTAAAGGCTCTTTTAAAGTTAAATTAACACGCCTTGAGCCTCATACATACAGCACTACACTACACAAGCTATCAAAAGAAGTGATTAATGATAGACTTGCTTTTGCTTTTGATTTATTCATTTTGTTTATGGGTTGGGTTATTTTGACCCCCCCTATTTTTTTATATTGACCCCCTTTATTATTTTTGAAATTTTTTTATTTTTTTTTATTTTTATAATTTTATTTATATCAAAAAACTATAAACCTGAAAATGCGGAACAGTAAATATAAAGTTTAATAAGCCAAACGCTTAAAACTGTAAAAAATACGGAACATAAACTGACAAAAAACTATGATGTACTAAAAAAAGTGGGGGGACAAAAGGAATATTCCCTATGATTTGACCCCATAGAGAGGGTTTATATAGTACAACCCTTTGTTTATATTCCATGAAAATATAAGACATGAAGAAGTGTCCAATGTATTTTACAGCGTTTTGTATGTATTAGCAATTATTGTTTAGCGTATAAAATATAAAGTTTGTTTGAAAAGCTAAATGCAACATTTTAGATTTTTGCTTAAAAGCTAATTTAAAAAGGCTACGCAAAGAAAGCATTGAAGTATAAAACTACTGCTCTATGATACTGCATGCTTTTGAGAAAGTTGTAAAAAAAAAAAAAAAAAAAAAAAAAAAAAAAAAAAAAAAAAACTTGTAAGGCCTATTACAAATTTCTCTTTATCATAAGTACTAGTATAATCTAAACCATAACTTTTTTAAGCTAAAGTGTAGTAGCATATAAATTTTATGCTAGGTTGCATGTAAAAGAAAAGACATTTTTGAAAGAAAAAAATACAATCCGTGATTCAAAATCAGTTGCACCCATACCACTCCCGTCTCTCTCGAGTGGTCCACCCATGCTCCTATACTAGTTTTACCAAACATACAAATAAGCTACCCGTAAAATACTATAGATGTTTTTGTATTATTCTTTCGTCTCAAAATAAAAGTCCACTTTGAAAACACACAAAGTTTTATATATGCTCACTAACTCCAATATTACCGATCAAATATTATTTCTATCAAATAATTTCTTTTTTATTAGTTTGAAATGGGAAGCATACACTTATTTCGAGTCACACAAACATAGACGAAAACACTTGTTTTAAGACACAAAAGCATGTAATATGATATGTGCTATAAGAACAAAAACATTTATATGAGAGCAAATTTTGATATAACACAATCTCATAATGATACGTGCTATAACTAAAAAAACTTTTATAAAAGCACATTTTGATATAACACAATCTCATA
Organism: Chrysanthemum seticuspe; assembly: GCA_019973895.1. NCBI lineage: Eukaryota > Viridiplantae > Streptophyta > Magnoliopsida > Asterales > Asteraceae > Chrysanthemum > Chrysanthemum seticuspe. The sequence continues at coordinate 317,494,971 of BPTQ01000005.1, forward strand.
ACTCCCAACTTCACCTAATGCTTCTAAACTAAAGGATGTATGTAAAAATTTGTAAGCGAATTAGCAATGGAAACAAAATCCATTGGTAACTTGGTAAAGAATAAAAGAAAAATAGTGTTCGTTAGGAATCATTTCTAATAGTCATCACTAAAAACTCCGTGTATGCACTATGTAACAGACTAACATGTTAAAACGGATTCGAGAGGCACATTGTGGCATACATCGGGTTGGATTCTAAACAGATGTTCAAGTTATGCTTTTTCATAGTTTAAGAGGGTGTTTGGGATTGCTTTTTAAGTCCTTAACAAGTTGTATTAGACATTATTTTCTACATGTTCATGAGAAGTCTCTTTTGTATGCTTTCTTGGATATGTGCTAATTTAGTCGTTATGAACTTCAGGTAGACTATGCGTGTACACCGGAAGAGGTTCAACAACATTTCTAGTCATCGGGAACTCTAAAAAGGGTGACAATATTAACTGAAAATTTTGCTCAACCAAAAGGTTTTGCATAAGTGGAACTCGTGGAACTTTAATCTGATTGAATTATTTTCTTTTGAATGAATCGGAATTCCACACGAAAGGTCCTAACTATATATGTTATACCCAGTTCGATATATTTACGCATTTGGGATACAAATTCTCATTTGTAAACTTTTGTCGGTGCAGGTTGCTGCTAAAAGAACCAATGTTCATGAGTTGAATCAATTCAAAGCGAGTAGCTCCGAGCCCATATGGATTTCACTCATGAAGGCCTTACATGCCTCGCCCACTAAGGTTCCCTCACATGGCCACAGATAAATATCATCAAATGTTTTTTTTACTTAAGTGTAGTTTATTTTCGAACAATGAGTATATACACTAAAACTGTGTAAAACCTTTTGCTATGAAGTATATATTCTTGGCCAAGTGTCCACGTCACCTTCTATCTTAATTATTACTGATCATAGTTTTGTTTGGTAACCATGGTTTTCAACTAGTTGTAGATTTTAGAGTTACATTATTACATCTGTTTAGGTAGGATTGGGTGCAGTGGTCGGATGGGTAACGAGTCAAAATAGGCTCAGGTTGAAATGCATAAATTTTTGTATGAGCGAGGTTCATGTGATCAATAGTACTTTGTTTAAAAGGAAATGTTGAATAATATGGGGGACTGAAGTTGTCAAGTTTCAAAGTCTTAAAGAAGTTTGTGTCTAAAGTGTTGAAAAGAGAAGTGCAGGGGCTTAAGTGAAATATGTTTGAGTATATAATAACTCATCCTGCATTAGGGTTTTGGATCTCTCACATTCATCCGTTTTGAGTCTCTCTCTAAGTTTCACACAGTTGTATTTTGTCTTTGATATCAGTCTTGATATCTGTTGGTTTTCTGTATCAAGATCAATCTCTTTATTTGATCTTGTTAAGTCTGAGTGTTGAGTGATCTTTGTGGTGAGATAACTGGTGTCTTCCTAGAAGATATCAGTTTGGTTTTCTTTGTACTTGTACTGGTAAGCACCCAATTGGGGACTTATCTTCCTACATTATTATAATAAAAGATACACCAAAGAGTGGTTGGCTGGGTGTAATTGTTACTTGTTGTGTGCTCTTGATCATTTTTACATGGTATCAGAGTCAGGTTCTGATCTGGTGGTTTTGAGATTCTAGGGTTTCGAAGGTTTTTTGGGGTTTCGTGTAATTGAAGGTTTAATTGGTTAATTGAGGCTGTTTTCTTAACGGTCGTGGTTGATTTGATCTGTTTGGGTTTAGATCTGGTGAATTTGTGGGTTTCTTGGTTATGGTTTTTAAAACCCTAATTTGGAAATTTGGGGGTTTATATCCCTGGTGGTTTCTTGTTGGTTTTGGGCTCGTTCTTGGTTATAATCTCACTAGACTAAGTGAATCTAGGGAGTTTGTACTTCATTCCGCTGGTATCTCACTGTAAGTCTGTTTCTCTCTATTAAGACAACACTAACTTAGTTTAGAAGGTGCAAACGGGACAGTTAACATCTTGATCTGCCAACTTGATTGGTACGAATACCTGCTCTGGCTGTCCCCAGTCTTCTGGCTGGTTTGTTGTTGATCTTGGGTGTGAGTTTTAGTTACTATATTCTGTTATCTCTGTTATTTAGTTTCTTGTTGTGTCTAAGTCGAAGGAGGATAGGTTTTGGGCAGTCTTAGAAGTTGGTTGTTCTGTTTAGTTCTGGTTATTTGTTGGTCTTGTTGTTATTGTTTCTTGTGGTTATTTCTGTTAGTTTTTGTTATTTGTTGTTCTGTTGGTTATAATGGCTATTGGTAGTGATCCTAGTGGTAGTAATTCTCAAGTGTTAATTTTAATCTTGATGTTGGTAATCCTCTTCATATTCAAACTAATGATAATAGTAGTACTGCTCTTATTCTATTTAAACTTCTTGGAACTGAAAATTATAGAATCTGGTTTGGTGCTATGAAATTGGCTTTGCAAGCTATGAATAAATATAGCTTTGTTGATGGTACTTGTCTTAAGGAATCATTTGCTACTAGTGATGTCTTATATGCTCAATGGGATAGATGCAATGCTATTGTCTTGACTTGGATTATGAATTTTGTTTCTCATGATGTTTATATGGGATTGGTTTATTCTGAAAATGTTGTATCTGTTTGGAAAGAATTAAAGGAAACATATGATAAAGTTGATGGTTCTGTGATATACAATTTGTTGCAAAAGATTAATTCTGTTAAGCAAGGTAGTAGTTCTGTTGCTGATTATTATCATAGGATTAATTCTTTATGGAGAGAATTTGATTCTCTAACTAAATTGCCTAAATGTACTTGTGAGCATAAGTGTACTTGTGAGGCTAGCACTAAATTAGTTTTACATCAGCAGTTAATGAAACTGATGCAATTTCTTATGGGTCTTGATGACTGTTATCATTCTTCCTGAGGTGAAGGATGCTTATGCTGTTGTGTCTAGGGAGGAGTCCCACAGAGGGATTCCTGAGTCATCTGAATCTAAACTTAATGCATCTTCTTTTGCTGCTAAGTCTTTTAATAACAATAGAAGAATGTTTAACAACAATAATAACACTAGAGGTACCAATTCTAATACTAATACTGCTAATAGAGGTCCTAATCCTAATCTAAATTGTAAAAATTGAGGTAAGATTGGACATACTATTGAGAGATGATATGAAATCATTGGTTTTCCACCTGGCTTTGTTAAAAATAATAATCCAGCTAAACAAAATGGTTTTAGGCAAAACTATAATGCTAATGCTGAGAATAAAATGTCTGAAAAATCATCTACTACTTCATCTGCTAGTACATCTTCTGGTTTTACTTCTGAGCAGATGAAGAAACTCTTTGATCAATGATAACTCTACTGGAAGCATACATGCTAATATGGCAGGTAGGGCTTCATTCTTTAATGGAAATGTTTGGTTTAATATCAATTTTTATAAGTATTTCTTTAGGAATTCTAGTCTGTCTATTAAAACTATCTCTTTGGGATGAATTATTAATTCAGGTGCTAATCAGCACTTGACTGTTTCTACTGTTGGTATGTTTTATGTTGTGGATATTTCTAGTCTTAAGATTACTCTTGGACATCCCAATGATACTCTTGCTACTATAAGTCATGTTGGAAACTTAAAATTGACCAATAATGTTATTCTTTATGATGTTTTAGTGGTTCCTGGCTACTGTGTGAGCTTATTGTCTGTTAATAAACTGATTAGAGATAGCAAAATGTTTGTTGGTTTTGATGAAGATACTTGTTATATTAAGGATTTGAAAAGGGAGAATGTTCTGGGGACTGGTAGTCAGTCTGATGGCTTATATCTGTTTGATATGCAGTCTAATAATGCTTTGGGTGAGTGCAATGTGTCTAAACTTGTTTGGCATAATAGGTTGGGTCACCATGCTGATCCAGTCTTGTCTATTCTTCAAAGGGATCTTGGTATTTCCAAGAATTCCTCTATTTCTGTTTGTGAGATCTGTCATAGGGCCAAGCAGACAAGGGAACCTTTCCCTATGTCTGATCATAAGTCTAAGAATCTTGGTGAGCTTATTCACCTTGACTTGTGGGGTCCTTACAGAGTAACAAGCAGAGAAGGATATAAGTATTTTTTGACTGTTGTTGATGATTATTCTAGAGCTGTGTGGGCTTACTTAATTAAAACTAAAGATGAGGTGTTTGATGTATTCTGCTCTTTTATTCACTTACTTTCTAATCAATTTGGTATTAAAATTAAAGTTGTTAGATCTGATAATGGTACTGAATTTGTAAATAAGAAAATGAGTGAAATGTTTTCTGATCTTGGTATAATACATCAAACATCTTGTGCTCATACACCTCAGCAAAATAGGATGGCTGAAAGGAAACATATACACCTACTCAATGTGGCTAGGAGTCTTATGTTTCAAGGGGGGATTCCTTTAAGATTTTGGTCTGATTGCGTTCTAACTGCTGTATATCTTATAAACAGGCTGCCATCTTCAGTTCTAAGTGGTAAATGTCCCTATGAGTTGTTGTATAAAACTAAACCAAATCTTTCCCATTTGAGGTCTTTTGGCTGTCTATGTTTTGCTACCATTTTAAATAATCATGATAAGTTGTCTTATAGGTCTAAAAAATGTGTTCTTATTGGTTTTTCTTCTACTAAGAAAGTATATAAACTTTTGAGTTTGGATAGAAGGAATGTGTTTTTTGCCAGAGATGTGAAGTTTTATGAAAATATTTTTCCTTTAAAAATGAAAACCTGTGAGTCAACTGATACAAACAATGTAAATGAGGTTGAACACTTGAAGTTTTTTGATAGTCCAAAGTCTCAAAGTCCCAATGATGAAGGGGAAGATGCACCAGTTGAGGATGGTAGTAAGCCATCTTCACATGATGCTAGAGATAATGAAACATATACTACTTATATGCATCATGAAGATGGGCAATCTGCAACCCACTTTGGTGACCAACACTGGTCTGAGGGCAGTCCCAATTTTGAAAATACTGGTTTAGTTTTTACTCAATCTGATAATGTAAATGAAGATGTGCAGACACCTGTATTAAGAAGGTCTGGTAGAGAGTCTAAAACTCCTATTAGGTTAAATGATTATGTGATGCACTCTAAAGTCTTATATGGTATTGAAAATTATGTGAGTTATGCTAGCCTGAGTAGGACCAATATGTGTTTTGCTTCTACATTAAATAAGTCTGTTGAGCCTAAGAATTATGAAGAAGCAGTTAAAAATCCTTATTGGTCTGAGGCTATGAACAATGAAATTGAAGCTTTAAATAGAAACAATACCTGGACTGAATGTGAGTTACATATTGGTAGACATGCTATTGGATATAAGTGGATATGGAAAATCAAGTATAAGTCTACAGGTGAAATTGATAGATATAAAGCCAAATTAGTTGCTAAGGGTTTTAATCAAAGAGAAGGTTTTGATTATGATGAAACCTTTAGTCCTGTTGTAAAAATGGTGACTGTCGGGTGTCTGATAAGCATTGCTGTTAGTAAAAATTGGCCATTGTATCAGTTAGATGTTAATAACGCTTTTTTTATATGGTGATCTTGATGAAGATGTCTATATGCTATTACCTAAAGGTTTTAATGGTGGTGATGATTCTAAAGTGTGTAAGCTTAATAAGTCTTTATATGGGCTTAAGCAAGCACCTAGACAATGGAATGCTAAACTCACTAATGCTCTGGTTGAGCATGGTTTTGAGCAAAGTAAACTGGATTATTCTTTGTTTGTGAAACAAAAAGGTTCTCTGTTTGTAGCTTTGCTTGTGTATGTTGATGATATAGTTATCACTGGTAATGATGAAGTAGAAATCAATAACTTTAAAAAGTTTTTGAGTTCTAAATTTATGATAAAACATTTGAGAGAGTTGAAATATTTTCTTGGTATTGAAGTGTTGAAAAATGATAATGGTATTTGTATGACACAAAGAAAGTATTGCTTGGAATTATTACATGAGTATGGATTGCTTGCAGCTAAGCCTGTTGATACACCCTTGCCTGAAAATTCTATTTTGAGTTGTATTGAAACTAAAAAGGATAAAGTGTTGAACAATATTAATAACTATCAAAAGTTGGTTGGTAAACTGATATACTTAACTAATACCAGACCTGATATTAGTTATGTTGTTCACTGTTTAAGTCAGCAGATGCATAAGCCTTTACAATCTCATCTTAAGGCTGCTTTGAGAGTTTTGAAATATTTGAAAGGATCTCCAGGTTTTGGGTTACAATTTGATAAAGAGTCTAATCTTAAGCTTAAAGCTTATGATGACTCTGACTGGGCTAAATGTCCTTTAACAAGGAAATCAGTTACTGGATTTTGTGTATTCTTGGGTAATTCTCTTATCTCATGGAAAAGTAAGAAACAGGCTACCTTATCTAGAAGTTCAGCTGAGGCTGAATACAGAAGCATGGCTTCTACTACATGTGAAGTGATATGGTTTAGTAATTTGTTGCACAGTCTTGGTCTTAAAGAGTTATTACCTGTAGATATTTTCTGTGACAATAGTGCTGCAATTCAGATTGCAACTAATCATGTTTTTCATGAAAAAACTAAGCACTTTGAGTTAGATGTGCATTTGGTTAGAGAAAAGGTTTCTGCTTGAGTAATCAAAATAGTTAAGATTCATACAGATATGCAAGTGGCAGACATTTTTACTAATGTCTTGGTCAAGGACAACATACTTTGTTTTGCAAATGTCTTGGTATGTTTGATTTGTTTGCAGGTGTTAACAATAGTGATAAGAGTAGCAGTAAGGTTAATGGTGGAAGCAGTTTACAAGATGAAAACTTATCAACTTGAGGAGGGGTGTTGAATAATATGGAGGACTGAAGTTGTCAAGTTTCAAAGTCTTAAAGAAGTTTGTGTCTAAAATGTTGAAAAGAGAAGTGCAGGGGCTTAAGTGAAATATGTTTAAGTATATAATATCTCATCCTGCATTAGGGTTTTGGATCTCTCTCATTCATCCGTTTTGAGCCTCTCTCTAAGTTTCACACAGTTGTATTTTGTCTTTGATATCAGTCTTGATATCTGTTAGTTTTCTGTATCAAGATCAATCTCTTTATTTGATCTTGTTAAGTCTGAGTGTTGAGTGATCTTTGTGGTGAGATAACTGGTGTCTTCCTAGAAGATATCAGTTTGGTTTTCTTTGTACTTGTACTGGTAAGCACCCAGTTGGGGACTTATCTTCTTACATTGTTATAATAAAAGATACACCAAAGGGTGGTTGGTTGGGTGTAATTGTTAGTTGTTGTGTGCTCTTGATCATTTTTACAGAAAACTATTTTAATAATCATTTAGTGTCTTAAATTTAACGTTGACACTTACTTATGTCTTATAATATAATCTCTATTTTGAAATGTCTCAAAATATGTTTATGCATAAAAAATTAAATTGTGACTCTATTGACCCGTTCTACCATTTAGCTCTTTTTGTAGTTGGCTGATATGAACAGTTAGAGACTAAACATGACCAAGATTGACACCTTCATAAGGTCATGATTCTTATTAACCAAAGTTATGGGTACTGTAAAAATGTATTGATTGCATTAATGTTTGATGAAGTAGGATTTAGAGGTTTGAGTAAAACTCTTATGGTATTCAACCATATATAGAAAAAAGTATTATGGATTTTTGGGTAAATTAAGATGTCATTAGGCTTGGCTTCATAGACACTTCCATCTTTGTTATTAAACTCTTGAATTTCTTTTTTTATGCCATAGCGGGGCATTTTTTGTACATATTTTATCTTTTTGTTTTAGCGGGAGGTTGCCAAGCACTTACACGAACGGTGGTCACTTAGACGCCCAAACAAGTGGCTCATTAGTTTAATTTAAGATAGGTAACAAGAACATTGGGTCAAAATGTGTTGGGTTTTGGATGTCATATAGCTAACTTTGTGTTTCATTTTGTATGTATTTCTTTTCCTTTATGAGTTTAAGTAAATTACAAAAGGCATTAAGCTCATTTTGTTTTGGCTTATGAGCTTATTTAAGTTCATAAGCTCACATTGATAAGCTCATAAGTCACAGTAGATAAGCTTACCAGCTTATCAGTTTTTACATAAGTTCATAAGCCATCATATAAGCTAACATAAACACCCCTTAAGTTTTTAGTTTAACGGTTTAGCAACAAAATATGAGGAGTCTCATTAGTTATTTTAAGATTAGTTTTTACTCATATATAACAACATTTTCACACAATTTAGATACAAAAAGTGGTAATTACATGTGAGGTTTCATTCGGATAGTTTTCGGTGATTCCTTCTATAAGTTAATTCCTTATAGCTATTCCTTCCTAATCAAGCACATCATAGGTATTAGATACAAAGGCAATATATTGAGCAAGTGAGGTACTGGTTAGAACGTGTTTTGGTCAAATGGGGTATATTTAAGAAGGTCCTAACATATTAATATGTTGAGCATACTTTTTCCGTTAGGGTTATACTAAGTCTACAATATATTTCATTAATTTACTTACATCTCAAAAGATTTATAATTCAGTATTATTATTATTATCTCAAATGAAATATTGTCTTTTTTCTGATTTGAATTTTTTTAAGTTAGGATCATGAAGGTACGTGTAATTCATAATATGTTTGTCTAAGATTTCTACTGTTTCCTGTTTGAAGGATGTAGATTACCTAATGAAAGGTAAAAACCAATTTCTATCATTCTGTTTGTTTATTTCAAATTGTCAATAATTGAAAAGGTTAACGCAATTATATCCCAAATAATCCACTTAAAAATAATAAAACTGATAGCAGTTAGAGCATATGATGGACTTACATATAAATGATTGAATGAACCCACCTTCACTAAGGTCCTTTTATATATTGAACTTTTAATAGTAGTATAGAAGCATACATCATATTTTGTTTGCCTTAAACTCAGAAATTGGAGTTCGTTGTATTTGATCTTAAATTTACAAGTTGATCATTAAGGGTGTTTGGAGTTGCTATTAAAAAATTTATATTTAGTTTGATACGGTGTGTAATCTAGAAAGAAAAGAATATGCCGGTCTTTGGAGTTGCATAAACAATTTGTTAATCCATGTAACTTTAAGGCTCAAGTTAAGCAATTAAAATTTTTGGTGTTAAAATGATTCTTAGTTTATAAGTTGTGTCATGATCTGTAATTGCTTGTTTCAAGCCTTGCTTATGTTGAATTTGATGATGTATAAGATGTTGACCTTTGAAAGTACAAGTAGAAAATAGAAACTCATTATTGAAGTATTCTAAATCTTGATTTGTTCAAGTCTTTTGAATTTATCACTCTAGAGAACTTATGCAAGTCGGTCTCTTACAAATGATGAAGTAAAAAAGCAATCTACATGTGAGTATTCATGTTTTGATCACATAAAGCATTCAATTAAAGTTTATTTAGGAGTATTGACCATGTCATTTTTTTAATGTCAATTGTAGAAAATAAACTTCATACAAGAAGACTTTCATAGTCTAAAACCTTATCTGTAAATCAATCTGTTGTTGGTTTGGAAGAAAGGTTGTGGATGTCAGCATAAGAATAGCTACATTAATAACACCCAACCGGCGTTAAAATGAAAATGTGTGGCGTTATACGACGTTAACCCGAGGGGAGGTCGGCGTTTATAACGCCGTTATTGGGGCAATGTTAAGCCCAAAACGGGCGTCAAATGTAAAAAAAAAAAAAAAAAAAAAAAAAAAAAAAAAAAAAAAAAACATTTCACCCTCCTAAACCATTTCAAATAAATTTTCACTTACACCCCCTCAACCTATTCAAATTCAAATTTAAATTATACTGGTTAATTCTGGGCGGGATAAATTCAAATTCAAATTTGAAATTTAAAAATCAAATATGAGCGGGATTTATTTAAACTCAAAATCAACGTTGCCTATATATACAACTCTACCAGAGTTGTTTAGAACACACAACACACACAAGTTACACACACAACTCACACACAAAAAAAATGTCTCGCAAAAAATTTTCTCATCAATTCCCAAGTCCAGAAAAGCTGCCAGAAACCAGCTTTCCAACTCCAAATCAGTTGCCGGAAACCAGCTTTCCAACTCTATCAGAGTTTGAAGTTTACTCAACACCACCTGAATCTGTCTTTCCGGTTTTCCAACAGGAAAATTTATTTTTAAACTCTCCACTTGTGAACAATCCAATTGTTCCAACTCCACCTGTGAACAGTCCACAGGTGGATCTTCAAAACAGCCCCCACGGGTTAAGTGAGGCTTCCCTTCGTTAACTAGAACAAGATATTGAAAACGGTAGGGAGATTATGGAAGAGCAGGCACGCGAGGAAGCTGCTCGTCGTGAGCAATAAGCAAGGGAAGCTCAGTATCTTTAAGACAACTACTTCGACATAATGGAGACTCGGCTCTTTAATGGCGAGTTTAATTCCCCTTCAAGTTCTGAAGGTTGGGTCTCAGATGATTCTTTTTTTAAGCTTTAGTAGTTTTATTTTCATCAGTATGCGTTGTAGTTTTAGTATGTTAATGTAATTCGTGTTTACCATTTAATGTACTTTGTGTTTTAATGTTAAATGTGATATGTTTTTTAATAAATGAAGTGTTTGTTTTAGTTTAGGGGTTGAAATTGAAAATATGAAATGTTAAAGTTTAACTTGGAATATTATTGATGTGAGTGTTTTTTGGGGATGTTAAGCTGAAATGTTAAAGCTGATGTGGCGCTGACGTAGACGATGTTAAACTATAGCTTGCGTTATGGATGTAAATGCTCTAAGATCGGTGTGTATAATCATCAAAGCATGATATTTGTAAGACGGTTTTCTCCTGATGGCCCACGACTTATCCGCACCACTGGTGGAACCTACTCTTGTGCCTTTTCTAATTTTCGGAAAGGATAATAAGAAAATACTTCTATCTTTTTGTATTACCCATATAAATATTGGCAAATATATATCTAAGCAACACTTATGGCTTATAATAAAGTAATAAATGTAAAGTTATTTACATTTTAAGACGATATTCGGCACCAATACATGATAAAAGAAATTATATTAAAACCGTGTGCATACATGGGTATTATGACGAGCTTTAAAATTTTTGAATTTGAGAATATCAAGTCAACTAAACCTAACAAGCTGGTTTAAAAAATTTCCCATCATCCTTTTCCTTATGCCCTCTCTTTTATATCCACTTCCTCGTTTTGCATACAAGTCTTAAATTAGAAGATCTCCTGACACACAATTGGGGTGATCAAACCCGAGCATAAGAGTGGCACCATTGTTCGTATCTTAGTGTCATTAAATAGAGGTAGAACATGCTCATTATAGAAATCATGGTAAGTTTTCCCCTATGCCCTTTTTTTTTATATACTTCCTCGTTTTGCATACATGTCTTAAATTAGAAGAGCTCTAGACACACAATTGGCGTGGTCTAACCTAAGCATAAGAGCGACATCATTGTTCGTATCGTAATGTCATTAAATAGAGATATAACATGTTCATCGCTTACAGAAACCATGGTAGTCCACAACACTACATTACGAATCACTATACCCTAACAAAACAATATCACATCTTTGATAAGTGCACATTTAGATTATGTTAAAATCAACCTGTCTCACATAATTTCGGATTATGTCCTTTATTTTTTGACCATGAATCAGCTTACTTTTCGAATGAATATATCCTTTAAATATTTTTTTTTATATCCTTTAAATATGTGGTTACCTTTGTGCACTTAGAAAAAACAGATATGGTGTTAATATACTGAGGAAAACTCCCACACTTAATTTGAACTTATAAAACATGTCTACTTGTAAGAAATGCCATTGTCCCAAATTTGCTACCCGAGAGGTGGTTTCATCTTAATTGGATGCATGTTATTTGTCAAAGTTTGTCCCGAATCATTATACCCAATATTTTAAGGTACTTTTGTTAATGGGATCTAGTAACAAATAGTGAGTTGACCCGGGTGGCAAATGTAGCCCCAACTTTGTGACTATGTGACATGGTAGATGTTCTTGGGGGTATGGTATGTTACAATAGCTTCTTCCATTTAACATATATCATACCCTCAAAACCTGATACCGTGTCACTTAGTCAAAAAAGACGGGGCTATATGTCATTCAATGGTCAACTCATTACCTGTTACCAAATCTCGTTAATAAAAATTACCTACATCTACAACCACAATATAAGAGTATTATTTATTTATTACAAAAAGTAATTAGGCCTAAATCTTTTTCTTTTTTTTTGGATAAAGGGGAGTAATCCTGCACCCTGGTAAATATATTAACCAAAAAGAAACGTTTAAGTACAATGGATATGAGTGAAATCCCATATCTCAGCCCGTTAATTAGGCCTAAATCTTCTTATGCAAGATTTGGATCAAGGCGAGGACGCTTGAGAACAATGGATCCTCCACCTTCAACTAGAGAAATTGCACCTATTATTTAACAAACATAAAATAAACAGTAAGTGAACAATATAATAATACAACATGCTAAGACCAAAGTTATTGTGTTCCAATGATACCTCATGTGTGAGAACGCTCCTTGACCGGATGATTGTGGGTTTAAACAATAGACCAAATTGGTACGAGGAGAAAGTTTACTCATGAAACAAGGTTAATAGACATTACCATTGCCAATTCTCATAAATATAAGGTCAATCATCAATATTCATTGAAACAGTTTCCGGCCACTATCTCATCCCTTTCACTAGAAGCGGCTTACACTATCTCATCCCTTTCACTAGAAACGATAAGCTCGGCTTTAATCACTCACCGAAACAACACTCAACTAAAGATCATATAACTTATCTTTTCTCCAAGCCAATTGGACCAATCGTATGATCAGGAACAAATTCTGCAGCCATACCCTGCAGAAAGAAATATTATATACCTATTAGCGGATCTACGCAAAGAGTAATGGGGGAAGTGTCCCCAACAAATGCTGTTAGACACATAGACTATAAAGGAAAATAATCAAATCAATAGATAAAGTTAAGAGCCTTCTCACGTCAATTGACGAATCTTTAAGAGATATACAATTGTGGACATGCATGGACTCGTAGTCAATATTGAAAAAAGTAGGAAGCCTGACCATTTGAATTTTGCAGACATCTACATTTCCACCACCGTGGATGTCAAGCATAATTCCGGCTAAAATCGCATCCCTACACTATGGATATCATGCGCCTGTAAAAACATTACGTAATACTTTTTAACCATTAAAATGTTGCGAATTACCACACGGGGTAGTACTTACAAAACGCATATGGGTGTAACAATATATTTGTGGTTATGGATAGTTGTATAAACATGTTTATGTGTTTGTGGTTGGGATATTTGTATGCACTTTGTTTTAGCGACTTTGTTTTTGAACCATTTTGACGACTTTGTTATGGAATGATGTTTTAGCGACTGTTATTGAATAGATGTTTTAGCAAATTTGTATGTTGTTTTGGGTAATTACATGTTTGGAGTTTTGGTAGAATATTTCTTTTGGAAAAAAATCTGAAAGGCACCAGAAGCAGCACATAGGTGCAAAAATGTGGAGGTCGGATTGGCAAGAGCATGTCCTCACCAATAGTCCTGGTGGTATTGGCCAAGACATGTACTCCACTACTCGCCAATAATCGTGATGGGCTAGGCTTACATTATACTGATAAAAAAAATTAATTATTAAATAAATATAATTAATTAATTATTATAATCAATTGATAAATTAACGAAATAATAATTAGTATTTTTTTAATAAATGTACTGGCAAGGACAAGTTCTCGCCAAAAGTTTGCGGAATCGGGTTGAAAACTTTGGCTGGTAATTTGTATGAATCCCACATAGGTGTCGCTAAAACGCAAATTTGTCCTCGCTAATACTTTTAGTGACAAAGTTTTCACGAGGATGCTTTAGCGAGAATATGTCCTCGTCAATGACCCAAAATCATCCTAACGGGGTCAACAGGTGTAGTAAAAAAGATCCTTTGCTTAAACCATTGAAGATTTGATGGTGACAAAAAAAAATGGTAACATTTAAAAAAGAAAGAAATGATGAAAAATGGACAAAAAAATGCAAGTCGGCTGTGTGTAATAGGTTTTTATTTCAAGCCCAATTATAGTATAAAGCTATGTAGTTATGGGCTTATGACATTTAGTTTTGAATCTACCGAATGCTCTTATCAAGCCTAATCCACTAAAAATTATAAATTTACACATATGACCGTCATTTTACTAATTATGTCAAATGTTTCCAACTATGTTTTAGATTGAAGAATAAGGATCTATTATTTTCACTTTAGTGTTTAAGTTGATCACAAGGATTAAAACTTTAACGTTGTACATTTTAATTCTTAAAATCCCATGGTTCTTGACCACCGAAAGATTCTCCACCAAAAGGAAACATGAAGATAAGAATGTCAAACAACTTCTTCTGAAGCTCACGACCATGCCAATGGTCACCCGCCTTCCCATAGTTGATGAGGTATCATGGTGGTCTCCAGTTTAGTTGCATCGACATTCGGGACAACCTTTACACCAAGCTTTTCCGGTTCCTTGATGCGGTCTTCGACCCCTGGGCACTTTTTCTTCAACAACTCTGTTTTTATAACACGGGTCAGCCCAACACATTTTGATGACGAAACTTTTTTTATAAAACAAACATCACCTTTGGGCTCTCGAGTGGTCGCGGTGATGAAGTGGTTATGGGCCCCAAAGGCTGTTGCCATAAATTCCGCATAAGACAAGTCTCCTTCTCCCAATAACCACAAGTTTTGATTGTTTCGATAATGTGACACACTCTCGACCTTGACTTCTGCTTGACATATAAGTATCATATTATAAGAACCAAATCACATGGAACTATGTAACAACAAAAAAAAAAAAAAAAAAAGTGCATGGTTAAAAAGAAACAAAAAAGTTTACGTGCAACAGCAGTAGAAGAAGAATTCTTTGAAACTTTCAGCTTAAGTTTTGAAATTTTCTCAAACTGCAATGTTGGAGCACGGGTGGAAAGAGCAGCAGAAGAAGATTCTTTTGAAACATTGAGGAAAGTTATTTTACATAATAAACTTTTTTTACATATGGGACTCATCTCCACCATCCATCTAAAAAAAAATCAATGGCTGAGATTAAAAGCATTTTATTATTTCACCCATTTTTTATAATTTAAATATCTCTTAAACCGCTTATCGTTAAGCGAAAATATTTACACCGTCGCGACGAGCATTTAATTATCTTTCTATAGACGGGCACTTTGCTATACTTTCGAAAAAAGGAAAAAAATTCGTTTTTTTCACGTTTTTCGTCTTATTTTCATTTATTTTACGCTACTGAAATTTGCATGAAAAAAAATCATATATGATAAAACACTAAATGGAATATCACATGTGATATTAGTGTTAAATCATATATGATATGTAATATCACATGTCATATCATATGTGATTTTACACTAATATTACATGTGATATTACATATCATATATGATATTACATATCATATGTACACTAATATCAAATTAGTGTTTTATCATATATGATTTTTTAATGCAAATTTCAGTAACGTAAAAAAAACGAAAAAACTTAGAAAAAAAACGTGAAAAATACGGAAAAAAAAATTGTCGAAAGTATATCAAAGTGCCTATCTATAGAAAGATAATTAAATGCTCGTCGCAATGATATATTTTTTTTCGCTCAACGATTAACGGTTTGAAAGATATTAATATTTGAAAAAAAAAATGATGAAAGTGAGTTTTTTAAATTGTTGTGATTAATCTCATCCATTAGATCAAATAAAAATGTAGGGTGGAGATTGATCCCTTGATATGTAAATAATCTTTTGCCCTCAAATGATTTGTCTAGTAGGTTGTTGGCACCGTGCGGGTGCTAAATGTTATTCATTTGAGATTGGTCTTTTTGTATTTAGGCCGCCCCTAGTAAGGCAACTCAATCTCTCTTATTTTTTCTGCCACGTCAGTTTTCTCTCTTCAGCGACTTTCAGGCGATTGGGTGCTCAGTAAGGGCGACCATGATCATTTTTTTTATTATTTAAACATTTTAAACCGCAAATTTAAATTTCATTAAAAATAAAAACATTACAATACTAAATAAAAGCAATAATATATTAAAAATAAAAACGATACGAAATCATAAATCATAAATCCTAATCTGAATGCTCCCCCCATGCAGAATCATACGAAGGAGTCCGATAATCGGCAAATTTCTCGATGCGAGCCAAATGTTCCTCGTCTAGCAGAGGTTTCCCAACAAATCTAGCAGACGAACTTGATGCACCTACACCATCGGGTTTGTTCTTTAGCTCCAATTGATTTTGGTGCTGATGTTGTTCGATATCTGTTGAACACACACCCACAACTTATCAGCAATGTCGTCGTCTTTGCGGGCTTCATCAATCAAATATTTGTCGATCACGGCTTTTCGTTCGAGCGTAATGTCGTTGCAAGTCGTGTAGTCAGCTCTCATACATTGCTTCTCTACCCTTGCCTGCTCAAATAGATTGATAACGTCTATAATAGCGTTTTTCCGAGCCACATCATCTTCTCCGCATTGGTTTTTAACGTACATCTGCATATCTTCAACGGAATGAGGGAGACGGCAAGCCATAATAAATCTTGTGTTGAGAAGTAGTTTGAGGTTGAATTGTGTGAAATGAGATTTGTGGATTGAAGTGTGTTTATGTTGTGTATTTATAAGGTAGTTTAAAAGTTTTTTTATTTTTATTATTATTACTTTTTTAGCCGTTACACAACGGTTTAATTGAAATAAATGTGATTTTTTTTGTTCCAAACATGTTTCCTATCTCGATCGTCCACACGACCAACATATATTAAAAACCTTCCACGATCGATTCCCCACAGTAGGTGGATCGAGAGGGGATCGATCGTATATATCGATCGTGTGCTTCGACTGGGGGCAGCCTTATGCTTCTTCAGTTTTTGATGCGAGCACGTTTAGGTAGGTTTAAAAACATATACTTTTTCGAAGCGTGAACCATTTTTTGAAGTACTTCCTATCTAGATCGTCCACACGACCAACATATATTAAAAACCTTCCACGATCGATTCCCCACAGTAGATGGATCGAGTGGGGATCGATCGTATATATCGATCGTGTGCTTCTACTCGGGGCAGCTTTATGCTTCTTCAGTTTTTTATGCGATCACGTTTAGGTAGGTTTAAAAACATATACTTTTTCGAAGTGTGAACCATTTTTGAAGTACAACCATTAAATAATAAGTATATATGGCATAATGCCACACCCCATAATCCACTAATTTTGCACCCCATAGGATACTTTTCGACCCTTTTTGTCCTATTACGTTTTTTTTTTTTTTTTTTTTTTTTTTTTTTTTTTTTTTGTAGAGTATATATTTATGTAGTGTTTTTATATGTGTGTATATTTATTTGTGTAAAATATATTTAGGTAGTTTTTCACGTTATGTTTTTTTTATTGTGTATTTGTTATATTTTTGTGTTATTTTTTATTCGTCTAATTTGTTTACATTTAATTAAACAACAACAATAAACACGTTAAACATTAAACAAATACAACAACAAATGCTACTACTACAACAACGAAATCTACTCCACATGGAGATTATTAATGTCATCTATAAGGTCATAGATTATTCCACTCGACTGACATGCGTGATCAACGGGATTTCTTACCAATTCCAGTGATGCCTCCAGCGTCTTTATTCTTGCTTTCAACATATTGTTTTGAGACAATAACATCTTGTTTCTTGTTTCAAGCATGTTGATCGTGTTATCTTTAGTTTCGCAGTTTGAGCACTGCGTTGAAGAAGAGCATTGACTAAAGTACTTTTGTTGAAATACATCATTCCACATAAAGTATCGACACCCATTTGTTACATGGTGAAACAATTATAAGAAATGTATTCTTAACAAATAAGTTATTGATATATTTACGTAAATAAACAAACGTATAATTATTACCTTTGATAAAGGACATGCATAATACTTCTGACCATAACTTTTGGGCTTTTGGGATGTTCTTTCAATTATAAGTCCTCTTTCACAACGACACAAGAAAGGATATTTTTTGTTACATCTGGCCAAAGAATATGTATAATAATTTACAACATGGTTATTTACAACATATGTTTATACATGTTTTGTTGTTTACAATATAAATCAGTAATCGTTTACTATAAGTCAGTAATCGTTTACTACATAAATCAGCAATCGTTTACTACGTATGTCTATACATGTTTTGTCGTTCAGCATATAGAGTTGCCCATCCCAAGGCCAGGTCATGTCTGTACGCCCTCCATTGTGGGTGAGTAGGCAGGAGTGGTGAGTTTTCATCTAGAATTGCATGAACGTAGTGAGCAGTCTGGGTTTCCCCCACACGAAGAATCACAATGGGGGACAATACTTGTGTTGTATATTGACCGGACCTAAGTGGAAGACACGTAACACATGTTGAATATGATATACATACAACTGGCCGGTTAAGCATTGTAGCAATAGCCGCTCTCGTGTCTGGCATAACCATCTAGTATTCTTAGGTTGCAAATCCTGATCCAAACCAACCCAGCGAGTGCGAAATCTGTTCAAACCAACTCCCCCACATTTCCCTGTAAAGTTCGAGGTTATTGTTTACCTCTCCCACGACAAGAGCTTGAAGGTTGCGCCATATATCTTTGGAATAACCAAGAGCTACGCCAATGGCCCGATAGCCACAATTTCCATCACCTTCCACGTTAAGAATCCTTATGTTATACGGTCGTAAAAGCTCTGGAATTCGAGCCATAAACTATTCGCTCTCGTTATCTGCAATGTACAACTCGTGTATTAAATCACTCTCGTTAGCAGGCTCTCCAACGTAACAACTATGTCTCGCAGGTTCTTCGTTCAAGTCTGGGACTTTTTTAGGTTCTTGACGAGAAAGATCATCTTCAGGCTCTTCAGGCGTATGAGTAGGTCGAGCTCTAGGCCAGGGAGCACTTAGGGTTCTCCAAAAATTATCAACACTATCAAGTGGAACAGGCCATCCTGCATTCGAAAAAAGTGACTAGTATAAATCATCGGTATTCACAGGGAGAATAACTTAATAGGCATAAATTTAATATACTTACCATGAATTTTGGAGCATAAGTAGAATTCCACTTATGCTCGCAATAAAATACTTAAGCAACAACTTCAAGATGTGACTGGAAGTAATAAACAGCTGGAAGTCCGGCTTCAAAATCAAGGCAAAGATTTGGAAGAAAAAGATAGAGAAATTGTGATACTCAAAGAGAAGCTTGAGCATGCCATCATTTGGGCTAGTTATATACATCAAGAGAAACAGAAACGAAACATCATTCAGGGTCAGTAGTGTGAATCTTAGTTGGATGTGTCCATCTAAATGTCGATACTCTTGGAGTAGATGTTTTACTACAACCACAAACACAATAGTTATTGCATGGGGATGCATCGTACTCCTTTAACCTAGCCAAAGGACACTACACACACACACACACAAAACACTAGCAAAAGAAATTCATGATGGACCTTTTTAATAAGAATTGGGTAGAGAGTGATCTCCCCGACCCCAGAACCTCCAAGAACCATTAGCATCATCTTTATTATATGGTGTAGACCTAACCTCATATTTCTTGTCAGGGGCCAGATCCGGATACTCCATGAAATGGCACACGTAAACTCCACAATCTTTCGCATCCTCCTTCTGTCGCACATCCCCTAAAGTTTGTGTAAACTTCGATATAGAGCCTGTTTCCCGTTCGAGAATTTTATCTAGTCCAACACCCTACATGACAAAAAGGTATGTAATGACTAACAATCAAGGGCATCATCCAACCAAAAGGGGAAGTGGTATGAATTTGCTGAGAAAGCTTATGTGCTATAAATTTCCAATCATACTTAAATTTCACTTTTCACAAAAAAAAAAAAAAAAAAAAAAAAAAAAAAAAAAAAAAAAAGTCAAGGGGAAGTGGTCATTACCACACGATTAAGTAGATCAGCATCCTCCGGCCCAAGTTTGTCATTGTTAAGGCTGTCCCAAACCTCCAGCCTCTTTTCTTTCATGTACACCACCACTAGCTTGAAGTGGGAATTACGAAGCACGAGAACAAAGAACTAATAATAAGAAATAAAAAAACATTATTTAAAAGTATCTTAATGCCTACTGAGGGAACTTCTAGCTTATTTAAAAGTACTAAGATCAACTTAAAAATCCATAAAAGCTGGACCTAAATAAGGTTCGCCAACCAGTGAGATAAAATAGCTAAAAAGCAGACCTTAATGTGCTTATAAGGATCTTAAAAATAAGACGAAAAAGGTGGTGATTGGGACTGCTCTGTGCAGGGCACATTAGTCCACTGGAATGGTTTTTAAGCTATTGAAAAACTGATAAAAGCTAAATAAATTAACAAAAAGCTTAAAGGAGCTTATAGAAAGCTGAAACAATAGGTAATTAGCTTATTCTAACTTAAATGAATATTTAAGAGAAAGCTTATAAGAGATTAAAACACAAATTAATAGTAAAACTCGAATTTCATTAATATAAAACTTGAGTACAAAAGATCATAAGATTACAAGCTACTTAAAGACCGAATCAAACTAAAAACAATTAAACATAAATTCGACCCCTAAAAATCTAATAATCAAAAGCTAGCCCAAATCGTGAGAGGAGAGACCGACTTTGTTTAGCGATAGAAGATGGTCATGCGCTGTTGGTCCTTTTAACACATTTCCGCTCCTTTTCTTTTTTAAGGGTAGGCCGTAAGATTGCTACCTTTCATGATTCTGGTTTGTTAACACTCTCTTCGAAATTTGTAGATCCTATCAACAAATCAATAAATGTTTGTTAAAATACAAACTTTAGAGTACAATTAATTCACATTGTATTATTTAACAAATAAAATTAACACACATTCAAAAATACATCGGAATTGTAGTTCATCAATAAATTTACCTTTAGCATCGAAAATAGCGTGTAATAGTCTTTCATAGACATGGTCCTCTGAGTGGCCGACATCACCACCAAAGTCATTGCTACCCTGCACCAACTAAACTCTTAATAAAGAAAGCTTGTGAATTTCTTTAATTCCCTTAAAACCAAACACAAACTAAACAACTTATTCAAAATAGGTAATACAAGTGTTGTACAATAAACTAATTAGGAATTAATTACTAACATTTGTATCATATTTATGAAGGTGGTCTAACCCACAGTTTGGCCTTATCTTTTTGCATCCATGACACTTTTGTAATCTTTGAACATGATTCTTCTTCTGCATATATCAAAACCAACAATTACGATAAGAAAAATAAGGGTTTACCTTTGAAACCTAACTACATGAGGTTTAACTAGAAGCAATATCAAACTTCAATATGAATCATGAAAGTAAACTTATTCACGTCCAAAAAATACGTACTCGATCTTGATTAAAAAAAAAAAAAAAAAAAAACACCGTACTCACAGATGATGTCCCAACATTTATAAGAAGAAAATTAACGTCTCATACTTTTATTTTCAAAATAACGTCAAATATCATAGCCCACGACTACATTAAACGTACATGTCTCAAACAGCATCACAAACATCAACGTATCGCCTAAAATGACCGATCTACGTAGCAAACAAACAAAGAAAACACATACCATACAAGGATCATCTACCTAAAAAACAACAAAAGAAGCGATAACTTAAACAACAAAACACCAAAACCCTTAATAGATAATCTGTCCAAAGAAAAAGACTTTGCCGGAAAGCTCTAGATCTAACATAAAAGACACAAACCTTGAAATGTCCAAAAAAGAAAACATCAACGCCCTTATTAATGTGACCAAAAAACATGGACATTTGCAGCTGTCTAAAAAAATGAGCCTTAAAATAAAGTCGAAAAGAAAACGTGTATAGAAGTAACAAAAAAGAGAAGCAAACCTGTAGAAATCTCTGGTAGAAGGTGACTGCATGATTTTTGTAGTAAGCAAGTTGTTATTAGGGTTTGATGATGGAGTGTAGGATTTTATAGGCAAAATATATGAGAAGAAGAGGACAATAACTATACAACCTAATTCCCTCACCTACCAAAACATAAAAGCTCTGTAAAAAATTATAATAGGGGGTGTGGTCCTACTAATGTTGCACCCCCTAATAATTATAATAGGGGGTGTGGTCTTTCTCTCTCCCACATTACATCACAGTGTCAGAAGCTTGGTTGATAATCCACTGTCCCACTCCCTCTGTTACTACCTTTTCGTACTATTTTGTACATTTCTAGTTACTATTAGAAAAGGGTCCTACCACCTTTTTTGGTCAAAATAAATAATTGGGGTGTTACTTACTTTTTGTACTATTTTTCTTCATTTACACGTATAATCGTGTATTAAAAATCTTTTTATTAAAAAAGGTTTATAAGAAATTTATAAAAAAATTATATTTTTTTAAAAAAAAAAGGTTTAAAAAAAATTTATAAAAAAAGTTTATAAAAATTGATAAAAAAAGTTTATAAAAAAAATATTATAAAAAGTTTATAAAAAAAGTTTTAAAAAAAATTATAAAAAAGGTTTATAAAAAATTTATAAAAAAAAAGTTTATAAAAAAAGTTTATAAAAAGTTTATGAAAAAAAATTTATAAAAAGTTTATAAAAAAAGTTTATAAATAATTTAAAAGATATTTATGAAAAAATTATAAAAAAGGTTTATAAAAAATTTATAAAAAAAGTTTATAAAAAATTTATAAAAAAAGTTTATAAAAAGTTTATAAAAAAAGTTTATAAAAAGTTTATAAAAAAAAGTTTATAAAAAGTTTTAAAAAAAGTTTATAAAAATTTATAAGAAATATATATAAAAAAACGCAATTTTTTTTAAATCGGAAAAAACTTTTTAAAAAAAAAACCCAATATATATTTTAAGTAAATTTTAAGAAAATAAATAATACAAAAATATAACAAATACACAATAACAAAAACATAACGTAAAAAACTGCACAAATATATTTTAACAAAAGTACTTTGGTCAAAGCTCTTATTCAATAATACAAAAACAAAATAAAACAAAAAAAAAAGAAAAAAGAGGAAACCAATCATTGAGCCAATGATTGGCCAATGATTGGTCTACATGAGGTGCAAGGGAAGGAAATATTGGGGTGCAATATTAGATTGTCCCAAAAATTTACACTATCTGAATATGATCAGAGATAGTAGTCATGGTACTACACGCCATTACAAAAGGAGATAAGTGAGCCAACGGAGTGGACTTCGGGTATGTGATCGAGTTCATGAACCCGTGAGGCTACACCGTCCCGTGTACCTCGGGTACATGAAAATGTGGAGCAATTCGAGCTCGGAACCCGCTCGTATAAAGCTTTGTTCTTTTCTTTTTTTTTTGTCTTTTTATGAAATATAGTGTTAGGGTATGATCGGGTACCACTCCGTCTTGTTAGGGTAGTATTGGGGTAGTTTTGAGTTGGAAGGTTTTTATTGGATGGAGGTGACGTGGCACCCTCAGGGTATTAGGGTAAGAAACTTGGACTCCCTCCCCCTAAAGGCTTTTGCTTTTTAAAAGTTAACGTACTATGCAACCTAACGCCCTCACCAACCAAAAGTCTAAAATGTAAAAGCTCTGTTGAAGTTGAATTAACACACACTATCAGCCCCATCAGATATAGAGCTATACTACACAAGCTATAAAAGTGACTAATGATGTAGGCTTTTGCTTTTGATGTATTCATTTTCTTACAATAATTGCATGAAAATATGAAAGACAAGAAAACGCTCTATAAGGTGTTTTCGAAAATTTGTATGTTTGGCATGCTCTATTAGCAATAAATAATAATCCAAATAATTAGGGTCTGCTTGGTTAGGGGTTAAGGGAGAGTGGGGAATGAGTAAGGTATTCAAAAGGGCTCACTTCACTCATAATATAGTGCTTGGTTAGGGAGGGGTAAGGGATTGATTACCCCGTAATGGGTAATGAACCATTATAGAGTAAATTGAGGGGGTAAGGTATTGATTACCCACCTCACTCATTCCTTTGCATCCCCTTTTCTTTTCCTTTTCCCTTTCCCTTTACCCACTTTGAACCAAGCGGGCCCTTAGTGTTTAGCGTTTGAAAAGCTAAGTGCAACATTATATATTTTTGCTTAAACACTAGTTTAAAATTGCTACGGAAAAAAAGCATTGAACTATAAAGCTAATGATTTATGTTATTGCAACAGGATTTTGAGAAAGTGTTGAAAAAAAAGTATATTAAAATTAAAAGGTCTTGCACAAAGAGTTCAATCATATATAAGTACTAAAATTTAGACCATAATTTTTTAAGTTAAACTGAAGTAGCACAAAATTGTTATGGGAAGATGCATGTAAAAAGACATTTTTTTGAAAGAAAAAAATATTACTACATAATTGTACTAAAAGTTCAAAATGTGAAGGCTCTGTTAAAGTCAAACAATCAGTGTACTACACAAGCCATCAGAAGAAGTGACTAATGATAGACTAGCTTTTGCTTTTGATTTATTTATTTTGTGTATATTACAGCGTTTTGTATTATTTGCAATTATTGTTTAGCGTGTAAAATATAAAGTTTGTTTGAAAAGCTAAACGAAACATTTTAGATTTTTGCTTAAAAGCTAATTTATAAATGCTACACAAAGAAAGCATAGAAGTATAAAACTACTGGTCTATGATACTGCGTGCTTTTGAGAAAGTTATAAAAAAAATTTAAAAACTTGAAAGGCCAGGCACACTATTAAGACCCGGTCTACCCCCCCCCCCCCCCCCTGCAAACCCTCCCTAGTTTAGGGTACTGTTTTTTCTTTTTTTTTTGTACTTTTACTGTTCATTTGACCTTTTGTCTTTTTGCTGTTTTTTTTTTTCCATTTTTTGTCCAAGTGCAGCACACAAGTCCACAAGTCTGTTTTTTGGTCCATTTTTTGTCCAAGTGCATAAGCACAAGCAGTGCATAATATTTATCTTTGTCCAAGTGCATAAGCACACAATTACACAAGTATTATTTGTCCCAAAAGTATTATTTTTGTCCAAGTGCATAAGCACACAAGCAGTTTTGTCCAAGTCCTAAGTTCTTTTTTTGTCCAAGTGCATTAGCACACAAGCAGATTGCATTATCACACAAGCAGATTTAGCAAACAAGCAGATTGCATAAAGGCTCAGATTAACATCATCGCCGATTTAGAAAAACATTTGCACAACTGATAAAAAGTGTTAGGCTCAGATATGACGACTGCAAAGTGATAAAAATATCACTTTGCCGTGCCGGTCGGTTATAAAACCAATCGTCATCGCCATTTTTTTTGTCCAAGTGCATAAGCACACAAGCAGATTGCATTATCACACAAGCAGATTGCATTATCACACAAGCAGAATGCATTAGCACACAAGCAGATTGCATTGCCACACAAGCAGATTGCATAAAGGCTCAGATTAACATCATCGCCAATTTAGAAAACCATTAGGCTCGGATATGAAGGCTGCAAAGTGACAAAAATATCACTTTGCCGCGCCGTTAGGTTATAAAACCAATCGTCATCGCCTTTTTTGAAAATTTTTTTGTCCAAGTGCAGCAGATTGCACACAAGTGCACATATCAGATTGCACAATACCAGATTGCAACCAAGTTAGATTGCCCAAGTGTTCACAAGCAAATACCAAAAGCAACAGTAATATTCCCAAACTGCAGTAAGATTCCCAAACCTGGTGCACACAAGTGCACAGATCAGATTGCACAATACCAGATTGCAACCAAGTTAGATTGCCCAAGTGTTCACAAGCAAATACCAAAAGCAACAGTAATATTCCCAAACTGCAGTAAGATTCCCAAACTGCAGGAAGTCACAAGGGAACAATCTCAAAGTGGTAGGTAGTTAAACCTCCCAATTTATATTCAGCCTCATCACCACAAGGCAGTATCACATTCACAAATTACCACAAAGTTACTCTCACCATTTAATTAACCCCAAATATCACCCAAGAATCACACAAACATCACAAAATCACCATCACAGAACACAATCACCCAAACCCTAAAAAAAAATTAGGCGTTTTCAATTTTTTTAAAAGATCCATTTAATTAACCCCAAATATCACCCAAGAATCACACAAACATCACAAAATCACCCTCACAGAACACAATCACCCAAACCCTAAAAAAAAATTAGGCGTTTTCAATTTTTTTAAAAGATCCATTTAATTAACCCCAAATATCACCCAAGAATCTCACAAACATCACAAAATCACCCTCACAGAACACAATCACCCAAACCCTAAAAAAAAAATTAGGCGTTTTCAATTTTTTTAAAAGATCTATTTAATTAACCCCAAATATCACCCAAGAATCACACAAACATCACAAAATCACCATACAGAACACAATCACCCAAACCCTAAAAAAAAAATTAGGCGTTTTCAATTTTTTTTAAAGATCAATTTAATTAACCCCAAATATCACCCAAGAATCACACAAACATCACAAAATCACCCTCACAGAACACAATCACCCAAACCCTAAAAAAAAATTAGGCGTTTTCAATTTTTTTAAAAGATCCATTTAATTAACCCCAAATATCACCCAAGAATCACACAAACATCACAAAATCACCATCACATAACACAATCGCCCAAACCCTAAAAAAAAAATTAGGCTTTTTCAATTTTTTTAAAGATCTATTTAATTAACCCCAAATATCACTCAAGAATCACACAAACATCACAAAATCACCCTCACAGAACACAATCACCCAAACCGTAAATAAAAAAAACGCGTTTTTTGATTTAACTCAACATAAACATCAAACAAACATGATATAAACATCATGAACATGTAATCAGAACAAGAACTTACCATGGATCATTAGATAAAGAGATGAGATAGAGAGAGAGAGAGAGAGTGAGAGAAAACTTTTGCGTGTGTGTGTGATGATAATGAGAGAGAGAGAGTGAGACAGATGTGTATGCGTGGGTTAGTCAGAGAAATGCGTATACGCGTTTTCTCTTTTTTTTTTTTTTTTCTTTTTTTTTTTTTTTTTTTTTTTTTTTTTTTTTATTTAAAGGGATAAGTTATTAATGTATAAGTTTTGTAAATTATGTATTGTAATGTTTTATTTGTGTAAAAAAAATGTATTATTTGTAAAAAAAAAATTGTCATTTGTAAAAAAAAAGATTATTTTGTATATTTAAGTTGTAAATGAAACATAATGTAATTTGTAAAAGAAAAGTAAAAAAAAATGTTGTAAAATGTAAATATAAAGTATTTGTTGAAAAAAAAAATTGTATTTTCAGGCTTTCCGTTATCGCGAGGAAGTATCAGAGGATTGCCCATTTATCAGACAAGAGGTAAAATTTGTTATGAAAGTATTAAAAAAGTATTAGTTAAAAAAAAGTGTCTTATAAAATTTGTTATGTATTTTCAGGCTTTCCTTTCTCACGAGGAAGTAACTGAGTGGGTGCAAAATATAGCCTCGGGGCTCGGTTTTGTCATTGTTAAAAAGAGAACCAAATCAGAAAATGGTCAGATGTTCGAAATTAATTATAAGTGTACAAAGGGCGGGATTTATGAATATCACGGTAGTGGAAAACGAAAAACCAAAACAAAAAAAAGCAATTGTCCATTCAGATTAGTTGCAAAATATAGACCAACACAATATAATTGGATTTTGAGGGTGAAGTGTGATAGCCATAATCATGAGTTGCTAGAGTCGTTGCATGGTGTGCCATATGCAATGTGATTAAAAGATGATGAGTTGAGTTTGGTCAAAGAATTGACCTTTTGTCTTTTTGCTGTTTTTTTTTTCCATTTTTTGTCCAAGTGCAGCACACAAGTCCACAAGTCTGTTTTTTGGTCCATTTTTTGTCCAAGTGCATAAGCACAAGCAGTGCATAATATTTATTTTTGTCCAAGTGCATAAGCACACAATCACACAAGTATTATTTGTCCCAAAAGTATTATTTTTGTCCAAGTGCATAAGCACACAAGCAGTTTTGTCCAAGTCCTAAGTTCTTTTTTTGTCCAAGTGCATTAGCACACAAGCAGATTGCATTATCACACAAGCAGATTTAGCAAACAAGCAGATTGCATAAAGGCTCAGATTAACATCATCGCCGATTTAGAAAAACATTTGCACAATTAATAAAAAGTGTTAGGCTCAGATATGACGACTGCAAAGTGATAAAAATATCACTTTGCCGTGCCGGTCGGTTATAAAACCAATCGTCATCGCCATTTTTTTTGTCCAAGTGCATAAGCACACAAGCAGATTGCATTATCACACAAGCAGATTGCATTATCACACAAGCAGAATGCATTAGCACACAAGCAGATTGCATTACCACACAAGCAGATTGCATAAAGGCTCAGATTAACATCATCGCCAATTTAGAAAACCATTAGGCTCGGATATGAAGGCTGCAAAGTGACAAAAATATCACTTTGCCGCGCCGTTCGGTTATAAAACCAATCGTCATCGCCTTTTTTGAAATTTTTTTTGTCCAAGTGCAGCAGATTGCACACAAGTGCACATATCAGATTGCACAATACCAGATTGCAACCAAGTTAGATTGCCCAAGTGTTCACAAGCAAATACCAAAAGCAACAGTAATATTCCCAAACTGCAGTAAGATTCCCAAACTAGTGCACACAAGTGCACAGATCAGATTGCACAATACCAGATTGCAACCAAGTTAGATTGCCCAAGTGTTCACAAGCAAATACCAAAAGCAACAGTAATATTCCCAAACTGCAGTAAGATTCCCAAACTGCAGGAAGTCACAAGGGGACAATCTCAAAGTGGTAGGTAGTTAAACCTCCCAATTTATATTCAGCCTCATCACCACAAGGCAGTATCACATTCACAAATTACCACAAAGTTACTCTCACCACAAACTAAATTATTTTCAAAGTACCCCCAAGTTACCACAAGCAGGTTCAACAAGTTACAACTAGTACATAGAACACAATCACCCAAACCCTAAAAAAAAAATTTACCACAAGGCAGTATCACATTCACAAATTACCACAAAGTTACTCTCACCATTTAATTAACCCCAAATATCACCCAAGAATCACACAAACATCACAAAATCACCCTCACATAACACAATCACCCAAACCCTAAAAAAAATTATGCGTTTTCAATTTTTTTAAAAGATCCATTTAATTAACCCCAAATATCACCCAAGAATCACACAAACATCACAAAATCACCCTCACAGAACACAATCACCCAAACCCTAAAAAAAAAATTAGGCGTTTTCAATTTTTTTAAAAGATCCATTTAATTAACCCCAAATATCACCCAAGAATCTCACAAACATCACAAAATCACCCTCACAGAACACAATCACCCAAACCCTAAAAAAAAAATTAGGCGTTTTCAATTTTTTTAAAAGTTCCATTTAATTAACCCCAAATATCACCCAAGAATCACACAAACATCACAAAATCACCATCACAGAACACAATCACCCAAACCCTAAAAAAAAAATTAGGCGTTTTCAATTTTTTTTAAAGATCAATTTAATTAACCCCAAATATCACCCAAGAATCACACAAACATCACAAAATCACCCTCACAGAACACAATCACCCAAACCCTAAAAAAAAATTAGGCGTTTTCAATTTTTTTAAAAGATCCATTTAATTAACCCCAAATATCACCCAAGAATCACACAAACATCACAAAATCACCATCACATAACACAATCGCCCAAACCCTAAAAAAAAATTAGGCGTTTTCAATTTTTTTTAAAGATCTATTTAATTAACCCCAAATATCACTCAAGAATCACACAAACATCACAAAATCACCCTCACAGAACACAATCACCCAAACCGTAAATAAAAAAAACGCGTTTTTTGATTTAACTCAACATAAACATCAAACAAACATGATATAAACATCATGAACATGTAATCAGAACAAGAACTTACCATGGATCATTAGATAAAGAGATGAGATAGAGAGAGAGAGAGTGAGAGAAAACTTTTGCGTGTGTGTGTGATGATAATGAGAGAGAGAGAGTGAGACAGATGTGTATGCGTGGGTTAGTCAGAGAAAGGCGTATACGCGTTTTCTCTTTTTTTTTTTTTTTTTTTTTTTCTTTTTTTTTTTTTTTTTTTTTTATTTAAAGGGATAAGTTATTAATGTATAAGTTTTGTAAATTATGTATTGTAATGTTTTATTTGTGTAAAAAAAAATGTATTATTTGTAAAAAAAAATTGTCATTTGTAAAAAAAAAGATTATTTTGTATATTTAAGTTGTAAATGAAACATAATGTAATTTGTAAAAGAAAAGTAAAAAAAGGTTGTAAAATGTAAATATAAAGTATTTGTTGAAAAAAAAAATTGTATTTTCAGGCTTTCCGTTATCGCGAGGAAGTATCAGAGGATTGCCCATTTATCAAACAAGAGGTAAAATTTGTTATGAAAGTATTAAAAAAGTATTAGTTAAAAAAAAGTGTCTTATAAAATTTGTTATGTATTTTCAGGCTTTCCGTTCTCACGAGGAAGTAACTGAGTGGGTGCAAAATATAGCCTCGGGGCTCGGTTTTGTCATTGTTAAAAAGAGAACCAAATCAGAAAATGGTCAGATGTTCGAAATTAATTATAAGTGTACAAAGGGCGGGATTTATGAATATCAAGGTAGTGGAAAACGAAAAACCAAAACAAAAAAAAGCAATTGTCCATTCAGATTAGTTGCAAAATATAGACCAACACAATATAATTGGATTTTGAGGGTGAAGTGTGATAGCCATAATCATGAGTTGCTAGAGTCGTTGCATGGTGTGCCATATGCAATGTGATTAAAAGATGATGAGTTGAGTTTGGTCAAAGAATTGTCAGAGTATAGCGTACCACCACGTAATATACTTTCGACAATAAAGGGACGTAATCCGGATAACGTGTCTAGCGTTAGAACTATATATAACGCACTTGATAAGTTCCGGAGAGCCAGAGTAGGTGATAGAACTCAAATTCAAGTCCTTTACTCGCATCTGGTGGATTCAGGGTATGCATACTACCCGAGGGTGAATGACTATAATGAGCTTGAGGAGCTATTTTTTGTTCACCCCACTTCGAATGCTCTATGGCGTACGTTTCCTGAAATCATGCTGATGGACTCCACGTACAATACCACCATGTTTAAATTGCCATTGTTGGAAATTGTTGGAGTAACTCCAACGAATAAAACATTTTCAATGGCGTACAGCTTTATACACGGTGAAAAGGGGCATAATTTTCAGTGGGTATTGCAACGCATAAAAGAGGTGATAGACGAAAGATACTACCCACGTGTTATTGTCACCGACAGAGATTTAGCGTTGGTTGGGGCATGTAGAGCAGAATTTCCTACCGCTCACAAATTACTCTGTCGATGGCATATAGAGCAAAATTTGATGAAGTTTATGAGAAATAAATGCGGTGGGATAGATGACTATGAATCCATTAAAAGGAGATGGGATAGGTTGGTTAAAGCTCCGACACGCCGCTTGTTCGAGGAACAATATGAGCGTCTACAACAACGTTTGGTCAACCATGCGCGTACTAAATTGTTAATTATATATTTTTTATTATTATTCAATTAATAAGCACCCGAATGACCTTTGATTAATTCACTGTTTTTTTTCCAGCTATCGCTGAGTATCTGGATAACTGGCTGCGAGATTACAGACACATGTTTGTCTCGTACATCACCAATGAATATCCCTCGTTCGGCCAGACAACAATGTGTAGAGTTGAGGCTCACCACGCGTTGTTGAAATTATATTTGGGCGGCACACAGTCCAATTTAGACAGGTTGTTGAGTGCAATCGATAAGATTGTATTTGCGCAAGAAAATTCGATAAAAGAGAGTTTAAATAGAAGCATCGGCGAGAAAATAAATGATTGTAATTTACTACTATTTCAAGATTTGTGGTATAAAGTTTCTCACCATGCTTTCAATCTCATGCACAAAGAACTCCACCTGGCTATCACCGTAGACAATTGTAGCCATAAGTTGCGTACAATTTACGGACTGCCATGCTTTCACGAGATGCAATACTATGTATATCATGGTAAGTAAATTTATAACTATCAAGTTGTTTTCCCCATTAATATCAGTGATTTACGGGCGGCATTGTAATATACTACTTTTAATGATTTCAGGATGCCCCATTCCACTGGAAGAAGTTAATATTTTTTGGAGAACCCTACATGTTCCGTGGCCTAATATCAATAGGCCACCGCCTGAAGATGGCTCTTCCAGTAATGATGATGATCATCATCATCATCATCATGATACTTCGTTTAGAGATGACATTCGGCAATTCAGGAATGTTTTTACCAAAGCATCGTCGTTTGTCAAGAATAATATGCTAACGAAGTTGAGATCGATATACCAACCTGCATCTGATGACACACGGGAACCTGTTATTCAGAAAAATACCCGTGGACGTCCGAGCGCAAAGGACAAAATGGGCAAGGCTACACAAGTCCCGGACTTGAATGAAGTCCCGGACTTGAATGAAGTTCCAACCGTAAATCACCGAAGAAGCACCGCTACAAGATCAAGACAAGTCCCGAACTTCAACAAAGAGCCTGCCCGACATAGTTCTTTCACGGGTCCTAGTGATCATCCAAAAATAAGACACAGGTTGTACGATGGAGATGCAGAAAGCGAAATGTTGATGGGTGTGCTTCCAGTCCTTTGGCATCCATACATAATCAGTATATATAATGTGGTGGGTGACGGAAATTGTGGGTTTCGGTGCGTTGCCCATGATGTTTGGCAACAACAAGATTTGTGGCGCCAAGTTAGGCAGAAGTAATTGCAACAGATGGACCTAAATTGGCAAGTTTACATGGGTTTGTGGTGGGAAGATGGTTTTAACGAACTTCGCCGTACAATAGACTGGTTCGGAAATGGAAATGCACCGCCTGATCGCTACATGGACATGCCAAACACGGGGTTGGTTATTGCAGAAGTATTTAGACGACCCGTTGCACTTATATCTCTCAGGGGTTGGAATACGTGTTTTTCGCTTATCAGTGGTCCAGACTTCTCACAAAGAAATGACCCCCTTGTGATAGACCGTGTGGGGAACGAAGTAGGTCATTACATTGTTCTGACGCTAGACGAAGATTCTCCACTTCCGCAACTCCACCCACAATGGAGGAGGCACAGATCCGATGCTGCATCCCAGTGGGAATCATTATATAGGCATCGACTACCAAATTAGTAAATAATATATACATACAAAACATTGTAAATGATTAATGATTCATGTTGTAAATAATTATAAACATAGTGAATGATTCATGTTGTAAATAATTATAAACATAGTGACTGATTACCGATTTATGTTGTAAATAATTGATTAATGATTTATGTTGTAAACATAGTGATTGATTACTTATGTTGTAAATGATTGATTATTGTTTATATTTAAATTAATAATAACATTGTCAGGTGAGCCAAGGAAATCCTTTCTGGTGTCGATGTAATAGAGGATTTATTATAGAACGGAAATCCACGAAATCCTTTCCAGGCCGACCGTATTATGCATGTCCTCTTTCAGTGGTAAATAATCATACGTTTGCTTAGGGGTTTTATGTAAATAATTTGTTTGTTAAAAATACATTTCTTATTATTTTCTTAACATGTAACAGCCAGGTACAGATGACTATGGGTGTCGATACTTCAGTTGGAAAGATGAATTTGAAGGACGGTACTTAAGTCGAGCCTCATCTTCAACGCAGTGCTCAAACTGCGTTGTTAAAGATAATGAGATCAAGCTGTTGAAGACAAAAATAAAGACGCTGGAGATGGAGTTAGAATTGGCAAGGAATCCTGAGGATCACGCTTGTCAGTCGGGTGCAAGACTCCATGATCTTTTAAACGAGATGAATAATCTTCATATGTAGTGTTATGTTGTTGTATTTAAATAATATGTTAACGTTGACGTTTAATTTAATAATAATTGTTGTTGTTGCAGTTATTTAATGTGGTAATATTTAACGTGCAAAACATTAATACAAAACATTATACATTATTATACAAAACATTATTACACACTTATTACACAAAACATATTATTACACACTTATTTCTATTTAAAAAAAAAGAAAAAAAAAAAGACACAAAGTACACCCTAGTAAACTAGGGAGGGTCTTAATAAAATACTAGGCACCGTTAGAATAACTCAACCCGTACTATAATCTAAACCATAACTTTTTTAAGCTAAAGTGGAGTGACATATAAATTTTATGAGAGGTTGCACGTAAAAGAAAAGACATTTTTTGAAAAATACAATTCATGATTCAAAATCAGTTGCACCCATACCACTCCCGTTTCTCTCGAGTGGTCCACCCATGCTGCCAGTGGCGGAGCCAGGATATGTAATCACGGCAGGCATTGAATAATAAAACATGTCGAGAACTCTTACTTTTAAACTTGAATCCTATCGGGTAGGGTTTGATTATAAGGTAAACAAAAATGAACTTTGATGATTAAGACTATTAGAGGTATTGTTGCCTATATATAAAATGAAAACGAGATTAGTAATTTTAACCATTAAATGGAAATAAACTAACGATGTATATTATATAGGGCAAATTGCAGACAAATGTATCACACTTAAGGCCGATTTGAATTATAGGTACTCAATTTTATTTTTTTCAATTTAAATTATTCAAGTTATTTTTTGTGCAATGTAAGGTATTTTCAATTTTTCGAAAGATGTTATAGGTCATTTTTTCAGATGAATTGGTTAAATAATGTCCCTATCGCTCCACTTCATATGTTTACTTACTCTTATGCTGTTAACGCTCCCCTTTGTCAAATAGTCAACTTCCGATCGATTTTTTCCGGGTTGGTTGATATATCTTAAAAATGGGTCATTTAAAAGTCATTTCGGCTAAAATTATGTCCGACATTCTCTTTCGAACATTAAAAAAAAAACTTACCTTGCACAAGAAAATAACTTCAATACTGATAACGCTCAGATTGTACATGTTTCTTATAGCGTTATGTGTGCTTTTGTATATGTTATTTGGTTATCTTTGCGTGATTTCAGTGCTTAATCGCATCAAAAGATGTTTGTCTAGTTTTTATAACCTAGTGCAGGGAAACGGAAGGAAAAGTAAAGTAATGTTCAACAAATAGAAGATTCCCGTTCCAGTGAAGCATGTCAAGCACAAATTAGTATCTCAAGTACCTTTGAAGACCATAGTGATTGAAGAACCAAGTTCTACAAGACAAAGAAGTAAAGATAAATTTTCTGTAATTCAGAGAATCCAACCGGATCGGTTGCCATTGCAACCGGATCGGTTGGAAAATGACCAAAAAGTGCCAAGACACCATTCCAACCTTTCGGTCGCCACCCGCAACGGGAAACGGTTGGCCCCTTTGTAGAAGATCAACCGGATCGGTTGGTCATGTAACCGATCCGGTTGGAGGACCTGTATCTGTCAAATCTTCATCACTAAGTTTTCCCTTTGCATCCAAACGATTCTAGGTCCTTATCTTGGTGTGTTCTAGTCCCTTCCTTATTCCTTGAAGGCCAAGTTCAACAATTAATACCCTAGACTTTGGAACTAGTATAAATAGAGGCCTTTTGTGAGCATATGAGACACACACTTCAATACAAATCACTCTACTCATCAAACAAAGCTCTTAAGCTCTCAAATTCTTCCTTAGAAGTCCAGGAAAGTTTAGAGTTCCAGAAGTTCCACATTTGGAGGTCAAATCACCGAGAAGTCTACCCCAATACTTTGGGAATCATTACTTCACCATTTTGTAATCTTATTCCAAGCATTGTAAGACTTTTAATCATGTTTTCTAATGTTCAAAGTTCTGAGTTTATGTTCATGTTTGCTATGAGTGGCTAGTTTCTTTATACACTTGCTTAAATGATGTTGATTATCATATGATTAGTTAGTGATTGTGTTAACATGTTTTAATTCAATTTCAAGTTTATTCTAAGATCCAATTGTGCTAAAGTTTCGTAGTGACATTTGTTAATCAAGTTTGACTAGTTGATAGTAATCGTAGAGGTCGAAAGAACTTATTGTTATTCAACTAGTTATAATCATTTTGTCTATGCATGATTGTTTTTACCCATTATTCTTGATTAAACAAAGGAACTAAGGTGTGGTTGTAATAAAAACGCTTTTTGATTATTAAATTGGATTGGTTGGAAACATCTAAAAGGTCGTAAGATTAGTTGTTGAGAATCAATTGTAGCCTTTTGTCTATGATCGGTTACCTTTTGTATTGACCATGTCTTAAGCAATTTGATGAAACAAGTGGATGTTTTTGTGTTTAAGTTTACGCAAGTAAACTTATGAAACTTGAATTGATCTTGAATTAATTGGTTAAACTTAATGCTTGTTTTTATGAACTAAAATCTTGATGAAGGTTTAACTTGTAAGAACAATAGATTAGTACACAAACTAATTATCATAACCAACATGTTAAAAGGTTAACACAATCACATTAATCTAGGATATGAAATTAGTTTAAGCAAGTGTAGTTTTTAATCATCTGAATTTCATTATATCTATTTGCTTTGTTATATGTTTTGGATAGACTCTGTTGATTCAAACTTGTGCTTAGATTCACTCAAATCCCTGTGAACGATCTCGACTTACCTTTATAATCTTGCTATAACGGACGAGTACACTTGCTCGTATGTGTTATTGGTAACTTTGGTAATTCACCTTTTATAAACTTAAAACTTGCACACACGTAGCACATCAAATACCTTAAATTAGGAAAAGAAAAAAAATATCAAGTGCCAAAAAATACATATTGACCTTGGGTGTGACACTTTTTTGTACGATTTGCACCGTTATATAGTGATCAATTATCAAGCATAATTCAGAACAAATTGAACGTATGCATTGTTTTAAAATGCAATTAGTTTTATTAAAAGTAACGTGATTATTATAGCAAAACCTTTAAAAAATAAATAAATAAATTACAATTAAAGTTATATACCTATATTGTTGACAATAAAATACTAAAGTCTCTTTATATATGCATTAAGTATTGATCTAGTTATATATTGTTTTTTTATATTATTGGTTTTCACAAATTAAATATATAACATAAAACATAAAAGGTTAAAAAAATGTTGCAATTTTTTTTATAGGGAATGTTTAACCAATGCTCTAAAGACATCGGTTCAGATTTGTCTTTTTGTGGTTTATAATAACCATTGTTCTAAAAGGCTCGCAAAGGCACGAGGCTTGGTCATGCCGCCACGCCATGCCGCAACGCCGCTTTATGACACATGTTTTTGTAAACTCGATATTTATAAGTTATGATATAAATATATAAATATTTTCATACTTTTTGACGCCTTATGTCACGCTTTATAAACGCAAAAGCTTCGCCTTAGCCGCAAAGGCGTGAGGTTTGGTCATGCCGCCATGCCACGCCTCACGCTATTTATAACCTTGATAATAACTATTTATGTGGGTCCTCCATCCAAATATGTAATTTTGTGTCAACTTAAGGACCATTTGTGTAACTAAAAACCACAAGAGACAAATATTAACCAATGCCTTTAAGGATTGGTTAGACATTCTCTTTTTTATATTACGTAGTATTGGTTTTCACAAATTAAATATACAACATAAAACATAAAAGGTTAAGAAAAATGTTGCAATAGATAACCTTTTAGGTATGTACCATCTATACTACATATAATAGAAAAACGGTCAAAGTTGAAATGTTGAAATTGGTCAAATGAGAGAGAAATGCATAGTGTAATTAATACTCTTATTAAAACACCCCGTTACTTAAAAGTACAATAATTTATTCACATTGTACAACCAATTAAAAGCACATCTACCATATTAGAAACAACCAATTAAAACATCATATATTTACTAAAAAGTACAATAAAATTTTTCATAACGTATAATTTAAAAAAGCTACAACATAACCCAAAATATAAAATAATTAA
The DNA here is from genome assembly GCA_019973895.1 of Chrysanthemum seticuspe. NCBI lineage: Eukaryota > Viridiplantae > Streptophyta > Magnoliopsida > Asterales > Asteraceae > Chrysanthemum > Chrysanthemum seticuspe. The sequence goes on from BPTQ01000005.1 coordinate 317,532,864, forward strand.
ACACACTAATTAATGATATTTTTAAAACACCCAAAAATGAAAAGTACATGTTATTATACACATTATACAAATTAATGAAACACAAAACTTCATACAAGCTAACAAGTTGCTGTTACATATAGTTTTGAAAACTGGACTGACCGGACGAACGTGTTCAACCGGGAACCGGTGTCGCCACCGGTTTTTGGCTAACCAATTAAAGCCATCCAAAAACGAACCAGAGTGGACCCGTTAAAACCGATACAAACTGGTGAATCAGGTCTCATCGAGATCTTTTCACATTCTATTTTAAACGTTATACGAAACACTTACCACAATATCGCATATCGTTAATTGCCTGCCGCTAGAAACCGATGCCACTAGGCACGAGTACTCGCCTAGTATCATATTACGAGTAATAAATTAAACAAAAGATCTGGTTACCTTTTGACTTCTCTTTTGAGCTGGTCTACTTTTCCATGTATCTACGTTCCACTTCCCAAGATTACAATACCACCATTTTTTTCGATGTTAGACCATAGAATAAGATTTTCCGGCCAGCACATAGTAGTTTACTTGTTGGCAATCAAAAATGGTGAGGGCACTCTGAATATTTTGGTGAGGGCAATGTACCTTTTTCTACCATTTCGACTTATTTTTCTATATATTTTGTGTTTCTCCGAGAGCTTCATTGGGGGCAATTCCCCCCGGTACTTTAAGGGTGGCTCCGCCCCTGCATGCTGCTATACTAGTTTTACCAAACATACAAATAAGCTACCCATAAAATACTATAAATGTTTTCGTATCACTCTCTCGTCTCAAAATAAAAGTTCACTTTAAAAATACACAAATTTTTATATATGCTCACTAACTACAATATTTACCTATCAAATATTGTTTCGGTCAACTAATGTCTTATTTATTAGTTTGAAATGTGAAGCATACACTTATTTTGAGTCACACAAACATAAACGAGAACACTTGTTTTAAGACACAAAAGTATGTAATATGATATGTGCTATAAGAACAAAAAACTTATATGAGAGTAAATTTTGATATAACACAATCTCATAATGATACATGCTATAACTAAAAAAACCTTTTGAGTGAATTACATAAATGGTCTATGTGGTTTGGCGAAAATTTTACCTACTATCCCTCAAACTTATAAGTTGCATAAATCGTCCCTATCGCTGCAAAAAAATAACATGAATGATCTTTTTGAGGCATAACGGTTGCATAAAAGTTGCATCAATCATCCCTGTGGTTTGGCGAAAATTTCACTTAGCATCCCTCAAAAGGACCATCCATGTTATTCTTTGGCAGCGATAGGGACTATTTATACAACTTTTAAGTTTGAGGGACGATAGGTGAAATTTTCGTCAAATCACAGAGACCATTTATGAAATTTACTCAAACGTTTATGAACGCACATTTTGATATAAGAAAATCTCATAGCCCCAGCTTCACATAATGCTCCTAAATTTAAGGATGTATGTAACCAAGGCTAGACGCAGCAGTTGGCCAAGTCGAGCAATCGGTCGATCGATTTGATGTCGGTCGCGACTGATGTGGGCACTCAGTCAACTTTGGTCGGCCGCTTTTTATTTAGTCGTTCCAACGATCGATTCAACACACCACATATGTCCAAAAATTTCCCACTTTTTCATATTGTTACTGTTTGATACTTAAAAAAATATAATTAAAAAAATAAAAAATTAAATAAAATAAACACTTTACAATTTACACTATAATTCAAACTACTTCTCATATTCATTTCATCATGTCTAAAAAAACTCACAAAAAAACCTCAACATCCCGAATGCAAGAAATCGCTCCGCATTTAACACCCGTTCTGAATTTTCGGTTAACCGGTGTATCATCACCCATTCGCTTTCGACCCGCCAGTTTTGAATATCATTCACAAATACCACAACCACCACAAAATCAAAACATGTTTTATCAAAATCGTCCATTCAACCCACCATATAATAACAACCAATATTCTTTTTTCCAATCACCAACTGGATTGTATCTGTAACACCCACAAAAATCGGGTTCAACGGAAGCATACTAGTCATGAGTGCTACTAATTGGTATCACAACACAAGATATATAACAACGGTTTTATAATAACAAACTTCGTAAACAACGGTATAAAGTTTACATTATTCAAAAATAGTGCGGAATACATGCTCATTATAATAAAGCGGTCCCAAATGTACATATCAGAGTCGTCTATGACCATGTCATGCCATTGCCCAAGCACCTCCAAAAGTAAACTATTGCCTCAATACCAGAAAATACATGCTAAAAGTGTCAGCACGAGGTTGGCGAGTTCATAGGTTTACGTAAAATACTTCGAGTTTCAAAAGAGCTTTGCGACCAAAGTGTCATCCACAATGTCGCGAAAACAGAGTTTACCTTTCGTAAAATAGTAATGTGGACCACAAGGTTTTCGAACGCAAATAATCATTCACAAACAAGTCAAAATTTACCATATGCTCTCATTGCCTAACTCACATCATCGTATCAAATAACTATTATGCAGGCTAAGTCATAAAACTAACGCTAGACAGCACACAACATCCGACATGTTATACGTCATGGCAAGTTGGAGCATCCCAAGTCCAGACAGACTAGTTCATGGCAAGTTGGATGTCCAAAGTCCAGACGGGGTAGTCAACCACGATAGATCTATCCATAACACTTGCACTATCATGAACCAATAATCCATAATTTATAAAGGCGTTTGGGTTTCAGACCTTAACCTAACATGTAATAGCTCACAAAACATTTTCAGTCAAACATTTCATATAAATCATTCTCTTGTGTTCACATAAAAGCATATTAAGTTCATCAAATTCAGTTATTAATAGCGTATGCATATCAAACAAGCAATTGCATTTAGTAAAAAACGAGCATTTATTCTCCCCCAAAACAGTTCAAAAACAAGTAAAAGTAGGGGCTATGAACTCACCTCGATACGAAGCAACGCAAGAATCACAACTGGCATCAGTGAGCAAAGCACAACAGTCTCACAAGTAAGGCACAACGACAATCAACCAGTACAGGCACAATGGTATGTCATCGGCACAACTAATAGCATTTCGCTATTTCCGAATACGACTCGCAAAGCAAAATAAACTTTTTAAAAGACAACGTGTCTTAGTTTTCATGGAATACTCGTATCAAGGATTTCAAAAATCTAGTGTCAATATCTCAAAAAGTTGAGTTTTAACGTTTCATGTGGTGGTAAGAAAACAAAGACTTAACATACGAATCAAGCCAAGAGTATAATATAGTTTCTGTAACACCCCCAATTTCGTGATACGCAGCGGAATTCAAACTGGGTGTTACTTCATGGCACAACAGTCATAACAATAGAAAACGAACTCTAATGGAGTCGTTTTAAAAGATTTATCATTCGATTTATATAAATATCAGAGTTTACAAAAATGAGGTCCCAGATGGTTCCATGTTTACAAAATACATTAAATTGATTTTCGAATGATAATAAAATTTATAGCCTTCTTGAGTATCCGTGCTTCTCCGTGCCAGCCTCGTACAATATGGACCTGAAATACATGCTTAAAACTGTCAACACAAAGGTTGAGTGAATTCATAGAGTTTGTTTGATGGTTGAACACATTATGTTTGTAGTGTGAGTTATAAATTCACACCAATGGTTTGAAAACCAAAACAGTTATTATTAGACTAAGCATCATGCAATCAAGGCGTTAACGTGTTCCAAAATTAATTGGAGAAATGTCGGTGCGTGCCCTATCAGGTAAAATTGCCGTTTTTACCAATGTTACTCAAATATAGTGCGTTTGTTTGCCTTTAATGGGGCCAACACAAACGGGATTCGTCAATCCCAATAGATCTATTCACAATATTCGCACCCACTCTCACATAGTGATTAATGATTCATGATTAAGGGACTTAAGTTTGGCAAATGCGGAAACTTAGTGCTAATAACAATCAGATAAGTATATAGTTTGAAAGCAATGTGTTCGGCTTAAAATAAAGCATGTATTCCCCCCAAGGGTTTGTAAAACAATTAAGTAATAGAAAGTGGGGCTATGAACTCACCGTAGAGTAAATGATATCAAATGTAAAATGAGAATGATGGATATGCCGTGAGAACTTCTACGAGCAACCTAAAATAGAATGTTGCGACTTAGGTTTGGAATAATGTTTAGGAAAACATAAACCATCCTATATACGTTTCTATGTTGATCATGATGTAGTACATGGTTTTTGTGTATGTCGTTTATAGAAATGGTCTAGTTGTGAAAACGTATTTAGTTTATAGATATCGTACTACCGTTGGGGCCATCATAATTCAGAGGTCATGCAGTAAACGTTCGAGGAGCTAGGACACTTTAAATCGTAAATCCAGCAACTCGTCGATACGTTTTACTCAAATGAAACCCCTCACATGAAGCTCCCTACTTTTGTAGCACTTAGTAGATACAACATATGTTTTGAGTGAAGATTGTTATAACATAAAGTTTATCATGTTTTTAATAAGTATCTAGTTTTTACAAGTTCTCGTCGTTTTCATAAATATGATCACCTTAGTTAACGGTCTTGGGTAAACAAGCCTTAAGGCTTTAGCCATGGCCTTGCCGTGACTTTGGTCTTGACTACCATGGTCTTGAGACTTAGCTATGACCTTAGCCGTAGCCGTGGTCTTGGATTATGGCCATTAAGCCTCTTGGTTTGCTTTTAGTTGTGACAAAAGTATAGTTATGAGACTATATTTACGGCAGTTTCTGTTTTTGAAAGATTATGGCCTATTTATGCGTTTTCAAGGTCCGAGCTTCTTCACTATTGAAGGAAAACGTCGTTCCGGACAACTTTCATGTTTTAACTTTTTGATGATTCGGACCAGAAGTATCACTTTAAAAACGGCAGAACTCTTAACAGCTTACACATGGCAGTTTTGGCGTTTAGGTTTCGCTAACTTCTTTTGCTTATAACTTTTGACTCGTTTGTCCGTTTTGGGTGATTCAAATTGCTATGTTTTCCTTTTATCTTGTCTACCATATTATGTAAGTTAGAAAGTCCTTATGTTACTGTTTTTAATGGTTTCACATGTGTAGAATATGACTAGTTTACTAGTTTGTTACTTTTATGACAATATGTGAATTAAAACAAGTAATTGAGTATATGTACATCATGAATCAACATAGTAACTATATATATAGCATGAAATAGTTAAGATTATGAATAATAAAGATGAGATGATGGTGGTGATAAGTTGCTTACAACTTTTGGCTTTCAATAAGAAAGGAGTAACTAGTGAGGATCGGACATTGATTGAACACTTAGGACTTCGGATTGAGCTATCTTTCCACACCTTGGCACCCTTACAAACTTGAAGAGTTGGTGATGAAGTACTAAGTGACTTGAGTGGATTTAAACTCAAGAAGATCACTTAAACTTGCTAGAGATTTGATGTAGAAGCTTGATCATTGGAACTTCCTTGCATAAACTTGGAGTTTATAGATCAAATGATGGAAGATATGTATGATTTGTGATATGAACGACCCAAAACAGATTGTGAGGGTTCTTAGGATGCATATCACTTGCTATTTATAGGAGGGTAAGTTTGGTTAACCATATATTGGGTTAAATATTAATCATGGTTAAGTTAGGACACTTGTAAAGATCTAAAGGAAGCATGGTTAGGATTTTGCCACCAAAATGATGACTCCCCCCCTTAGGTCGGCCAAGTGAAGATAAGATGACTTAGGTGGTTAGTTTTGGTATTATCTTGGTTACGGAGTGAGTTTTGGTTCCGTTAAATGCCAACCGAAGCCATAAAACGTAAAATCGGGTATCGTAAAAATACGAAACTTGTAGGAATGATGAGACTCATCATTATACTCCATATAAAAATATAAAATGGGTGATAAGTCTCATTGGGTGCAAAAACACTGCTTAAAGCTGGAAATACGGGTCAAAAACGCGTAATACGCAGTTTTTCAGAAAAGAACGAAATTTCAAGGAAACGACCGTGAATTTATTTAGAGTAGACTAAAATTAGTCTAAAAGTGATATGAGATGTCAAACTTTGGTTTTCGTCATACGCGGGATAACTTAACAGTTATACGTGAAGTTTAAAAGTTAAGCGATTTAAGCAAAAATGTAGAACGTACAAGGTTAATTCCTTTATGGTCAAAAGAGGAGGGAAATATGTTTGACTTTTCCAAAAAATGTAAAAGTTTCAAAAACATATTAGAAACACAGTGCAGGAATCGTTAAGTCTGGATGTAAGTAGAATTGTTTAAAACGTAAGTTTAGTTTTGTTCTGCGCTGGGCTTATTTGGTAATATTAAAAATAATAAATCTTAAAAATTCTCAAATTAATCATGAGTGATCTAAAAATTTATCTGATGCAAGGAAAATTGTCAGAGTTGATTTTCGTTATACGTGTGATGTTTAAACGGTGGACCGTCTAAAACGAAACTTTAAAACGATGTTTACTTAATAACTTTTGCGAAAATGATCTAACGATGGTCGAACTCTCAGGTTATTACTAAAATAATTTATCTTACGAGAATGTGGATTAAAAATTTTACGAGATGAATAGTGAATGTGAATAGTAAAAGTGAATAGTAAATTCTCGAAAATGAAAAGTAACCTAAAAATGCGGGTGGTTCTATAACATATTAATTACTAACACTTGATTATGGTTTAGGAGTGATTCCAACAATCTCCCCCTCAAGTGTTGGTGATGAACGGTGAAGGCGTTGATGTAATAGTAGCTCTGACGTCTTCTGACATTCTTCTTTCTTGTGAGAAGAATTGCCTCGATTCGAACAATCTCCCCAGTGTAGAGAGATAGTTTTCCTTGAGCAGTTATGCTTTGACGTCATCATTAACTTTGTTCTTCGATTATTGTTCTTTGTGGTGAAAGTGATAGTATGTTGTTGTCAGCATCAAATCTGCCTCAGGTCTGCTTCGCTGCTCCAGTGTCTCCACGTCATTCTTCAACATGCTCACACGCTCTTTGACGTTGGAATTCAGTATTGATGAAGTTCTTTAAGTCTTTAACTTTGTAGATTCTTTGGTTTGACGAGGAATCATTCTGACTGTTGTATTGCTTTTGGATAGAACTTCCATTAGTGATGATGTTGGCGTGAGCATGAGAAGAATCAGCACGATCATCCCGCTCCGGAGCTTCCATAAGAAGAAAACATTTCAAACGGTTAGTAATAAGCGGATTCCGGCACTTACAAGTTTGAACTTCGAGAGTGTTAATAGCATAGTGTGAAAACACAACTCTAATGCTTACAAAGGCCGTTCCTGAACTGGAGTCCCACAAGTGAGATAACGCGATGTACCGAAGTACATCTACAGTTCAGATGAGTCGCTGAGGTACACCGAAGCATCACCTCACGACTGTAGACTGTTTGAGACACACTCAGCGTAATCCACGGGGAGTTACCGAAGAGACCTGCTGTCAGGGCTGTTTGATGTTGACCCTGGCAGGAGTTTCCATTCAATCACTGAGGATCACAGATGTGAACCTCTCATAAATGTTCTCGACAGATTGCTAAGATCTGTGAAGGACTCGATAATGTACCACTGAAATTCTTATTGTTGAACGTCAAGTGATAAAATGTCAAGTGTACCTAAGAGATCTTTTGATGAATCTCGTGGCTCTAGACTCAATAGTGCATTTTGGTTTTCCTGAGCGGAGACTAGGGAGAGGGTCTCCTTCTTCAATACCAGCGATCTCTAAGAGAAGGCCAATAGTTTACGTAGTGTTCCCTGTGAGAATGAAACAAGCTTCTGTTGAGAGAAACTTGAGTGGCTAAGAAGGTTTAGTGCATGCGTCACTGGGTCCATGACGACTTTTAATCTTCAATACCGGTGTCACTAAGTGACAACCAGTAGCATATGAATTGAACCCGGTGTCTGCCCTAAGTTGAATAATCTGGAGGGCTATTTCTTTTCACCCTTTTCTTTACATTTCTTTTTGATTCTTCAACTCCTTCTTTCTCCGATTCTCATTTTCTCCTTTTTATAATCATACCTAAGGACTTCTAAGTACTAACTATTTGTGATGTCCTTGGGTAGATCCCTCCGGCTCTGGCGGATCATAGGACGGTTATTCCTAACCTTAGTCACCTTATAACTTCATGACTAACCTATGTTGCCATTAAAACCACAGTTGTGAAGAATCTCTCAAAGGGTTTGTTAATGAAAATCATGTTTGAACCACTGTGAAAGATAGGATTTTGCATAAATACTCCCCCTCTACATGTGCTTAAGAGTTTTAATGGTTTAAATGCACAGTGAGGAAAGAGCGCGCACATTTTGAATTGATCCACTGGAGATAGACAATCCCCCGCGAGACACGGTTACGTTGCATAGTTAAAGAGTTACATTGTCAGCTTTTAGGTAACAACTAGCTCTAATAACTACCTTGAAGGTGTAGACAAACCTCGAAAGGTTGTCATACCCGTCAGAGTTCATGTCTACCAAGAATGTCTCGAATGGTACTTTCTACTTGGACAAGTCCTTTGCGAGACACGTTTACATTACTAGCGAACTAGCTTGAAATTATTACCCGTCCAGGACAAGTCTTTTCGAGTAACTAACAGTTTAGTACCGTCAATTCGTTGGTTAAGTCTGAAGTACACAGATTCATTTGCATTTTGCACAAAATATTTCTTATCACACAATTTTCTCCCCCTCAAAAATGGCATATAAAATGTTATTTTTGAAATGTTGACAATAAATATGACCATTTCAAGTGTTGCGGGAAGATGACCACTATGAACAATTTGTGAACAAAGTTTAATTCAAATACTCCCCCTCAACAAGTGATATAAACGGTTGAGGTTTTGAAAATCATACGGGGAAGTACTTGACCTTTTGAGCAAAACCTTGAAGAATGAAAGGTTTGATAGGTTTTACTCAAAAATAAGAAGCTTTCGCTCATTTTATAAGGATTGTGGCACTGAAGCGTACCACAGGGTCCTTTCTTGCAAATTACGGGTTGTATACTGTTATATGTGCACAAGCCATTGACAAATATAATCACACATCCAAATGTAATAATGAAGGAAACAATTCAAGGGGTACCAGGAAGTGCAGTGATGTCGCCAGGAGTGCGAACAGGGATTTGATAGCCGGTGATGTTAATCCTGGGTCGACCACCAACAAAGCTTTCCAACGTTCTGAACTGATCCCTTCGAAACAACCTTTCATCAATCATCTTGATGATTCTCCTCACATCCCTTCGATCCTGAGAATTCCATCGCTTAGGAGACCCAATCTTGTGACGTATGTCCTTCAACCTATAGGCCAATCCGTCCCTAACCATCTTCAAAGTGTGATCCCCAAACTTGTGAAGTTCACTACACGCCATTAAGCAATTTCTTTGTAGTTCACTACGGTAAACGACGCTGAAAGGTTTGCTGATGAGTGTGTATTGTGAGAGCTGGTTGAGGTCGAGAAGATCTAGCTGAGGTGGAGTGAAGTTGACACGGGTCTGATAAGATTCAACAGCCATCTGGAGATCTTCTACACGTTCCTTGATGACTATGCGTCTGATGAAGATGAGCAATGATTTGATGAATTCACGTTGTACTTCAGTTGAAAACTGTCTCATGCGACCTTGTACTTTGGCTAGGTACATGTCTTCGATGTCGTTGATAGACAAATTCTCAAAGTCAGCTTCAGAGAATGCATAATCCCTTTCATCTTGTCGTTTGACCACGATATTCTTTAGGAATGTGTAGTCCCACTTAGATGACAGAACAACATGTTTGATGGCAACGATATGCTTAGAACTGAACACTGCATGTTGAGACTTCTGAACCTGACAGCTTCTGTAGTAGATTCTTCGGCGTTCCGTCCAATGATGAATCCCGTACATTGCATCTCGGTCGTATGCTTCCACTTTGTCAGAGAACAAGTGATTGGCACGTTCCTCGATGGCTATGCAGTTCGAGTATATAGCTGCTGGAAATGGAAGTGTCAACGATGTAGCGTATTTCCTTGAACCATCGCCACCATGTAGAAGAAATTCCAGGTCTTTGTTGAAAAAATATCGGAATGGAATCCTCGGTTCATCTGGTTAGCCAATTGTTGGTAGAGGTTTTGACCAGTCGGTGTAGTATGGAGGGTTGTCCCGTTTGGTGAAGTCGATGTTTGCTTCTGGGTTGAGCCAATCCATGTTATTGGACATAGCTCGAGCAATATTTTCAAGGTGATATTCGACCTCGATGGCACTTTCGGAGCTATCTTTCCACAGTTGAAAAGCTTCATTCTTGATTCGCCTCAACTCGGATTTCGTCATCTTCTTCACCTGGAACTTTTCTTGCAAAAGTTTTGCATGCTCCAATGTATTGCCGTCAACCAAATCCTGACCTTCCTCAGGGTAGGGAGTGTTGTTAACAAGTGTAGAAAACCATGCAAATTCTTCAGATTTATCGTCATCTAGCCAAGATACGACGTCAGTTTGAGGCGTCTTCTTCTTCTTCTTTTTCGAAGGCCTAGATGATGATGCTGGTTTCTGAGCTTGTTTGGGAGAGGTAGGTTGTTGTAGGGGCTCAAGGACCTCTTCATCGTCACCACCCGTGTACTCAAAGTGATCACCGGTTTTCTGAGTCAGGGGTGGTAACTCGGAATCGTCCTGAGGTTTATCTGTAGAAGAACGAGGAGGAGACCTTTGTTGAGTAGGAGTCCGTTGGAGAGGAGGTAACATAGAAGATGATTCACCAGACTTCTTCTGACGTTTAGCTTTATCATGCTTATCCTGATCCTTGTCTTCATCGTCTCTAGGACGTTTAGACTTTTCTGCTTCGAATCTACATGCTTCTTTGAGTTGGTAGTCCAGCAATGCTTGAAACAGCTTTCCTTCCTCAGAAGTAAATGTCCCTGATCGTGTGGACATTTGTGCGACAAGCTTGGCCACCAATTCATTATCCGAGAAAACTACAGGATCAGATGGATTGATTGTGACGGTTAAAGATGTTGATCTTATAGTTTGCTTGGCTATCTGCATAAGATTCGGATATAGTTGTCTGGTAAACATCTTCTTTGTGACTTTAGGAACGATATCCTGAAGGTACTTGTTAGTGTAACCTTCGATCATTTCGTTTAGTTCCTCTTGACGATGACTTTTAATGAACTTCTGAACAAATTCCCTTTCTTTCTCCATCTTGTCTTTCTCATCATTTAAGTACTGTATTTGGTCAGCAAACCAATTCAGTTTTCTGTAGAGCATGTCTTTCTTTCTGACTTGTTGGACAGCTTTCACAATTCTTTCATGAGTCTGAGAAATCCAAGATCGAGGTGGTTTCTTCACAGATTTGGATGTTGATTTGGTTGATTTCTTTGATGGTGGTGGTGATGAATGAGAAAAAGAATCCGATGAGGATGAGACATGAGGAGACTCGGGGTCCTTGGGCGGTTCAGAAGTTTCCTTCTGTAAGTGTGTAGGACTTTCCAGAAGCAACTTGTCATAATCAGCATCTTTATCTTTCTCAGACATCTCAGTTTCAGTTTTCTCAAACTCATATTCGATGGTATCCTCCACAAGCTATTGTTGTTGCACAAGAGTGGTGGCACCAGATCCCTTATCGGGTCGATTAACCGCATCAGGACCTGGTGAAGAGTGGGCAGCACCACTTGATCCTCCGGGGCCACCCATTTGGTCTTTATCAAATTCTTTAGCTTTTTGAAGGTGTCTGACGATTTTAAACTTCTTCCTGTAGGATTGATCCAGTAGCTATTCTTCTTCTTCAGAGCTCTCATCATAGGGCACAAGTGCAGGAGTCTTCCCTTTTCCTTTATCAGCTTGAGGACTTGGAGGTTTTGGTACTGAAGGATTGTCATCCTTTGCAGTTTCAGAGTAGGTAATCTCTTCATCTGTGTCAGTACCTTCAGAGCTTTCGTCCACAAGATTTCTTTGCGGTTCAGGTGAAGGAATAGGAACAACTTCCTGAGAGGGAACTTTCTTCTTTGGGGCAGGTTTCCTCTTTGGGACATTCCTTTGACTTACTGTGCTCACTACACTTCCAGCACTTCCTCTTCTGGTTCTCCGAGTAGGTGTACCAGAAGGTTTTTCATCGAGATGACCAACTTTGCCTCCTCTTACTGCTACTAGATACCTTTTGTACGTTTCAAGCTCTTTGAGTTCTTTAGATAGAAGGTGACCAGGCAGCACGGCACCCTGCTTCTTAGTTGTCGATTCCTTGATTCTAATAGAAAGGATAGGTTCGGACAACAAGTCGTGATTGTCGGGATCATTGAGCCTCATGGGGATATCAGGATTAAGTCCAAGTGCTCTCTGGATCAATAGCTTTGTGTATCTGACATAGGGAATCTTTGAGCCAAGCTTCTTGTGAAATAGCATCATGTCCTCCCATATCAGTGCTTCGATTTCGATGTCCTTCTTATTGATCAGAGACCAGAAGATTTGCAGTTCCATGAGCTTTGGATGCTCATAACCACTGTCACGACCAGAAACAGACTTGGTAATGATGATGTAGAGGGTTCTCCATGGTTGAGGAATGTTCTTAAGCTCCACATGAGAATGCTTAGTAACAACCCCTGAAGCTTCATCATAGCCAATGTCAAGAAGAAATTGCAGAACTGTCTCTTCAGTAGGTGTGGCAAAGAAGTCAGTTGGCTCAATTTCAGGAATGAGAAGAACAGCCCGTAAGTCAGCATGAGTGATGGTGACTTGTTTGTGATTAAGTGTCACTGTCACTGCACTTTGACCTGTGATCCTCTGCATAGAATTCCAGAATTGCTGAATGTACATTTCCGGTACAGTAGCAGAGTGTGAGAGCATGTTCTGGTAGGGATGATTCCTTAGAATATCCACAGCAATCAAGCAAGAAGATTCTGAGCAAGTGAGGGTTTCAAAGTCAACCCTAAGGTTGTTCTTTCCAATCTTTCTCGGATAGCCATTTGGGAAGATATCAGCAATAGTGGGAACCTCAGGTGCATCCACATTCATTTTAGCAGCCATGTCGTGATCTGAAATAGCATTAGCCAAAAGAACCAACATATCGAAAGACATAATGTTAGTCAACAGAAGGTTTTAATGTCTAGTTATTGAATGTACAGTGTCAATGATTGTTACGAGTCCTAAGTCACTTGTTTGTCCAATAGTCTAATGACGTCGTGAAATGTTTCGTGAGTTAGTTAACTTTAAGTTTTAAAGTTTATGTTATCACTTATTGTTTACAACATATCAAACGATTAAGTTTATTAGTGACATTATTGGATTCGTGACGTTATGATTAGTTTATTTACAAGTTTGTACACGTAACAATTCATAATGAAGGTCAATCCAGGCTTAAGCGTAGTTTTGGCAAAGTTAAGCGTAAACAGTAATGACATATGCGTAGACGAAAGCTTACGCATAGGATCCTAACTTACGCGTAAGAAATGTTATGCGTAGGAAATAGGGGACCTTATGCGTAGAGCTTACGCGTAGGCGTATAAGAACCTTACGCGTAAGGCTTACTCGTAAGAGTAGACCTTATGCGTAGAGGTTAGTGTTTACGCATATCCTTCACAGGATACGCGTAGTCCCATTGTAGAACCTTATGCGTAGTAGTTACGCGTAGGATTTCTCTTACGCATAACTTCCTACCCTTAAGGTAATCCTTATGCGTAGAGTAACAAGGACCTTGATTCTGAGTTTTACGAGTAACAAGCCTGAAATAAAACATCATAACATCAATTTTGGCACTTAACATTCATTCAATTACAGATTTAAACATAGTTACTCATTTAACCAGTTAGGCGTAGAAACACTTACGCGTAGGTCAAAACCCTAAGGGTTATGAATTACGCATAAGAGTTTTAACCATAGGATTAGCACCAATTCAATTCTGGTAGGTCATTGATGTTATGAGAGTCTAATAACGGAGTTATAACATCTAAATCGTGGTGAATCAAAAATACCCAAACTTTAGAACTTTAAACCCTAATTCCTAATTCTGAGTAAATCAGTGTTTCTGGGTAGTTATAGAACCTGGAAATCTTTAATACAACACAACATGAACATCACACAATAACCTTTTTGACCAAAATCATTCACATTTTAAAATACCCAAATTTTCGCATAAACCCTAATTTTCAAAATCACTCAATTCGAGTTTCTGGGTTTGTTTTGAGGATAGAAAACATATCATTGATGTTATTAAAACATTTTGACATTATCTTTTTAACCACAAACACATAACACATGATCATGTGTTCTTACGCATATGCGAAGAACACAAAATCAACCATATAAGTATTTTTAACCGTTGGATACGTTTGAAAATCAAAACCAATGTTTAGAAACGTGTTACAAACGCAAAAACACTTACAGATTTATGATCAAAACTTCGGATTTCTTGAGTGAATTCTATGCGTAGGATTAGTAGGTTAGGAGTAATAAATGTGAAGTGATAAGTTAGGTGGAAGAGTTTTATTGAAAATGACTTTCATCATTTGACAGTTTTGGTCCCTCCACCTTTTCCTTTTTCAAACAAAACCATTTAACTTCCATTTTGGTTACCAAACAAAGATTTTTAGGAAAGAAACTTGACGACACTCCCCCTCGACTTAAGAAAAATGATGAAAGGTTATTAATTTTAGTCCGAGGAGTGTCATTGAACCAGAAACTTCACCACCATTTATAAAAGAAACAACCGAGATATGATAACATGCAAGTACACAGATGTTTTGAAACAGTTAAATTTTTGTTTTCTCCCCCTCAACACTTGATCGGAAAAATACTGAATTTTGAAAGATTAAAGTGTTGACGGAAGAAATGTACTTGCCATGTTGAAAGAAAAAATAGATTAGAAGAATACTTTTGTTTTTATCAGGTTTTAAATTTTTGTATTTTGTTTTTGAAAGATTTATTTACAAAAGATGTTTTGGTGTTTGACAGGTTTTTAAGACTATTTTAAGAGGTCATCCAATTCCTCTTGAGTCAAACACCTCATACCAATCCGGTGGACCAACTCATTAAACCTAGCGGGAGGCAAGGCTTTGGTGAGTAGATCTGCCAATTGGTATTCAGTACCCACAAAGTATAATTCAACGGTACCCTGTTCCACGTGGTCCTTGATGAAATGATAGCGTAGATCGATGTGTTTTGATTTCGAGTGCTGAACAGAGTTGCACGAGATCGCAATGGCACTCCGATTGTCGCAGTACATCGGGATTCTGTCAAATACGTAACCATAGTCATTGAGTTGTGTTCTCATCCAGATGACTTGAGCACAACACGCGGACATGGCTACATATTCTGCTTCGGTTGATGACAGCGATGTACAATCCTGCTTCTTTGATTGCCAAGACACCAGTTTATCACCGAGAAATTGTAGAGCTCCTGAGGTACTTTTCCTTGAGTCTAAGCATCCTGCGTGGTCAACGTCTGAAAAAGCGATTAGTTCAAAACCAGAATCCTTCGGATACCAGATCCCCAAGTTAATGGTTCCCTTGATGTATCGGAGGATTCTTTTAGCCTCAGAGAGGTGGGTTTCAGTTGGTCGCGACTGATAACGGGAGCATAGATAAACGGCAAAGACAATATCAGGTCTGCTAGCTGTTAGATACATGAGAGACCCAATAATACTTCGGTATTTGGTAGGGTCAACTAATTTCCCATGTAAATCAGCATCTAGCTTCTTGGTATGAGCCATTGGTGTGGCATAAGTGTCACAGGTTGTCATTCCAAATTTGTTTAACAGTTCAAGGGCATATTTGGACTGACTCAAGAAAATACCACGGGGTGATTGATGAACTTGCAGTCCTAGAAAGAACGTGAGTTCACCCATCATGGACATTTCAAAAATTTTCTTCATTAGTTTTGCAAAAGCGGTTGAAAACTTTTTATGTGTAGACCCAAAAATGATGTCATCCATGTAAATTTGAACAATTAAGATATGTGCCCCGTGATATTGTATAAAAAGAGTTGGGTCAACCGAGCCTTTGGTGAAATTATTAGCAATGAGGAAAGATGATAGCTTATCGTACCATGCCCGGGGGGCTTGTTTGAGACCATAAAGAGCTTTGTTCAGTTTGTAGACATGGTTCGGGCACTCTGGATCAACGAATCCTTTGGGTTGGCTGACATAAACCGTTTCTTTCAGTTGTCCGTTGAGAAACGCAGTTTTGACATCCATTTGAAAGACCGTCATATTCATATGAGCCGCGAACGCGAGAAATATCCGAACAGCCTCAAGACGAGCAACCAGAGCAAAAGATTCTTCAAAGTCTATTCCCTTCTCCTGACGATAACCCTTAGCAACTAGACGTGACTTGTTTCGGATGACGTTCCCTTCAGCATCCAATTTGTTTTTCCAAATCCATTTTAGACCAATGACGTAGACCCCTGTTGGTCTTTCAACCAGTTCCCATACTTCAAGACGTTTGAATTGGTTGAGTTCTTCCTGCATGGATTCAATCCAGTTGTCTTTTGTCATTGCGTCTTTAATGTTTTTAGGCTCAGATTGGCAGACAGTGAGTGCATAAATGCAATGTTCACCATCTGTGTGAAGACGTTGTCTCGTAACGACTGGTTGATTCGGGTTGCCAATAATATTAGCTAGAGGATGGTCTTTTGTCCATCGATGTGTAGAGGGTTGATGTTGGTATACATTGTGCAGATTCTGAGGATTCAAATGGTTTGTTGACGATTCTGCGACATCTGGTGCAGCAGTCTCATTAGCAAACGGGTTAAAGAACGCATTTGGATCAAAATCTGCAGGTGGGGGTACTTCATTCAGAATATCATCAGCTGGTTCATCATTGTTGGAAGCGGTGTGTTCAACTGATGTGTTGGAGTCAACTGGTGTAGGTGCATCTTCAACAGTAGTTGTTGTAGCAGGTGTATCAGGTATAGGAATATTATCAGGTTGTGCAGCGGAAACAGAGGATACACCTGGAGCACGTTCATCAATATCGTCACTGAACAGAGGAGCAAATAAGCTTTCCATTTGTTGACGAGTTAGCTGGGGGCTTTGTTCAGCTGATGATGGGGTTAGAGGGAAGTTTAAACGGTTGTGACCGGGTTCTAAGCTGTTATACTCAGAAGCCATCTCCGTGAGTTCATCAAAATGAGCATGAATCATTTCCATCACCTGTTTTGTACGACGATTCCAGATCCAGTAACCTTTAGAATTCTCACAATATCCAATAAAGACTCCAATGTCGGCTTTGGCTTTGAGCTTTCCAAAATCATCACGATCATTATTCGGATAGCAAAGGGATCCAAATACATGAAAGTGTTTGAGATTCGGTTTATGGTTGTAGACAAGCTCGAAAGGTGTTTTGTTGTGGCGTTTTGTGATCATAGAACGGTTTTGAGTATAGCATGCAGTAGATACGGCTTCTGCCCACAAGTAATCTGGAAGTTTAGCATTGATTAACATTGTTCTTGCAGCTTCCACTAACGTTCGGTTTCGTCTTTCAACAACTCCGTTTTGTTCGGGTGTACGTGCAATAGATGTTTGATGCTGAATTCCCACTTTCTCATAGAATTCACGAAGGGTTTGGTTAACAAATTCAGTTCCTTTGTCTGTTCTGATTAGTCTGACGGTGTTTCGGAGCTGAACCTGTATTTTTGTGAGAAAGGTGATGATCATTTATGGAGCTTGGTCTTTGCTTCGAAGAAAGTAGACCCAAGTCCATCATGAGTAGTCATCAACAATTACTAAGATGTAGCGTTTGCCATTGATCGTTTGCACACGCATCGGGCCACACAAATCCATGTGAAGAAGATGAAGCACATGCTGAGAGCTGTGTTCCACCTTTGAAGGAAAATGAGCACGAGTGCTTTTTCCTTGTTCACAGGCTGAGCAAAGGTGATCTTTTGAATACCGAAATCGTGGGAGACCTTCAACTAGTTTGTGTCGAGCAAGGTTGGTGATGGTTTGAAAGTTTAGATGTGAGAGCCGACGGTGCCATAGCCAGGATTTTGTTGATGTTGCCTTTGAAAGTAAGCAGATGGGAGAAGAAACAACCATGTCTTGCATAGAGATAGTGTAGAGACTAGAATTACGCGAGCCAAACATAAGGTCATTTCCTTGTAGATCACGAATGAAACAAGTTTTCTCCCGGAAAGCAACCTCCAAGTCTCCATCACAAAACTGACCTACTGAGAACAGATTATGACCGAGGCCTTCCACATAGTAAACCCTGCTGATTTCGATGTTCCCATTGACATAATCTCCGTAGCCCATGATAGCTGCGAAGTGATCATTCCCGAATCTGACAGTGCCAATGAACTTTGCAATAAAGTTTGATAACAGTTTAAGGTTGCCTGTCATGTGTCGGGAACATCCGCTATCAACAATCCAGAGAATGATCTGTATCACCTGCATTACACACAGACGACACAGATGGAATAGAAGTAGATGTGGAACCCGAAATGTTAGAGGGTTCTGAAGCAGGTATATGAGACATGCACACATTAATGACTTTAGGAATCCATTTAAATCCTAGTGTGTTATATATCCATTTCTGCCATCTATAACTACTCTTTGCTTTAGTCTTAATGAATGCACTAGGTGGTACTACATTCTTAGGAGGTGAAACTGGAGCTACAGTGACAGCAATGTTTGCCTTAGAATCTAAAGAAGGCGGTCTACCAAGCACAGACTTAGAATGATTAGTGGGCCTAGAGGTATTCCGATTCTTAGGATTCCGTAAACGAGAGATTATAGCTTTAGCAACACATTTGTCATGACAATCAGAATTCATACTTTTACGACAAATAACACAAGGTGCATCAGACTGAATATCAAAAGTGCTTAAAGGTTTAGCATTCGTTACATCACTATTTCTATTACATTTTCCAGACGCAACATCTATAGTGGAAGCAACGTGAGTCTTATTCATAGTCCTAGGGTGTTCTTCTACTTTAGAATTCCTTATTGATCTTTTCTTAGGTCGCAACTTCCTATTCTTCGATTGAGTGCTCCTAGGCTGTGAAGTGCGGACGTTTGGAAAAGACGCAACTATTCCTGTTTCAGTAGAATGAAGCACGTTAGCAACTTGTGATTTGGTTGTAGAGATTCTAGGTTCTCGATTACTAAGTGTTAGTGGTGCTAATCTCTTAATGATGGTTGGCGGAAGTTGTTCATACTTTCCTAATATTTCTCTTAACTTAGAGATAGTGTGAATCAAATCTTGATTTTCAGAACGAATATTACCAGCAAAATTCATGACTTCTCTAGTGTGAGCAAGATAGTGATCAAGTTCGTTTGATGCTTCATGTCGAGTCTTATTGAGTAAATCAAATATGACACCATATTCCTGTTTAACTTTTACAAGATCTTGTTCATATTTTGAGATTTGACCTTTCAAAGACACGTTTTGATCATCCAGTTGCTCAATTTTAGGATCAAAAGATTTTGTTTGCAACTGAGCGATTTTCTTTTGAAAACTAAGTTGATGATTGTGAATATGTTTTTCACACCAATGAAGACGACGTTTTGCATTGTAAAGTTCGTTTAGTAATCGTTTATTTTCATATTTTAAAGACTCGATCTGAAGCACATTATCAGTATTCTCAACAGTTACTACAGAGTCAACATTATCAGCAGAGATATGATCAGATGCATGTGGCAAAGAATAGAATAACACAACATTATGGATATCAGCACAGATAACATCTTCCAATAGTCGATCAATATCTTTTCTCAAAAGTTTCTTTTTACGTTAAGTATTAGAAATAGATGTTTCGGTTTTCTCGAAAACGACCTTCATCACTCCAAGTTCCTTATGAAAATCCTTTTCCCAAGCTAATGCACAACTTTTCAAATTTTTAACGTTAGGTAAAAGATTTTTCTGAAAAATGTCTATTTGTTCTCGCGCCAGAGACGATTGAAAATGATCAATTTCGATTTCAGAACGATATTCTATCTCATGTTGTAAAATTTTGAGGTCAACCATGAAAATGTCAAAATATCTAAGAATTTTTCGATTTTCAGGTTTTGAGTTTACTTCACTGATGGAAGGTAAAGGACCATAAGTTTGTGCATAATCTGGTTGGGGATTAACATTAGAAGACTCAGGTGTTTTGATGATAACCCTTGATGTGTTAGGAAAATCCGTTGGTGTGACGAAAGTGACCGGTTTTGAATAATTAAAAGGTTTGTTGTAAACAACAGTTTTTAATTTTGATCGACTCTCGTCTTCTGCATCTAATTCCTCTTGACGATGATATTCAACAACACTCATAACAGTATCATTAATTTTATATTCTGCACTGGAAACTTCAGGATTTGGTTTGAATGTATTTAATGAAAGCTTTGGTTTGTAATCAGCTAGATTTGGTCCATATCCTTTTGGATTGGGTTTTAAGGTAAACTTTTCAATAGCTGTTACTGATTCACCATGTTTGTAAACAACAGTTTTAAACTCTTTGATTTTGTTTTGCAAGCCGATAATTTCTTCAAGAAGGTCATCTACCCGATTCGTTGAATGCTTTTTGTATGCGGAGAACTGTTTTTGACAAGTTAACAACTCAGCCTTAGCTTTTTGATTTTCCAAGGTGAGAGCGTTAATTTGCTTTTTATGTTCATGTTTCAGTTGTTCTATGTCAGACAACAAAGCATTCTTCGAAGCGGCTAGATCACGCATCTGTCTCTCTAAATATTTTTCGTTTTGATGAGATTTAGCAAAAGCGGCTTCAAAACCTTTTTCACGGTTTTCTTGAGTTTTGAAAAAGTTGAGTTGCATTTGTAAGCATTCAAAATCCTTGGTTAACAGTGCATTTTTTCTTTTTAAGTCCTTATTTAATGCATAACATTCCTCCATTTTGATTTGATGGTCTTGAATTAACCGAGCAAAATCCGGATGAGGCAATAGTTCGGCTTGTTCAACGTGAGTCACAACATGATTATTATTTAGATCCTTAAGTACAACCACGTAGTCAATTTGATTATCAAAGGAAACCATAAGGTCATCTTGATCGTCAAATGTAACTACAGGGTTAACTTGAAAATCGTCAGAATGAGATGTAGATGACTCATTTTGAACAGTCTGATCCGTGCCGTATTCAGATATTGGCGGAGATATTAGTTCATATATGATGATGGTTTGTTCGGGTACCTGAGACAAGCCATCAGTGTCATACACTGGGCCTGTTTCACTCATGTGTAACTCTTGCATATTAGCCATCAACATAACAGCTGCATTGGCCTGCAAGTCCTCCATATCATCATCTGAGTCTGCATCTGCCATAAAGCTCTGTTCTTTGTTTGTGAGAGATCCACCAGCTTCATCCTTAAGAGCCAAAAGAAGAGCCTCTTTAAAATAAGCACTGCCCCTAGTCCTTGGCTTTGGGCATGCATTAGCCAGGTGTCCCTTCTCATTGCAGTTGTAGCATCGAAGACCATTCAACCCATTCTGAGCATTTCCCTGTTCCACCACTTGAGCTCTGTTGGTATTCCTACCCATAGCATTAAACCCTTGACCACCTCCCATTTGACGACCATAACCACGATTCTGAACTTCAACTCGTCCATTGTTCACAACAGCCTGATTTCGTGTTTTGGATGAGGAACGAATACGATTGTTGGATTTGTTGGTATAACGGCTAAAAGCATTAGCAATCATAACAAATCCCTGTTGCAATGCTTCGAACGGATCAGATTCCTCATTAGTTTGACTATGAAGTGCTTGATCATTGTTGTTGTTGTAAGGAACCAATTGATTTTGTTGAGATTGCTGTGATTGATCGTTTGGTGTGACTGAGGCAGTAGGTTGAGTTGCTTGTTGAGGAGGATAACTTTGTTGAGCATATAAGGCAAGTTGTTGATTTTATGTGTAGGTGGAGCAATTTGAGCACGGAGAATCCTTTCCCGATCAACTTCCTTTTCATGAGGCTTCAAGTAATCGTACAACAATCCATATGTAGAATGATGCATATTCTTTGCTTGACGGAGAAAAATGACATACTTCTCCCATTCAGGACCAAGACTACTCAGGAACTTAGTATTTACTGCAATTCTTGGCATGATGATGTTGTGTTTATCCAAATCATTGATGATGTCTGAAAAACGATGATGATAGGATTCTAGTGTCTCTCCAGGTTCAATCATGAAGTGTTCATAAGCCAAGTAAATTTTGGATTCCAAATCCTCCTGATTGAGTACCGATCCTTCCATAAGAAGACGAATATGATCCCACATTTTCTGTGCAGTCTTTTGAGCATCAACACTACGAAGAATTGGGTTTGGTAATCCTAAGAGGATATATTCCATTGCAAGTTCATCTGCTTCATAGTGTAGAAGTTCTTGAGGATTCAAGTCTGTAACAATAGCAATGTTCGTTTGTTCATCTCTTGGTGGAATGGCAGTTGGATCTCCGGGTAGAATGACAGTAGGCATCTCAAATGGACCTTCCAAGATAACCTTCTTTAAGAACTTTCCATGTGGCTTCTTCAGATCACAAAACCTAAAGAACCTTATCACCCATTGATCGTAGTTTCCTGGAGTGAGCATTAGAGGTCTATCAAGTGATCCAGCCTCATGAATTGATTGTTGGCTGCTTAAAGCTTCACACATCTTTGCAAACCAAGTGGGTTCTTTCATAGTGTTCCTTGATGGATGTTGATTGAAGTCATTTGTGTAGGGTTGAACTTGAAGACTTGGCGGTGGTTGAACCATTTGTGGTGGAGGAATTGCTCCAAGTTGTGGAGTATGTTGTTGATTAAATTGTTGTTGATAAATTGCTTGTTGTTGATTCCATTGTTGATGTTGTGGACTTAGTTGTTGTTGTCGTTGAGGATAAGTGTAAGGGAAATAATTAGAGTATGGTGGTTGAGACATGTTGAAAACTTGTGTTGGTAAAAATGGATCTTTGTAGTCGAATGAACCTTTGATGAAGAAGTATCCTTAGGCGTAGAAATCACAATAGCCAAGTAGCACTTATGCGTAAAAACACCAAAGTTACGCGTAACAATTTGAAGTTACGCGTAGAATTTAGCTTACGCGTAAGTAAAGAAAAGACGCCAAAGTTATGCGTAGACAAAAGTTAGGCGTAGAAAGTTAGGCGTAGGATTATCTTATGCGTAAGACTAGGCTTAGGCGTAAGAAAAATCTTATGCGTAGGATTTCTACGCGTAAGCTTATGCTTATGCGTAATTTTAGGGTTTTATCCCAAGTGATCTTTTACACTTCACAGTGCAAAAGATATCCAAAGTCGACGTATTTTCAGGCTTATCCAAGCAAGAGAACACGGAGTAAACCAAGAAAACGAAGATCAAACCAAGGAATAACTTACGCGTAGGATTAGGGTTTTGCTACGCGTAGGATTACTCGTAATTTTGATTTTGCCCAAAGATGTTTCTAAACCAGTTTTTGTGTGATAAAATAGCTTCAATAACACCAAAAGTCACAAAAGTGTGAAACTTGATGATCCAAAGCACTCAAAACAGTTATGCGTAGAACAATACCCACGAACAAAAATAAGCTTAAAAAACTTAGATCCACGCGTAAAGTTTGAAACTTTTTGCCAAAAACAAGTATTTTAACACCTTAAAACGTTGAAAGTACAAGAATCTTGGATTAAAAAGTGTAAAAAACAAGTTTTTAAGCGAACCAAAGTATCAAACGTGTGTTTTAAGCGTAGGACCGAAACCCACTTCAAAAACAAACACGATTCACCCAACTAGTAGGCGATTGATACCACTGTTAGGTCACTAGTTTTACACAAGTAATATAGAAAGAGATACGGCGATTGAACAAGTAAACCAAACACACACACACAATATTAAGGACGGTTATGCATAGGTATGTGAAAGAGAGAATAACTTGAGCAACCAACCTTCAAATGAAGGTTTACAAGAGTATTTATAGTAGGAAAGCTAGGGCAACACTCCTAGTTTCCATCATTTCCTTAATGGACTAAGGCCTAGGCTCATGGGCCTTCTACACAAGCCTAAGGCTAATTACAAACATAAAGACCATAATAAAGCTAACTATTACATATTAATTACTAACACTTGATTATGGTTTAGGAGTGATTCCAACATGGTTAACTAACACTTTCGTCTATATAGTGCCTCAAAATGGAATAGTTTTGTTGTTGTTAGGGTAACTGTTGTTAATCAAAGGTGTAAGGTATTGTTGATGTAAAATGGTTTGTAATGATGTTGTAGGAAAGTATTGCTAGTGGCAAGTGGTTATCCAAACCATTTCCAAAGTTGATCCTGTCTTAGGTGGTTTCGAGATGAAGGCTATATCGTATAGTGTTTATGTCTACTAGTGTTTCAAAGAAACGTGATACTGTGAAGTTTTAAACACTAAATTTCAATGGGGTTCAGATAATGATGTGATATGTTGACAATTAGAAGAGTGTAGTGTACGCTTACCATTATTCTTAGGTAGAGATGTCAAGTTTGTTTTAAAATCAAAAGTGAATGATGGAATGATATCCTTGAAATCTAATCAGGCTAGTACTTCTAAGGAATGATGAGAAGATTTGATGACTATCCCAAGATAGTAGTTCAGATTATCTCATGTATGAAAATTTCAAGAATGAAATTAGGTAGCATAAATAAGATGATAAGATTTTGCTGAGTGGTAAGACACTATCGTGTCTCTAGATTTTTTTTATGAATTGTTGTGGTTTATCGAGTTTAAGTAGGAAATTAACCTGAATATAACCCTTGTATAACTGTTCTGAGTGTTTGAAAAATTTAAGTCGAACATAGTTAATCAGACCATGTTCCACTATCCCAAGGTTAAATATAGGTGATTAGGCAATATTTAGCCGAGGTTCGATAAATTTTCTAAATACCTAAATTAGGTATACTTGTGATATGTTCATAGCTTTTGAGAAATTGTCCACTAAGCAAAGGCGATATCAAACCATTGAGTTGCAAGTCCTGGCCATAAAAGACTTGTAACCTATGTTTTCACATTCCATTGCATAGAAGATAGTATGGGTAGATACGTGTGGAAAGGAAATTTTAAGTAATTCTAAAATAGGCCATACTTGGCTAGAATCACGGACTTTTAACAATGAAGGTTTCATAAGAGAATTTTGATGAATGTAGAGAACGTTGCTGAACTTCAGCTTTTGTAGATGATGAGTCACTTTGTCCTTTAGAAATCCTATTTCTTGTATTTCCATTAGGGAAATTGATAGACTGTGACGGGTTTCATGTAAAACAATATCATATAATGTTTATAAGATAATTTTTAGAGACTATTGTATAACTTACAATATCTGAGGAGTAGTTGAGACCATTGTGCAACACACAATGTCTTGTGAAATGATGGAGAGATCATTGTGTAACTCACAATGTCTTAGAAATAGTTGAGACCATTATGTAACTTACAATGTCTAGGGAATAATAGAGACCATTGTGCAACTCACAATGTCAAGGAAATAATAGAGACCACTATAGGATTTACAGTGCCTGAGAATGTAATAGAGACCACTGTAGGATTACAGTGTCTGAGAATGTAATAGAGACCACTGTAGGATTACAGTGTCTGAGAATGTAATAGAGACCACTGTAGGATTACAGTGTATGAGAATGTAATAGAGACCACTGTAGGATTACAGTGTCTGAGAATGTAATAGAGACCACTGTAGGATTACAGTGTCTGAGAATGTAATAGAGACCACTGTAGGATTACAGTGTCTGGGAAGTAGGAAAGACCATTGTAGTCAGTTACAATGTCTTGGGTAAAGTTTCGTAATCCTAAAATGCACGAGTAGATGCATGATTGGGAGATTGGGAAAAATATGATTGTGCCGTAATGCCTTAGAATAAGCATACGCAGATATGTTGAGTACTTTGTTTATGATTGAAATTATGTCAAGTGTATATATCAATATACTAGTATGTTTGTATAGCTTAAATGCCTAAAAGTCACATAATCGTCTGGAGGATGGAAGGCAGTTGAGACCATTGTGCAACACACAATGTCTTGTGAAATGATGGAGAGATCATTGTGTAACTCACAATGTCTTAGAAATAGTTGAGACCATTATGTAACTCACAATGTCTAGGGAATAATAGAGACCATTGTGCAACTCACAATGTCAAGGAAATAATAGAGACCACTATAGGATTTACAGTGCCTGAGAATGTAATAGAGACCACTGTAGGATTACAGTGTCTGAGAATGTAATAGAGACCACTGTAGGATTACAGTGTCTGAGAATGTAATAGAGACCACTGTAGGATTACAGGAGAGACCATTGTGCAACTCACAATGTCAAGGAAATAATAGAGACCACTATAGGATTTACAGTGCCTGAGAATGTAATAGAGACCACTGTAGGATTACAGTGTCTGAGAATGTAATAGAGACCACTGTAGGATTACAGTGTCTGAGAATGTAATAGAGACCACTGTAGGATTACAGTGTATGAGAATGTAATAGAGACCACTGTAGGATTACAGTGTCTGAGAATGTAATAGAGACCACTGTAGGATTACAGTGTCTGAGAATGTAATAGAGACCACTGTAGGATTACAGTGTCTGGGAAGTAGGAAAGACCATTGTAGTCAGTTACAATGTCTTGGGTAAAGTTTCGTAATCCTAAAATGCACGAGTAGATGCATGATTGGGAGATTGGGAAAAATATGATTGTGCCGTAATGCCTTAGAATAAGCATACGCAGATATGTTGAGTACTTTGTTTATGATTGAAATTATGTCAAGTGTATATATCAATATACTAGTATGTTTGTATAGCTTAAATGCCTAAAAGTCACATAATCGTCTGGAGGATGGAAGGCACGGAGAACGGAAGGCTATAAAATATTTTTGTTTGTAAAAGCAGTTATAGTTTAAGTCTTAATTTAGACTCGTTTCTCTATAACTATGGCTCTGGTACCAATCTGTAACACCCCCAATTTCGTGATACGCAGCGGAATTCAAACTGGGTGTTACTTCATGGCACAACAGTCATAACAATAGAAAACGAACTCTAATGGAGTCGTTTTAAAAGATTTATCATTCGATTTATAGAAATATCAGAGTTTACAAAAATGAGGTCCCAGATGGTTCCACGTTTACAAAATACATTAAATTGATTTTCGAATGATAATAAAATTTATAGCCTTCTTGAGTATCCGTACTTCTCCGTGCCAGCCTCGTACAATATGGACCTGAAATACATGCTTAAAAATGTCAACACAAAGGTTGAGTGAATTCATAGAGTTTGTTTAATGGTTGAACACATTATGTTTGTAGTGTGAGTTATAAATTCACACCAATGGTTTGAAAACCAAAACAGTTATTATTAGACTAAGCATCATGCAATCAAGGCGTTAACGTGTTCCAAAATTAATTGGAGAAAATGTCGGTGCGTGCCCTATCAGGTAAAATTTCCGTTTTTACCAATGTTACTCAAATATAGTGCGTTTGTTTGCCTTTAATGGGGCCAACACAAACGGGATTCGTCAATCCCAATAGATCTATTCACAATATTCGCGCCCACTCTCACATAGTGATTAATGATTCATGATTAAGGGACTTAAGTTTGGCAAATGCGGAAAATTAGTGCTAATAACAATCAGATAAGTATATAGTTTGAAAGCAATGTGTTCGGCTTAAAATAAAGCATGTATTCCCCCCAAGGGTTTGTAAAACAATTAAGTAATAGAAAGTGGGGCTATGAACTCACCGTAGAGTAAATGATATCAAATGTAAAATGAGAATGATGGATATGCCATGAGAACTTCTACGAGCAACCTAAAATAGAATGTTGCGACTTAGGTTTGGAATAATGTTTAGGAAAACATAAACCATCCTATATACGTTTCTATGTTGATCATGATGTAGTACATGGTTTTTGTGTATGTCGTTTATAGAAATGGTCTAGTTGTGAAAACGTATTTAGTTTATAGATATCGTACTACCGTTCGGGCCATCATAATTCAGAGGTCATGCAGTAAACGTTCGAGGAGCTAGGACACTTTAAATCGTAAATCCAGCAACTCGTCGATACGTTTTACTCAAATGAAACCCCTCACATGAAGCTCCCTACTTTTGTAGCACTTAGTAGATACAACATATGTTTTGAGTGAAGATTGTTATAACATAAAGTTTATCATGTTTTTAATAAGTATCTAGTTTTTACAAGTTCTCGTCGTTTTCATAAATATGATCACCTTAGTTAACGGTCTTGGGTAAACAAGCCTTAAGGCTTTAGCCATGGCCTTTCCGTGACTTTGGTCTTGACTACCATGGTCTTGAGACTTAGCTTTGACCTTAGCCGTAGCCGTGGTCTTGGCTTATGGCCATTAAGCCTCTTGGTTTGCTTTTAGTTGTGACAAAAGTATAGTTATGAGACTATATTTACGGCAGTTTCTGTTTTTGAAAGATTATGGCCTATTTATGCGTTTTCAAGGTCCGAGCTTCATTGCTATTGAAGGAAAACGTCGTTCCGGACAACTTTCATGTTTTAACTTTTTGATGATTCGGACCAGAAGTATCACTTTAAAAACGGCAGAACTCTTAACAGCTTACACATGGCAGTTTTGGCGTTTAGGTTTCGCTAACTTCTTTTGCTTATAACTTTTGACTCGTTTATCCATTTCGGGTGATTCAAATTGCTATGTTTTCCTTTTTATCTTGTCTACCATATTATGTAAGTTAGAAAGTCCTTATGTTACTGTTTTTAATGGTCTCACATGTGTAGAATATGACTAGTTTACTAGTTTGTTACTTTTATGACAATATGTGAATTAAAACAAGTGATTGAGTATATGTACATCATGAATCAACATAGTAACTATATATATAGCATGAAATAGTTAAGATTATGAATAATAAAGATGAGATGATGGTGGTGATAAGTTGTTTACAACTTTTGGCTTTCAATAAGAAAGGAGTAACTAGTAAGGATCAGACATTGATTGAACACTTATGACTTCAGATTGAGCTAGCTTTCCACACCTTGGCACCCTTACAAACTTGAAGAGTTGGTGATGAAGTACTAAGTGACTTGAGTGGATTTAAACTCAAGAAGATCACTTAAACTTGCTAGAGATTTGATGTAGAAGCTTGATCATTGGAACTTCCTTGCATAAACTTGGAGTTTATAGATCAAATGATGGAAGATATGTATGATTTGTGATATGAACGACCCAAAACAGATTGTGAGGGTTCTTAGGATGCATATCACTTGCTATTTATAGGAGGGTAAGTTTGGTTAACCATATATTGGGTTAAATATTAACCATGGTTAAGTTAGGACACTTGTAAAGATCTAAAGGAAGCATGGTTAGGATTTTGCCACCAAAATGATGAATCCCCCCCTTAGGTCGGCCAAGTGAAGATAAGATGACTTAGGTGGTTAGTTTTGGTATTATCTTGGTTACGGAGTGAGTTTTGGTTCCGTTAAATGCCAACCGAAGCCATAAAACGTAAAACCGGGTATCGTAAAAATACGAAACTTGTAGGAATGATGAGACTCATCATTATAATCCATATAAAAATATAAAATGGGTGATAAGTCTCATTGGGTGCAAAAACACTGCTTAAAGCTGGAAATACGGGTCAAAAACGCGTAATACGCAGTTTTTCAGAAAAGAACAAAATTTCAAGGAAACGACCGTGAATTTATTTAGAGTAGACTAAAGTTAGTCTAAAAGTGATATGAGATGTCAAACTTTGGTTTTCGTCATACGCGGGATAACTTAACAGTTATACGTGAAGTTTAAAAGTTAAGTGATTTAAGCAAAAATGTAGAACGTACAAGGTTAATTCCTTTATGGTCAAAGGAGAAGGGAAATATGTTTGACTTTTCCAAAAAATGTAAAAGTTTCAAAAATATATTAGAAACACAGTGCAGGAATCGTTAAGTCTGGATGTAAGTAGAATTGTTTAAAACATAAGTTTAGTTTTGTTCTGCGCTGGGCTTATTTGGTAATATTAAAAATAATAAATCTTAAAAATTCTCAAATTAATCATGAGTGATCTAAAAATTTATCTGATGCGAGGAAAATTGTCAGAGTTGATTTTCGTTATACGTGTGATGTTTAAACGGTGGACCGTCTAAAACGAAACTTTAAAACGATGTTTACTTAATAACTTTTGCGAAAATGATCTAACGATGGTCGAACTCTCAGGTTATTACTAAAATAATTTATCTTACGAGAATGTGGATTAAAAATTTTACGAGATGAATAGTGAATGTGAATAGTAAAAGTGAATAGTAAATTCTCGAAAATGAAAAGTAACCTAAAAATGCGGGTGGTTACAGTTTCCAATTGTGACTCACACCAAAACATAATATATATCCCAATATATTATAATAAAATAGTCAAGAATTATTGACCAAATCTCAAGTCGAGAAGACAATGACAAAAGAGATGTCAAGACACTAACAACACATAATTATGTCAATAAAGTAATAACAAAAAATTATGTCAAAAAGAAGTTAATTGGTAGTTTCGGCATTTACCCAACAACCCCAAACAGTTTAGAAAAGCCTAACTTGCGTTTATAAAAATACAAGTTAATATTTCAATTAACACGGATTTTATAATTAAGTAAAACTATACTTTCTTATCCTTGTCGGGTTTTAAAATAATGAAAGTGATTTGAATATTAAAGTATAAGTGTAAATGTTTTTATAAATTTAGGCATGACGCACCCATTTATACAACATTATCAACTCATCGAGACTTTAAATAAATCAAATTTTCTTAAAACATCATTTCCCGACAATTGATTGAAAACCAATAACGAGTATTCATTGATTTTTAGACAGATTTTCTTTATTGTATTTGTTGTGAATCAACTATATTAAATTCATAACGAGTCTAATATATTGTATTCGTCACAAATCCCATTTGTTCAATGTTCAATAAATATCCAATGTCAAATAAATGACCAAGTCCAAATCAATATTTAATCCATTATAAATCAATAATGTCACAACACAATCCGAATGTTAAATCCGTTAATTATTCACACTATCCAAATCCAATATTCAATTTTCCACTAATCATTCATAATTGTTAATTTAAAACCAATATATGTTCCATATGCCAAGAATATAATCCGTATCCAATTTCAACTCAATTCGAAATGTACTAATACCCATACATGTCAAACGATTTATAACTCGTTAGTTTGAAATTTTAATATTCGTAAACGATAAAAATAAACGGACCTAATCAAATAAAACCAAGACAAGATTAAATACGCCAAGTCTCATACAATAGGATAATGAAAGAATATGACAAGCAAATTGATTAGAACCCGAGACGAGAACATCAACAACCAACTCAGCATAACCGAGACCATGACGTCAAATACACCTCTCGGCGTGTTTCTTTTATACCGAATCAAATAACACCAACATAAATGATTTATTTCTTCAAATTAAAATAAACTAAACTGAAATATATTTATACGGCTTCACGGTGAGCAAAACCATCTCACGCCGAGACTAATACAAAGTAAAATAAGCACTTAGAAAACACCCTATACGGGTTCATCAAACTCAACCGATCATAAAACAACGACAATTAAACCCGGGTCACCCGACCTGAACCGTATATGATTCAAAACCAAACACTCATAACTTTAGGAGTTCAATCCGAGACTCAATCCAAGACTAATCTGTCATGAACCGAAGGCAAACCGGGTTTCTCCCGAGGTCCTCACGAGGTTAATACCAACGAAGGTCACAACAATACGACCCAACTCAACTGAGACGACTCACTCAGTTGAACAAGCACCCTTTTGAATAAGTTTTTAACCACATAAAACTAAAATCAAAACACGTTTTTTTATCCGGCTTATAACTTATAAAAATAATATAATACGATTCAAACAAAACTCTTTTCAATCGATTTCAATCCACACGATTAGTATAACAAAATATGTTTAGAGTAGTTTTATTCCTACGAAAACATAACAACCATCAATATATGGTTGTAAATCATTTAAACAACAAATCGATATCGATTTTTAACATACCAAATAAGAGTGAGAGAACGAGAGATAACAAGATGAGAAGGGAATATACGGACAAAACATCACTAAAAAGCACGATCCACACGCGTTCCAAACACTACCGTGACCCAAACGTCACGGCTAAACCCAAATACACAATCTAAACCATATTCTCTTGCTCTTCGTGACCCAATAAGAGTGGCAGCGGCAGCTGAAAGTTGGCCGGATGTGTCGCCGAAAAAGAGGGTGGCGTCGGAGAGTGGGTGAGGGAGAGAGGTAGTGATAAAAGTGTGTGTTATTATCAGGGTTGAAACCCTAATTCTTCCTTTTTATAGTGGAAAAACCACAGGGGTCAAATTACAAACTTCTGAAAGATAGAGGGGCAGTAGCGTTACTATTCCACAGGGACCATTGTTGTAATTTTTGTAATGTTTGTGATTTTGCGGTTCGGGATCCTTTTAGGCTAGCAAATGCTTGATTCTCGACACGAAATTTACGCCGTTGCATTCAGAATAATTTTTTCAACAAAAATGAGTATTCATACGACTGGTTTCTCATAAATAAAACTATAATCAAATAGAATTGTTGGTTGTGCCAGTACGCGTTGTGTCTAATTTCCACGTTTCTCGAGATAGCTTCTCGTTTTCATGTCAAATGAGCTCAGGAAAGTTCTTACATGAAAAACATATATAATTCCTAGTAAAATACATATCTGAAAAATCACGGGGTGTCACAGTATCGTCCTAGTATGGATTCGTCTACGTTTTCCCAATCAAATCATCAACCGTATTCTCCGGTTAACTGTATTAATTTTGATATGGATTATGTGTAGTTAATGCATAATTAAGATTATTATGCGTGTCAAGGTTTGGGTTAAGATTATTATCCGGGTTAAGATTATTCTATATGTCAAGGTTCGGGTCACGGTTCGGTTTAAGTTGAAGATGACTCTCTCGTCGAAGAGATGTCATCAACAGTGACGGAGCTACATAGGGCACATCGTGGGCCATGGCCAACCCAAAACATTTCTTAACAAGGCATGCTTATGTATAATCTAGTCCAAAGTTCATATACGGATAATTTGGCCCATCCAAGTTTTGATCAACTATTAAAAGTGAATGCGTAAAAAGAACTAGTATTTAGTTATTTACCTTGCATGTTTATGTTTTTTATTATAAATTTATAAGTATGTGTGGGTTTGGTATAGGTAACATTTATAAGATGTGTGGGCTCGTGAGTTTAATATGAGTTATTGACACAGTTTTATATGAACTTTTGCTATGTAATAACGTGTACACTGTTAGTCGATCTTAAAAATGTTTAATTTTATGTAATTTATAAAATGTAACACTTCATTCGGCCCACCCGAGCTCAAAAGTCTGGCTCCGTCACTGTTCATCAAAGCTAAGAAGCCTTCGAAACGAGCTTCAAAGGCCAAGAATAATGATGACAAGAATATGGATCAGGAGCCAACGATATGGACAACTGAGGAAGAGATCGCGTTGTGTAGAGCTTGGTGTGATATGCCATAAAATAGTGAGAGAGGAAACGCTATGAAGAGTAGGGGTTTTGGGGGGAGGTTATTAATTACTTTAGAAACGAAAGTGGTTCAAAGAGAGGGTACAACTCGATCCTTAGCAAATGTAAAAATACTAGAATTGGTGGATTTTATGCCATTATCAATAATATCGAAGACAATCACGAAAGTGGTTCGAGTGACCTCACTGTGTACCAAAAAGCATGTGCAGAATAAGAAATAGTGTACAAGCATCACTTTACATTGGAGCCGTGTTGGAACATGTTGAATGATCATCCTGCTTGGAAGGAAGTTGAGATGCCATCTTTTCAATAAAACAAAAAGAGTCGAAAGAAATCCAAGACTTCTGAAACCACCTCGGAAGGTGGTTTCAATTTGAACGCTGAAGCGAATGATTCTGAGAAAGAGAGTCGAGAAGAGCGACCAATTAGTCGTGACCAAGCTAAGAATAAAAAAAATCATCCGCCTCCTCCCAACCCAAGTCTTCATTTACTGATGCGGTAGTCGACAAGTTCTTCAGTTTGAATTCGGTAAAATGAGAAAAGAAGGAGTCACAAAAAGATGAATATATACAGTTGAAGAATCGATAGATGGAAATCGCAGATATGGGGCGTCGGGAAGCAGCGGAGTTCAAAAGAGAGAAACTTGAACTACAACGTCAAAAACTTGAATTTCTTGAACAAAATAAACACGACAAAGACATCTTATTCTATAATCCAGTAATCGAACCCTCTTTGCCCTCAATAAAACAACAAAAGCTGCTGGAGATGAAGGAAGAAATCAAGGCACTATACAACTTAGACTATAAGTTTAAGTTTTTAATTATTATTGTAATGTTTTAATGTTATTAGAATTATTATGTAATGTTTTTTTTATTATTAATTAAATTTAATTTTGTTGTTAAAAAATTTTGACAAAAAAAGTAAATACAAAAATAATAAAAAATAATGAAGGTCGCCTTGGTATGGTAAAAAGTTGTATGTAGGTTTTCAAAGAAAAAAAGCTAATGTGACATGCAAAATAAAAATCGTTGTGAGTCATTGGTGTGCCCAGTCTTATAGAAGTACTTCAAATACTTATGTGTTAAAAAAGAAATACTTTTAAGTCATGTTATGGTAAAGTGGTTAAAAGGGTAAAGTTTATTACACACCACTTATTGCACAGCGGTTAAAAAGGTAAAACTTATTACATGTCTTCACTTAGAGAGCAAGTGTAATTACATCATATAACTATTATAGTCATCCTCACGTCAGCTTGTACCATATAATACTCCTATAAAATAAATACAACACCCAATAATATTTATACAATACATTACAAAAAAATACCCACTCAAAAAAAAAAAAAAAAAAAAAAAAAAAAAAAAAAAAAAACACGACGCTCTATGAATGTTATTCCCATGGTTATGTCACCTATAACAAAGAGGTGGTGCATTTATAACGCTTATTGGAAAGTTATAGGTACCATTTTGGTCCTATAACATGCTTACGGTGTACTGCACTGTGCACTCTTATAGCATCTCCAATGTTAACAGTAAAACTTCACATTAAACTAGTGTAACAAGAATATCTTTGAAGCATATACTTGCACTAAATAAAAGTTGCTCCAATGTATATAACATTAAATTTTGTCTCTAAACAATTTAACGAGTTTAAATTACATGCACATACTAAATAAAAAAAAAATAGTTAGAATAACATATATTAATATTGGACTCATTGTAAGCATATTTTTTATTTTATTTTATAATATTGGACTAAGAATATTAAATTTTAATGCTATCAATAGTAACGCACAAATTTAATGCTATCAATAGTAACGCACTAATGCTTTTCATTATGTGTTAATATCAATTACTATTAAATACTTCTAAATTATTATTAACGAGAATATAAATATCGAATGGTAAGCATAAGTTACTGTGATATGAAAATAAATGTACGTCATTGTACTTATAATAATGACTCATGTAATTCTTATTTAAAAACATTTTTAATAAACTTATATTTTAACTTTATCAACACTCATTATGTGCTACTAAACTTGTAAAACCCTAAAAACCGTAAACATGTTAACTGACTAAATTACCCTTCAAGCTGAATAATGGTGCAAAATGCGTAAAATATGACTATTATTATTAAATGTGGATCTCATCTAACTTAAGAGCAATTTTGAAACCCAATGTATAAGATTTTCAAAAAGGAATTAATGCACCTTTCGTCTAAAAACTTTCATGAGCCGAGAATGCCTAAATAATACTACACATTATAACTTAGTTAATGGCCCGATTACATTTGGCTTTGGCCCATGTCCTTCTTTGGCTCGTCCAACCCATGACTCTTATAGCCTTCCGTTTTTTTTTCTTTCTACCCTACGCTCCAAAAACCTGACCTCACAAAAACCCTAATACTCCTAAGCAAAAAAATGACGGCAAAGAGCTCTCTCTTCTCCATTAATTATGTTGACAACAAGAGATTCAAAGAGGAGGTTTGGAGGCTTCGTGTAGGGGCTGAAATCGTGGGTCTTGGTTCGAGGGCTGCTTGGTTTTTGACGTTGGTTTAGACCTCCTGCTGGTTGTGGGTTCCTAGGGCACAAAAAGGGTCGTTTTGTTTCAAACTTTGTTCTCTCCCTTTCTTTCACGACAAGGTAACATGATCATCATCATCTCGTCTTTCATTGTTTGTTGTTTTGGTCGTGGGGGTTGGTCTCTCTTGCGCATATTGATATACAAATTAAAACATTACACATAATAGTATGTTATACTTGTCACATAAAATCATGGGACTAGGGTTTCGTTTGATTGATTAATGGGGCGTACGAAATTGTTGTTGATTGAGGGTGTCTCGACATTAAATTGGGAATCACATAATGGTCGAATAATCTGGTCCTAACCAAGTTTAAACGGAATGAAACGTATGTATATGCTTGATATGAATGTGTCGACTAGAATATGGATTTAGAGGGTTCGTTTGGTTGGTTGTTGTGGCGTTAAGGTTTGTTTTAAGGTTTGTTGTCACGACAACATAAGAGGGTAACCACCAAGGGTTGCGCAAACATGTACTAATCGAAATATAATGGCTTATAACGTAAATTGGATTCATGTTTAAAACCTAGGGCTCGAATTATGTACGTATATATGATTTATATAATTAAAGGTTAGATTCGCAAATTATTGAAACTTGAGGGGTTGATTGGTGAATCATGAAACTTAAAAGGTGGACTTGTTAATATGTTAATTACATGTATTAAAAGAGTAAAACGAGTAAATGGCTATATTTACACTTATGACCCTATACTTCGTAATAATGACGGTTTAAACCCTAAACTTGTAAAACTTGGCATAAAGACCCTTAATGTATGATAACACCTGTTTTCACTATTTTAACCTAAATTGACTTTGATTACATCATGTACGACTAAATCTGCTAAATATGGAAACCTGCTAAAAGTGGAAACCTGCTAAAAATGGAAAGCCGTCTAAAATGAGTAATCTGATCTTAATAAGCGTTATCTAATTCATAGGTTCCGGACGGCGGGATTAATTCATCGTGTGACCTTACTTTCCTATTTTGCTTGCTTCGAATGAGGTACAGATATTATATCCCTTTTGAGTAGGGATTTCTCATGACTTTCTGATCCTACTACTTTGTTCGCTTATGATATTTCGTTGCTATGATTCCTTTGCTATGGACCTTCTGATACTGAACCATTTCTAGTGACCCCTCTGATATTGAACCTCTTTTAATGAACCACTGTTACTGAACCCATGATATTGAACCTCTGTTACTGAACCTTTGATATTAGACTTTGATATTGGACTACTGCTATGAACCTTTAAATTGTAGACTATTGATATTGAACCTCTGATTATTAAGACTGATGTATTGCTACACTGTGGACCTTTGTCTGACCCTTCAGATTGATACCCGAGCCAAATATTGTTATCCTAGCCATGAAGGTAACATGGTCGTGTCATTGATGCACCAATGGCATGACTCTAGTGTGGTTGAGTGATGTTCCACACAGTCCCTAGTCTGTATTGATTATGCGTGCTTTGGATATATATTGTATGGCCACTATTTGTCTGCAGGGGCGTATTGATGCATCCTAGATTTGTTATCTGTATATGATCTGGTATGGTGAATGATGTTGTGTGTAATACGCGTCTTCACAGTCTGGGAGCTAGCTACTCCATTTATTACTGAGGTCTCCCATCCTATTGTCTAGTATTCTGAGGTCACCCCTCCGAATGCGATGGTTACTAATGATTACTGGGCTGCTAATGACACTATTGTCTGTATTGTATCGTATTATTGTGTCACACCCCCAAATTACTTGTTTTGCAGCGGAATGGAATTCCTGGGGATTGACTGTCATAGCACCACAATCACAGTTATATTGAACGACCTAAAGTGTCGTTTAAAAACACATCGTTTGATATTTAATTAAAGCATTCAGAGTTACACAATAGGTCCCAAAAGTTGATAAAGTTTGCGGAAATATGTTCGTTACAAACCAAACGATGTTTTGAAAATGCCATAATATACAATGAGACGCGTCGACGCCGCGACTCTATGAGGGTTCCTTATTCGTGCCATGATGCGAATGTCTTAGTTACCTGAAAATACATTGCTAAAACGGTCAACAATAATGTTGGTGAGAAATCATAGGTTTATGAAAATGTTTTATACGACTACGCAAGTATAGACCCTGTATGACAAATATGCCACATAAAAATGTTACAATTGCTATAAGTCCATGACACCGAAACTAGACTGATCATGATGTTCGCCCCAACAGAGTGTTTGCCAAACAACTCAAATAATGTTATTAAATGAAATGCATCCGTATGACTAGTTGGGATCCACCAACCCGGATGGAGGAGTCACCCTCGATAGATCTATCCACTCACCCTCGCTTCTATGAAATTAACGGTTCATGTAATATAATGGGGACATTCAATTGGCATGAGGTAACTTAAGCAATGTAAATGAATTTGATATACTTGGCATCGTAATAAAAATGATGTGCAATGTATTCTCCCCCGTAGGTTTGAAAATAAGTATAAACATGTACGACGGGGCTATGAAAACTCACTTGATGAATTGATGCGATGACAAAAGTGAGTACACCGAAAAGTAGCGTGAATCTCGAAACTGACCTATTATGAATGATATGATATGTAATAAGTTATGATGTAATGTTATGCATGCAATTCGGATGATATTTATACCACTTATGAATTTTTGAAAACAATACTTTGCGTCGAAAAATAATCCTTTAACGTCTTGACCATTTTTAAATTACCTCATTAGAAGACATCACTTTTATAAGAAAATGTACTCCATTTTTGTTCTCCAAATATTTTGTTCTCTAAATGTTTGTTCTCAAAATATTTTGTTCTCCAAATGTTTGTTCTCCAAATATTTTGTTCTCCAAATGTTTTGTTCTCCAAATGTTTGTTCTCCAAATATGTTATTCTCCAAATGTTTGTTCTCCAAATGTTTGTTCTCCAAATATTTTGTTCTCCATTTTTAGTTCCCCAAACTTTTAGTTCTCCAAAATATAGTTCTCCAAAATATAGTTCTCCAAAGTTAGTTCCCCAATGGTTTGTTCTCCAACTTTTTGTATCAAAAAAACATATATATTTTCGATAAGTCGACACTTTTTATAACGTCTAAGCCACATTTTTGACTCGTACAAAATAAGCAATACTTGCTGAAATTTCAGAAAATTTATATTTTTCGTCGCCAACTTGAAAAATTCATAACTTCTTCGTTATAGCTCCGTTTTAATCCGTTCAAGCGGCCACGGTTTCGTTTTAAAGTATATTTTCTAAATATCTAGGCCAAAATTTTTTACCTATTGTCGGATTTTCCAAATTTTAAAAATAAGGACAGACCCTTTTGCAAACTTGTCGAAATGAGTTTTTCTCGCGCCAAACCTATTCTAACCCATTCAAAACAACTCCGAAGCTATTCTAATCCTACCATATACCTTCTTAGGGTGTCATGGTTTCCTAGACATCACCAAAACTAATATATAACAAGGAGTAATTATAGGATGGATTATATATATTTAACACTTAAAAACCTAAAAAAAATGGTATAAACATCATGAGACTTGCATGTTTCTCAAATATAATGAAATGAATATGAAATAAATAGGAAAGATGATGATGTATATGAAATGCTTACAAGTTAACTTGATGAGGTGAAAAGAACAAAGGATTAAACTTAAACACCCTAGGTTTTTATTTCAAAACCTAAACAAAGAATGTATCTAGATTGATATAAACTTGACTTGAAAATTTTTAGTGATCTCCTTCTTACTTCCTATAGTGGCCGGTTTTGAGGGAAGAAGAGAAGAGAGAAATCTTGACTTTTACACTTTGAAATTATTGATGTATGTGTAAGAGTTTGAGTGTAAAACAATATAAGTAAGATATCTAGCAAATCTTTAGGTGACTTTCCCCCCTTGTGTCGACAAGGGGGTATGTATCTACTAGTACATATTTTTTTTTCTTTCTTCTTTTTAAATATAAAAGTATAAGTAGATGTGTACTTTGTAAGTCTTGTTTAGTAATTATGTATATATTTGAACATTTAGGGTAGCATTAGCTAAAAATAAATTTTAACGGGTCAAAGTAAAATATATTGAGGTCATAAAAATTGTAAAAATATATTTCTTGCAAAATTTGAGTGAAATAATAATTATCGTGTAGTTTTTAAGAAAACCGTCATAATAATATAAATTTAACAATTTATATACTAAATAAATTTAAAACACTGAGTAATCTCATAATATTATTTTTATAAACTTAATGTAAGTATAAAATATATCGGGATGATTTTTGGAAGTATCGGATTAATTGTTCAAAATAATGAATTACGTGATAGCCTTTATTTAATATGAAATTATTCGTTTTAATGAAAAATGCAAAACCATGCATTACTAATATGATGATAATGATGTTAATGAAATGTAGACTAAACCTAGTCTATATGAAATGTCCT
Source organism: Chrysanthemum seticuspe (assembly GCA_019973895.1). Classification (NCBI taxonomy): domain Eukaryota; kingdom Viridiplantae; phylum Streptophyta; class Magnoliopsida; order Asterales; family Asteraceae; genus Chrysanthemum; species Chrysanthemum seticuspe. The sequence goes on from BPTQ01000005.1 coordinate 317,573,329, forward strand.
TGATGATATGATCATGAATTCGCAGCTAAACCACTAAGGTTACGCGAATTTGTTACTCGTAAACCTAGTTTACGATAAATGATGAAATAGTGAAGCATGAATTGTTTTTAGAAATGACCTGAAAGTACGAGTTGTCACATTCGCCCATCCAAAAAGGAATTCAGTCCCTGAATTCAGTCCTTGTTGGGTCCTACGGTGTTGTCGGTAAAAAGATGAGGATATTTGAGGCGCATTTGGTCTTCCCGTTCCCAAGTAAACTCAGGACCTCTTCGAGAATTCCAGCGAACCTTCACGATAGGAATACAACTTTGTTTCAACTGCTTGACCTCGCGGTCCATGATTTCTGCAGGTTCTTCCACAAAATTGAGTTTATCGTCGAGTTGAATTTCTTCCAATGGAATAACGAGTGATTCGTCCGAAAGACATTTCTTCAGGTTCGAAACGTGAAACGTGTTGTGTATATGACTAAGTTCTGACGGAAGATCAAGTCGATAAGCTACAGGGCCGACTCTGCTCAAAATCTTGAATGGCCCAATGTACCTCGGGTTCAACTTCCCGCGTTTTCCAAATCGTACCACGCCCTTCCAAGGCGATACCTTCAACATAACTTTGTCGCCCACTTGAAATTCTAATGGTTTGCGTCTAACATCTGCGTAACTTTTCTGTCGGCTTCTGGCAGTTCTGAGTCTATCTCGAATTTGGACTATCTTTTCTGTTGTTTCCCGTACCATTTCTGGACCAGTGAGTTGTGCGTCTCCAACCTCGGCCCAACAAACAGGTGATCAACACTTTCAACCATAAAGTGCTTCGAATGGTGCCGCTTTTATACTGGTGTGATAACTATTGTTGTACGAGAATTCGATCAATGGCAAATGGTTAGCCCAACCATTTCCAAAATCAATCACACATGCTCTCAGCATATCTTCTAATGTTTGAATTGTCCTTTCACTTTGACCATCGGTTTGTGGATGATATGTTGTGCTCATGTCTAATTTGGTTCCAAATGAATCTTGTAATGATTTCCAGAAGTTTGAAGTGAATTGACTATCTCTGTCGGAAATGATAGAAATTGGTGCACCGTGCCTCGAGACTATTTCTTTGACATAAAGTCTAGTGACTTGTTCCATGGAATAAGTCTCTCTAATTGGTATGAAATGGGCACTATTACCCATATAGCGTCGTAACCTCCCAATGTCTTAGGAAGTTTCGTAACAAAGTCCATTGTAATGCGTTCCCATTTCCATTGAGGAATTTCTGGTTGTTGGAGTAATCCTGAAGGTTTCTGATATTCGACTTTTACCTTAGAGCAAGTAAGGCATTTGCTAACGTACGTGGCAATTTCTGCTTTCATGTTCGGCCACCAATAAAGTTTCTTGAGATCCTGATACATCTTATCAGATCCTGGGTGAATAGAATACTTTGACTTATGCGACTCATGCATAATCAATTCTCGTATCCCGCCATACAATGGTACCCACATTCTATCCTTGAAACATAATACTCCATCTGCTCTCTTTGCAAAACCATTTGCGTTTTCGGGCATACCATAAAGCTTTTCACTTGGTCGGTTTTCCTCCTTAAGTGCCTCGATCTGTGCTTCGTGGATTTTTGATGGTAAAGGTGAACTGATCGTCATTCCTAATGATCGAACTCTTAAAGGTTTGGGTCTTTCTTTCCGGCTAAGAGCATCAGCCACAACATTGGCTTTTCCCGGGTGATACTTGATTTCACAATCATAATCGCTGAGTAATTCCAACCAACGACGTTGCCTCATGTTAAGTTCCTTCTGATCAAGAACATATTGTAAACTCTTGTGGTCCGTAAACACTGTGCACTTTGTACCATAGAGGTAGTGTCTCCAAATCTTGAGTGCAAAAACTACGGCCCCTAACCCGAGATCATGAGTGGTGTAATTCTTCTCATGAACCTTAAGTTGTCGAGAAGCATACACTATCACCTTCTCGTTTTGCATTAAAACAGCCCCAAGCCCTTTATGTGAAGCATCGCAGTATACCACGAAGTTCTCAATTCCTTCGGGTAGTGCCAAAATTGGCGCACTGCAAAGCTTTTGCTTCAACAACTGAAAAGCAGCTTCTTGTTTCTTTCCCCATTCGTACTTCTTATTTTTCTGTGTCAACTTGGTCAAAGCTTTAGCTATCTTTGAAAAACCTTCGATGAATCTTCGGTAATACCCGGCGAGTCCTAGAAATTGTCGGATTTCTGTAGGATTTGTTGGAGTAGCCCAATCTTTTACGGCTTCAATCTTTTCGGGATCAACTTGTAATCCTTGACTATCAATGACATGACCAAGAAATTGCACTTTGTGATTCCAAAAATCACACTTCGAAAATTTGGCATACAACTTCTCATTCTTGAGTAGACCTAAAATCGTTCTTAAATGCTCTTCGTGCTCTTCTTTGCTCTTTGAGTAAATCAATATGTCGTCGATAAATACTATCACAAACTTGTCCAAATACGGTTTACATACTCTATTCATGAGATCCATGAATACTGCAGGTGCATTAGTTAATCCGAACGGCATCACTTGAAACTCGTAATGACCATAACGTGTTCTAAATGCTGTTTTCGGAATATCCTCCTCCCGAACTCTAAGTTGGTGGTAACCTGACCTGAGGTCAATCTTTGAGTAGATACTAGAGCCTTGCAATTGATCGAACAAGTCGTCGATCCTGGGGAGTGGGTAACGATTCTTCACCGTTAACTTGTTCAGCTCTCTATAATCTATACACATTCTGAAAGATCCATCTTTCTTCTTCACAAACAAGACCGGTGCTCCCCAAGGCGAGGAACTTGGCCTAATGAATCCTTTGTCTAGAAGTTCTTGCAACTGATTAGACAACTCTTGCATTTCTGATGGTGCTAGACGGTAAGGTGCTCGCGCAATTGGTGCAGCTCCGGGCACTAAGTCAATGTGAAATTCTACTTGACGTGCCGGAGGAAGTCCTGGTAAGTCTTCGGGAAAGACTTCAGGAAATTCTCGAGCAATCGGTACATCCTCAAGTCGTCTCCTCCGACTTCTTCTCGGTTATATGTGCTAAGAAGGCAAAACAACCTTTCTTTATGTACCTTTCCGTTTTGATGCACGATATAATACTGAGTCTAGTTCCACTTCGTTCCCCACGAATGATCAAAGTTTCGCCGTTATAAGGAAGATGAACAACTTTTTCATCACAAATGATTCTTGCACGATGTTTGGATAACCAATCCATTTCGATGATGACGTCGAAACTACCAAGTTCTACGGGCATAAGGTCTATATTGAAAGGATGATTCAGAAAATTGAGTGTACAACCACGGACAATGGTGTCGGTGCTAACTAAGTTACCATTAGCTAACTCAATGTTGTATGATATGTCTAATGTGGTTGGTTTGATATTGAGTAAAGGTGCAAATATAGTGGACACAAAACTTTTATCGGCTCCCGAATCAAATAAAACTGATGCGTAACGATTATTGATAAGGAACGTACCCGTGACAACATTCGGGTCCTCCCTAGCTTCTCCACCTCCCATGACGTAGGCTCTTCCTTGCGCCATTCCACCTTGATTCTGGTTTCCTTGGTTCCTTCCCTTTTTACAGTCAGACTTGTAGTGTCCCCGTTCTCCGCAACCAAAACATGTCACTTGTTGTTTATGATTTTCCACCATAGTTGGCGACTTGCAATCCCTAGTTCGATGACCCACTTTCTTACAGTTCTCACATGGATCAGGACAACGACCAGGTTTGTGATGACTCAAACACCTATCACACTTAGGAAAAACCCCCGTGTACCCTTTTCCTTCCTTTGGGCCTGCAACATAGGCCTTTGCAACCTCTTGTCTCTTGGGTGGTTGTTGAGTAGCATTTCTACCTCTGTTGTCATCCCACTTTCGTTTGTTGTTGTTATTGTAGTTGGTGTAATTGGTTCGGTTATTGTTGTAATTGGAGCGGTTGTTGGTGTTGTTGTTGTTTCGGTTGATGTTAGCGATATTACTTCTCTTCACTACTTGTGCCATGAGCTTTTGGGTCACTCGAATGGATTCCTCAATCGTTTGCGGATCAAAAGAAATCACGTCTCCTTGAATAATCTGGGGAAGTCCCCCAATGAAAGCCTCCAGTAGCTTCTCGTTATCCGAAACCATAGATGGGCATAACGCGGCCAATTCTTGGAACCTCCGAATGTAAGTATCAATGTCATACCCCATAGTTACTAGTTCATAGAATTCTGTCTCCAACGTTTTCACCTCCGTACGCGGACAATACTTCTTTGTTACCAAACCTTTGAATTGCTCCCAGGTGAGCTTGAAAGCATTTTCCATTCCCATTGGCTGAGCATACGAATTCCACCACGACATTGCCCCATCAAGTAGTGTACTCGTAGCAAACTTAACCTTGCTATCATCCGGGCAATTACATAACAGAAACACAGACTCCAGTTTCTCGAACCATCGAACCATGGCAGTGGCCCCTTCAGTACCCCTAAACTTAGTGGGATCTCCACTTTTGAAGTCCTTATATGAACAGCTTCTAACTCCGGACCCTCCTGCAATTCCTGCAGCAGCCGCAAGTCTGGCGGCTTCGGCAGCAGCCGCTTGTCTAGCAGCTTCAGCAGCAGCCTCTTGTCTAGCAGCTTCAGCAATCCTAGCGGCTTCGGCAGTAGCCGCAGCCTCAGCAGCAGCAGCCACCGCTGCTCTTTCAGTCCTTAAAGCATTGGCTATACTTTCAGTCACAAACTTTTGCATAGCCGCTTGAGTCAATTCAGGTGTGGTTTTCTTTGGCGCCATTACTCTTCAAAACCATAAGATGAAACAATTATGAGAACCCGTAAGTAGAAACAAACATCACACATATATATATCCACAACCACAACATGCATAATATAAATGAAATCACAACGGAACAATCACGAAATATCACAAATATAATCACAACACACGTGGATAATATACATGAAAATTTCGGCCTACATGGACCGATATCATAGATAGTAAAACCATTCCTACATAGTAGAGTCAATACTTGATATATTTGTTTGTACAACAACCAAAAGACAACAAGTTCTTTAAACTATGTCACACACCTCGTGACTAGGATAATAGTAGTCAAAACTATACATGATAAAAGTCTACACTAGGCACCTCCTGGTGCTCCGCCGGCTCGATCCTGTAGATCTCGAACCTGAGTAGTCAAACTAGCAACCAAACCCCTCAACTTGCTAATCTGACCCTGTGCGGTAACAATGCTCTCACGAGCTAATGACAACTCCTGTGCCTGTCGCTGTAACTCGTCCTGTGCCATTTCCGCTCTATCATATAACTCGGGCATCTCCTGCCTCAACTCAACAATATGCTCCCTGTTCTCTAACTGCCTAGATTCTAAACCCTGGTGCGAGACATCGATCGAAATCCTACCTATCACGAGGCCCTCAACCTCCTCCTCAATGGCCTCCACTCGATCTAATGACAGTTCCTCTAACTGTCGCTACATCCTATCAATCTGAACCTGTTGGCTATCTATACGAGCCCCTAATGTCTCTGTAATACCTGAAATTCTAAAATTCACAAAAGACCAAAATACCCTTATGATCAAAAACAAGAATAATTAAATAAACACAATACCAAATGAGCTATGTAAATTCAGAAAACTTATAAGAAATATCACATATGATCCAAATAAATCTTGAATGACTTTATAAAGTTAATTTTATAGATTATAATTTTCTAAAATCATTTATGTATTTTATATAATTAGTCGTGTATAATTAATAGTTTTATAAAATCATTTAATTAGTAAAAGCCCAATATAAATTTATATTATTAAGAGTCTATTTATTTTAAGTCCAATACATTATAAAGCCCACAAGAAAAATAGTAAATCAAGTATATATACAAAATTCGGTTCCCATAAAATTCCTAATTACCGATTTTCCCAAACCGACTTCAAAACCCTAAACAAATCGACTTCCAGTTTCCAGAGCTTGAGACCAATTTTCTTGGACAACTTTGAAGGTAAAGAAGGTGAGAAAAATATTGTTCGAGTTCCTAAGTTGCTGTTTTGATCGTGGTGAGTTTTTGAGTGAATTAGGGTTTCGGCAAGTGAGGTTTTTGTGCTTCTTTTGTTCTAACGATCCAAGCTCATCAAGGGTAAGATCCTAATGTTGATTTCAGTCCTATAAGTCATATGGAACGCATAAAAATTAGCCATGCATGTTTAATATGTCGTATGGAATTATTTGGAATCTAAAACCCTAAAAAGCGTATACAAATAACGAATGAGCTTATAATAATTTTTAAGACCATGATTCGATTTTTCCAGAAGCTATTATATGTTATAAGACCTGAATAAAATACGTATTTAGGAATTTGAAGCTTGTATGAATTGTTTTGAGTTTTATGGTTCGATTAAACATGGAAAAAGGAAGTTTTTTAAAAAGGACCGATTAGGGTTTTGCATGAACTAGGGTTTCTTGTAATCATTAAAGGTAATTAATGAAGTAATAATGATGAGCTAATGATGGGTTAAACCTAGGTTTAGGGTTTGTACTTAAATTATACTTATTCGGTTTTAAACAAAAGTTTTGGGTTGGTTTTGTAAATTATGAAACTTAAAGGTTATTTTTGTAAACAGTAAAATACTTGTACTAAACGTATAAAAATAAGTGTGGGGGTTAAACATGTAATTTTGGATATTTAAAGGGCCATACGAATTGTATTTAATTTATTAGGGTACGTTTTGTAAATTCTAAAACCTTTGGGTTAAAAGTGTAAAATCTGATAAAGTAAGGTTAGATTGTGAAATTTAAGATGTCAAGGGTGTAATTTGTAATTCTGAGCAATTATGGGTTCTACAAGTGTAAGTTGATTTTGTAGAGACACGCATGAGTTTAAGCTAATTTCGGTTTGTTATCATTTACGTTCTAGGTTAAATTGGGAAATCATTAAAAGAAGTAATATGTGAATTTAATGCGTATTTAGTAGTATTTAAAGAGTATGGGAAACCCTAGAACCTAAATAGGACGTTGGTGAATTAATGAGGAATACTCTAAAATGTTGTAATTTCGTCTGTCACTAAAATGAGAATATTCTGACAACTTTAAAAGTATTAATACGATAAATCCGTTATAACATTGATGATGCTAATAAATATTAAATAAATCATAATCCGTGTAGATTCGTTGGAGGAGACGCGACGTTACATCTTCGTATTCGTTCATTCGTTACTTTTCTCTCAATTGCTTTAAGGTACGGATATTCTGTCTTACTTTAAGACACTTATGTTATCGTACATACATTCTGACCTTCTTACTAAAGGTTCCTTCTGATGTTCTTTCCTTAGTCTTTCCATTTTACTTATTAGGGTTTCCAATGCCATTGCTATGAACCCTTTCCTGATTGTGTGATTTGTTGCTTATCTGAACTTATGTTTTATGGAACTATGAGATACCTGACTTAACTGTATGTTAGAAAGACTTTGATATGTGTAATTGATGAACCTTATTATGTCTGAGTATGAACCTTATGATATGAGTTAGTGATATGTTGTCTGCTGAACCATGTGTTTGAATGAGACTTACGTTATGATTGAACTTTTGTCTGACCTAAGTTAGTTTGACACCCGAGCCACTATTTCACTAGTCATGGGGGTTCCATGTCCGTGTCAGTGATGCACCTCTGACATGACTCTAGGGCAGTAGAGTGAAGTTCTGCCACGTCCCTTATCTGTTATTTGTTATGAGCTCAGTTGGTATTATATTACCTATATATGTCTGTTGGGGCGTATGGATGCATCCTAGATCTGATTTGTTATCCGATATGATTTGTCTGGTGAATGATGTCGTGTGCAATACGCGTCTTCACAACTTCTAGGAGCTAGCTACTCCAAATTATTTTCTGAGATTATTTCTCTATATATGTATGATGTTTCTGATATGATATGTTCTGGGCTCGAGGTAGTTAACTAAATATGTATTTGTTATTTCTATGTTAAGTTCTGATTATGATTTGGTATGTTCAAGTGTTTATGATTATGTGTTGGGTTATTATATGCTATTATAGGTGTTTATGCTTTTGTATGGTTATGTGACTACCGTATGCACTGCTAAGATATGATTAATATGTTTTAATATGATTCGCATGTTGTTATCTGATGTCATGTGAGTTTATTGTTATGTGAATTCTTTGAACTGTGGGATGAATGTATTAGTGTGATAGTTAGTATTATATAAGCTTAATATGTATAGTCTGATCAGTTAATTTTGGGAACTTTGCTTATACGTTAGTGTTTCGTTGTCTATGTGATCTGTCATGTTTGAACTCTGCTGATGATAGGATTTTGATCTGAGAACTGGTTTAGTTTATGAAAGTTGTTTTGATAATTGCTAATGGTTATGCTATGTTTTGTTGGTCTATTTAATTATAGTTTGTCTACCATGTTTCTATTTATTTGTGAGACTGCCATGATTTGGACTGCTATTCCCGCTGCTGCTATATTGAATTAAGTGTGTTAAGTGAAGGTTAAATAATTTGTTGAATGCTATGTTTAATTGTTGGTAATTGTTTTTGTTAGTCATTAGACTCTTTGTTTGGTTTATAAGTAAATTGTTATTCCTGATATGTTGAATGTTTGGTTGTTCTGATGTGTTTGTGTTTGCGTCATTTATGTGCTATGAGGTGTTTAACTTGTTATGTGGTTGTTTGGATTTCTGTATGTTTGAGTTCCGCAAAATCCTAAAAGATCCTCATTATCATTATTTTATTTTGATTTTGTCATTTGTATATTTTGTTTTGTTTGGCTTTTGTTTCGTTATATCTGTTCACTGGGCTTTGTAAGCTCAGCCGCACTTTTCTTTTCCTGCGGCAGGTATTAAGCGTTCAAGATAAGCTTATGGGATAGCTGATCTGGGTTGAGAGTAGAGACGAGAGCGAGATTCGATTTTAGAGATCTTAGATTTATTTTGAAGTTTAGTTATGTATGTTTTTCTCTTGAGTATTTTTGTAAGGCTTTCGCTATTGTATAGTATTTAAGTTCTGATATGAAACCGTATTGTGATATCTTTACCCTTGTCGGGTCGGGGTGTTACAATTTATGGTATCAGAGCCAGGTTTTAGGACCCTTAGAGCTTAGGCTATGACCTGTGAGGATTGGGTAGATTTAGGATTTCCCTTCTGCATACTTTCTTTGCGTTCCCTACCGCACTTAGACTTTACTAATAGTTGATTGTCCTTTTAGATGGTTATTCCCCGTCGCTCTAGTTCGTCTGATAGGAGCAATCAAGGACCTGCTAGACAACCTAAGGAGAAGACGAGGTGGGCTGTTGTTGTTGCTAAGGGCTGTACGAGGTTTGGTAGGGTGAAGCGAACCAATAAGAGGGTACGAGTTCCGGCCTATATGTGGCCATGCACGATCGAAGAGAAGCTGACCCTGAAGGAAGTGGACGGAAAAGTGGTAGAGGATTATGAAACTAAGGTTGTGGACGACCAAGGTTTCACCACTACGTATCATGATAGGTGTCCAAAGTTCGTTGAGGATGAAGGAGTAGGACAGGCTGAGAGTCGCGATCTGTATGCTTTTGTGGATCGTGTGCCGGAGGAGGAAGAGAGGAAGCGGAAATGTGGCTTTGCTAGTAGCTTACTACCACAGCATGAAGGAAACAAGAATGGATGGATAAGCGAGGAGGAGGAGGAAGAAGAGGAACCCGAGGAAGAATACGAGGTGGAGTCGGAATTGGAGTCTACGGCTACTAGTAGGTTCAATCCGACACAAGGATAGGAATTGGCGCTCCTGATTAGTTGCCTTCGTTATGAGAAGTTTTTGACATTGATTTTGGGTTAGGTCCTTTTGTTTCGTTCGACGATTAAATCTTAGGATATTGAGTTTTATTTTGGGAGTACATCTTTTGACGATTTTGAAAATTTTGTTTGATTAATGGAATAAATCAAATTTGATAGTATAGTTCTTGTTCGTTGTTTTCTTTCTGATAGATTCGTTGAGTTTCCGTTAGTCCTCATCAGTTTCGTCTGCTATTTATTTTCTATATGATGTTGTTTTATTATCGCTTGATTAGGTATGACCATTATGATGGTATACTCATGTGGTTTTGGTCTGTGGTAGTAGGATTACTTGTTATCTGTATATTATCTCTATATGGTGTGTTTTGCTCGGAGAATCGTTATGTGTTGTGTCATGACCCGAGACTAAGTATAGTGACAATAAGAACTTGTTATGTGATGCAAGTATTATGACGCCTGATCAACGTGATAATACCGAGATCATATAATTTGAACTTATTGAAATTATATGACGTCTGGGAAATGCCTGTGGTCAATATGTGTATGGATTTGCCTTGTATCCGATATTTGGTACTTTTCATATTGGGTTGAGATTCTGTATCTGATTATGAGATTTTCGTCGGTATATGTTGCATATAAGTTTTGTACCATTGGGATCCGAAGTTGTTATTATCTGTGTTAACCTATAGATTGTTATGCCTGCCTTAGATCTGTATGTCTCCACATACTCCCGCGATTAGTAAATCGTTAGGATTCGTTCCATCTATGCATATGATAGTTTCCATCATTAGAGGCCGATATAAGTTAGATTGTGTTTTTGAATTTTCTTTATCTCATCTTTTACTGCTAATACTTTAATAAGTATACGATTAGCATTCGTCATATATTCCATGAAGTTCGAAATCCACATTTGTCGCCGTACTATTCCGTCTTGCTCAATTTCGAGGACGAAATTTCTTTTTAGAGGGGAAGAAATTGTAATACCTGAAATTCTAAAATTCACAAAAGACCAAAATACCCTTATGATCAAAAACAAGAATAATTAAATAAACACAATACCAAATGAGCTATGTAAATTCAGAAAACTTATAAGAAATATCACATATGATCCAAATAAACCTTGAATGACTTTATAAAGTTAATTTTATAGATTATAATTTTCTAAAATCATTTATGTATTTTATATAATTAGTCGTGTATAATTAATAGTTTTATAAAATCATTTAATTAGTAAAAGCCCAATATAAATTTATATTATTAAGAGTCCATTTATTTTAAGTCCAATACATTATAAAGCCCACAAGAAAAATAGTAAATCAAGTATATATACAAAATTCGGTTCCCATAAAATTCCTAATTACCGATTTTCCCAAACCGACTTCAAAACCCTAAACAAATCGACTTCCAGTTTCCAGAGCTTGAGACCAATTTTCTTGGACAACTTTGAAGGTAAAGAAGGTGAGAAAAATAGTGTTCGAGTTCCTAAGTTGCTGTTTTGATCGTGGTGAGTTTTTGAGTGAATTAGGGTTTCGGCAAGTGAGGTTTTTGTGCTTCTTTTGTTCTAACGATCCAAGCTCATCAAGGGTAAGATCCTAATGTTGATTTCAGTCCTATAAGTCATATGGAACGCATAAAAATTAGCCATGCATGTTTAATATGTCGTATGGAATTATTTGGAATCTAAAACCCTAAAAAGCGTATACAAATAACGAATGAGCTTATAATAATTTTTAAGACCATGATTCGATTTTTCCAGAAGCTATTATATGTTATAAGACCTGAATAAAATACGTATTTAGGAATTCGAAGCTTGTATGAATTGTTTTGAGTTTTATGGTTCGATTAAACATGGAAAAAGGAAGTTTTTTAAAAAGGACCGATTAGGGTTTTGCATGAACTAGGGTTTCTTGTAATCATTAAAGGTAATTAATGAAGTAATAATGATGAGCTAATGATGGGTTAAACCTAGGTTTAGGGTTTGTACTTAAATTATACTTATTCGGTTTTAAACAAAAGTTTTGGGTCCGTTTTGTAAATTATGAAACTTAAAGGTTATTTTTGTAAACAGTAAAATACTTGTACTAAACGTATAAAAATAAGTGTGGGGGTTAAACATGTAATTTTGGATATTTAAAGGGCCATACGAATTGTATTTAATTTATTAGGGTACGTTTTGTAAATTCTAAAACCTTTGGGTTAAAAGTGTAAAATCTGATAAAGTAAGGTTAGATTGTGAAATTTAAGATGTCAAGGATGTAATTTGTAATTCTGAGCAATTATGGGTTCTACAAGTGTAAGTTGATTTTGTAGAGACACGCATGAGTTTAAGCTAATTTCGGTTTGTTATCATTTACGTTCTAGGTTAAATTGGGAAATCATTAAAAGAAGTAATATGTGAATTTAATGCGTATTTAGTAGTATTTAAAGAGTATGGGAAACCCTAGAACCTAAATAGGAAGTTGGTGAATTAATGAGGAATACTCTAAAATGTTGTAATTTCGTCTGTCACTAAAATGAGAATATTCTGACAACTTTAAAAGTATTAATACGATAAATCCGTTATAACATTGATGATGCTAATAAATATTAAATAAATCATAATCCGTGTAGATTCGTTGGAGGAGACGCGACGTTACATCTTCGTATTCGTTCATTCGTTACTTTTCTCTCAATTGCTTTAAGGTACGGATATTCTGTCTTACTTTAAGACACTTATGTTATCGTACATACATTCTGACCTTCTTACTAAAGGTTCCTTCTGATGTTCTTTCCTTAGTCTTTCCATTTTACTTATTAGGGTTTCCAATGCCATTGCTATGAACCCTTTCCTGATTGTGTGATTTGTTGCTTATCTGAACTTATGTTTTATGGAACTATGAGATACCTGACTTAACTGTATGTTAGAAAGACTTTGATATGTGTAATTGATGAACCTTATTATGTCTGAGTATGAACCTTATGATATGAGTTAGTGATATGTTGTCTGCTGAACCATGTGTTTGAATGAGACTTACGTTATGATTGAACTTTTGTCTGACCTAAGTTAGTTTGACACCCGAGCCACTATTTCACTAGTCATGGGGGTTCCATGTCCGTGTCAGTGATGCACCTCTGACATGACTCTAGGGCAGTAGAGTGAAGTTCTGCCACGTCCCTTATCTGTTATTTGTTATGAGCTCAGTTGGTATTATATTACCTATATATGTCTGTTGGGGCGTATGGATGCATCCTAGATCTGATTTGTTATCCGATATGATTTGTCTGGTGAATGATGTCGTGTGCAATACGCGTCTTCACAACTTCTAGGAGCTAGCTACTCCAAATTATTTTCTGAGATTATTTCTCTATATATGTATGATGTTTCTGATATGATATGTTCTGGGCTCGAGGTAGTTAACTAAATATGTATTTGTTATTTCTATGTTAAGTTCTGATTATGATTTGGTATGTTCAAGTGTTTATGATTATGTGTTGGGTTATTATATGCTATTATAGGTGTTTATGCTTTTGTATGGTTATGTGACTACCGTCTGCTCTGCTAAGATATGATTAATATGTTTTAATATGATTCGCATGTTGTTATCTGATGTCATGTGAGTTTATTGTTATGTGAATTCTTTGAACTGTGGGATGAATGTATTAGTGTGATAGTTAGTATTATATAAGCTTAATATGTATAGTCTGATCAGTTAATTTTGGGAACTTTGCTTATACGTTAGTGTTTCGTTGTCTATGTGATCTGTCATGTTTGAACTCTGCTGATGATAGGATTTTGATCTGAGAACTGGTTTAGTTTATGAAAGTTGTTTTGATAATTGCTAATGGTTATGCTATGCTTTGTTGGTCTATTTAATTATAGTTTGTCTACCATGTTTCTATTTATTTGTGAGACTGCCATGATTTGGACTGCTATTCCCGCTGCTGCTATATTGAATTAAGTGTGTTAAGTGAAGGTTAAATAATTTGTTGAATGCTATGTTTAATTGTTGGTAATTGTTTTTGTTAGTCATTAGACTCTTTGTTTGGTTTATAAGTAAATTGTTATTCCTGATATGTTGAATGTTTGGTTGTTCTGATGTGTTTGTGTTTGCGTCATTTATGTGCTATGAGGTGTTTAACTTGTTATGTGGTTGTTTGGATTTCTGTATGTTTGAGTTCCGCAGAATCCTAAAAGATCCTCATTATCATTATTTTATTTTGATTTTGTCATTTGTATATTTTGTTTTGTTTGGCTTTTGTTTCGTTATATCTGTTCACTGGGCTTTGTAAGCTCAGCCGCACTTTTCTTTTCCTGCGGCAGGTATTAAGCGTTCAAGATAAGCTTATGGGATAGCTGATCTGGGTTGAGAGTAGAGACGAGAGCGAGATTCGATTTTAGAGATCTTAGATTTATTTTGAAGTTTAGTTATTTATGTTTTTCTCTTGAGTATTTTTGTAAGGCTTTCGCTATTGTATAGTATTTAAGTTCTGATATGAAACCGTATTGTGATATCTTTACCCTTGTCGGGTCGGGGTGTTACAGTCTTAGTGGAAGGCTGTCTAGCAGCAGCAGCCTTTGAGCACTCACCTATCTCGAACCTAACTGGTGGTTCGGGTTCTGTAGAGGGTGATGCAGGGATGTCAAAATGTGCACGCTTTTTGAGCGGCAAGTCCAATGTAGGTATAGGATCCCTAAGATAGTATGATGAAGATGATGATGATGATAGTAGTGGTGATGGTGGGTGTATCGGGTCATGTGCAGGGCTAACAAGTGGGGTAGGTGCGACTTCGCCCTCCTCAAAGGGTTCGGTCTCGGTGTCAGTCACTATAAGTGGCAGGGTTGAATTAGAGCCAATCGAAGATAAGACTACAGTGGTGTGTGATAAGGCATCGTCCATGTTAGTGTCAGCTGAGACATCTTCCATGTCAGTGTCCGATGATATAGTAATGGGATGTGAATCTGAAGACATCTCTGTGACAACCGATGTGGAATAAAAGTAAATAACTCGAATAAAGTGTATATGAATCCGCATGTAAAGTGAATATGCACTTATGATAAAATGATGAGATGCTATGATAATGTAGCTATAGTCTAGGGTCAATGATGCAACCTAGTTCTCTATAACTGAAGCTCTGATGCCAATCTGTCACACCCTCAAATTACCTGTTTTGCAGCGGAATGGAATTCCTGGGGATTGACTGTCATAGCACCACAATCACAGTTATATTGAACGACCTAAAGTGTCGTTTAAAAACACATCGTTTGATATTTAATTAAAGCATTCAGAGTTACACAATAGGTCCCAAAAGTTGATAAAGTTTGCGGAAATATGTTCGTTACAAACCAAACGATGTTTTGAAAATGCCATAATATACAATGAGACGCGTCGACGCCGCGACTCTATGAGGGTTCCTTATTCGTGCCATGATGCGAATGTCTTAGTTACCTGAAAATACATTGCTAAAACGGTCAACAATAATGTTGGTGAGAAATCATAGGTTTATGAAAATGTTTTATACGACTACGCAAGTATAGACCCTGTATGACAAATATGCCACATAAAAATGTTACAATTGCTATAAGTCCATGACACCGAAACTAGACTGATCATGATGTTCGCCCCAACAGAGTGTTTGCCAAACAACTCAAATAATATTATTAAATGAAATGCATCCGTATGACTAGTTGGGATCCACCAACCTGGATGGAGGAGTCACCCTCGATAGATCTATCCACTCACCCTCGCTTCTATGAAATTAACGGTTCATGTAATATAATGGGGACATTCAATTGGCATGAGGTAACTTAAGCAATGTAAATGAATTTGATATACTTGGCATCGTAATAAAAATGATGTGCAATGTATTCTCCCCCGTAGGTTTGAAAATAAGTATAAACATGTACGACGGGGCTATGAAAACTCACTTGATGAATTGATGCGATGACAAAAGTGAGTACACCGAAAAGTAGCGTGAATCTCGAAACTGACCTATTATGAATGATATGATATGTAATAAGTTATGATGTAATGTTATGCATGCAATTCGGATGATATTTATACCACTTATGAATTTTTGAAAACAATACTTTGCGTCGAAAAATAATCCTTTAACGTCTTGACCATTTTTAAATTACCTCATTAGAAGACATCACTTTTATAAGAAAATGTACTCCATTTTTATTCTCCAAATATTTTGTTCTCTAAATGTTTGTTCTCAAAATATTTTGTTCTCCAAATGTTTGTTCTCCAAATATTTTGTTCTCCAAATGTTTTGTTCTCCAAATGTTTGTTCTCCAAATATGTTGTTCTCCAAATGTTTGTTCTCCAAATATTTTGTTCTCCATTTTTAGTTCCCCAAACTTTTAGTTCTCCAAAATATAGTTCTCCAAAGTTAGTTCCCCAATGGTTTGTTCTCCAACTTTTTGTATCAAAATAACATATATATTTTCGATAAGTCGACACTTTTTATAACGTCTAAGCCACATTTTTGACTCGTACAAAATAAGCAATACTTGCTGAAATTTCAGAAAATTTATATTTTTCGTCGCCAACTTGAAAAATTCATAACTTCTTCGTTATAGCTCCGTTTTAATCCGTTCAAGCGGCCACGGTTTCGTTTTAAAGTATATTTTCTAAATATCTAGGCCAAAAATTTTTACCTATTGTCGGATTTTCCAGATTTTAAAAATAAGGACAGACCCTTTTGCAAACTTGTCGAAATGAGTTTTTCTCGCGCCAAACCTATTCTAACCCATTCAAAACAACTCCGAAGCTATTCTAATCCTACCATACACCTTCTTAGGGTGTCATGGTTTCCTAGACATCACCAAAACTAATATATAACAAGGAGTAATTATAGGATGGATTATATATATTTAACACTTAAATACCTAAAAAAAATGGTATAAACATCATGAGACTTGCATGTTTCTCAAATATAATGAAATGAATATGAAATAAATAGGAAAGATGATGATGTATATGAAATGCTTACAAGTTAACTTGATGAGGTGAAAAGAACAAAGGATTAAACTTAAACACCCTAGGTTTTTATTTCAAAACCTAAACAAAGAATGTATCTAGATTGATATAAACTTGACTTGAAAATTTTTAGTGATCTCCTTCTTGCTTCCTATAGTGGCCGGTTTTGAGGGAAGAAGAGAAGAGAGAAATCTTGACTTTTACACTTTGAAATTATTGATGTATGTGTTAGAGTTTGAGTGTAAAACAATATAAGTAAGATATCTAGCAAATCTTTAGGTGACTTTCCCCCCTTGTGTCGACAAGGGGGTATGTATCTACTAGTACATATTTTTTTTTCCTTTCTTCTTTTTAAATATAAAAGTATAAGTAGATGTGTACTTTGTAAGTCTTGTTTAGTAATTATGTATATATTTGAACATTTAGGGTAGCATTAGCTAAAAATAAATTTTAACGGGTCAAAGTAAAATATATTGAGGTCATAAAAATTGTAAAAATATATTTCTTGCAAAATTTGAGTGAAATAATAATTATCGTGTAGTTTTTAAGAAAACCGTCATAATAATATAAATTTAACAATTTATATACTAAATAAATTTAAAACACTGAGTAATCTCATAATATTACTTTTATAAACTTAATGTAAGTATAAAATATATCGGGATGATTTTTGGAAGTATCGGATTAATTGTTCAAAATAATGAATTACGTGATAGCGTTTATTTAATATGAAATTATTCGTTTTAATGAAAAATGCTAAACCATGCATGAACTAATATGATGATAATGATGTTAATGAAATGTAGACTAAACCTAGTCTATATGAAATATCCTTGATGATATGATCATGAATTCGCAGCTAAACCACTAAGGTTACGCGAATTTGTTACTCGTAAACCTAGTTTACGATAAATGATGAAATAGTGAAGCATGAATTGTTTTTAGAAATGACCTGAAAGTACGAGTTGTCACATATTGGCTCGGGATGGATTTCTGACAACCATTACACTGTGGATATACTTATATCGTACCTTCTGTATTCCTCAAACGCACCATATATTGTATTAATTGTCCATTACTTTGTACCCTTATGTGACTCATTCTTCTACCATTCCATTCACGTACGGGGTTATTATATGATTATTGAATCTGATTATGCTGTTACATGTTCTATGTGATTACTGTTTATCCTACTACGATATGATTAATATGCAATTATATGGTTTAACTGTTGTCATCTGAATATGTTAGGTTCCCATATTTGTAACACAAGCATCAATATGTAAGAAAGATAGCTAAGATGATCGATTGAACACTTAACACACACATACGTATGAATGAGACAAGTTATGCGTAGGAGTGAAATGATAAAATGAACAACCAACTGATGTGCTGGTTGTGTACAAGTTTTAAATTTATAAAAGGTGAATTACCAATATTACCAATAACACATACGAGCAAGTATACTCGTCCGTTATAGCAAGATTATGAAGGTAAGTCGGGATCGTTCGCAGGGATTTGAGTGAATCTAAACACAAGTTTGAATTAACGGAGTCTGTCCAAAACATATAATAAAGCAAATAGGTGTGATGAAATTCAGATGATTAAAAACTACACTTGCTTAAACTAGTTTCATATCATAGATTAATGTGATTTTGTTAACCTCTTAACATGTTGGTTGTGATAATTAGTCGGAAGACTAATCTATTGTTCTTACAAGTTAAACCTTCGTCAAGATTTTAGTTCATAAAAACAAGCATTATGTTAACCAATCAATTCAAGATCAATTCAAGTTTCATAAGTTTACATACATAAACATAAACACAAAAACATCCACTTGTTCATCAAATTGCTTAAGAAATGGTCAATACAAAAAGTAACCGATCATAGACAAAAGGTTACACTTGATTCTCAACAACTAATCTTACGACCATTTAGATGTTTCCAATCAACCCAATTTGATAATCAAAAAGTGTTTCTATTACAATCACACCTTAGTTCCTTTGTATAATCAAGAATAATGGGTAAAAACAATCATCCATAGACAAAATGATTATGACTAGTTGAATAACAATAAGTTCTTTCGACCCCAACAATTACTATCAATTAGCCAAACTTGATTAACAAATGTCACTATGAAACTTTAGCACAATTGGATCTTAGAATTAACTTGAAATTGAATTAAAATATGTTAACATAATCACTAACTAATCATATGATAATCAACATCATTTAAGCAAGTGTATAAAGAAACTAGCCACTCATAGCAAACATGAACATAAACTCAGAATTTTGAACATTAGAAAACATGATTAAAAGTCTTACAATGCTTGGAATAAGATTACAAATGGTGAAGTAATGATTCCCAAAGTATTGAGGTAGACTTCTTGGTGAATTGGCCTCAAAATGTGGAACTTCTGGAACTCCAAACTTCTCTGGACTTCTAAGGACGAATTTTGAGAGCTTAAGACTTTGTTTGATGAGTAAAGAGATTTGTATTTGAGGTGTGTCTCATATGCTCACAGTTAGTCTCTATTTATACTAATTCCAAGGCCTAGGGTATTAATTGCTGAACTTGGCCTCCAAGGAGTAAGGAAGGGACTAGAATACACCAAGAGAAGGACCTAGAATCGTTTGGATGCAAAGAAAAATCTTAGTGATGAAGATTTGGCAACTGCAGCTTCTCAAACCGGATCGGTCATACGACCAACCGATCCGGTTGGTCTTCTACAAAAACTGGCCAACCGATCCGGTTGCGGGTTGCGACCGATCGGTTGGTGATGGTTATAACATTGTTTCTGGCCGTTTTCCAACCGATTCGGTTGCGGGTGTAACCGATCCGGTTGGATCTTCTGAAATACAGAAACTTGAACTTTTCTTCACTTTGTCTTCTAGAACTTGGTTCTTCAATCACTATGGTCTTCAAAGGTCCTTGAGATACTGATTTAGACTTACTGAAACGGGAATCTTCGTTTTGCTGAACATTTCTTTATTTTCCCTCCGTTTCCCTGCACTTGGTTATAAAATCTAGACAAACATCTTTTGATGCGTTTAAGTACTATAATCACGCAAATGTAACCAAATAACAGATATAAAAGTAAACATAACGCTACTAAAAACATGCACAATCTGAGCGTTATCAAATTCCCCCACACTTAAACTTTGCTTGCCCTCAAGCAAATTTAGGAAAAAACATCCAATGGTACAAGATCGTGATTATGAAAAATGTGATGCAAATCAACCACATATAAATACGAGAGAGGATTCATCAATTATACTTTATAAAGGTGAAACATCAAGATGTTTGACAATATCTGTTAGGAATTAGAAATTCCATAGTGAAGTGTCGGTCACCCCATATATAATCTAGCATAATTTAGCTCGTAGACATTACGTTATTTACTAGTTATTTAGTTAGCTATTTAGTTTAGAGCAATACCGTGGAGGAAGGACGGGTCTTTACCTACTGTATACCTGATCCACAGGCCGATAGGAGGTCGTTATGTTTGTAACTATAAATACCCTCTACCTCTCAAGGTAGAGGGTTGGACCTTTCATTCATCTTAATCTAACCTTCTAAGTTTTCTTTCACTTTCTCTCTCTAGAAAGGATCCTACTTTCTCTCTCTAAACTTTACATAATTTGAACCATATATTGTTATGTGATGTGTTTGTGAAACCCAATATGTTACAATTGGTATCAGAGCGCCATGGTTAGATCATCTCTTACATATCTTTGGATTTCTAGTGGCTTTTAGGTGGTTTTTGAGTTTGAGAAAGTTTTGTGGTTTTTGCATCATTTGGTTGATTTCTAGTGTTAAAGTTTGGATTTTGATTGTACTTTTGTGTTTAGGATCATCATAAGTGTTTAGGTTGTGATTTGGAAGGCTTGAATCATCGTGTTTGGGTTGTTTTTGGATTGAAAAGTGTGTTTTGGGAAGTTTTTCAAGTTAGCGACTTGGCTCACGGTATAACTTTCTTGCTAGCGATTTGCTTCAGAAATAATTAGCGAGTTGTGGTGTTGTTTGGTGGCGAGTTGACCCTAGCGACTTGCCTTTAGAGACAAGCCGACAAAAAGTACACTTAGTGGATTCTCCACTACGAGTAGCGACTTGGTGAAAGTTAGCGACTTGTACTTAAGTTTGTTAGCGACTTGGTGTTAGCGATTTGGTGCTTAGCGAGTTGCTCTTTAGCGACTTGACAACTTAGCGACTTGGAGCTTAGCGACTTGCTGTCAAAATTTTCCTAGCGACTTGGTTCTTAGCGAGTTGCTCTTTAGCGACTTGGCTGTTTAGCGACTTGGTGCTTAGCGACTTGGTTCAAGTGTTATAGCGACTTGGTTGATTTTTACGAAGAAGAGGTTTGACCAAAGTTGACTTTTTACGTCAAAACTTCAAACGGCCATAACTTTTGATCCGTAACTCCGTTTTCAGCGAAATACCTGTCAAAACGACCGGAACAGGCTGAATATTGTTAGGTTTCACCACAAAGTAATGAAACGAATTCTTCGAGGCCCAAATCCCCTCCGAAAGGAAGTTATTGAGGTTTTAAGTTTTTAGACCCAAAAATTCTCCGTAAAAACGTGCATCAACCAATCCAAATCTCAACCAATCAACATTTTAGCTTTTCCTATGAACAATATAAAGCCCTATCACACAATCGTCTTTCATTGTATCGATTCATTAGTCATCTTAACACATTCCATTGGTCATTGCTTAACGGTTTGGTCTTGATTTTAGTAAAATCCCGCGAAAGATTTTATTTCTCGGTTTGAATCATAGACTTGTAAAATCCCGTGCATTCTACCACATCATGTACTACTCTACTGACCCAGTGATTTCAGAAGTACTCAAACTGTATGATGCTGTAGACAACCATGAGAATATTAGCTATACTGATCGAATACAGATGATGGAATCAATCAATGATGACTTGAGTTCTTCATGCTCTGAGTCCAATGAAAAAGAATTGCACCTGCTTGGACTACAGAATGCCATGCAAAAGGAAAGTTGCATTGAATCTTATCAACAAATTCACTCACACCTTATGTTACTCACACCGATTGGAATGGAACGAACATGCATTGCCCTTTTCCGTCAAGACTTATCCACATTAACGGGAACAGTACTATTGAACTTAGAACAATTGGAACAACAACTTGATAAAGAGAAGGTTCAAAAGGTTAGTTCCAGTGCTGCACTTCAAGTGATCCACAACCAATTTCAGTCATTCATCAGTGGGGAATTTACATCAGATTATGATCAAGACATGACTGAAATGTCTTTCAAGAGACACACTGGAATGGAAATTAGCGTGTTCATTGAGACATTCATACAACTCATGGATAATGTGGAGAAGTACATTGAGGAAGTTACACATAAAAATGATAACGTGAATGAGTGTCAGGTGCAGTTGAGAGATAGTTGTGATAAGTTGGGTAATGTAGAAGTTGAAGAATCGGGTGTTGCTGAATGCAGAATGTCAGAGTCAACATATAATGATGAGTCGGGTAAAGCACCAGATGATGGATCAGTTGGCACTGAATACAGAGGCTCAGAGATTGATAAGCTTGACACATCCAGTAGTTCAGTGACTCTTGTTACACATGATGTGGATGCAGATATCAGACCAAAAATTGAGCAGGTGTCATGTAATGAGGTACCCTTTACTGTTCAACATAGTGCATCTGATAAAGTACTTAATCAAACTGATCATGATGCTGAACATGACTTTGATAAATGTTCTGTAACTGAGGCTGAGTCTGAGATTAAGTTTTTCAAAACAAAGAATATGATTGATAAAAAGGCTTTTGATGAACTTTCAAACAAATTCTCAAATCTTGAAAAACATTGCATTTCACTTAAAATTGCGATACAAAGTAAAGAAGAAAGTTTCCAAATTAACAAACCATGTAAAAATCTGGAACTTCCTGAATTCCGTGAACTTTTTGAAATGAACACTTTGAAAGCTCAGCTTCAAGACAAAGAATCAACCATCAACAATTTGAAGAAACATATTTCTGGTATGCATGTGAAAAGTAATTTGGTTACAAGTAATTCTGATGTTAATGCTATTGATGATATTCAAATGAGAAATGATGAATTAGCTGTTTGTGTGGCCAAATTACTAAAGGAAAATGAGTCTTTGAGAAAGAATCACATAGAACTAAGTGACTCTGTCAAAGAAGCTAGAACTAAGTCAATGGAAACAAACTCTTTGATAGCAAAAATTGATGATCTCAAAGCTCAACTTCAGGAAAAGAGTTTCGCTATTGTTGCTTTAAAAAATGAGCTCAGAAAAACAACAGGGAATAGTGTGAACACTAAGTATTCAAAACCATCAAACTTGAGGAAACCAGTTATTAGACAACCGAATGCATTTAGATCTGAACGACCAAAATTTTCAATAACGCGGTTTGCCTCCCAAGTTGATGCGAAACAAGTTTTGACAAAACCAGTCACTTCACCACACTTGCCTAGGAAAATTGATATGAATGACTTGTATAAGAACTCTTATCTTGAAATGGCTAGAAAGAAGGCACAGAATCATAAAGATGGAATTTTAGGTGCAAGACCTAGGATGATGAATTATTCAAGATTTCAAGGCACTGCTAGTAGTTCTAAACCATTACCTAGGAACACTAATCTAAAGACTAGGGATTGGCGTACATCTAAGAGTAGTTGCGTTTCGATTAAAGCTATTCCCATAGCAGATCACTCTAAGAAATCTAGATCTATTTCTGAATCCAAACAAGCTGTTTGCTCAAAGTGTCTGAAATGTATCTTTAATGCTAATCATGATAAATGCTTCACAAAATCCCTAAAGAATGTAAATGCTCATGAAATGGTACAACCTGTTAAGTCTAGGATTCACACTAAGTCATCCACAGTGCATATGAAGCAAATGAAACCAAAAGCCTCACCTAGATGGTTACCAACTGCTAAATCTTTGGAAACTAGGAATAAGGATAAGTCTCTCACTATGCATAAGATGCCTAACAATCCTAGACCTTGCCATAAGTGGATACCATCTGGTAGAATTTTTAAGGATGCTGGACTTAGGTGGATACCTACAGGAAAGATGTTTACCAATGGCATTTTCAATGTTGACCGTGAAACCCCAAAGGGTTTGGATACTGATGTCACTAACCATAATATATGCAATCAAGTTTGTAATATTAGTGCAGGTAGTCCTTACTCAGTTGCAGATACTTCGATCCTTCAATACATGGACTGGCTTAAAGTATGGATAACAAAAGGATTGATATCTCATAATTCACGGGTTCAAGTTACTCAACATTAATATTCAATCGGCTATGACGTATGAACATAACAGTTCATGCCTCGTACTCTAAAGAAAAGAAAAGTGTACGTTTCAGTGCGCTTTATCTTCATAAGAAGAGAAATCTTCATGTTTATGACCATTCTCATCGACATTCTTCATCAACATGCTTCATGCTTTTTCCATGTGCTTCAGTCATCAAGTGAATCGGACTACTAATAATTACTTTTATTCCACTTGCTCAATATAATGAAGATGGTGACATCTTGTGCTAACTTTGCGGGGGAGAAGTGTGAATAGAATACATTTGAATGATAATCACTTGTTTAATCAAGAATGACATCTCCATATGCAATTCTTGAGGGGGAGAAGAAGTGTGAATTTTTTGCATGGATGACTGATATTTGAGAATATATGGTCAAATGGCTCCT
>BPTQ01000005.1:317602135-317805462 GCA_019973895.1 Chrysanthemum seticuspe
AGGTGGATTCAGGTCGTAGGAATTTTTAAGATGGTCTACCATAGGTGAATACCGTTCCAGATCCTAACAATCCGTAGAATACGTATCACTCTCTGAATAGGAATAAGGATCAAAGGTTTCTAAATCGTCAACCATTGGTAGATCCACTCCGAAAACCAAAGTAAACGAAGTATACGTGACACCTACTGAATCACACTTAGGATCTGAATTGTCCAACATGGTAAAGTACTCGTAAATGTAAGAAATCCCTAAAACACTTCGTAAATAGTACTAATCGTAATTTCTATGTAAAGTCTGTGAAACTCGTTTGTCGAACAAACCTAAGTCTTTATCTAGATCTAAAGAATCTCACTAGACGATACCCTTATCGAAATTAGCTTTGCGTTGATGAGAATCTACATGCGGTTAGGGATCAGAAATCTAATCACAAGGATCCATTACCAAATCAGGCACTGCTAGTAGTTCTAAACCATTACCTAGGAACACTAATCTAAAGACTAGGGATTGGCGTACATCTAAGAGTAGTTGCGTTTCGATTAAAGCTATTCCCATAGCAGATCACTCTAAGAAATCTAGATCTATTTCTGAATCCAAACAAGCTGTTTGCTCAAAGTGTCTGAAATGTATCTTTAATGCTAATCATGATAAATGCTTCACAAAATCCCTAAAGAATGTAAATGCTCATGAAATGGTACAACCTGTTAAGTCTAGGATTCACACTAAGTCATCCACAGTGCATATGAAGCAAATGAAACCAAAAGCCTCACCTAGATGGTTACCAACTGCTAAATCTTTGGAAACTAGGAATAAGGATAAGTCTCTCACTATGCATAAGATGCCTAACAATCCTAGACCTTGCCATAAGTGGATACCATCTGGTAGAATTTTTAAGGATGCTGGACTTAGGTGGATACCTACAGGAAAGATGTTTACCAATGGCATTTTCAATGTTGACCGTGAAACCCCAAAGGGTTTGGATACTGATGTCACTAACCATAATATATGCAATCAAGTTTGTAATATTAGTGCAGGTAGTCCTTACTCAGTTGCAGATACTTCGATCCTTCAATACATGGACTGGCTTAAAGTATGGATAACAAAAGGATTGATATCTCATAATTCACGGGTTCAAGTTACTCAACATTAATATTCAATCGGCTATGACGTATGAACATAACAGTTCATGCCTCGTACTCTAAAGAAAAGAAAAGTGTACGTTTCAGTGCGCTTTATCTTCATAAGAAGAGAAATCTTCATGTTTATGACCATTCTCATCGACATTCTTCATCAACATGCTTCATGCTTTTTCCATGTGCTTCAGTCATCAAGTGAATCGGACTACTAATAATTACTTTTATTCCACTTGCTCAATATAATGAAGATGGTGACATCTTGTGCTAACTTTGCGGGGGAGAAGTGTGAATAGAATACATTTGAATGATAATCACTTGTTTAATCAAGAATGACATCTCCATATGCAATTCTTGAGGGGGAGAAGAAGTGTGAATTTTTTGCATGGATGACTGATATTTGAGAATATATGGTCAAATGGCTCCTAACTCATGTAAGAACCGAGATTCTTCTTATCGGATCATCTTCACATGTAGTTTCTTCTAAGAGCCGTTGGTTGACATCTTCACACGGGCTGATATGATTTAATGACAAAGTGCTTCTAGTTGCTGGGATGATTTCTTTGATGAACATCTTTCTGTTCTTGTTTGATTGGGAGGGATTTTAATTAAGGGGATTTGTTATTTACAAGTTAACGGGAATGCCTTTGGTCTGAAGAAGATGTTAACTGTCTATTTCCCCATTCGGACAATCTTGAAGAAGGTCGAGTCTACAGTCTAATCTACATTTTCTGCTACATGATTAGAAGACTAAAGACGAATTACATTTGATGATCTAAAGACTTCTTCTTAATCCGGGCTGAGAAGAACACTTGAAAATCTTCGTCAGTTTATGGGAGAGCACTAATTGGGGGAGATTGAAAAGCCAAAATTTAATCCCCAATTAGACTTGTTCATATTCTTTAGCAATGATTCATTGCTTGATTTTTGATGACACTCCTCCTACGCCTAATGCTTCAATTACTAAGGATAATTGGGATTCATTGTTTTTCAAAGATATGTTTGATGAGTACTTCCAACCTCTAACGAATGTTGATCATCTAGATTCTGAAGCTCATGCTCCGGTTTCTAGTGACTCAACTATTTCACCATCTGAGAAGTACTTCTCAGAACTCTCAAGAAACCTTATCTCCAGTTACTTCAGAAGGCGTTGATAATGACTATCATGATATTGTAGTTGCACTACTGAATAATGATCCGCTCTTTGGTATTCCTTTGCCAAATCTTCACGGATTATTGTTCCTCTCATTGTGCACGCTATAAATCAACCACATGAACATTAAGGAAAAATGACTTCCTCATCCGCTAGAAGACATTTTTAGTAAATCTTCCAGATCAGCTTCTACATGTATACCTTGAGGAAGAATGCATTGATGTTGAGGAATCATTTGCTCTGGTTCATTCATTGGGTCAATGTTCATCCGATTGTATGTTTATTCAAGTGTTGGACATTTGACACAAGTTGATTACTTCGAAGTTACTCTTTTATCACTTATTTGAAGTTGAAGTTGACATTCACAAAGGCGTGTTCTTATTTGATAACTTGCTCGGGCTTAAGAATTTGAGTTGAAGTCTTGGGTTATCTAGTTACCAGCAGTCGAGGTGGATGGTTGAAGACCTGGTTAACTATCACTATTAGGAGTTACTTTGTTTTACTCAGTGTCACACGCATATGTCAGTGTGGATAATCGCAAGAGGTGTTAATGTCTCATACTTTGCTTGAGTAGTGAGTACTTATGAATTTGCTTGAAGCATAAATTCTTGACACCGTTCTTCTATTATTAAGTGCAAGCTTAAGATACAAATGTGGGAATTTGACTTCGGTTTCAAGTTTGGTATATCGGGTATTCTTCATCAGTGGTCACTTCAAATTGTCTACATATGGGTTGATAAAGATAGTCAGAGAGAGTTTCCGTTGCAGTTGATTCTCACAGGATTCATTTGGGCTATTTAAGTTCTTCTCACAAGATTTCGAGTTTTTGGGTATATTATGTTTTGCTGAATCTGAGGTATCAAAAGCAACAAGGGGGATGGAGACATATATCTAAAAGCAAAACGAGTACACATGATGAACTTAACACTTCTACCTGATTGAAGTTATCCCGGAAAGACAATGGTCATAACCGTAGAGAAACTCAGTGTTTAACTCGTAGCCTTTGGTGTATTATTCCAACTAATTGGAGGAAATGGTCTCTAGAGACTTTTGGTATGTGTTACTTCAGCGTTCAGTTAGAAGAAATGTGAGAAGAATATTTGGTTCGTGAGATGATATTGCATATCGACATCTTCTATATGATTTATGATAAAGTGCTTCCGGTTAGTGCTTCATGTACACAATGTAATGATGATTCTGATGAGATCGCAACGATTAGGGGAGATATATGTGTACATCAGGGTCGAACAACATATTCACATGATCGAGCTTAATCAGTCATTCTAGAGTTGACATCCGCATAGGAGATTAGTGATTCAACCAGTTAGTGTGATGTTGTTGTCTCTACTCTGGTTGGGTACTTGTGTACATTATGGGCTGATTGGTTATATGGAAGATAACTGGAATGCATTTGGTAAAATGAAGATGTTGATGTATTGTTCCCCTGAATAGACAACTGGTCAATCTCGAAGAGTAATGTGTACATCGGAGACGCACAACAGGTTCATGTGATCGAAGTTCATCAGTTATTCCGGATTTGATAACCACTGATACGATCTATGTTTCAACTTGTTACTTTGGTGTTCTTGTGTTCTTCGGGGTGCAGAGCTTCATTCAATGAGACTGTTTTCATTCATTTCTACTTCTTGGAAAATGGTCTTTATACTCAGTTTGTCGGTTTGAGGGGAAGCTACCAAAGATTCACTTGTTGAAGGCTCAAGTTCTTTCGACGATTCAAGAGCCTCGAATGCTTTGGTGGTGAAAGTTTAAGACATGATGACTTCTATCTTCTACAAAGTGCTGAACGATTTCCTTATTTCGGTACTCGTATCATCATCATCTTAAACTATTTCTCTATATCTGTAAATATTTATCAAAAACCAAATACAAAAATATAAAACCAACAAAAAGAAAATAGAAAAATATAAAATCTACAAAAGCCCATAAAAATCATAAAATTGAAAAAAAAAAACAAAAAATATGTTTTCTCAAGACATGTCTTCTGGTATCGATAACATCTACGGTCTTAGAAATGTCATTCAATAATGGCACGGGACTTTAGATGAAGTTCGAGCAGGAGGTGTACATATTTCTTTCTAAACATGTCTCAAAATATGGCTTACAGTTACTTCAGACTGTAACCCGGGCTTCAAAAATGGCTTGCAGTTACTTCAGACTGTAACCCGTGCTTAAACCATGGCTTGCTATTATTTCAGATAGCAACCCGTTCTTTAAAGGAAGGAAAGTGTTGCGCTAAATCTATTTTCAAAATATTTCGTGCACTTATCCTATAACATAACAAGGAAAGCATGTCGTCAAAAAGACTGATGTTCCTACACAAATGTTTTTCCGTCTAAAATTCTTCAGAAAAATATTTGTTGTGTTTTCAAAAATGGTGGAAAATGAGTTGCTTAAAATCAATCAGATTCAGAGTTTTTATAAAATTTGGAAACTCAATCAATGACTTCAGCACTTTTAAAATCTTTTATAAAATGAGTTATTGGTTGAGAGGGAAAATGTTTTCAAATCTATATCTTCTAACGAGCTTTCTTAATTATCCTAATATGCTTAATTAAAAATGATGTTAACCTATGTTGAAGGACTAGGTGCCAAGGATATGATTGCTAGGTTTAGATAATTAGAGTTTGATGAACACATTTTTCCCATACATTTAAATGATCTGATTGATATGTTGCATAGACTTTTATTAGTCGATTACTGTTTGGGTGATGTCGACCACCATATATCTGTATGTGTGTTCACTAACGTATGCAGGTATATTGGTTATAAGAATGTTCCCGATCCGGATCCCACAGATTAATATGATTGGATGTCAAAAGGAAAGGGTAACTATATCTTGGGTCGACAAATGAAGAAACGGAGCTTAATTTGACTTCAATGGAAAGTTGGCATAAATGCAACGTAAGAGGTCTCACTGCATCAGCAGATGGTTTTCTTCTAAGGGATTGAAGAAACGGAGCGTAATTTGACCTCAGTTGGCATTCAAAATGCAACGTAAGAAGAAGTCTCACTGCATCAGCAGATGGTTTTTCTTCCAAACCCTACAGCAATAACAACAAAAGCGGCTCAACCACCTAACGAATCTTTATGCAGGATACCATTTTTAAACAATTTTTGGGTAAATTGAATTAAATTGTTTTGAAAATGGAAAAATGTTGTTTTGAAAATATATTGGACTAAATTTTGAAAATCACCGGACTTCATTTTATCAAAACTTAAGTCACTCAATTATTGACTTCTGTCATGGATTGAGGGGGAGAGTGATTTAAAATAAAATATTTTCAAACGATATTTCTTCACAAAAGTTCCGGTTTGTACGTTAAAATGTGGTAATCTAAAGATTTAATGTTATGTCATGGTATGATTTTTTCTTTAGAATCAAGGTCTTTCAAAATGAAATTTTTCTGTTCTTGTTTGATTGTGAAATTGTTTTGTTTTACTTAAAAGATCTCTTAAAAAACTATCATACCTGACACTAACAATCTTTAATGTCTTTTAATGGTCCTTATCTGTCATCTTTCAAAATTGAATCTTGCCACGTCTTTCCCCAAATTTTTCTGAATGATTTAAATCAGTTGGGATCACAAATCTCAAATGGTTTGATATTTCTGATCGGGGTAGAGTCCTTTATAGGCACTCCTGCCTCCATGTTTTGATCGGGGGAGAATTTGTGATTTAATAATGAAATTTGATAAAAGTTGATCGTTTTGATTCAGTTGTGCCGGCTGCTCTCTCATATGTGCTAAACGCTTTCGAATCTCGAAGCATATATTGAGGGGGAGCATTTTAAAAGAAAAGAAACTATCGAGGTGCAAATGCTTTTATGTTTTAACATAAAGTACCTTGATTGAGTTTTAAATGGTTTCTTAATGGCTTGTGTGATCGTGGATGTGCTTCAAAAGAACTCTTGCCTCTATGTGATAAAATGATTTCAAATATCCTATGCACATATTGAGGGGGAGAATTTTACCAAAGAAATTCAAATGGCTTTTTCTAAGGAAATTGTGATCAAGAAATTATTTCAAAGAAATCTTGCCTCCATGTGCCAAACAATTTTAAAATCATATGCACATGTTGAGGGGGAGCATTTCTAAAATGATCAAAACTATTAAGGTACAAAATGCTTTGATCTCGTATCACAAGTACCTTGATTGTTTTTCCAAATGATTTTTCAATTGGTTTCATAAAGGAAAGAACAATACCAAAATACCGACCAATTTACTTTATGCATGGTGTTATAAGGATGGTTAGGCTAGGTATTAGTTCCCACGATCCGCCAGAACCGGAGGGATCTACCCAGGGACAATCCACTAGATAGTGTAGAGTCCTTAGGTATATTGAAAAAAGGAGAAAAATGAGATATGGGAAGAGTGCGGACTGAGATAGAGCTAGTACTGGAATAAACCCAACAAGGTTCTAGTTATGAAGTCTCGGTAAGCACTGAAGGGGTTGAAGAATGAAAAAGAATTGGAATGTGAAAAGGGTGAAAAGTAATAGCCCTCCATTAATTCAACCTTAGGGCAGAAACCGGGTTCAATACATATGCTACTGGTTGTTACTAAGGTAACACTGGTATTGAAGACAAGACGTCATGGACCCAGTGACGCACTGCACTAAACTTCCCAAGCTACTCAAGTTCCTCTTTAAAGGACTTGTTTCATTCTCACGGGGAACCGGCATTATCTATCGACTTTCTCTTAGAGATTGTTGATATTGAAGAAGGAGACCCTCTCCCTAGTCTCCGATATAGGAACCAAATGTGCACTATTGAGTCTAGAGCCAAGAGATCATCCACAATATCTCATTAGGACACAAAATTAATGAAGACTTGCTGTTTCACACAATGTGGAAAGTAAGTATATATATTGAGAGTCCTACGCATTATCCTTGTGGTATTGCCAGAACATCCGAGTGATATGTAAAAATATTCACAATGAAGATGGAAATCCTTCTAGAGCCAACATCAAACAAGCTCTTGGTGGGTGACATGTGAGATCTTTCAAAAGATCAAGCTCGTGACAACTGGATAGAAACGATGGGGAGATTCAATCTTGAATCAACCTTGGTCCAGGATTGGAATTGACGAATACTTTTTGAAAAAACTTTCGATGTGCAAACCTTCTTTTCTCTAGCATGTCGAATGTGTATTCATTTTCAAATTCAAAAAGTATCTCTGATTGAAAAAATGCTTTTAGAAAAACCGTTCGTTGTGCGAATCTCTCCTTTTCTCTAGCACATTGAATGTGTACTATTTTCAAATACAAAAAGTATTTTTGATTGAAAATTGATCTTTCTCATAAAACCTTCGTCGTATTGCAAAACTCTTTCTTTTAAGCAATACGCGATTGTTTTCAAATCATTTTTCATCAATCAGTAAATCTCAATTTGCTGGTTCACTCACTCTGTGTTGTCTTCTTTGAGACGTTCCGGTTTGAGAACAGCTAGAACAGCTGCAAAACCGTGTCAAGGAGATTCTTCGGAATTATACCTGATCACAGGCCGTACTTGTACTGATCAACGGGGAACCGTGGGCCGTGTACCTCAATTCAACGAAAGTGATCAAAGACACTTTCGTGCGCTTTATTGCTAATTGTCGTATGCAGGTACACCCCGACGATTGCAGTTGATCAGAATTGAGGAGTTAATCCAAAGCCACATGCTCACAGCATCCACACATAATTGTAGAAATCATGACTGGTGCATATCTACATAACCTGGTTCTGATATTTTTATACTATGCTTCTGCTACGCTGCTGCAAATATCATGAACCAGTAAGGCTTCCGCTACTCTGATGAAAAGATGTCATGATCCTAATAGTGTGAGCATGTCGGTCCGAAAGTCACAACAACACATGATGACAACACAATAAAGGGTAATCCAGAGATTTACTGTGGCTGATGATCTCAATGAAAGCTCGAAGATCATCAAAGATTTGGATCAGTTAAAGACCTCCACTGAAAGTGCAAAGCACTCGGACTTTGAAGTATCACTGCTAAAGCACAAAAGATGCGGAAGTTGAAGAATTAAAGTCTACGAGCTCAAGACTGAAGATTAAATAGAATGCTAGGATTCGAAATGTAAAACATGGGGTGACCTCCCTTAGGGGGAGATTGTTAGGAATTAGAAATTCCATAGTGAAGTGTCGGTCACCCCATATATAATCTAGCATAATTTAGCTCGTAGACATTACGTTATTTACTAGTTATTTAGTTAGCTATTTAGTTTAGAGCAACACCGTGGAGGAAGGACGGGTCTTTACCCACTGTATACCTGATCCAGAGGCCGATAGGAGGTCGTTATGTTTGTAACTATAAATACCCTCTACCTCCCAAGGTAGAGGGTTGGACCTTTCATTCATCTTAATCTAACCTTCTAAGTTTTCTTTCACTTTCTCTCTCTAGAAAGGATCCTACTTTCTCTCTCTAAACTTTACATAATTCGAACCATATATTGTTATGTGATGTGTTTGTGAAACCCAATATGTTACAATATCCAATGATTTTCTTGCATGATTAACATTTCAAAACACCTCACGAAAAAGGAATGAAATATAATTCACTCAATCACTCATTTTTAGGGGAGTAACAAGATAAATCACACTCATTGCTCAGTCATGATTAGATTATTACCATAAGCTTGTACAAGAAACAAAACTCCACCGACATGGCGTGAGCACCAAGTAAAAACATCTAAAGAGGGCTTTTATTCGGGTTATAATGATATGGCTAAGGGTTAAGGGTATGGATAAGGCATGGGAATGTTTATGAAATTGGTGTAAAAATAAAAATGAAATCAAGTCTAATACCCATGTTGCTAGCTACCAAACATTCCACTAACCAAATAAACGATTATAGCTTTGCTTTCTTCTTTTCCACTTTCCACAGCTTTTCGCATTTCCATGACAATTGTTCCTCGATCATAGCTCATTGGCTATTTTTTTTTTTAACATAATTGCTCATGGCTCAATCAATCTCATAGGATGTGGTACTCATAATCATTTGAACAATATTTACTTTCCAGGTGACTAGCAACTAACCATTAGACATTGATACGGGATAGGCTAAGGTTTAAAGTGTAAAATCTTTTTGTATTTTTTTTGGGTTGAAGCAAAAATGAAAGGGATGGCTCAGAAGGTGTAACTAGGGGTATCTAGTGCTAAAAATGAGCACTACAAATGGGTCCATGTGGGTGGTTATCTAACCAATGTGGCTAGCTAATAAATCATTAAATGTAAAATGGAAGGCCATTTGGGTTAAATCCTAAAGTGCCTCTTTATCACACGAATTCACTTATATCGCACGAATGCAATCTCACTGCGGTCTGGTAATGATTTACAAGCACAAGTTCTAGAATAAATAAA
Source organism: Chrysanthemum seticuspe (assembly GCA_019973895.1). NCBI lineage: Eukaryota > Viridiplantae > Streptophyta > Magnoliopsida > Asterales > Asteraceae > Chrysanthemum > Chrysanthemum seticuspe. The sequence continues at coordinate 317,611,801 of BPTQ01000005.1, forward strand.
ATCACCGGCACACTCATAGCAAAAGATCCAAGCATAAAAGATGTATGCTAATAAGAAATAGGCTCAAATCCTCACAATTTAGTGGAAAGGGGTATAATATGTGCTAGCAAATGTTTATCGATCCCAGAATGGATTGCAATAGTAATCGGAACACATCTCAAAGTTTCAAATATTACCAATTTTACCAGTGAAATGATCCAGTTATTCTAATAGATAATCCTAAAAGTGTGAAAACAACTAGATCACAAGGGCAAACAAAATTTTGAATTTAAGCATGAAAACTCTAATTTTTCCTATTCACCCCCCCCCCCCCCAACACTTAAGTTAGACATTGTCCTCAATGAAAAGCGAACTTCAAAGTATAGAAATAGGGAAAATAGAGATGAAACCAGATATGTCAATGAATTTATCAGCTTAAAATTCTTTCTTCATTCCTGGCGTCCACTAGAGAAATCATCACCTGCACACAATCTTATAAACAAACAAAAGGTTTTATTAAAAGGATGACACCCCCCCCCCCCCACACTTAAGTTCAACCGAAGGTTTAAACTTTTGGGAGTGACCATAGAAAATTGAAACACACGGGTTGCCTCCCGAGAAGCGCTTGATTTATTACCGAGTCATCAGCCTTACTCGAATCTTTCCCGAATTTATTTAGCTGCAAGGGCAGCTTTGAACATTTTGAAAAGTTCGGAAGTATACATGAATTCTTCACCAGTAGCTTCAATATCGTCCCAGACGAACTCAGCAGATGGTTTCCATGGAACAATTTGTGGGATTCTTCCTGGAAATGGTGCTACAAAGGTGATAGTTTCGAATTCATTGTCATGGGAAATTGTCGCAACTGAAACTTCTTTCGTTTGCTCCTTGTCGTAATATAACTTGATTCGGTGTCCATTAACAATAAAACTTCCACCTTGTTTGTCATAGAGTTTGACATACCCAGATGGATATCCATGTTTAACGACATATGGTCCAAACCATTTTGGTTGTAATTTAGGAGCTTTGAATTTGAATTTCATGTTAAAAAGCAGAACTTTGAATTCTTTTCGAATTCGTAGCTTTTTATCGTGATAAGATTTTGTTCTAGCTTTGTAGGAATTTTCATAAGCTTGGAGTCTTAATTCATCGAGTTCGTGCAATTGCAGGAATCTTTTCTCTCCAGCTATTTTGAGATCGGTGTTACAATTCCTGAGAGCCCAATAAGCACGATGTTCAACTTCGAACGGCAAATGACAAGTCTTTCCATACAAGAGTCTGTAAGGAGTTGTGCCAATTGGAGTTTTATAAGCCGTACGAAATGCCCACAGAGCATCGTCAAGTTTCTTTGCCCACACTGAAGGATTGTCCTTCACTGTTTTTTTTAGTATTCTTTTGAGAGCTCTGTTGGTATTTTCAACTTGACCACTGGTTTGTGGATGATAGGCTGTCGCAAATCGATGATGAACTCCATATCTTTTCATGGTTTTCTCCATTTGTTGATTACAAAAATGGGTTCCTCGATCGCTTATTAATGCCTTGGGAATTCCATAACGAGCGAAAAGCTTTTTGAGGAACTTAACGACGACACGAGCATCGTTTGTTGGTAAAGCTTCAGCTTCTGCCCATTTGGACACGTAATCTATAGCAACGAGAATGTATTCGAATTTGTGGGATTTAGGGAAAGGTCTCATGAAATCTATTCCCCAAATATCGAATATTTCACACACTTGAATGCTTGTTAATGGCATTTCATCTCTCCGAGAGAGATTGGTGGTTCTTTGACAAGCATCACAGTTTTGAACAAGTGTGTGTGCTTCTTTGAATATTGTTGGCCAATAGAATCCAGCATCAAAAACTTTCTTAGCTGTGGTGGAAGGACCATAATGTCCCCCAGTTGGGCCATGATGACATTCGTCGAAAAATTTTCGGGTTTTGGAACCAGAAACACATCTTCGGATCATCCCATCGGGACACATTTTGAAAAGATATGGTTCTTCCCAAAAGTAGTATTTAAGTTCCGAAAAGAATTTGCTTCTTTGAGCATGAGTTAGACCTTTTCTAAGAATTCCTCCGGCGAAGTAGTTCGCAAAGTCAGCAAACCAAGGATCGTCAGTTCCATCGATGGTCATGAGAGTTTCATCGGGAAAATAATCATCGATTTCTTCTTCTTTTAATTCCTCAAGATTGGGATTTTCGAGACAAGATAAGTGATCAGCAGCAAGATTCTCTGCTCCTTTCTTATCTTTGATTTCGATGTCAAATTCTTGGAGTAGCAAAATCCATCGAATAAGACGTGGTTTAGCATCTTGTTTGGTGAACAGATACTTGAGCGTTGAATGATCGGTAAAAACGACTGTTTTTTAGAGCACGAGGTATGATCGGAATTTGTCGAATGCGAAAACGACGGCCAGTAATTCTTTTTCAGTGACGGTATAATTTTGCTGAGCATTATTCAGTGTCTTGCTAGCAAAATATATGGGCCGAAAGTGTTTTCCTTCGCATTGGCCTAAGACAGCTCCAACAGCAAAATCGCTTGCATCGCACATAAGTTCGAAGGGTAGTGACCAATTAGGTGAGACCATGATCGGAGCACTAGTAATTTGAGATTTCAGTGTTTCGAAAGCTTTTATGCAATCAGCATTGAAGTCAAAGATAGATTCTTTCTCAAGAAGTTTTGTCATAGGACGAGATATTTTGGAAAAATCTTTGATGAATCGGCGGTAAAAACCAGCATGTCCTAAAAAACTTCTAACGGCTTTGACGTTAGTTGGTGGTGGAAGTTTTGAGATGACATCGACCTTTGCCTTGTCTACTTCCATTCCGGCACTGGAGATTTTGTGGCCAAGCACAATTCCTTCGGTCACCATAAAGTGGCATTTTTCCCAGTTAAGAACAAGATGTGCAGCTTCGCATCTTTCCAGCATTTTATCGAGATTAGAAAGACAAGCTTCAAATGAGTCTCCGAAGACTGAAAAATCATCCATGAAAACTTCCATGGAGGTTTCTAGCATGTCTTGGAATATGGCGATCATACACCTTTGAAAAGTCGCAGGTGCATTGCAAAGACCAAAAGGTATACGCCTATATGCGTAGGTTCCAAAAGGACAAGTGAAAGTGGTCTTTTCTTGATCGTTAGGATCGATGGGAATTTGGAAATATCCTGAAAATCCGTCAAGGAAACAAAAGAATTTATTTCCTGCCAGTCTTTCAAGCATTTGATCCATGAACGGGAGCGGAAAGTGATCTTTTCTGGTGGCTTTGTTTAATTTACGATAGTCAATACAAACGCGCCAGCCAGTGACAGTTCAAGTTGGAACTAGTTCATTTCATTCATTAGTCACAACCGTCATTCCTCCTTTCTTGGGAACACAGTGTACAGGGCTTACCCAAGGGCTATCCTCAATTGGGTAAATGATTCCAGCATCAAGAAGTTTAATGATTTCCTTTTTAACAACTTCTTTCATGTTGGGATTGAGTCGACGTTGACGTTCTACCACAGGTTTAATCCCTTCTTCAAAATTGATTTTGTGTTTGCAGAAATTGGGACTAATTCCTGGGATGTCGGATGTTTTCCAAGCAAAAGCTTGTTTGTGATTTTTGAAGACAGAAACTAAACTTTCTTTCTCACTATCCTCGAGCAATGAAGATATGACCACTGGAAGAAGAGAGTTTTCCTCCAAATAAGCATATTCAAGATGATCTGGGAGAGGTTTGAGTTCGAGATCTGTGGGTGGTTCTTCGATAGAGGATTTAATTCGCATCTCGTCATTGAAAGTTATTTCTTCAAAATTTTCTTCCTCTTCCTCCATTTCTTCTTCTTCTGAGTTATATCCTTCGAATTTTACTTTCATGAAATCATCAAATTCTTTGTCAAAATCTGTTTCATTGATTTTTTCAGAAGTAGTCATGAATGGATCGGATTCGTTAAGTAATGCGTCTAATTCTTCATCAGTGACTTCATCAATAATATCGATGTTAAAACAAGTGTCATCACTGGAGTGTGGGTAGCGCATTGCTTTATCGATTAGAATGATTCGATCTTCCCCAACTCCAAGGTTGAGTTCTTTTCCTTTCACTTTGATGATTGCATCAGCGGTATTTAGGAAGGGTCTTCCTAGAATGAGTGGAACTTTACTATCTTCTTCCATTTCCAAGATCACAAAGTCCACGGGAAAAATGAATTTACCAACTTGAACAAGCATATTCTAGGCAATTCCCACAGGATATTGGTAGGAATGATTTGCCAATCGAATGCTCATTTTTGTTGGTTTCAGGCTGTTGTTGCACAACTTGGAATATAGCGAATAAGGCATCAAATTGATACTTGCGCCAAGATCGGCCAGAGCATCACATTTGACATTATTCCCCGAAAGTACATGGAATAAGAAAGCTCCCAGGATCTCCGAGCTTTGGTGGGATTTTGTTTTGGACAATAGCTGAGCATTCTTCGTTAATAAAAGCTGTTGATATTTGCTCAAGCTTGCTTTTGTTATTAAGAAGTTCTTTCAAAAATTTCCCGTAATTAGGCATTCCGGCTAAGACATCAACGAGAGGAACATTGAGTCTAACCTCTTTGATTATTTCAATGAACTTTTTATAACGCTCTTCCATCTTTTCTTTCTTTAGGCGTTGAGGATAAGGAATCTTTGGTGTATACGCCTTGACGGATGGAATGTTTTTCTTTTTGGTGGTTTGAGTTGTGTTTGGTTCCTCGGTTTCATCCTCACTATCAATGGTGACAGGAGTATTAGGTGGTGGATCGTACGAGAGACCACTTCTTGTGAAAACAGCATTGATATGCTCATTTCTTGTTTGGGGTGGACGGTACGTCTTATCATTCGATGGTTTTGGGTTGGATTGGGTGTTACTTGGCAATGAACCAGATGGTCTAGAGGAATGTTGGTCAGAAAGTCTGCCAAGCTTGTTTTCAAGATCTTGGATAGATGCTTGATGATTTTTCTGTCATTGCTCAACTTTGGCTTTGAGATTGAAAAATTGATTTTTGATAAAATCATTTGCGGATTTTTGACCAGCCACGAATTCTCTCATGGTTTTTTCAAATTCGGTTTCTTCCGTCTTTTTGTCGGGATTTTGTGGTGGTGGATCGTCAGTTCATTGTTGAGAGTCACGGTTGTCATCCCTTGGTCGGCGATCTTGCCAATTTCCAGAATTTCGACCGTAATAATTACTACGATATCCTCCTCCACGGTATCCTCCTTGAGCGTAATTCGCTTCTTCTTCCTTTGGTCCACCCATAGGTTTATCGTCGCACTCAGACGATGGGTGATTTCCTCCACAATTGTTGCATCCGTCTCGCATTTCTTTCATTTCATCTTTGATATCTTTGTATTGCGAGTCGATTTTTGAGGTTAACGCTTCCATCTTCTCCATGAGTTTTGAGGTGTCGGTATTTTCGACAAAAGCAACGGATTTTCAGAGAGGTTTGGTTTTGGAATCTTTGGACCAATCAAGTTTGAGAAGTACTCAATCTTCGAGCAATTTATGTGCATCGTTGGGAGTCTTATAGAGAAAAATTCCTCCAGCATCAAGGATGCCTTGAGAGATTTCATCTAGTCCATGGTAAAAGATTTGGATAATGGTTCCTTTTGATAATCCATGTCCATGACAACTACGAAGCAAATCTTTCATTTGAAGCCAAGCTTCGACAAGTGATTCGTTTGGGTTTTGGTTGAAAGCACGAATTTCTCCCATTAATCGATCAAACATGGCAGGTGGAAAGAATCGGCTCACAAAAGCTTGCCTCATCTCCTCCCAAGTATTGATGATTCCCGGGGTTAATTCATTGTACCATACTTTAGCATCTCCGGCGAGTGATGATGGGAAAAGTTTGAGTTTGATGGCATTGACATCGGTGTCGCCATAACGAAACATGCGGCAAATTTCGATGAACTAGGCAATGTGCTTATGCGGATCGGCCCGCGCACGGCCATCGAATTGTCGGTCTTTGATCATAGAAAGGTGATGTCCCTTCACGGTGAAGTTGTCACCAAGGTTAATAGCAACAATAGCACTTTCGGGGGTTGGTGCTACGGTCCGGTTGGTTCCTCACATGGGTTGATCATCCGCCATGGGAAAAGGTAAATTGGTGAAAGGGTTGTAAATAACTTTGGCTTCTACGAGGTTATCAAATGGTGGGTTTGGTACTCTTGGTACACGATTTTTCAATGGTATGAAACGTGTTCTCCTTCTTCTTCGAATCAAACATTCGGGGTTGGTAAGAGGTGTAATTGGTTCTATTCCCGCTGCTCGAGTGTTCATACAATGTCCTAGAGAATCCAAGCAATATCTAAACACACGGACAAACAACGAAAACAATTTTTATGGGTCAGAGTAGGTAACCGGATCGGTTGCGGGACGCGACCGATCGGTTGCGGGACGTGACCGATCGGTTAGACCAGTTGATTGATGGGCAAAATCGTAACCGATTCGGTTGAGGGGCAACCGGATCCGGTTAAGGTTTCTGAGATTTTTTTTTTTTTTTTTTTTTTTTTTTTTTTTTTTTTTAACGGTTGAATCGACTGAGGGAAATTCAAAAACTTGCTGAAACACAATCAAATCCCCGGCAGCGGCGCCAAAAACTTGATGTGCTGGTTGTGTACAAGTTTTAAATTTATAAAAGGTGAATTACCAATATTACCAATAACACATACGAGCAAGTACACTCGTCCGTTATAGCAAGATTATGAAGGTAAGTCGGGATCGTTCGCAGGGATTTGAGTGAATCTAAACACAAGTTTGAATTAACGGAGTCTATCCAAAACATATAATAAAGCAAATAGGTATAATGAAATTCAGATGATTAAAAACTACACTTGCTTAAACTAGTTTCATATCATAGATTAATGTGATTTTGTTAACCTCTTAACATGTTGGTTGTGATAATTAGTCGGAAGACTAATCTATTGTTCTTACAAGTTAAACCTTCGTCAAGATTTTAGTTCATAAAAACAAGCATTATGTTAACCAATCAATTCAAGATCAATTCAAGTTTCATAAGTTTACATACATAAACTTAAACACAAAAACATCCACTTGTTCATCAAATTGCTTAAGAAATGGTCAATACAAAAGGTAACCGATCATAGACAAAAGGTTACACTTGATTCTCAACAACTAATCTTACGACCATTTAGATGTTTCCAATCAACCCAATTTGATAATCAAAAAGCGTTTCTATTACAACCACACCTTAGTTCCTTTGTATAATCAAGAATAATGGGTAAAAACAATCATCCATAGACAAAATGATTATGACTAGTTGAATAACAATAAGTTCTTTCGACCCCAACGATTACTATCAATTAGCCAAACTTGATTAACAGATGTCACTATAAAACTTTAGCACAATTGGATCTTAGAATTAACTTGAAATTGAATTAAAACATGTTAACATAATCACTAACTAATCATATGATAATCAACATCATTTAAGCAAGTGTATAAAGAAACTAGCCACTCATAGCAAACATGAACATAAACTCAGAATTTTGAACATCAGAAAACATGATTAAAAGTCTTACAATGCTTGGAATAAGATTACAAATGGTGAAGTAATGATTCCCAAAGTATTGAGGTAGACTTCTTGGTGAATTGGCCTCAAAATGTGGAACTTCTGGAACTCCAAACTTCTCTGGACTTCTAAGGACGAATTTTGAGAGCTTAAGACTTTGTTTGATGAGTAGAGAGATTTGTATTTGAGGTGTGTCTCATATGCTCACAATTAGTCTCTATTTATACTAATTCCAAGGCCTAGGGTATTAATTGCTGAACTTGGCCTCCAAGGAGTAAGGAAGGGACTAGAATACACCAAGAGAAGGACCTAGAATCGTTTGGATGCAAAGAAAAATCTTAGTGATGAAGATTTGGCAACTGCAGCTTCTCCAACCAGATCGGTCATACGACCAACCGATCCGGTTGGTCTTCTACAAAAACTGGCCAACCGATCCGGTTGCGGGTTGCGACCGATCGGTTGGTGATGGTTATAACATTATTTCTGGCCGTTTTCCAACCGATCCGGTTGCGGGTGTAACCGATCCGGTTGGATCTTCTGAATTACAGAAACTTGATCTTTTCTTCACTTTGTCTTGTAGAACTTGGTTCTTCAATCACTGTGGTCTTCAAAGGTCCTTGAGATACTGATTTAGACTTACTGAAACGGGAATCTTCGTTTTGCTGAACATTTCTTTATTTTCCCTCCGTTTCCCTGCACTTGGTTATAAAATCTAGACAAACATCTTTTGATGCGTTTAAGTACTATAATCACGCAAATGTAACCAAATAACAGATATAAAAATAAACATAACGCTACTAAAAACATGCACAATCTGAGCGTTATCACCAACCATCTAAGGATGGTTTACATGAGGTATTTATAGGAGGGAACTAGGGAAACACACCAAGTTCCCATCCTTTCCTTATTGGGCTTGGCATAGGCTCATGGGCTTTCTACATAAGCCTAGCCTTGATTACTAACATAAAAGCCATAATTAAGCTAACTATTACATATTAATTACTAACACTTGAATTCTAGTTTAGGAGTGATTCCAACAATCTCCCCCTAAGTGTTAGTGATTGATGATATAAATGTTGTAGGTGTTGATGTAATAGTAGCTCTGACGTCTTCATTTACTTTGTTCTTTGATCCTTGTTCATTGTGATGGAAGTGATAGTATGTTGTGGTTGTCTGCATCAGGTCCGCTTCGTTGCTCCAGTGTCTCCACGTCTTTCTCCAAAATGCTCACATGCTCTTTAACGTTGGATTTCAGTATTGATGTAGTTCTCTTAGTCTTTAAACTTTGTAGATTCTTTGACTTTGACGAAGAATCATTCTGACTTTGTGTTGCCTTTTGAGAAAACTTCGATTAGTGTTGTTGTAGGTATGAGCATGTGGAGAATCTGCACGATCTTTTCCACCCGCAAGCATCCATAAGAAGAAAACATAAAACATGGGTTAGAAATAATCCAGTGCTTACAAGTTTGAACTTCGAGAGCGTTAACAGCATAGTGTGAAAACACAACTCTAATTATCACAAAGGTTGTTTCTGAACTGGAGTCCCACAAGTGAGATAACGTGATGTACCAAAGTACACCTACAGTTCAGATGAGTCGCTGAGGTACACCGAAGCATCACCTCACGACTGTAGACCGTTTGAGACACACTAAGCGTAATCCACGGGGAGTTACCGAAGTGACCTACTGTCAGGGCTGTTTGATGTTGACCCTGGCAGGAGTTTCCATTCAATCACTGAGGATCACAATTGTGAACCTCTCATAAATGTTCTCGACAGATTGCTAAGATTTGTGAAGGACTCGATATTGTATCACTTGCGTCCTTATTGTTGAACGACAAGTGATAAAATGTCAAGTGTACCTAAGAGATCTTTTGATGAATCTCGTGGCTCTAGACTCAATAGTGCGCTTTGGTTTTCTTGAGCGGAGACTAGGGAGAGGGTCTCCTTCTTCAATGCCAGCAATCTCTAAGAGAAAGCCGATAGTTTACGTAGGGTTCCCTGTGAGAATGAAACAAGCTTCTGTTGAGAGAAACTTGAGTGGCTAAGAAGGTTTAGTGCATGCGTCACTGGGTCCATGACGACTTTAATCTTCAATACCGGTGTCATCTAGTGACAACCAGTAGCATATGAATTAAACCCGGTGTCTGCCCTAAGTTGAATAATCTGGAGGGCTATTTCTTTTCACCTTTTTTTTTTACTTTTCTTTTTAATTCTTCAACTCCTTCTTTCTCCGATTCTCAATTTCTCCTTTTTATAATCATACCTAAGGACTTCTAATTCTAACTATTGGTGGTGTCCTTGGGTAGATCCCTCCGGCTCTGGCGGATCATAGGACGGTTATTCCTAACCTTAATCACCTTATAACTCCATTGCCACAAAACCAATTTGCATGAAAATCTCTCAAAGTATTTATAAGTAAGAAACATTTTGTAATACTTCGAGAGTTTTATATTTTGCAGAATACTCCCCCTCCACACGTGCTTAAGTATTTATAAGGGAGTTTCCATTCAATCATCGAGGATCACATTTTGAACCTCTCATAAATGTTCTGACAATTGTAAGATTGTGATCGGACTCTATAATGTCTCACTTGCGTTCCTTATTGTTGAACGGACAAGTGATAAAATGTCAAGTGTACCTAAGAGATTTTTGGAATCATCGTGGCTCTAGACTCAATAGCGCTTGGCTTTCTTGAGCGGGAGACTAGGGAGAGGGTCTCCTTCTTCAATGCCAGCAATCTCTAAAGAGAAAGCCGATAGTTTACGTAGGGTTCCCTGTGAGAAGAAACAAGCTTCTGGTGAGAGAAAACTTGAGTGGCTAAGAAGGTTTAGTGCATGCGTCACTGGGTCCATGACGACTTTAATCTTCAATACCGGTGTCATCTAGTGACAACCAGTAGCATATGAATTAAACCCGGTGTCTGCCCTAAGTTGAATAATCTGGAGGGCTATTTCTTTTCACCTTTTTTTTTTACTTTTCTTTTTAATTCTTCAACTCCTTCTTTCTCCGATTCTCAATTTCTCCTTTTTATAATCATACCTAAGGACTTCTAATTCTAACTATTGGTGGTGTCCTTGGGTAGATCCCTCCGGCTCTGGCGGATCATAGGACGGTTATTCCTAACCTTAATCACCTTATAACTCCATTGCCACAAAACCAATTTGCATGAAAATCTCTCAAAGTATTTATAAGTAAGAAACATTTTGTAATACTTCGAGAGTTTTATATTTTGCAGAAATACTCCCCCTCCACACGTGCTTAAGTATTTTAACAGAAATTTTCACGGTGAGAGAAGAGCTCGCACATTTTGAATTGATCGACTCAAGATAGACAATCCCCCGCGAGACACGATTACGTTACATAGTTAAAGAGTTACATTGTCAGCTTTTAGGTGACAACTAGCTCTAATAACTACCTTGAAGGTGTGGACAAACCTAGAAAGGTTGTCAAACCCATCAAAGTTCATGTCTATCAAGAGTTTCTCGAGTGGTACATTCTACTCGGACAAGTCCTTTGCGAGACACGTTTACATCACTAGCGAGCTAGCTTGAAATTATTACCCGTTCCGGACAAGTCTTTTCGAGTTACTAACATTTAGGATTCTCGTCAATTCATTGGTTAAGTCTTTAGCACGAAGATTTATTTGCAATTCACAACATATTTCTTACCCTAAAAAATGGCATATAAATGTTATTTTTGACAAAATTTTGATATCGAATATGTCCATTTCGAGTTTTGTGGGAAGATTACCACGAAGAACAATTTTGTGAACAAAGTTTTAAGCAAATACTCCCCCTCAACAAGTGATATTAACTTTTGAGATTTTGAAAATCATAAGGGGAAGTACTTGATCTTTTGAGCAAAACATTGAAAATGAAAGTTTTGATAGTTTTACTCAAAAGTAAGAAGCTTTCGCTCCTTTTATAGGATTGTGGCACTGAAGCGTACCACAGGGTCCTTTCGATACAAGTATGGGTTGTACACTGTTATGTGTGCACAAGCCATAGTCATTAAAAAATCACACATCCAGATGTTAAGATAAAGAAACAAATAAAGGGTTACTAGGAGAATCTGGTAGTCCAGCAATAACTCCAGGAATGCGTTCTGGACGTTGGTAGCCTGTGAGAGATATGCTGGGACGTCCACCTACGAAGCTCTCCAAAGTTTTAAACTGATCCCTTCTGAACAACCTTTCATCAATGCGCGTGATGATCGTTTTCACATCCCTTCTCTCCCTCGAATTCCATCTCTTAGGTGACCCAATGCCTTGTTGAATCGCCTTTAACCGATAAGCTAAACCATCCCTGACTTTCTTCAGTGTATGATCCCCAAACTTATGAAGCTCTTTGCACGCCATTAAGCAATTTATGTGTAGTTCACTACGGTAGAATACTCCAAATGGTTTGCTGATGAGGGTGTACTGAGGAAGTTGGTTTATGTTGGGAAGGTCATGTTGTGGTTTAGTGAGGTTAACACGCGTCTGATACGATTCCACGGCAAGTTGTATGTCTTCTACACGTTCTTGGATCACTATGCTTCTGATGTAGATGAGTAATGACTTGATATATTCGCGTTGGACAGTTGTGGAGAAATGTCGCATTCGTCCTTGCACCTTAGCGAGATACATATCTTCAATGTCATTTAGCGATAGTCTCGAAAAATCTGCTTCACAGAATTCATAGTCCTCTTCGTCTTGTCATTTGACCACAATGTTCTTGAGGAATGTGTAGTCCCATTTTGACGCAAGAGTAACATGCCTAATAGCAACGATCTGTTTATCACTAAACACTTCATGTTTCGACTTTTGAACCTGGCAGTTTTTGTAGAAGATTCGTCGGTGCCGGCCAATGGAGAATCCCATACATCGCATCAAGGTCTTACTTTTTCACTATGTCGGCAAACATGTGAGTAGCATTTTCCTCGATGGCTATGCTGTTGGAGTATATTGCTGCAGGGAAAGGAAGTGTGAGTGATGTAGCATATTTCTTGGAGACATCGCTACCGTGTAGAAGAAATTCTAGGTCGTTGTTGAAGAAATAACGGAATGGAATCTTGGGTTGATCCGGTTGGCCAATTGTAGGTAAAGGTCTGGTCCAGTTTGTGTAGTATGGAGCCTTGTCTTTTCTAGTGAAGTCAATGTTCGCTTCAGGGTTGAGCCAGTCGATGTTGTTAGACATTGCACGTGCTATGTTTTCGAGATGATATTCAACTTCAATAGCACTTTCAGAGCTGTCTTTGAGCAGTTGAAAAGCTTCATTCTTAATGCGTCTCAACTCTGCTTTTGTCATCTTCTTCACCAGAAACTTTTCTTGAAGTAACTTAGCATGCTCTAATGTTCGACCATCTACCATTTCTTGACCTTCAGGTAGTGAGGGAGTAGCATCAACAAGTGTAGAAAACCAGTCATATTCAGCGGTGTCATCTCCGTCTAGCCATGAGACAAAATTGGTCTTTGTCTTCTTCTTCTTAGGCCTTGATGAGGACTCTGGTTTCTTTGTTGTGGCGGGAGAGGTGGGTTGTTGTTGGGGCTCATGGAACTCTTCATCGTCACCACCAGTGTATTCGAAATGATCACCGGTTTTCTCTGTGGATGGTGGTAACTCAGAGTCTTGAGGTTTATCAGCAGTAGAGCGTGGAGGAGAACGTCTTTGTGTTGGAGTCCTTTGGGTTGGTGGTGGTATAGAGGAAGATTCACCAGACTTCTTTGGATGTTTAGGTGCAGAATCCTTGTCCTTATCATCGTCATCTCTTGGTCGTTTAGGTTGACCTGCTGACTCTTTGCATGATGATTTGAGTTGATATTCTAGAAGGGCCTCAAAGAATTTAGCTTCATATGAATCAAAGGTTGCAGACCGATTAGACATTTGTATCACCAATTTCGAGATCAACTCAGCTTCAGAGAGTTCAGGTGAGTTGGCCAATGTATGTTTAACCAATGCGACGATATTTGGAGTAAGTTGTTTGGCGAACATATCCCTTGTCAATCTTGGAACATAGTCGAGAAGGAACTTGTGAGTATATCCCTTAATCATCTCGTTCATTTCCCCTTAGACATCACGTTTCATAAACTTCTGGATATACTCCCTTTCACTTGGCATCTTGTCTATCTCGTCTTGTAGAAGATTGATACTGTCAGCGAGTTGATTCAGCTTTTTGTTGGTCACGTCTTTCTTCCTGACTTGCTTGACAACATTGACAATCTTTGTCTTAGTCCGGGATATCCAAGAGTCGGTTGGTTTCTTTACAGACTTGGATGTGGATCTGGTTGTGCCTTTGGATGGTGGAGGTGAGGAGTGAGAGGACGAGTCTGATGATGAGGAGACATGAGGAGGCTCAGGGTCCTTTGGTGGCTCAGAAGTTTCTTCCTTGGAGCGTGCTGGACTATCTAGAAGAAAATCATCATAATCAACTTCGTCATCTTGTCCCGATTTAGCCATTTCTTCAACCTTAATCCTGGCTACTTCATCTTCTTTAGCTTGAGCTTCTTTTTCTGCATTTTGTGTAGCTGTAGCCTCAGCATCTTCATCAAAAAATTTATCAGACTTCTCCTTTTCTGGTTCCTCAAAGTCATAGTTGATAGAATCCTCAAGTTGTCTTTGTTGTTGTTCGTGGGTGGTGGTACCAGTTCCCTTATCGGGTTGATTAACCGCATCGGAAACTGGTGTAGATAGTGCACCACCACTTGACCCTCCGGGGCCACGAGTTTGTTGTCTTATGAACTCTTTGGCAACATGAAGGAGTCGTAGATTCTTCACCTTTTTCCTGTAGTCTCTGTCTTCATCCAGTGGCTCTTCTTTTGAGCTTTCCTCTTCTTACTCAAGCACTGGAGTTTTCCCTTTACCTTTATCAGCTTTTAGACTGGGAGGTTTTGCTACTGTCGAAGTATCAACGATTGGAGTTTCAGAGTAGTTGACCTCCTCGTCTGTTTCAGTGTCCTCTGAGTCCTCGTCCGTAAGCTTTTGTTGCGGTTCAGGTTTGGGAATAGAGATGGCTTCTTTAGAGGAAATTTTCCTTTTGAGAACATGAGTCCTCTTGGGATACTTTCTCGTACTCTCAGTGCTCGTAATACTTCCTGCACTGCCTCTCCTGGTTTTCCTAGTAGGTGTACCAGAGGATATTTCATTAAGGAAACCTACTTTACCTGCTTCAACTGCTACCAGATATCGTTTGTACGAATAAAGTCCTTTGATATCATCTGTAAGAAGATGATCTGGCAACACTGCACCTTGTTTCGTTGTTGTTGAGTCCTTAAATCTGACAGTGAGTGTGGGCTCATACAACACGGAGTGTTTTTTGGGGTCATCAAGTCTCAAGGGAATATCAGGATTATACCCTAGAGCTATTTGGATCAACAGTTTGGTGTATCTGATATATGGGATCTTGGTGCCAAGCTTTTTAAGGAAAGTCATCATGTCGTCCCATATTAGAGCTTCAACTTCTATGTCTTTCATGTTGACCAAAGCCTAAAATATTTGTAGTTCCATGAGCTTGGGATGCTCATGACCACTATCACGTCCGAAAACGGATTTGGCAATCATTATGTAGAGGGTTCTCCATGGCTGGGGAATGTCCTTGAGATGCACAGATGAGTGCTTTGTGATTACCCCGGTAGCTTCATCATAGCCAATGTCGACCATGAACTGGAGAACGACCTCTTTCGTTGGATTATCATTGTATTCAGTAGGCTCGATGACAGGAATAAGAAGAATAGCCCTCAAATCTACTGGCGTGATGGTGAGTTGTTTGTTGTTAAGGGTCACAGTCACAGCACTTTGACCTTTGACCTTTTGCATTGTATGCTAGAATTGGTGAATGTAGATCTCCGGTACAGTAGCAGAGTTTGTGAGCATGTTCTGATAAGGGTGAATCTTCAGAATATCCACCGCAATCTGACACGAAGACTCAGAACAAGAGAAATTATCAAAATCAACTCTGAGGTTGTTCTTTTCGATCTTCATTGGGTAACCATTAGGGAAGATATCTTCAACAGTGAGAACATTTGGTGCTTCCACATTTTGCATTTGAACGTCCATATCGTGATCTGAAAGATATTTAGCCAAAAGAACCAACATATCGAAAGACATTACGTTAGTCAACAGTTGATTTTATTGTCTATTTATTGAATGTGGTATGTCAATGATTGTTACGAGTCCAATGTCACTTGTTAGTCCAATAGTCCAAAGACGTCGTGACAAGTTTCATGAATAGATTAACTTTGAGTTTTAAAGTCCAAGTTTTCACTTATTTTCACAAATTATTAAACATTTAAGCTTATTAGTGACATTTTGGTTTCGTGACATTATGATTTATTTATTTACAAGTTTGCACGCGTAACAATTCATAATTTTGGTTAACACAAGGCTAAGGCGTAGGTGTTGCAACCTTATGCGTAAACAGGAGTGGTTATACACGTGAGCATAAGCTTATGCGTAGGTTCTTGACTTACGCGTAAGAAATGTTACGCGTAGGAAAAGAAAGCCTTAGGCATAGAGCTTATGCGTAAGCGTATGTGGAACCTTACGCATAAGGCTTACTCGTAAGAGTGAACCTTATGCGTAAAGGTTACTGTTTACGCATATCCTTCACAGGATACGCGTAGTCCCCTTTGTAGAACCTTACGCGTAAGATTTCTCTTACGCATAACATTCTAAGCGTAAGGTGATCCTTATGCGTAGATGTTCAATTACCCTTGATTCTGAATTTTCACACGTAATAACCTGAAACAAATAAATCATAACTCATACATTAACACATTATTCAATCCCTTTCAGTTTTCACTTGGACACTCAATTAACACAGTTTACGCGTAGGACATATCTTATGCGTAGAACTTAAACCCTAGGTTTCAAATCTTACGAGTAACAATTCTAACCGTAGGATTAACACCAAATCATTTCTGGGATATCTTAGAGGCTTAGTGAGATGTCCTAAACAAGTTTTAATATCAAACACCCTATGAATCAAGAATACCCAAATCGTATGAACTTAAACCCTAAATTTTGATTCTCACGCAATTGATGATTCTGGGTAAGTTTTAAACGTGTATTTGATCAATTCAACATGTAAACAACATCACTTAACCATCTTTTTAACCAGAAACTCTCACAATTGAAAATACCCAATTCACGCATAAGAACCCTAATCTTGAAAATGTTCAATTCGTGTTTCTGGGTGGATTTGTTTGATGAAAACAGTTAAGGTATGTATATTTAAGCATTTTATCACCATTTTTATCAACACAAACACACAAATGAAGATTTTGTGTTCATGGCTTACGCGTAGAACACAAAACTCACTCAAACACAAGATTTAATCGTTGGATTTTCAAATGAATCAAAACCATTGTTTGAAATATCACAAATATTATAAAAACACTTACAGGTTGATGATCAAAAACACGGATTTGATAGTGGATTCTTAGGCGTGGGATTATGGTAGTTGTATAATAAATGAGGTGAATTTATTGTATTTTGAAAATTTTGTGAAGTTTTATTAAAAAAAATACTTTGAGCATTTGACACTTTCAGTCCCTCCACCTTAACCATTTACATCCAACGCCCATAACTTCTATTTTGGTTACCAAAAGTATGATTTATGGAAAGAAACTTGACGACACTCCCCCTTGACTTAAGAAATAATGAAATTTTATAAATTTGAGTCCGGGGAGTGTCAGTAAACCAGAAATGTGACCGCCATTATCAAAGAAACAACCGGGATGAGGTAACATGCAAGTACAAGGTTTTATGAAACCGAAAAATATTTACTTTCTCCCCCTCAACACTTAACCAAGAAAAATACTGAATATTGAAAGATTAAAGTGTTGACAGAAGATTTGTACTTGCCATGTTGAAAGAATTATGGATAGAAGAATATTTTTGAATTTTATCAGATTTTATATTTTTGTATTTTGTTTTTGAAAGTATTTACAAAAGAGGTTTTGGTGTTTGACTGGTTTTTTAAGAATGTTTTAAAAGTTTATCCAGTTCCTCTGGAGTCAAACACCGCATACTAATCTGGTGGACCAACTCATTAAACCTAGCAGGAGCTAAGGCTTTGGTGAGAAGATCTGCCAGTTGGTATTCAGTACCCACAAAGTATAATTCAACGGTACCCTTTTCCACGTGCTCTTTGATGAAATGATATCGAATATCAATGTGCTTTGATTTCGAATGTTGAACAGAGTTGCACGAAATAGCAATAGCACTTTGATTGTCGCAGTACATCGGGATTCTGTCAAATACGTAACCATGGTCTTTGAGTTGTGTTCTCATCCAAATGACTTGAGCACAACACGCGGACATGGCTACATATTCTGCTTCTGTTGAGGACAGCGATGTAAAATCCTGCTTCTTCGATTGCCATGACACCAGTTTATCACCAAGAAATTGTAATGCTCCTGAAGTACTTTTCCGTGAATCTAAGCATCCTGCGTGATCAGCGTCTGAAAAAGCTATTAGTTCAAAACCAGAATCCTTCGGATACCAGATCCCCAAGTTAATGGTTCCCTTGATGTATCGGAGGATTCTTTTAGCCTCAGAGAGGTGGGTTTCAGTTGGTCTCGACTGATAACGGGAGCAAAGATATACAGCAAATACAATATCAGGTCTACTGGCTGTTAGATACATGAGAGACCCAATGATACTACGGTATTTGGTAGGGTCAACCAATTTCCCATGCAAATCAGCGTCCAGTTTCTTGGTATGTGTCATTGGAGTGGCATAGGTGTCACAGTTTTGCATTCCATTTTTGTTCAAAATTTCAAGGGCATTTTTGGACTGACTTAGAAAAATACCATGGGGTGATTGATGAATTTTAAGTCCTAGAAAGAACGTAAGTTCACCCATCATGGACATTTCAAAATGTTTCTTCATTAGTTTTGAAAAAGCGTTTGAGAATTTTAAATGTGTTGACCCGAAAATGATGTCATCCACATAAATTTTAATGATTAAAATGTGTGCCCCGTGATATTGTATGAAAAGTGTAGGGTCGACCGAACCTTTTACGAACTTATTGTCGAGAAGAAAGGATGATAACTTATCGTACCACGCCCGAGGAGCTTGTTTGAGTCCGTAGAGAGCCTTGTTCAGTTTGTAAACGTGGTTCGGGGAACTCTGGATCAACGAATCCTTCTGGTTTGCTGACATAGACTGTTTCTTTCAGTTTACCATTTAGAAAAGCAGTTTTGACGTCCATCTGAAAGACCGTGATGTTCATATGAGCCGTGAACGCCAGAAATATCCGAACAGCCTCAAGACGAGCAACCGGAGCGAATGATTCTTCAAAGTCAATACCCTCTTCCTGTCTATAACCCTTAGCCACCAGACGTGACTTATTTCTGATTACGGTTCCTTCAGCATCCAATTTGTTTTTCCAAATCCATTTTAGACCACTGACGAAGACCCCTGTTGGTCTTTCAACCAATTCCCATACTTCAAGACGTTTAAACTGATTGAGTTCTTCTTGCATGGATTCAATCCAGTTGTCTTTGGTCATTGCGTCTTTAATGTTTTTAGGTTCAGATTGGCAGACAGTGAGTGCATAAATGCAATGTTCACCGTCTGTGTGAAGACATTGTCTCATTACGACTGGTTGATTCGGGTTACCAATAATGTTCTCTAGAGGATGGTCTTTCGTCCAACGATGTATCAAAGGTTGATGTTGATATACATTATGCAGATTGGGAGGATTCAAATGGCATGTAGATGCATGATTCCGCAACATCAGATGCAACAGTTTCATTAGCAAACGGGTTGAAGAACGTATTTGGATCATAATCTGCAGGTGGGGGTACTTCATTGTTCAGAACATCATCAGCTGGTTCAGCGTTGTTGGATGCAGTTTGTTCAACTGTTGTTGTAGAGTCAACTGGTGGTGCTTCTTCGACAGTAGTTGTTGTAGCAGGTGTATCAGGTATTGGAATATGATCAGGTTGAGCAGCGGAAACATTGGATACACCTGGAGCACGTTCATCAATATCATCACTAAACAGAGGAGCAAATAGCTTTTTCATTTGTTGACGAGTAAGCTGGGGGCTTGGTTCAGCTGATGATGGGGTTTGAGGGTAATTTAAACGGTTGTGACCGGGTTCCAAGCTGTTATGCACAGAAGCCATTTCTGTAAGCTCATCGAAATTTGCTTGAATCGTTTCCATAACCTGCTTTGTACGACGATTCCAGATCCGGTAACCTTTAGAATTTTCACAGTATCCAATAAAGACTCCAATGTCAGCTTTAGCTTTGAGCTTTCCAAAGTCATCACGATCATTATTCAGGTAGCAAAGGGATCCAAATACATGAAAGTGTTTGAGATTTGGTTTTCGGTTGTGGATAAGCTCAAAAGGTGTTTTGTTGTGGCGTTTTGTAATCATTGAGCGATTCTAAGTGTAGCATGCAGATGAGACGGCTTCAGCCCACAAGTAATCTGGAAGTTTAGCATTGATTAACATCGTTCTGGCAGCTTCCACTAATGTACGGTTTCGTCTTTCAACAACTCCGTTTTGTTCTGGGGTACGTGCAATTGATGTTTGATGCTCAATTCCCACTTTCTCATAATATTCACGAAGAGTTTGATTCACAAATTCAGTTCCTTTGTCTGTTCGAATTTGTGTGACGGTATTCCGGAGCTGAACTTGAATTTTCATGAGAAAGGTGATGATCATCTGTGGAGCTTGATCTTTACTTCGAAGAAAATAAACCCAAGTCCATATGGAGTAGTCATCTATAATTACCAAGATGTAGTGTTTGCCATTAATCGTCTGCACGCGCATCGGGCCACACAAATCCATGTGAAGAAGATGAAGCACATGCTGAGAGTTGTGTTCCACCTTTGAAGGAAAATGAGTACGAGTACTTTTTCCTTGTTCACAATCTGAACATAGGTGATCTTTAGAATACCGGAATCTCGGGAAACCTTCAACAAGTTTGTATCGAGCAAGGTTGGTTATGGTTTGAAAGTTTAAATGTGAGAGATGTCGGTGCCATAGCCAAGATTTTGTAGATGTTGCCTTTGAAAGGAAACAGATGGGAGATGAAGCAATCATGTCTTGCATTGAGATTGTGTATAAACTTGAGTTGCGGGTGCCAGACATAAGATCGTTTCCTTGTAGATCACGAATGAAACAAGTTTTCTCCCGAAAAGCAACTTCCAAATCTCCATCACAGAACTGACCTACTGAGAAGAGATTGTGACCGAGACCTTCCACATAATAAACCCTGCTAATTTCGATGTTGCCATTGATGTAATCTCCGTAGCCCATGATAGCTGCGAAGTGATCATTCCTGAATCTGACAGTGCCAATGAACTTTGCAACAAAGTTTGATAACAGTTTGAGATTGCCTGTCATGTGTTGGGAACATCTGCTATCAACAATCCAAAGGATGATCTGTATCACCTGCATTACACACAGACGACATAGATGGAATAGAAGTAGATGTGGAACCCGAAGAGTTATAGGGTTCCGAAGCAGTTATAGTAGAAACACACATATCAATGATTTTGGGTATCCATTTAAATCCTAGTGTATTATGTAACCATTTCTGCCATCTCCAACTAGTCTTTGCTTTAGTCTTAGTGAATGCACTAGGTGTTACTATGTTCCTTGGAGGTGATAATGGAGCTATAGGGACATCAATGCTTTTCTTAGAATCTAAAGAGGGCGGTTTACCAAGCACAGACTTAGAAGCTTTAGTGGGCCTAGTGGTATTCCGTTTCTTAGGATTCCGTAAACGAGACAAGATAGTTTTAGCAACACATTTATCATGACAATCAGAAAGCATACTTTTACGACATATAACACAAGAAGCTTCAGACTTAACATCAAAAGTACTTAAAGGTTTAGCATTCATTACATCACTTTTTCCATTACATTTGTCAGACGCAATATCTAAAGTGGGTGCAACTTGAGTTTTATTCAAAGTCCTAGGGTGTTCTTCTACTTCAGCATTCTTTATTGTTCTTTTCTTACGTTGCAACTTCCTATTCTTCCTTGTATTGCTCCTAGGCTGTGAAGTGCAGGTGTTGGGAAAAGAGGCAACTATTCCTGTTTCAGTAGAGGGAAACACATTAGTTTCTTGTGGTTTGTCATTAGATGTTCTAGAGTCATTTTGAATCTGTTTGTGTGCATTTACTACTGTGTTACTATCCCTATCTTTCTTAAGTTTCACCACCTCTGCTTTAAGATCATGGATAGTGTGTAACAAATTAAGATTTTCATTGCGAGTGAGTCCATCTCGTCATAAAACATCTTTGGTATAGGCAAGATGATCATCAAGATCTTTTGATGCTTTAGCACGAGTCTTTTTGAGTAAATCAGATATGACAGTATGTTTTTTTTTTTAATTTTTGAAATTTCTTGTTCATATTTTGAGATTTGACACTTCAAAGACGCGTTTTCATCATCCAGTTGCTCAAACTTTGAATTAAATGTTTTTGTTTGCAACTGATTGATTTTGTTTTGCAAAGCGAGTTCACGATTTTGACAATCTTTTTGACACCATTGAAGACGACGTTTTGAATTTGAAAGCTCGTTTAAAAATCGTTCATTTATAACTTTTAAAGACTTGATTTGTGACACAGTATCAGTATTCTCAACATTTTCAACAGAATCAACAGAATCAGCAGAGATATAATCAAATGCATATGCAAAAGAATGCAATAACACAACATTATGGATATCAGCACAGATAACATCTTCCAAGAGTCGATCAACATCTTTTCGTAACATTTTCTTTTTACATTTTGTATTTGAAATAGATGTTTCTGTTTTCTCGAAAACGATTTTCATCAATCCAAGTTCCTTATGAAATTCCCTTTCCCAATACAATGCATAATTTTTCAAATTTTGAACATGGGGTAAAATTCTTTTCTGAAAAATATCTCTTTGTGCTCGCGCCTGAGGCGATTGAAAATGTTCAACTTTTATTTCAGAATGAAATTCAATCTCACGTTCTAAAAGTTTGATGTCAGAAATGAAAATGTCGAAATATCTAAGAATTTGACAATTTTCGGGTATTGATTTTACTTCACTGAGTGAGGGTAAAGGACCATTAATTTGTGCATAATTGAGTAGGGGACCAACATTCGAAGACTCAGAAATAGGTGTGATAACCCAAGGTGTGTTAGAAGTATCCCGTTGTACAACGAAAGTGACGGCTTTTGAATAGTTAAATGGTTTGTTGTAAACAACATTTTCTAATTTTGATCGACTCTCGTCTTCTGCATCTAATTCCTCTTGACGATTATATTCAACAACACTCATAATGGAATCATCAATTCTATGTTCTGCACTGTAAAATTCAGGATTTGGTTTGAATGCTCTATTTGAAAACTTAGGTTTGTAATCAGCAAGATTCGGTCCATATCCATTTGGATTTGGTTTGAAAGTAAACTTTTGAATCGTTGTGATTGATTCACCATGTTTATAAACAACATTTCGAAACTCTTCGATTTTGTTTTGTAAGTCAACAATTTCCTCAAGATAGGCATCTATTCGTTTCGTTGAATGCTTTTTGTACTCAGAGAACTGTTTTTGACAAGTTAACAACTCGGACTTGGATTTTTGAGTTTCCAAAGTAAGAACATTAAGTTGTTGTTTATGATCATATTTCAGTTGTTCTATTTGAGACAACAAAGCATTCTTGGATGCGGCTAGATCACGTATCTGTCGTTCTAATGATTTTTTGTTTTGATGTGATTTAGCAAAAGCGACTTCAAAACCTGGTTCACGTTTTTCTTGAGTTTTAAAAACGTTGAGTTGCCTTTTTAAGCATTCAATATCCCTGGTTAACAGTGCATTTTTATCTTTTAATTGCTGATTGAGTTCACGACATTGTTCCATGTGGGATCGTTTGTCATTAAGTAAGAGGTCAATATCTGGATTAGACAAAGGTTCAGCGTGTTCAACGTGATTCTCAACATGATCATTATTCAGATCCTCAAGTATAACCACGGAGTCAACTTGATTATCAATGGTAACCATGAGGTCATCTTGATCGTCAAATATAACTACTGGATCTAGTTGAGTATAATCAGAATGAGATGTGGACGGCTCATGTTGAATATTCTGAGCCTCGTCGGATTCAGATGTTGACAGAGATATAAGATCAATGATGAATATGGTTTGATCCGGTACCTGAGACAAGCCGTCAGTGTCATACACTGGGCCTGTGTCACTCATGTGGAGTTCGTGCATGTTTGCCATCAACATAACTGCTGCATTGGCCTGCAAGTCCTCCATATCATCATCTGAGTCTGCATCTGCCATAAAACTCTGTTCTTTGTTTGTGAGGGTTCCACCAGCTTCATCCTTGAGAGCCAAAAGTAAAGCCTCCTTGTGATAAGCACTGCCTCTAGTCCTCGGCTTTGGGCATGCATTAGCCAGGTGACCCTTCTCATTACAGTTATAGCAACGAAGACCATTAATCCCATTCTAAGCATTACCCTGTTCAACCACTTGAGCTCTCTGTGGAGCACCCATGTTATTCCTTCTCATAGCATTAAACCCTTGACCACCGCCCATCTGACGAACATTACCACGATTCTGAACTTCAACACGTCCACTGTTAACAACAGCCTGATTCCTTGTGTTTGATGAGGAACAAATGCGATTGTTGGATTTGTTTGTATTTCGGCCGAAGGCTCTAGCAATCATAACAAACCCTTGTTGCAATGCATCGAAAGCATCGGAATCCTCATTAGCTTCAGTGTAAAGTGCTTGATCATTGTTGTTGTATGGAACCAATTGATTTTCTTGAGATTGTTGTTGTGACGGATTATATGGTGTAATTGTTGCAGTTGGTTGAGCAGCGGGTTGTGGAGGATTTGTGAATACAGTTTGTAAGGTTGGGAATTGAGGATAACAAGTTTGAGCCCACAAAGCTAATTGTTGATTATCCGGAAGTGAAGGTGAGATAGGGAGTCCACGGATAACCTTTTATTTGTCAACTTCTTTTTGGTGGGGCTTCAAATAGTCGTACAACAATCCGTATGTAGCATGATGAAGATTCTTAGCTTGACGGATGAAAATGACATACTTCTCCCAATCAGGACCAAGACTACTTAGGAACTTAGTGTTTACGGCAATTCTTAGCATGATGATGTTGTGTTTTTCCAAATCATTGATGATGTCTGAGAATCGATGATGATAAGACTCTAATGTCTCTCCTGGTTCAATCATGAAGTGTTCATAAGCCAAGTAAATTTTGGATTCCATATCCTCTTGATTGAGTTCAGTGCCTTCCATGAGAAGATGAATATGTTCCCACATTACTTTAGCAATCTTTTGAGCATCAACACTTCGAAGGATCGGATTAGGTAATCCCAAAAGGATGTAGTGCATTGCTAGCTCATCAGCTTCGAAATGTAGAAGTTCATCAGCAGTGAGGTCAGAAAGAGTTGCAATGTTGGTGACATCATCTCTTGGTGGAGTAGCATTTGGATCTCCGGGTGTAATGACAGTAGGCATCTGAAACGGACCTTTCAGGATGACCTTCAATAAGAACTTTCCATGTGGCTTCTTTAGATCACAAAACCTAAAGAACCTAATCACCCATTGATCGTAGTTTCCGGGAGTGAGCATTGGAGGTCTATCAAGTGATCCAGCCTCATGAATGGATTGTTGGCTACTTAAAGCTTCACACATCTTTGCAAACCAAGACGGTTTCTTCATAGTATTCTTGGATGGATGTTGATTGTGAAAGTTTGTGTAAGATTTTACTTGAAGACTAGGTGGTGGTTGAATCATTTGTGGTTGAATTGCTCCTTGAGGAAAATGTTGTTGTTGAAATTGTTGTTGATAAATCTGTTGTTGTAGATTGAATTGTTGTTGTTGTTGACTGAGTTGTTGTTGTTGTTGAGGATACACACGAGGAAAGTAGTTAGAGTATGGTGGTTGAGACATCTTGAAACTTGTGTTGTAAAATGGATCTTTGTAGTCGAATGAAACTTTGTTGATGAAGAGTCCTTAGGCGTAGAAACCAAGCTTAGGCAAAGACAACCTTAGGCGTAAAGACACCAAACTTACGCGTAAGAAGAATACTTACGCGTAGGAGTAGCTTACGCGTAGGGTGAGTTAAACCTTAGGTTATGCGTAAACTAAAGACTTAGAAGTAAGAAACTTATGCGTAATTTTTCCTTAGGCGTAAGACGTGCTTATGCGTAGAAAAAGCTTAGGCGTAAGATATTTTACTCGTAAGTTTTTATGCTTAGGCGTAAAACTAGGGTTTTGCCCAAAAATCCTTTACACTAATCACAGTGTAAAAGATATCTAAATTCGAAGTGTTTTCAGGCTTATCCAAGCAAGAAAACACTGAGTAAACCAAGAAAACTGAAGATCAAACCACGGATAACTTACGCGTAAGATTAGGGTTTGCTTACGCGTAGGATTTCCAAAACTGAGTTTTCTGCCCAAAGATGTTTCTAAACAAGATTTTTGTGATGAAACAGCTTCAATATCACCAAAATAACACAAAAGGTGTGAAACTTGATGATCCAAAACTTTTAAACACGTTACGCTTAGAAATATCCACACGTTTAAAACCAAGCTTAAAAACAATGATCTACACGTAAAGTTTGAAACTTTTTGCCAAAACTTAAACTTTAACACCTAATAACCTTGAAAGTACAAGAATCTTGGATTTGAATGTGTAAAAAAATGAGTTTTTATGCGTATGAAAGTTTCTAAACCGAGAAGATTACGCGTAAAACACAAAACTTCAAAAACAAAAACCGTTCACCCAACTATTTGGCGATTGATACCACTGTTAGGTTCCCATATTTGTAACACAAGCATCAATATGTAAGAAAGATAGATAAGATGATCGGTTGAACACTTAACACACACACACGTATGAATGAGACAAGTTATGCGTAGGAGTGAAATGATAAAATGAACAACCAACCATCTAAGGATGATTTACATGAGGTATTTATAGGAGGGAACTAGGGCAACACACCAAGTTCCCATCCTTTCCTTATTGGGCTTGGCATAGGCTCATGGGCTTTCTACATAAGCCTAGCCTTGATTACTAACATAAAAGCCATAATTAAGCTAACTATTACATATTAATTACTAACACTTGAATTCTAGTTTAGGAGTGATTCCAACAGAATATATGTTATCTTACTGCTATGTGAACCTTGATTTGGTATGGTGATAATGTTGAGTGTGACCAGTTGATTTATTTGTTTATTATGGATACCTCCGTTTAAATTATGTTCATGGGCTATGATTATCCATTGGTGTCTTATTGCTAATTGAGGACCTGCCATATCTGTTATGATATTGTTATGTTATTAATCTGTGGGTTACTTGACTTGTGATTGCCATGCTCACTTTCTAATTACTTGCTTCCGCTAGCTTTTAGATTTCTGTTTGGCTTATATGTTGTCTGATTTCCTGATTTCTTGTATGCCTGTTGTATGTGCTTATATATATGTCATCGATGCCTTGCTTTGCTTCGTTCTCCTTGTTATCTGTTCTTTCTGGATATCTGTATAATTGTGTTTCTGCAAGATCCTCATTAACTCATTGTTCTCATTTCGTTGCGACCTGTTATCAGTTTCCTTATTTCATTTGTATCTCTGATTTCGTTTAGCTTTCGTTTTGTTATATCTGTTCACTGGGCTTTTTAAGCTCAACCACATTTCTTTTCCTGCGGTAGGTTTTAGGTTTGAAGATGGGCTTGATGGGCTGAGAGTTGGATTATTCGAGTAGACCGACCTTAGTTACCTTATTGTTTTGGATTTAATTTGAAGAGCTATTGTTTTTAGATTTCAGTTTCGTTTTGGACATATTGGATTTTGTAGTTCCTTTGTAAGTCATCCGTTTATATGACTTGGTAATTTATTTTTATAAGGTTTCGGTTTGTAAAATTTTATTTGTATGTTCTGATATGACACCAGGATGTGACACTTCTACCCTTGCCGGATTGGGGTGTTACAAAACTCACAAATTGAGTGCAAAATGATATCAATAGTTAAAGTTAAACAACAATATTAACCCCAACAATCATGTCAGACAAACAAAGTTAAATCTTTCACTTTTACAATATTTAATAGATATTAATACATATAAAAATACTCGTGCATAAGTATTGGTTGTATTTATATCATAATTACAAAACATTAAACATCGATAAATTTTTATATTTCCATATATTAATTAAAATTTTAAAATAAGTTTGATTCGTATATAAACTCTGTGCGTGAACGAGTCTTATAAATAGTTTTATAAACAAATATTTAATTTAAGGCGCTAAAAATGCCATACTAGTGTTATCGTTTACGACTTAAAAATGGGTTTGGATAAATCTCTAATCATACACTCCGTCAATCTGTATCAGACATGGCCCAATCTTGACAACTGGGAGGTCCAAAACTATAAGGACCATTCGGACCAAGTACACCTTTCTGATTGCCTGAACTCCTGGAAAGGCTTGAACCACTTATAACTAGACCTGAACCCCCTAATAAGTATGAACGTTATTTTCAAGCTGCACACAACTTGCTTTTACAAAACACATCATTTTTAAAGTTATTTGTATAATTTATACTACAAATATGTTCATACTTCATACTTATTAGATCATATATATTTATTTATCACCGATATAAACAAAATAAGACTTTTAATCAATTAAAGTTTACCTTAAACATGTCACTATCAAATGATTTGGATGCCTATCATATATCTTGTTTTTTGAGATAATATATATTCACCGTTGCCAAAAATAAATAAATAAAATAACATAAATAAAAAAAAATAATAATAAAAAATAAATTACCTTGAACACTTGTGATCAATGGCTCTGCCAACCGTTACCAAACAATTTATGTGGCAAGTTCTATAACTAAATATGTTTGTTTCTAATTTTGAATCCGATAATGTAGTCTATAACTGATGTAAATATAAATTTGAGCACAAAACTGAAATTCTAAACACGTTTTCGCTTAGTAATAGAACTCTCTATTGAGGTGAATGATTAATTGATTCATTATGTAATGTTATCATACAATATAAACTAGGGCTGAGCATCAAAGGTCCAAAACCGAACCGACCGACAAAACCGACCGAACCGACAAAAACCGAGCCGACTCGACGGCCCGTCGGTTCGGTTTCGGTTTCATGTTTTTGGTTTTTGGGTCGGGTCGGTTCGGTTTGGCCCAAAACCGACAAAAACATACCTAAATACACCTAAACCGAACCGACGGCTCGACACAAAACCGAACCGACCCGACGGCATGTCGGTTCGGTTTCTGTTTAGGTTTTTCATGAATTTCGGTTTTTGATTTTGTCGGTTCGAGTCGGTTTTAAACCGACGCTCAACCCTAATATAAACAACACTATAAAATGAACTAGTTCTCTCAGTATAAACAATGAGTTGACTAGGCCCATTATTTATGTTGGAAGATCTAGCCCACTTTATATTGTTATTTATATTATATGATAAGATTACGTAATGAATTAATTAATTATTCACCCTAGTATCCCTATATCATAATTGTG
Source organism: Chrysanthemum seticuspe (assembly GCA_019973895.1). Classification (NCBI taxonomy): domain Eukaryota; kingdom Viridiplantae; phylum Streptophyta; class Magnoliopsida; order Asterales; family Asteraceae; genus Chrysanthemum; species Chrysanthemum seticuspe. The sequence continues at coordinate 317,640,817 of BPTQ01000005.1, forward strand.
TTCATCGACATTCTTCAAGTTCAATTATTATTTAATTGATATTGCATCGGACTGACTCGAATGCATTTGTTAATCTAATTTGTATAAGTGAGGTGATTCAAACTCATTCACTCTTGCAAAAGTTATATTTGTGCTACAAGTTCGTTTGATGGTACTTTTAGTTGCGGGAATTTTGTTCAATGGTAAAGTCGGAAAAATGTTGGTATTGTTATATTAGGTTGTTTGAAAATAAATGTGTATTTTCTACTTTAACCAATTAAATAAGCAAATATTAGTGTGATAGTGTCTCACTTTGCATCTTGAAGATCGGGTGGTCCAAAACTTGAAAACCGGGAGGTCCAAAACCAAAACAACAAGGTCCATTCTGAACAGGACCCACCATGTACACCTTTAACCATTGTGTGATCTCGTAGCAAGCCTTGAACCCATTCAATAACTTGACCCGGATGCAGGCTTATAACTTGAAATTTTGTCAATCTTTCTTTTCCTGTGTTTCAAACATAATGTTATTCTCATCGATTGACATAACCAAAATTGTCTCAAAATAAACAGAGTCAACATGTTTAATAACTAAATGACTTTCACAAACATAAGAACAAAAACCGAACGAAAATAGCACGTAGGTGAAAAAAAAGTTGCAAGCATATTAACGAACCAAAATTTAAAAGTTCTTAGCACGTATTAGAACGAAATAAAAGTTCGTTTCTATTATATAGCTAAAACCAATAACTAATAACCAATGTTTTAGTTTATTCTTATAGTCTTATGACATTCGACTTAATTACAGAATCATGAGTTTATATTATGACTTAAAACAAGAGAAAATGATCTCGTATATTAAAAGCGACAAGTGAGCTTACGAGAAATAAGCTAAAACAAAAACCATATTTTGAAACATTCTCAACTCAAACTAACAATTCATTAAATAATGAGGTTACTCACAATATAAACTTTTCTTATATAATAACTATAGCATGTATGTATGAAAGATACATTGCATCTCATGTTCAACTTGGAGAATAGATACATTGGTATTTCACTCTATCACCGAATCTTTGCGAAGATCTCAAGCTTGCAAGTTGCTTTCACTTGCATCATTTTCTTGTAAGTTTCATGCATATTATATGATACTCCCTCCGTCTCAAAATTATAGTCCCCTATTGACTTTTTCGGTCTTTCTTTTACAACTTTGACCTTAAATATTTTTGTTTGTGTTATATAAAACTTGATGCAAGTTATAAGAATGAATTGTGTTTTAAATGTATTTTTCATTAGTATATTTTTCATCAACTATTGTATAACACAAACAAAAATATTTAAGGTCAAAGTTAAAAAAAGAAAGACCGAAAAAGTCAATAGAGGACTATAATTTTGGGACGGAGGTAGTATAAGTTTTCCTAAAAATAGTCACCACCAAATACTTGTAAAGGCACACAATTCCTCTTAACATTCTCTAGCTACCTCAAATCCAAAAGGTGGCAAAATAGGTTGGTCGGGTCGGGTTTGGTTTGGGTCAAGGATCTAAATGGGTTTTGGTCTATATAGGTCCGGATCTAGATGGGTATACTAGAACATGGGTCTAAATGGATCGGGTTTAGATGCGTTGGGTCCAGGTCTAAATAGATTTTGATCCGGTCGTCAAGATTTTTTTTTTTTTTTTTTTTTCTTTTAAGTAAAAGATGAAATAAGTTAGAAAAAAAAAGTAATTTTTTAACCCGTTGGGTAATTATTATATAATTGCACTTTTTATCAAATACTCAATTAGACACATCTATAATATTTAAGGAGACCCACCTAAACTTATCATTTACTAGATATTTACCCATCTAAACTCATGTTTAACCAATGAGTCTCAAATTTCCACATCTACTCAAATCTCTAGCTTTGTATTCATATCAAGAGTATTTAAGCATTTTAATTATCAAAAGTATGTAAGTACACTTATGAATATATTACTAGGTGATCAATACTGACTTGATTGTTGGAGGGGATTCTCACGAGCTCAGCTCGGGGACCTCTCTAACAATCTTTCTTTATCTTTTCAGAACTGTTATCGAGGCCCCAAAAGTCAAGGTGTCAGCTCGCCACCTTGACGAATGTGGATTTCGGTAGCATCATTAAACATTAACATAACCCAAAAAATATAAGCATACAGCAGCAACAAAGATCAATATGTGCTCTCATTACTAAACCATGTTATTACTGAGTTAAGCTAATTGCTAAAGTAGTGTCATTAATTAAAACTGAAGTTAATAAAAAGGAAGATTGATAAAATAAGTATATGAAAAGTGAACGTGCCGGAGTGGTTAACGGGCATGACTCGAAATCATGTGGGCTTTGCCCGCGCAGGTTCGAATCCTGCCGTTCACGTTTTCATTTTCTTATTTTTTACTTTTGCAATAAATTTTTTTTTTACCTATGCCAAAATATCTGTAATGTTTTTTAACCATTTCAAAACATAGTTATAACTCATGAGATGACAGACATTTCATTCATAATATGTCTTGGTTTTTCACTTCTTTTATCTGTAAGATACTAACTTGCTCGATAACATCTTCCGACTCTATGGACTTCGTTTCTAACCCAAGAAAGTATATGATTTGATAAATCTCATCGGTTGGTGGATGAGAAGTATCAGCTGATAAACAATACGACGAGCTTTTAGCATTATGAATATGAGAATATCGATCCTACTTAACCTAAAAAGCTTGTTTAAATTTGTTTCCCACGTCCTTTTCCGTATATTGCTCACTTTTTCCCGATGCCCTCTTTTATACTTCCTCGTTTTGCATACATGAAACGAAGAGCTCCCGAAACTGTTAGCCCGTATATTTGTGTAACGGGCTTTGTGACCAGACATCATGGTAGTGTATACAACACTACATTATGAATCACTTTACCCTTTGTGCACATTTTGGATATGTTAAAATCAACCCGTCACATAGTTTCCGATTATGTCCTTCATTTTTTACCTTGAATCAGCTTACTTTTTCAAATGAAATATATCCTCCAAATATGTGGTTACCTTTGTGTTCTTAATTTGAACTTATAAAAACATGAATGCTTGTAAAAATGGCATTGTCCCAAATTTGCTACCCCGGAGGAGGTTTCATCTTAATTGGATGCATAGTATTGTCAAAGTGTCCTGAAAAGTTACACCCAACATTTTAGGTAACTTTTATTAACGGCATTTGGTAACAAATAGTGAGTTGACCAACCGCCGCCAAATGTAGTCCCGCCTTTGTGACTGTGTGACATGGTGTTCTTGGGGGTATGGTATGTTACAATATATTCTTCCTTGGAACATACCATACCCCCAACACATTGTGGACAATAACAATGTAGTTTATGTATTATATCAAGGCATGACAAAAATACCCAAAGTTGATGAAATTCCAACTTAATTGCTTATGAATAAGCGCCGAGTTGAGTTAAAAAAAATATCTTTAGCTAAACAAGACATGAGAGTTGTTCTCACAAGCAATTCGGAAAACAAAGTAACAAACACTAAATACTTTATATCATCTATTTTCTACGGTTGACACCAACTTTGATCTAATTACGAAGAATGTAGTTGGAAAACAATAATCCAAATAACTAAACAAGCCATGAGCGCAAGAAACAGATATCGGCCTACATGATACCAGAGCATTGAGGATCTTTTAATTCCGTCTTTTTTCAAACTTTTGGGGAAGGTTTTCTTGTGAGCCAAATTAGTCCATACGGTGAAAATTTGTTTAACAGCGTTTTGGTTTTATGATAGTAAACGTTAACAAGATCAAAGTTGTATATGATCCTTTTTTTAGCTTTGATTGAACTTTGTAGTGGAAGCAGGCAAGTTGTGGGTTAATTTTGTAGCCAATACAGTGAGAGCCTAAATACCGAAACTAATCAATCCCATTAACACCTATTGATCCTGTGATTTGATTAAATTATGACACTTATGCAAGAATCCGCATACATGTAACAACCCAAACAAAAGAGCGAGAAATAGATTTTGGCTATATACTACTTGCTTTGAAAATGTTCTACTTCCTTAGTTTTTACAGCAAATATAATTTTACAGAAAATATAAAATCTGGCAGTTCTATGATTGTATACATTTGATCGACACCGGCGGTAAGCAAACAGTGAAAGGCAACATTACCAGCACCAGTTTCTGATGAATCTGATGTCCCAGAGTTTGAATCATTGCAGGGACGCTTAAGACCAGATCCTACACATTCAGCTTGAACTTTGGTACCTGTTAAATAACCAGCACAAACATCATAATAAGCCAACGCTATTTCAAAAATCTAATCCAATAGTTAGGGAGGTTTCACTCGACCTTTGGTACCCTTCAAGCAATCGACACAATTAAGAACAATAACATGAGTACATGACCATAATTTAGTTACAACTTAAAAAAAAAAAAAAAAAAAAAAAAAAAAAAAAAAAAAAAAAAAAAAAAAAAAAAAAAATCACTTGAATATGTATTGGACTGACACAAATTTTTTAAAATATTTGAGGACTTAGTTACTTGAATGAAAAGAGTAATTTGGCCTACTGGTGAATTTACAAAATTCAAAATGGGTGAGATAACATGCTCTTGAGTTTTGACCAAACATTAACAAATACATGTAGTAATCAAATGGTTCAAAACCTGTTAGCAGATCACTCACCAGTTGCTGCTGCTTCACGTTCTCTGCGAAGCATCAGCTTCATCTGTGGGTCTATGAATATACTTGGGCGAGGGGCTGTAAAAGATTGATAAGTATCAGACTTGTAAGGGTTGATGCATGTGCATAACAAAGAGGAGAAATACATAAGCAATTTGCAAATTAAAGTAGTAAACGGTCTCACGCATGCAAATTTACCCTTGCGGTTAAAAATAACATTCATATAACCAAACACCAGACAAGTAAACAGAAGCGTTCACTCACGCATTGCCAATTGAATTGAACTAGAAGAACGAAAAACGTCACCACTTCATAATACAAGTTCCGTTGTTTGCAACAACATGCTAAACCGGCAAATGAAAGCTTTATAATCAATGTAAATTGTACTGTAGGACAATGATATGATACAAGATGAATGTTGGATACATATTTTATAAGAACTCATGAAATATCAAATAGCCACTTTATGAAGGCCATACACTATACACTAAATGCAACTATAATGTAATAATTACACAGTTGACGAATTAGTAAACAAAAAGTGGACGTGCCGGAGTGGTTATCGGGCATGACTAGAAATCATGTGGGCTTTGCCCGCGCAGGTTCGAATCCTGCCGTCCACGTTTTTTTATTCTTTATTCGTAATGTCTGACGCGTACAAGGACTTACAGGACCGATCTACGATTCACCGGTCTCATCCTTTTAACCCGTGTCAAACGATCTTGAATGTTTTTAACCATTTCAATTCATTGCTATAACTCGTATACATAACATTCCCTCGATAAAACTATAAAGATAAAGAGTGTAATGGTCGATGGATTGTCACACTCGAGACTTTAGTTCGTTATCACTTGGTTAATAGGATACTTCTGACAGAGTTAGACTAGATGCATGTTAATTACAGTATGTTAGTTACTCAGAGTTTGAACCAAATGCCGCAAAATAAATTGTCAAATAAATAAGTGCAAAAATTTGGATCTATACTACATTCTTCTGATATCAGAAGTAACAAATTGCTCCGCAGCTAGCTACAAAAAAAATGTCTCATTTTTTCACTTCTATTATCGTTATAAAAGTTGAACTTGCTTAATAACATCTTCCAACTTTACAGACTTTGATTCTGATCCAAGAAAGTACGCCATTTGATAAATCTCACTGGTTAGTGGATGAGAAGTATCAGCTGCTGAAAAACGATGTGACGAGCCTTTTACGTTATGAATGTCGACCCAACTAAACCCGACAACCTTTTGTACATTCTTTACCCTCATCCCTTTTCTTATATTTCCAACTTGTTCCCAGTCCCCTCTTTCGGCAAATATATTTGACATCAGTACATACGAACCGGATTCTTTAGGCTCCATTTTCAATAATGCTTCAGACACCCGTTTCCCCATTTCCATATTTCCGTGCACTTTACATGATCCTAACAAGCTTTGCAACATGGGTAGCCCGACTTGACCCGGGTGTTGACTTAAAAAGTCTTCTGCTTCCTTTAACCGACCCGCCCGTCCGTACATGTCCACTATACAAGAGTAATGTTCCGGTGTTGGCTCAACTTTATAATGTTTGACCATTGACTCAAACACTTCTTTCCCTTTTTCCACCATTCCCTTTCTTGCGCATGCAGTTAACACGGATAAAAAAGTTATTGAGTCGGGCTCGAAAGATTGGTTCTTTATTTCTTCGTATAAGTTCATTACTGATTCATAGTCTCCATGTCTTGAATGAGCTGATATGATTGCGGTCCATGCAACTTGATTCTTTTCCTTGATTTCATCAAATACTTTACAAGCTTCGTTTATACTTCCTCGTTTTGCATACATGTCAAGAAGAGCTCCTGAAACAATTGGATCGTTGTTCAATCCGAGCTTAAATAAATAAGAGTGGCACCATTGTCCATATCTTAATGAGATAAATTCAGAAGACGCAATTGCACTCAACACACTCCCGAATGTGTACTCATTAGGTTTTGAATCTGTGATCATAGTGGAAAATGTCATTAAAGCTTCTTGAAACATCTTGTTTTGAGTGAACCCTGAGATTAAAGCGTTCCATGATATGATCACTTTGTGTTCCATTTCTTGAAAAATATTGATTGCGTCTTTCATGGACTCAAACTTAGCATACATGGTAATGAAGCTATTAGCAACCACCAGCTCTGATAAAAAGTTTGACTTTATGGAAAGCCCGTGAACCATTTGACCTTCATTCACCATATTGTTCTCACATATAGCGTGAACCAACCCAACAAATGTAACCTCATTTGGATAAACACCGTCTACTCTCATGTCATTGAATAAAGATACAGCGTGTTCCTCGCTTATAGAAATCATAGTGGTCCATGACACTACATTACGATTCACCATACCCTCAAAAACCAATTTTGCATCTTTAATTTGTTCAGATTTCGAATATGTGGAGATCAAAACATTGCAAACAGATTCGTGTGTTTCGTACCCCCTTTTAATAGCCAAACTATGTATCTGTTTCCCAAGCGCCAAGTTTCTCGCATGCCCACAAGCTGAAACCGCACTTGTAAACGAAACATGATCAAGTTTCATTCCTATTCTAATCATCTCAACAAAAGTCGACAGCGCTTCCACCCCATAACTTCTTTCCTGACTATAACCCGAAAGCATAGCATTCCATGACACTAAATCCTTACTATCCATCTCATCAAACACCTGTTCCGCTTCAACTATCCGTCCCCATTTCGAGTACAACGTCAAAAGTGCATTCGCTATAAAACCTTCACACTGCATTCCGTTTTTCACCACAAGCGACTGCAACTGAACTCCAAACAAAAACTCCTCACAATCTGCACAATGAGCCAACGCACTCGTATAACTCACTGCATCAAAACCAACTCCTAAATAATTCATCCGACACGCAAACCCCAACGCCTCATTCCCATCCTTAAACCCCGACAACAATGTGTTCCACGACACAATATCCGGACTAACCAACTCCTCAAACACAACCAACGCCCTATCAAGCAAACCCGCCTTACAATACATATGCATCAAAGAATTATTAACAGACAAAAAAGAATCAAGCCCTGAAGTCACCCCAAAACCATGTATCTGACCCCCGAGCTTCGGGTCACCACGACACGCCTTAACAGCAAGTGTAGTGGAAACTTCATCAATATGAGCAACACCCAGATCACGAAATTCCTTTTTAAAGATTTCAAGAGCTTTAAAAGGGTGGTTTTGGTGTAGAAAGTTGAGCATTGTGTGATGCAGAGAGTCGAAGTTTCGTTGAGGCGTTTTATCGAACAGTTGGTGTGCATTTTGAAATGAGGCGAGTTTAGTGGTAGCGTGGAAAGGTTTTTTGAAAAATAATTGGCGGGTAATCATTAATGTTGATGAATGGTGATAAAGGTTTGGTTTTTATGGGGTTTTGATCATTGGGGATTAATGGCAAAGAGGGTTTTGTTACTGAGAGATTAAAAGTTAATTTTTGTGAAAAAGAAGGGTTATTGGATAATATTATGGGTTGGTTAAAAAGTTCCCAAGATTAATCTGTTGAGGAAAACTAGGGGTGAGCATAGTTTGATTTGGCTCGGTTTTAGGCTAAAACTGAAACCGAACCAAAAATATCAGTTTTTGCTTTCTAAAAATCGTTTGGTTTCGTTTTTAACTGTGTTCGGTTTTTTGCTTTTTGGTTTGATTTTTCTGTTTATGTTTAAGGTTTGGTCTTTCCAATGCTGAATTTTGGTCTTTTAAGGTATCTTAAATTAACATTTTTAAGTTATAACAATAAATAAACACACATTAATAACAACTAGACGAGTATCCGTGCACAACAACGAAATTTTATGACGCCATAAGTTTCAGCCGTGTACATTATGTGATTGAATAGTTTCCGTTAATAGGTACATAATTAAGTTTCCAGCCGTGTGTTAGTTTGGTGAACCGGTCATAATTAAATCTGTGATTTTTCCTTATAATAGTATAGATAAGAAACTAATGACAATAAAGGTTATACTATAAGATAAATGCTTATATTTCATAAAAATTGATAAAATAATAACAAAAATACTAATTACCACAAAAAGTTCTATAAAAAATTGTTTATACGCACTAAATGACACATTTAAAAAGCAATATCTATTAGAGTGTTTTAATATTATATGTATTTTGTCGGTTCGGTTTTTCCAAAATACAAAAACCCGAACCATCAGTTTTTTAATCGCTTTTGGTTTTTCGGTTTTGATTTCTCGGTTTTCTTAGTTTAGGTTCGGCTTTTCGGTTTTCTGCACACCCCTAGTTTACGTCTTATTGGCTCATATGATAATACAGTAAATAAATTTATTTTGGTGTTTCGGTAAGTTTATATAAAAAGGTTTCATAAGCTGTCTTCTTACTTATGAGTTATTGTAGGAGTCTCTTTAAGTTTACAAGCCTTATAAGTTATTTTTCAACTTCCCTCATATTCTATCATAAGTTATCCAAACACATGACAAAGGCAACAAAATAAACTTGCACAAACACCACCTAAATTTGGAAAAGGCTAAACATGATATGCACCAGACCATTCATAAACACAACTTTGGTCAATAATCAACAGAACCATGTGTTAAACAGCTAAAGCATACAATGATAACCAAAGATTTCTAATGTGTGACAGAATACCATGAACATAAACAGTAAAATAATTTAAAAACCATAATTAACCAAGAAACATAAGCAAGATGGATATTTGGTAATAATCAAAAGAAGCCATCCATCCAATATCTTGGATGTTACTCTTAGAAGCTTTACAACTGTTTCCTCAATACAAAAATCTACTGATTACGAGGACAATGCAAAGCAGTCGTCTAAATCGACCTTGTAAATAGTCTAAAGTACCAGCTATATAGTAATAAACTTCTATACCGCCACCCGATATCTTCAACTTGTTAGCAAAAAGTATGTGACCCTAAACTGGATTATAAAACGGGTGGCAGCAGATATCAATCACTTACTCCCAACCCCCAGCGACGATGGACTCATACCCATGTCCAGCGTCAGCACTGCCATAAGAACCAGAAAAATCAGAAGCTGCAGGTGGTGGTGCAGAGTAGTCATAGCTGTCAGAAGTCGCGCCATAGTTGGTGTTTCCATAAGACGTGTCGTTCCCATAACCACCAGCAGGCGCACCATAATCTGTAGTCTCGTATGAAGCATTGTTACCATAACCACCAGAAGACGCTCCATAATCTGAAGTCCCATAAGATGTATTGTTGTTACCATAACCACCAGAAGACGCTCCATAATCTGAATTTCCATAAGAATTAGTAGCACTGTAATACTCAGAACTCCCATCAGAGTTGTTGTTTCCATTCCTGAAATCACGACCACCAAACTTGCTAGAGCCACGGCGAAGATCAACAGACTCGGTATAGCTCTCAGCATATTGAGCAAGCCAATCTGGTGTTTCTTGTTTAGCTTCTTTCAGTAGCTCAGAAATACCTTTAGCAACAGACGAGTTCTTATCATTGAAGAAAGCAGTAGCAATTCCTGATTTACCTGCACGACCAGTCCTTCCGATTCTGTGAACATAGCTATCAATGTCCCGTGGCAAATCAAAGTTGATCACATGAGCAACTCGTGGGATATCAAGTCCTCTTGAAGCAACATCAGTAGCAACCAAGATTGGTGTCACCCCATTCTTGAATAGTTGCAACGCTCTTTCCCTTTCCTGTTGGTAATTCAACATACACACAAACAAGTTACAATCAAAATCTTTAAGTTAGCGTTCTTTTTAATATAATAAGTTAACAATGATAATAATAACTTACAAATTGCACTTTGTCACCATGGATAGCAGTGGCAGGGAAACCGCTCCTGCATAGCCAGTTTTCTAGACTATCCGCACTTCTTTTGGTCTCCACAAAGATCAAAGTCAACGAGTTCTGAATCAAGAATACATGTTTCAAATCAATCAAAGCAAAAAATCAAATGAAAAAGCTGAATCCAAATGTGAATGCCGTATACCTTTCCGAGGTTTCCGTTAGCTCTCTGTTCTTGCAGAAGATTTCTTAACTGGTCCTTTTTATCCATTTCCTCAACAAACACAATTTTTTGTTGAATAAGATCCGTGCTGGAGCCAACTCTTCCCACAGAAAGGAATATGTAGTTTGATAGAAAATCAGAAGCAAGCCTCTGCAGTATAAACATTATGAGATGATAATACGCATTCACGATAAGATAATCAACTCAAAAATAAATCAAACTTATCGTTATAGTGCTTGGATACGTTTACGTTGTTTAACAGGACCTTTCTGATTATAATTTAGCTTAGTAAGAAACAAATTATTTCCAGTCGACAGGGGTGTTTGGATTGCATATTATTAGCACATACTTATGACTTATAAGCCCCTTTGAAATAAGCACTTAGCAATGTGCGTATTTTATTCAAAATGTTATCAGAAAAGCCACTATCAATCCGAACACTTCAAAAGTGCTTCTTTTCTTTACAGAAACAAAAGAAGCAAGTTATCTCTTTAAATATGCAATCCCAAACACCCTTCAATTAGAAAGGGAACATATTTATCCAAACACAATTAATTTTACTAATCATACTATTCAAGTTCAATATTTGATAAGCTAAGTGAGACTGACTTGAATTTCAGACGGAAATGTAGCACTAAAAAGCATTGTTTGTCTGCGACCAGGTGGAGGCATGTCCATTCGCTCCACAATCTTTCGAATCTGGGGTTCAAACCCCATATCCAGCATTCGATCAGCTTCGTCTAGAGCCAAGTACTTGATTTTCTTAAGTGAGATTTTTGATCTTTCAATCATGTCTGTTAGTCGTCCTGGAGTAGCGACTAAGATGTCCACACCTCTTTCAAAGCTTCTCAACTACATAAAATCCAATTACAAAAAATGCACAGAATCAGGATTAGCGTATTTAAGAAATAATTTAGTTCGGCGTTAAAGAAAATTGTAACATAATACTAACCTGGTTATAGACTGGTGCGCCTCCATAAGCAACAGCAACTTTCACATTTGTTTGATAACAGAACTTTTTGGCCTCTTCGAAAATCTAACAAAATAGTGTTTTAAGTTAGAATTTGAATATCACAGTAATGACTACACATACAAAAGCACAAACGGGTGTTTGGCAATGCAATTTTAGAGAAGTTCACATGAAATGTTTGTTGTAGCAATTAAACAGATGCTAACACGTTTGACAAATTTTTGCTATTCAAAGATTCGCATGTAAAACAGCTCAATGTAGACAAAATCGTTGAAGCTACCCCATGAACTAAATGTTTACATCAGTATATCCGAACACATGGAAATGAGTATCTATGCCTTGAAAATGCAACTTTCAAATAGTTTCAGTAAAATAAACTACACTTAAAAGTTATATATCTTACTTATAACAAAGACAGAAATGAAACTGTCATTTTCAAAATCCAATCCAAACATCACCAAAACCCTTTAACACATACTACATCAAATTAGAACGTAAAATGCAAACACATCCAAACACCCCCTAAACCAAAATGCTCATACAAAAACTGATGTTTCAGTTGAGTAGTCCCGAATAAGATAGTGAATATCTATAACTTACAACTCAAGTATAATTTTCAAAACCCAATCCAAACACCCTAAATCCTTGAACAAACATAAACAATACACCAACTTAAAGCTTCAGATGTAGTAAATGAAGCATAACAAAACTAACAATCATATTCTACATCACAAATATCAACAGATTGAAAATTGATCATCACCCAAGAATATAAAAGAAAGCAAGTAACAAAATATCAAAACAAAAACGGATAAAAACGTATCAAATTGCAACAGAATCAGCTAAAACTAAATTAACACCTTAAAATGTAGCAAAATGAAACAGAATAAAGCATCCAGGAAATCAATAAGAAAGGCAAATAATCATTGTCATCCATGAATATTTTTTTTTTTAAATTCTAACACGCAACAAATCAAAACAAAACTCATAAAAAACCATTAAAATGAATCTTGTTTTTACCACAATTAAATTCTACTGTAACAAAATACATTCGCACGCAATATAAGCAACATCAGTACATCATTTTAAAATAAAGTAAAAATAAGTACTCACCCATGAAAACTAATACTTATTCAAACAATAAATCACCTTAAAAACAAACAAATTTTAAAACGAAAAACCATTAACATAACATCAAAATCAAGAGTTTTTACTTACATAACATTTCAAATCACCGAGTTAAAAGCTAGCAAAATTACTCCACAACTAAACATATGAATGGTAACAGTTAAATATAAATAAGAAAATATTCAGACAATCAACTCTCATGAACACAAAACATAACATAAAATAAAATCCAAAAACTAAAAAACCAAGATTACAAATATGCAAAACCCCATTAAAATTTTAAAAATACAAAAACATATTAAAAAAACTAGCTAAAAAATAAACAAAAAAATCCAAAGAATATTCATCCAACCATCAAAACTATTTTTAAATTTAAAACAACAAAAAGTAACAAAATCGCCTGATAATAAAATAACATATAACAAATCACCTGATCAAAACCTAGCAAAAAAAATTTTATACAAAAAAACAAAAACAAAATAAACTAAAGAATATTGTAACCAATCAACACCTGACAACTAAACCCCATCATAAAATAAATCATTTCCAACATATTCCAAAACCAAAACAGCAACAAAAAAGATGACGTCACACACCCGAAAACTTTATTTTTTATTTGACTAAAAATAAAATCACAATACAAGCAACAATACCCATGACACAAAAAATAACATTAAAAAACCCATTAAAAAATTCTAAAAAAACCTTCAAGATTTACAAATTATAAAGAGCACTTAAAAATTTACCAAAAACAAATAAAATAAAAAATAATAATAATAAAAAAAAAAAAAAAAAAAAAAAAAAAATGTTGGGAAGTGTTTGTTTAAGCTTATAGCTATAGCTAGCTTATGGCTTATTTGGTTTTTTGGCTTATGTTTTATAAGCTCATTTTTTAGGGTCTATTTTGAAACTTTTTGGCTTATAAGCTTATTGTCATAACAAGCTTATCAAAAAGTTTTATAATAAACCATAAAATAAGCTTATATCATAAGCCAAAAATCAAATAAGCCATAAGCTACAGCTTAAACAAACACCCCTTTAATATAAAAAACATAGAATATTCAACCAATCAACACCCATGAACACAAGACAACAAAAAATATTCAAACAACAAATAAAATATTCACCAAAACAAAACAAAAAAGGATGACGTCACAGACCTGACAACACAGCTCCCTCGTCGGAGACAACACCAGAGCCAAAGGTGACGCCACCCTCCCAAACCCCCCACCACCACTCCCCACCCCCACCTTCATCACCCCACTTATAATCGGAAAACAAAACGCCGCCGTTTTACCACTCCCAGTCTGCGCACACGCCATCAAGTCCCTCCCACCCATCACCACAGGTATTGCATGCCTCTGTATCGGAGTAGGCTTCACGTACTTGCACCTCACCCTTATATTCTCGTTCAGAACCCGACCCAAGTCTATCTCCGTGAAAAGCTTCACCGGGTCGGGCACGTCCGACCCGGTCACCTCCACCGGGATATCCTCGTACGCGTCGAAGTTGATCACCCCACTGTTTTCGTTTTCTTTTTCAACATGGGTTTCTTGTTTAAGGTTGTTTGGGAGATGGGTTTCTTGTTTAAGGTTGTTTGGGGGGAGTTTAAGGTTTTCATTTCCGGTAAGGTTGAGTTGGTTTTGGAAGTCGTCGGAGAGTAGGGAGTAGGAGTTGAAAGTGTACGGACGGTTTTGGTTGTTTCCGGTGTACGGACGGTTGTTTTGACGGTGGTGGTAAGGGTTGGTGGGGTCCACAGGGCGTTGGTGAGGAGGGACGTAGTTGGTGTGTCGAGGGGGTTTAGGGTCTGAGAAATAAGAGTATGACATTGTGTGTGTGTGTGTTTTTAGTGTGTGTTTTGGTGAAGGGTTTTTTGTGTGTGTGTGTGTTTTTTTCAGTGTGTGTTTTGGTGAAAATGTGATTGTGAAGAAGGTGGTGAATATGGTGGATGATGGGAGGGAGTTAAAAGGGTGAGGGTGCGTTTATTTTGGGCGCGTGGGGTTCAGTCGCGTGTGCATGAATCAAACAAAATAGGAGTATATTTGTAATGGAATTGGAATGAAATGGAATACTATGCATGGTTATGGTTGCTAATCCAAGTTTAGTGTGAGGTTAATTAATGACAAGTTTTTGTGATTTATGTCATTTGATATTGTAATGTGATAAATTGGTCTTTGATTAGAGTGGTATATATTGTTTAATCAAGATTATCAATGAGTAAACGTATTTGAAGTTGTTGGTTATCCCAGTCGAGTAAAGATGATCAATTAACCAGATATGTAATCGTTTTCAAAAGTACTATTTGGTCTTAGTTGCTTTTGTTATAGGAATATCTTTCGGATAATTTAAAGTGTTATATTCTTTATTTAGTCAAATATACAAGAACCTTTTGCTTCTAATTGTGTAGGATTCAATGGATATTTCTCATGCAGATTTGTTTCTTTTACATAGAGAAGAAACTTATTCAATGGAATTATAAGGATTAATCCGTCAATTAATCTCCTCATAATATTCTTTCATTATATCAATTGTGGTTACATAACCGATAGATAATAATCATTAAGTTGTAGTTAAAGTTGCCATTGAATAAGTCAAGACCATTACAAGTTAGTAAAAAATATCAATAACAAGTCCTCAGACTCATCAGCATACCAGCTGAAGTGTTTGATCGATGATCAACAAGTAACTAAATGAGCTTGCTCATTGAGTATGCTCACGGAAGGGTTGAACTTTCTGATGAGACTGCTTACTGACGAGGTCGTTCAGAGTTTACTCATTGAAGAGTATAACTCACTGAAATCATCAACTACTTTATTTTCAAAACACCTCTATTTGAGTCAGGGGGATTCAGTGACTTGATGTGTGTATATTTCGTACCTCCAAAATCATTTACAAGTATGACATGAACCCTCGATTGCACTAATTTTCAACCATCCTCACCAATTTAATACAACTCTTTAACATGAGATTAAACAATACAACAAAACCCTAAAATTGATTTGGGGGAAATCAAGTATAACAATTTGATTTTATACCCGGTTTATAAAAATAAAGGGTAGGAAAGTGGAAATCTAACGTGGCCATGAGGTGGAGAAGTATGTATGCCCATGTGGAATATGAGACGGGCTAGTAGCCGGTTGCCACTCCACTCAATGACCTGAGCGTAGTACTTTTAAACGTATAGAGACCTAATTAACAAACCCGATAACATGGGTAACCTGGATAACCAAAATGAAACTATAGTAACTTAGAACAAATTTTTTGAAAACTTTAGTGACTTTTGTGTACCATAACCCTTTTATTTTTAAGGTACATTCAAGAATTTTTAAGTAAAGATAAAGCAAAAGTGATATTTCTTGAAGAATTATAAAAGATTAATTTGAAGATAGGAATATAGATATGATGATTTGAAAGATTTTTTGAGCGTAAATTGTGCTAGATGTACACGAAGTGACGTATTTATGTGAGCTCGTAAGAGTTTTTTAAACAACTCCATATAATTTTATCATTTTCTTATCTTAAAAAGATATTAAATTGTGCAAGAATGTAAACGCGCTTGTCACTTGTTCATGCTATGCCGAATGCTTGTTCGGGTTTGTTTACTTTTTCCGTGCATCAACTTAAATTGCCATTCTCGTCTTCAATAATAGATGATGCTCTCCATTTTAACCCAATCATAACATAAGGCAATCATTTCCAATTTCAATTCAAGCAACCAAATTTGGAAAATCACAATTACTCATATATCACAATTTTGGTGGTCATTAAATCAATGCAAGTTGCAGGTCATGTGTATCGTGTAAGTTGTAAATCATAAAAGCTTTAGAGGGATTGCAATGATAACAACTTTTCACATCAAAGTCATTTCAATGTAATTATAAAATATGAATATTTGTTGTATAACTCTCGTTATAAATCAAAATATCAAATTCGTGTATAACTCTCCATTTTCACCACACTTGTCACGTTAACATTTTAACATATAATCAAAGGGCATGTATTTAAATAATATATTTTTCGGTTTAAGAATCTCTTCAACTAAATTACCAGTGAATTTAAATTATGTTTAAAACACATGAAATAGATATTTGATGTAAATGTTGTGAAATAATAAAAATTGTTGTTTTGAAAAAAATAAATAAAAAATAAAAAGTTAACAAATCACCTAACTTTCAACTATTAGTCGTAATGATTACCAGCTAACCAATCGCTTAAAAATAACTCATTTTATACTGTCACACCCTCGCCGGAGGCGGAAACACGAGGTGTAACGGAAGGGAACATAAGCACAAGATAATAGAACATACCAACATTAAGATTAAACAGAAAATAATACTCCATTACAATACTAGTTTAGCCGTCATCGGCGAATATATTACAAAACTTAGATTCCAAAATATATGTTTTATACATAATGATTTATATTGACAAGTGAAAACTTCATTATGCAAGACTTGGTAGAAAGAGCTTACTAACGATCACCTGAAATGCATGAGAGAAAAACGGGTCAACTATGAAATAGTTGGTGAGTAAACACGCTTAGCAAAATAATAAAACTCGTAAGAAATATCAAAGCTTTCGGTCGACGGAAAATGGTCCGCAAAGCAAAGGCATTGTAAATCCACTCAGTTCCAAGTTCCGCCCATACAAAACTTGCAACCTGTGTGTTCACAACCCATTGCCAAAAGTAGTATGTCTAAAAGTCAAGTATAAACGGTCATAATAGTTCACCATATTGCACCACGTATATAATCATTCAGGGATGCTCCAAACATGAGAGACTTTGCACTGCTCCAACAAGGGAGACTCCTTTGTCACTCGGCCACCTAGGCGAGATTTATTGAGACGCTCCACCAATAAGGCGAGACTTTATAGTGATGCTCCGAACATAGGAGACTCCTTTGTCACTCGACCACCTAGGCGAGATTTATTGAGACGCTCCACCAATAAGGCGAGACTTTATAGTGATGCTCCGAACAGAGGAGACTCCTTTGTCACTCGACCACCTAGGCGAGATTTATTGAGACGCTCCACCAATAAGGCGAGACTTTATAGTGATGCTCCGAACAGAGGAGACTTTGGGACAAGGTCATAACATGTACGGTTCAACAAGTCATAAGTTCATAATTAAGTTCAAGGATTTAATTCAAGTTCACAAGTTCTAGTCAAACTAATTAATAAAAGTAGTGATCAATTTAGCTCAAGAAAAGTTCATGCATTTCGCCCCAAAATATAGTAAAAACGGAAAAAGAGGGTTTGTGATTACTCACTTGGTAAACTGAGGCGATGACAAAAGTGAGTACACCGAGGTATAATGTGATGTGTCAACCGGGACCTATTACGAATGATATGATATGTCATGAGTTGCAATGTAATGTTATGCATGCATTTCGTATGTTATTTATACCATTTGCGAGTTTTGAAAATAATACTCGTCGTCGAAAAATACTCTTTTGACGTCTTGACCCTTCAAAAATGACTTTACATGTTTTTACGTCAAAATGTCATCCTATAATGGGTTAATAATGATTTATGGTGAAATTACCACTTTTCGTCGCAAAACAATGTCGTCGAAAAATCATGAAATTAACAAAAATGGCTCCGGAAAAGTAGTCGTAAAATGGTGTACGTCGATCGTTAGAGAACGAACTCGACTGTTCTGGAAAGTTTGTATCGCTATCTAAAAGTTTCAGTTCATGAGTTTTCGTCCAAAAGGTCTCGATCATAAAGATATTAAGGGCTAAAGATAGTGATTTTGGCTAATTTTGTGCAGAAAATGAGTTTCGGCCAAGTTTGAACGTCCGTAAATAATTTACTAAAACTTCGCTTGACAAACAGCTTTTTGTTTTGAAAAATATGGCCGATGAACTTGATTTTACTAGAAGACATTTCGTTCTAAAAAGTTTTGCATCATGGTTAAAAACAGCCGCAAACATGGACGTTACAGCTACTAAAATACTTGTATCGTAAAAATAATATAGTTTTTCAGAAAATAATAGTTACGGCAAGTTTATAAAAACGTGCATATATTTGTCGTTTCAAATCCGTTTTCTACGTATAATATGTCCTTAGCTTCGTATCGAAGTAAACTAATATATTTTTGATAAGTCGAAATAATTTGTGAAGCTTAAGGCTCGTTTTTGACCCAAACAATGTAAAAACTGCATGCTGAATTTTCAGAAAAATAAACATTTCGTCGTCAAACTTTAAAAATTCACCACGGCTTCGTTATAAGTCCGTTTTTATCCGTTCAAAAGGCCACGGATTCGTTTTAAAGTATATTTTCTAAATATCAAGGCCAAAATGTCGAGCTTACTGTTGGTTTTTCCAGAAAATCGAATTAAGGACAGAACCTATTTTATAGTTATCGAAAATAGTTTTTCTCGGACAAAACCTATTCTAATCCCTTCAAATCAACTCCAAAGCTAATCTAATCCTACCATACACCTTCTTAGGGTGTCATGGGTTCCTAATCACCATCAAGACCAAAGATTACCATGGGAATATTTATAGGATGACCATAATTATATATAACTCAAAAATCATAAGAAAAATGGTATAAATCACATAACATGCATATAAGCTCCAAAAATGAAAAGAAACATATGAAAATGAAGAGGAAACATGAAAGTGATGAAAAACAAACTTACAAGTGAAAATGATGAGGTGAAAGTAACAAGGATTAGCCTAAATACTCTTGGTTTTTATTTCAAAACCTATAAAGAGTATACACTAGATTGATTTAACTCTTGATCTTGTAAAAATTTTGATGATCCTTTGCTTACTCTTGGAATGGCCGGTTATAGATGAGAGAAAACCAAAGAAAGAAAAATTTTACTTGACTTGGAAAAATGAAGTACATGAATGATGGAAGTGTGAATATTTAGATGAAGTAAGAATATATACAATCAAGATGCAATTTTTTTCAAACAATAAATGCTAGCCCTCCCCCCCTAGAACCGGTTTTGGGGGGGGATGTATCTCACCAAATGTATTTTTTTTTTTTTTTTTTTTTTTTTTTTATATTGTATGTAATTTGTTAAATATGTATAAGTTAAATTGTATAGGATAAATGCAACTTGTAAGGTCAATGGTAGTTTTTAGATAAAAGAGATTTTTAATAGACCAAAATAGAATGTAATGATTTTATAAAAATTGTAAAAATACATTCCTTGTGAAATTTGAGTGATATAAAAATTATCGTAATAATTTAACTTTAACGATTTATATACCAAATAAATTTAAAACACTAGGTAAAGTCAAAATATAGTTTTTATAAACTAAATGTAAGTATAAAAATATGTCGGGATCATTTTCGAAAGTAACGGATTAATTATTTAAAATAATAACTCACGCGATAACGTTTATTAAATATAAAAAATTACGCGTTAAATGTGAAACGAAATGCCATGAATGAACTAATATGATGCATATATAATTTAAGAAATGACCGGAATTTGAGAATTGTGACATTCTTCCCATGTCAGCGGAATCATGTCCTCATGATTCGATTAACGATACTATGGTCCGAACCTCGACAAGAGTTCTAAAAGTTCATGATCGTACGAACAGTCTAAATGATCATATCAATGCCCATGCGTACAGGTTCCCCATTCAACTAATTACGTGCCCGTGATCAGATTTGATAGGGTAAACTTATCCAATATCGAACGTAGCTCTCAAAAGACCTTTAGGTAGTCGATTCTAATTTAATCTCACAACTCATCAAACAAGAACTGTCATGAGATTAAACTAAACCGACTTGAGTAAACTTGTCTCTTAGCTTGATTTTCGCAACTCATCAAACAAGAACTGTCACTAGATCAAGCTAGGAAACAAGTTGTTAGAAAGGTAGGATGCCACATCCTTGAATGAAGTCTTTTGAAAGATTCGCTCGATATTCGATTTGCTTACACAATCAAATCCAATCAACAAAATATATAACAACTAAGGTCGATATCAATAGGTCTCAAATTAATCAAAGTCGTGAA
This sequence comes from Chrysanthemum seticuspe, assembly GCA_019973895.1. Taxonomy (NCBI): domain Eukaryota; kingdom Viridiplantae; phylum Streptophyta; class Magnoliopsida; order Asterales; family Asteraceae; genus Chrysanthemum; species Chrysanthemum seticuspe. The sequence goes on from BPTQ01000005.1 coordinate 317,661,563, forward strand.
CGTGTAAAGATTGGAAGGAAGTTATGCACTCAAAATCATGTCGTACAGAAATAAGGTAGTTGTTCGAAAGAATGTACCCGTTAAGCGTTGCGGGCTTCCTCGGTACCCAGATAGAATGCTCGACCACGTGCGGGAGGAATTTCAATGTTCTGATCTTGTGGGCCTTCTATTGCCAACGCCAGGTTTGGACGATTTCCTCCTTGATTGGGAGTTCTTTTCAGCTTTGGACAGGTATTGCGAAGGTGATCTAGACTTCCACACTCGTAACATGCTTTTCTCTGTCCTTGATTCCCAGTTCTGTTTGAGCAATTTCGAGCGAAGGGGCCCGTCTGTCCACATTTGTCGCACCTTGGGCAGTCTCCTAAGTGATGGTAATTACATCGAGTGCACAAAGGATGTGGGCCTGCATATCCTTTGCGCTTCTGGGTGGTCGCCCCATAGTTCTGGGTTATTCGCTGCCTCTTGTTTTGCTGATTCTGGTCTCGGCTTCCCTGGTGATCCTCCTGTCGCTTTCGTCCATTGTTTGAAGTACCTTCTCCGTTGTTGGTTCGTCTAGCATCGAGATGTATTATAATTTGAGTGAGTAGATCCGCTATTCCAGCAGCGTTGTTGTCTGGATTGTCATTGTTGTTTGGGTTGTCGTTATTGTTACCTCCTGAACGTGTGTTTCTTGCAGCCATGATCCTACAGTGGACCAAAACATCGGGTTGAATAAACGACATTCGAACGAAGTCAGATGAGGTGCAGAACGGTGGTAATGTGTTATAGTGATCGAAACATGACAGGAACAGAGACATGCTATGTCTAACAAGTCGAAAGATGGAAAAAAAGAAGATGTGAACAAGGTACGGTAATGTAGACGTGAACGTAAAAACATGCTATGCATACCCACCCGACCAATGCAACTTCAGGTGACCAGACTCAAAAGACTCGACCAAACATGATTTAAAATTACCCTTCTTATCATTGCATGGTTCTTCATAAATTAGACATAGTTGATCAGGCTATGTATAATTTATGAGTAACGATGCAACGATAGGACTAGTTGACTCGAATGGTGTTCAATGTTTAATAAAATAATATACAAAAAAAAATATTCCGGTTATAGCTGTGATTTTTATTTTTGAAAAATCGGCATTCTCTATAACCTTTGGCTCTGATACCAATCTGTCACACCCTCGCCGGAGGCGGAAACACGAGGTGTAACGGAAGGGAACATAAGCACAAGATAATAGAACATACCAACATTAAGATTAAACAGAAAATAATACTCCATTACAATACTAGTTTAGCCGTCATCGGCGAATATATTACAAAACTTAGATTCCAAAATATATGTTTTATACATAATGATTTATATTGACAAGTGAAAACTTCATTATGCAAGACTTGGTAGAAAGAGCTTACTAACGATCACCTGAAATGCATGAGAGAAAAACGGGTCAACTATGAAATAGTTGGTGAGTAAACACGCTTAGCAAAATAATAAAACTCGTAAGAAATATCAAAGCTTTCGGTCGACGGAAAATGGTCCGCAAAGCAAAGGCATTGTAAATCCACTCAGTTCCAAGTTCCGCCCATACAAAACTTGCAACCTGTGTGTTCACAACCCATTGCCAAAAGTAGTATGTCTAAAAGTCAAGTATAAACGGTCATAATAGTTCACCATATTGCACCACGTATATAATCATTCAGGGATGCTCCAAACATGAGAGACTTTGCACTGCTCCAACAATGGAGACTCCTTTGTCACTCGGCCACCTAGGCGAGATTTATTGAGACGCTCCACCAATAAGGCGAGACTTTATAGTGATGCTCCGAACATAGGAGACTCCTTTGTCACTCGACCACCTAGGCGAGATTTATTGAGACGCTCCACCAATAAGGCGAGACTTTATAGTGATGCTCCGAACAGAGGAGACTCCTTTGTCACTCGACCACCTAGGCGAGATTTATTGAGACGCTCCACCAATAAGGCGAGACTTTATAGTGATGCTCCGAACAGAGGAGACTTTGGGACAAGGTCATAACATGTACGGTTCAACAAGTCATAAGTTCATAATTAAGTTCAAGGATTTAATTCAAGTTCACAAGTTCTAGTCAAACTAATTAATAAAAGTAGTGATCAATTTAGCTCAAGAAAAGTTCATGCATTTCGCCCCAAAATATAGTAAAAACGGAAAAAGGGGGTTTGTGATTACTCACTTGGTAAACTGAGGCGATGACAAAAGTGAGTACACCGAGGTATAATGTGATGTGTCAACCGGGACCTATTACGAATGATATGATATGTCATGAGTTGCAATGTAATGTTATGCATGCATTTCGTATGTTATTTATACCATTTGCGAGTTTTGAAAATAATACTCGTCGTCGAAAAATACTCTTTTGACGTCTTGACCCTTCAAAAATGACTTTACATGTTTTTACGTCAAAATGTCATCCTATAATGGGTTAATAATGATTTATGGTGAAATTACCACTTTTCGTCGCAAAACAATGTCGTCGAAAAATCATGAAATTAACAAAAATGGCTCCGGAAAAGTAGTCGTAAAATGGTGTACGTCGATCGTTAGAGAACGAACTCGACTGTTTTGGAAAGTTTGTATCGCTATCTAAAAGTTTCAGTTCAGGAGTTTTCGTCCAAAAGGTCTCGATCATAAAGATATTAAGGGCTAAAGATAGTGATTTTGGCTAATTTTGTGCAGAAAATGAGTTTCGGCCAAGTTTGAACGTCCGTAAATAATTTACTAAAACTTCGCTTGACAAACAGCTTTTTGTTTTGAAAAATATGGCCGATGAACTTGATTTTACTAGAAGACATTTCGTTCTAAAAAGTTTTGCATCATGGTTAAAAACAGCCGCAAACATGGACGTTACAGCTACTAAAATACTTGTATCGTAAAAATAATATAGTTTTTCAGAAAATAATAGTTACGGCAAGTTTATAAAAACGTGCATATATTTGTCGTTTCAAATCCGTTTTCTACGTATAATATGTCCTTAGCTTCGTATCGAAGTAAACTAATATATTTTTGATAAGTCGAAATAATTTGTGAAGCTTAAGGCTCGTTTTTGACCCAAACAATGTAAAAACTGCATGCTGAATTTTCAGAAAAATAAACATTTCGTCGTCAAACTTTAAAAATTCACCACGGCTTCGTTATAACTCCGTTTTTATCCGTTCAAAAGGCCACGGATTCGTTTTAAAGTATATTTTCTAAATATCAAGGCCAAAATGTCGAGCTTACTGTTGGTTTTTCCAGAAAATCGAATTAAGGACAGAACCTATTTTATAGTTATCGAAAATAGTTTTTCTCGGACAAAACCTATTCTAATCCCTTCAAATCAACTCCAAAGCTAATCTAATCCTACCATACACCTTCTTAGGGTGTCATGGGTTCCTAATCACCATCAAGACCAAAGATTACCATGGGAATATTTATAGGATGACCATAATTATATATAACTCAAAAATCATAAGAAAAATGGTATAAATCACATAACATGCATATAAGCTCCAAAAATGAAAAGAAACATATGAAAATGAAGAGGAAACATGAAAGTGATGAAAAACAAACTTACAAGTGAAAATGATGAGGTGAAAGTAACAAGGATTAGCCTAAATACTCTTGGTTTTTATTTCAAAACCTATAAAGAGTATACACTAGATTGATTTAACTCTTGATCTTGTAAAAATTTTGATGATCCTTTGCTTACTCTTGGAATGGCCGGTTATAGATGAGAGAAAACCAAAGAAAGAAAAATTTTACTTGACTTGGAAAAATGAAGTACATGAATGATGGAAGTGTGAATATTTAGATGAAGTAAGAATATATACAATCAAGATGCAATTTTTTTCAAACAATAAATGCTAGCCCTCCCCCCCCTAGAACCGGTTTTGGGGGGGGATGTATCTCACCAAATGTATTTTTTTTTATTTTTTTTTTTTTTTTTTATATTGTATGTAATTTGTTAAATATGTATAAGTTAAATTGTATAGGATAAATGCAACTTGTAAGGTCAATGGTAGTTTTTAGATAAAAGAGATTTTTAATAGACCAAAATAGAATGTAATGATTTTATAAAAATTGTAAAAATACATTCCTTGTGAAATTTGAGTGATATAAAAATTATCGTAATAATTTAACTTTAACGATTTATATACCAAATAAATTTAAAACACTAGGTAAAGTCAAAATATAGTTTTTATAAACTAAATGTAAGTATAAAAATATGTCGGGATCATTTTCGAAAGTAACGGATTAATTATTTAAAATAATAACTCACGCGATAACGTTTATTAAATATAAAAAATTACGCGTTAAATGTGAAACGAAATGCCATGAATGAACTAATATGATGCATATATAATTTAAGAAATGACCGGAATTTGAGAATTGTGACATATACAAACATACATCACATTTTCACAATATACTCCACCAATAACACTCGGAAACAAAAAATAATAATAATAAAAAACACCCCACTTACACACCTTTTCTCCTTTACTCGTTAGGTGAAGTCCTTCACCCAACAACCCAAAAATCGTCCCCTCGCACGCCAAGTTGTGTGCCCCGTCATAGGCTTCACCTCTCCTTCACCTCACCATAACACCTAGCCCTATAGCTTCGCCAACCATGATGAAAAATCAAAACACCGAATTTTAGTTTTTTAAGATCGAATAGAACACAACATGTAAAGCGCTTATCCTTGACTTTTAGAAATATATGGATAATTTATAACTTAAAAGTTATGCATGGCTTGCATGCATGAGATCTCTATCTGTATAGAGATAGGTAGGGCTGAGCATCGGGCCGCTCTCGACCCCGCCCGACCCGAATCCCGACTATCTCGAATCCCGACAAGCCGGCAAACACAAACCGAGTCCTGACCCAATTAAGCTCGGTTCGGTTTCAGGACAGTCGGGACGGGACGGAATCGGTCGGTTTGATCGGTTTTGTTTGTTGTTTTTTGGTTTTCGGCCCGTCCCGACAAGCCCGAATCCCGACTAAAAGGAAAACACAAACCGAGTCCCGACTCGTTTGAGATCGGTTCGGTTTCGGGACATGATTCGGGACTCGGGATCGGGACGGGATTCGGGAGACGGTCAGTTTTGCTTCACCCCTAAAGATAGGGACCGTCTATGTGCATAACTTTTGAATTAGGCACACCTATATGCATTGGCACATGTCATAGGTTAGAATCTCATAATAATATCTTCCGTCTTAAATTAAATGTTCATGTTTACATTTTGAAATATCTCAAAATAATTGTCGATTTCAAGTTTCAACTAATCATATATGAGTTTAGTGTGTGAAGGTGATACTTATAAAGTTGACATTTATTTGAAACGAGTGTGGAAACCCGCGCGATGCAGCGGGATTGGCTTAAAAGGACTTACTTTGTAGCGACATTTAAACCTTAGGGACTAATTTTGCCAGGTTGCTATAGTTAGCAGTTAATTCTACAGGACTTACCTTGTAACGTCGCTTAAACGTTAGGGACTATTTTTGCCAGATTGCTATAGATTGCAATTAATGATGCAGGACTTATTTTGCAGCGCCACTTGGACCTCAGGAGCTATTTTTGCCAAGTTGAAAAAGTTTGCAATTAATGCTTGTTTTGGACACAAAAGTTGCACACTTTGTGTACGCTTTTTAGTATATAAGAAGAATAAAGGGTTGTTGATAAAGAGATTAAAAGAAACAGAAATACGTACATGTATGATGTACCTCTCGTAAACAAAAACAAAAGTTTTTTTTTTTTTTTTTTTTTTTTTTTTCATTTTTTTTTCATTTATATTTTCACAATAAATGTGAGACAAAATAACTAATAATCGATGAAAGGAAATTGTCAATTTTTGTGATGAAGATAATTGCGTAACATTTTTGTTTATTAGTTAATTTGTTTATCATTTTCTTGACACTAAAAAATAGCACAGTTCCTTTTAAAAGTAATGCGATTGTTTAATCTTCAATCTCCCTTTCACCGAAAAATAACTTTCAAAATTAATTCATTTTACAAAGTATTTAAACTCAAGAGATAATTAGTGACATACATTGATTTTTAAACATAAGTTTTGAAGAAAATTTAAACGAAGTCTAGAATATGCCATGAGGGTGTTGTGGCCTCAATGGTTAATTTCATAGTTACACTCTCGTATAAAAAATATTTAAAGTCAAAGTTAAAAACAAATATTTTAAAAGTCAAATTAGATATTTAATATAAGACGGAAGATTACAAATTTAAATTAAAATGTATTTTAGGGTAGAGGAGTACATAGTTGTGTTTGGCGTAGGGTTTATAAAAGCTTATAAGTGTGTGAGCTTTTAAAATAAGCTAGCTTATAAAATAAGTTTTATTTGTCACATAATCTTATAAAGGCTAAGAGCGCTAGGTATCGTTTGGTGCCGTAGGTGGTGCCATGAAAAAAAGTTATGCCACATCAACACTTTTTTTCCATGATACCATTTTTAGTTATGGCACCAAAACCCTCCTCCCTAGTAAAAAAGTGGTTTCGTAGAGTAAAGTGGTGCCATAGTACACAAAAAGACAAAAACAAAAGGAAATGAAATATGCTTGGCATGAGCTGGTGGCCACGGCACGAGAGCCTTCTAGCCCACCCACGGTATGGTGTCTCGTGCCAATGGTTGGTGCCGAAGCCTATGGCTCAAGCCATGGCACACTGTACCCGGACCTCTAAATAAGACATAAGCCCCCATAAGCCCAAGTCAATTCCAACGAGTTTATGAAGGCTTATAGCTAGTCAAATTACTTAACTACCCTTCAATATATAATGCATTATCACGGAAAAGCTAAAATTTATTTGACATAGTTTTATGCGATTATACATTAATAAACTTCAGCTCGAACTAATTCGTCAACCAACTTAATAAAAATATAAGCTCCAATTTCAACCTATAATATAAGCTTCAACTCTAGCTTACATCAAGCTCATGCTTTAATCCATTTCGCTAGATATACCCGTGGTTAGGGGTGTGAAAAAGGTCGGCCCAACCTGAACCCGAATTAGACTTTTCCGGTCAGATCAATCGGGTTCAAAATTATATCCGGGCCATTTCCGGTCAACTCGACTAACCCGAGTTCTAAATATGATCGGGTTCGGGTCAATCCGAGTGACCTGAGTTTGATTTTTTTTCTTTCTAATTTTGTGTTTTGTTAGTGTAAATACCAATATTGTATAATTCTTAAATGACCTAGACCCGAACCTGAGTTGACCTGACCCGAGTTTTAAACAAGATCATGTTAAGATATATCTTTTTGCCTTAAACCTGAATTGACCCGAACCGACCGGTCAACTCGAATAACACCCTACCCATGGTTATTTGAGAATTATGAAATACTCGTACAAAACTAGCTTGCAATTTACATATTTGTGATCTTTCAATGAAGATAAGTAAATATGATACTTCAAAACTGAAATTGCAAAACTTAAAAAATTGGTGTAACTTCACCAATGAAATAGAGAGTGATATCCACGCGCAAGTAAAAAAGCAGAGTAGACAAGGGTAGTGGTTGTCTCACTTGTCCTATGGTTACAGTAGTAGTGGCGCAGTGCGCCGTAGTGACAGCTGTCGATGGTGAGAGTGGCGCGTGCACTTGCCTCATCATGCCAACGTGGCATTTTGCTTATTTGGATCCAAAAAATATTCTCATACATTTCTTGATCATGTACGTCTTTCTATAAGGGGTGATCTAATATTGCACCCCATGAAATCCTTTCTTTGCACCCCATAGTAGGCCAATTATTCGCCAATCATTGGCCCAATGATTGGTTTGTCCTCTTTTTTTTTTTTTTTTTTTTTTTTTTTGGTTTTTTGTTTTTTTTGTTTTGTGTTTGTGTATAATTTATATTTGTGTAATGTATATATATAGTGTTTTTATTTGTAGAGTATATATAGTGTGTATTTATTTGTGTAGTGTTTTTATATGTATAGTGTATTTAATTGTGTAGTGTTTTTATATGATATTTATTTTACGTTATGCTTTTTAATTGTGTGTTTGTTTCCATTTAATTAATCAATAACAATAAAACATTAAACAAGTAAAACAACAATGTTTTCAATATTACAACGAAATCTACTCCACATGAAGATTATTAATGTCATCTATAAGCTCATAGAGTATTCCACTCGGCTGACATGCGTGATCAACTGGATTTCTTGCCAATTCCAGTGATGCCTCCAACGCCTTTATTTTTGCCTGCAACAAATTGTTTTCAGCCAATAGCATGTTGATCGCTGTATCTTTAGTTTCGCAGTTTGAGCACTGCGTTGAAGAAGAGGCTTCACCAAAGTACTTTTGTTGAAATATTTCCTTCCACATGAAGTATCGACACCCATAGTCTTTAGTCCCTGGCTGTTACATGACGAAACAATTATAAGAAATGTATTCTAAACAAACAAGTTATTGATATATTTACGCAAATAAGCAAACGTTTAATTATTTACCTTTGAGAAAGGACATGCATAATACTTCAGACCACAAGTATGGGGCTGGTGGGATGTTCTTTCAATTATTAATCCACGTTGACAACGACACAAGTAAGGATTTTGTTGTTGCATCTGGCCAAAAGAAGTTGTATAATTATTCACAACATAAATTATTAATATGATGGTTCACAAAATTAGAAGCTTCGAATACATAAATAACCAATCTTGTTATAGATTAATAGTTGATACATGGTTCACAAAATTACAATATAACTAGAAACTAAGATCAATCACGCCCGATGCGTAGTCGCTCCAATGATGCTGCCATCTGTCCCACACGAGACTCTAACTCTGAAATGCGTCTCCTCAATCCGTCAATCTCTCGCTCGTACTCGTCAACGCGAGACGGCTGTATCAAAAGATGAGGAAGAACCGGAGGACGGTGTATAAAAGTGTCCTCATCTGCAGCTGGAGATATAGCTGGAGAGGGAGGCACATAAGATTGTGAAGAAAGCACATAATCTGGACTCTCAACACGAGCGGGTGTGTGGTTGACACAATGAATGTCCCTCCACTGAATGTCATCTGATTCCTGTAACAAAACATGAGGAAGAACCGGAGCAGGAGCAGAAATCTGTAACAAAAGATGACGAGTCGTTTGCTATAAATCAGTAATCGTCTATACATGTTGTGTCATTTACAATATAAATCAGTAATCGTCTATACATGTTTTGTCATTTACAATATAAATCAGTAATCGTCTATACATGTTTGTCATTTACAATATAAATCAATAACTGTTTTCTACGTACGTCTAAACATCCCTTGTCGTTGAGCAAACACATGTTCCCATGGCGCGGCCTCGGCATTTCTATAATGTCTCCATTGTGGGTGATTATACGGGAGTGGTGAGTCTTCATCAAGAACCGCAAGAACGAAGTGAGCACAATCGTTGTTCCCCACACGAAGAATCACAATCGGAGACAATATTTCTGCTGAATCGGGAGAACCTCTCAGCGGAAGACACAAAATAGATTGTGAATTGGTTATACATACAATAGGACGGTTAAGAGCTGTAGCAATAACCACTCCCATTTCTGGCATACTCATCCAATAACGCCGGGGTGCTGCACCGTTAAACCAATACATCGAGTTACGTGTAGATGTAAATAAATTACCCCACAATTCCCTGTAATCTTCCTCGTGATTGTCTACCTCTTCAATATCCAACCATTTTTACGTTTATGAAATTTCGCTAGTAATTTGAATGGGCAATTAATTTTAGCGGTACTAGTCTGCCGTTCAAGTTCATCTTCTAAACCTTCACGTGCAAACTTCCCATATCTAGAACACAACAATTCGATAGAGTACTTATAGCCCCTATCTGTTTTACTTCTTCCTTTAACAATAACAAAACCAATCGATTCAGCAGTAGATTTCACCCAATCAATTAAAGCATCTTCATTACCGAACACCTAAAAAATAAAAAACACAAGAACTTTTATTTTTAACAAACTTTTATAAAAAATACAACTTTATTTATTGTTACATTTTTTTATATTAGTTTTATTTTTATTGTTACTTTTATTTTTTTTAACAAATTTTTTTTAACAAACCTTACATAAATTTATAAACCTTACGCAAATTTACGTTTACTTTTGAAATAACTTTTTTTTAACTACTTTACAAATAACTTTTTTAACAAACCTTATTTTTTTTTACAAACTTTACTTTTTTTTTACAAATAACTTTTACTTTTGAAAAAAAAAAAAAAAAAAAAAAAAAAAAAAAAAAAAAAAAAAAAACGGTATTGAAAACCGGGTGCCTCCCACGTTATTACCCAACCCACACACTATTTTCTACTATACTCTCTTTTGTCCTCTCTCACTCACACTTTTTTCTTGTAAAGTATTCTCTCCTCTCTCACTCAAAAAATACTTCCGGCGAACTAAAAATATTTCCGGCCACGCACCACCGGATATTTTCACCCCATATACCAAACGATAGATCGGGAAAAGGTGATCATTTTAACATAGGGCACGCGCGGTATTTCTCACCGACGCCCCCTAGATCTAAAGTTTTATATTCGGTTTTCGTGATGGTATATGGGTTGATGTTGTTGTTGGTCTAATGAGATGCATGGGAAAGAAAACATGGGTTGATGTTTTACGATGTCTATAATGGGTTTATGCAAATGATGACTGGAAAGTCAAATGATGACTGGTATATATGAAAACTCACAATGGGTTGATGTTGATGTTTTAAGGTGTCGGCTGTATATTTGGAAAGTCAAATGATGACTGGTATATATGAAAACTCACAATGGGTTTATGCAGTTTTCTGGAGAATCTTGCCAATAAACTATCCTCCACCCAAGTAAGCAAAACACTAAAAAGTATATTTTTTCTTTTTTTAGACTATGTGCTATCTTTACTTTTTATGTAAAGACGAGGCATATTTTCAAAAAAAAAAGGTCTCGCTCAAATAGACGAGGCATATTTTGTTCAAAAAAAAAAGACGAGGTTGATGTTGTTGTTGGTATTCGATGTTGGGTTGATGTTGTTGTTGGTATTCTTGATGTTGGGTTGATGATGTTGGGTTGATGTTGTTGTTGGTATTCGATGTTGGGTTGATGTTGTTGTTGGTATTCTTGATGTTTAGGTTGATGTGGTTGTTGGTATTCCTGATGTTGGGTTGATGTTGTTGGTATTCTTGGTTTAGAATTTTTTTTTTAAGATCTGGTTTAAAAAATTGATAGATGATCGAAACCGAATGGACGGTAAAGTGAGATTTTATCGCTTTGCAACCTTCGGGTTTGAGTCTAAAAATTTTCCGAGGCGATGATGATTTTTGAGCCTAAAAATTTTCGGAGGCGATGATGAAAACCGAATGGACGGCAAAGTGAGATAAAATCTCACTTTTGCAACCTTCGAACTGAGCCTCAAAAAATTTCCGACTACGTTTTTTTTTTTAAGTTTCAAAACTGATTAAAAAAAAAAAAAAAAAAAGACTTGTAAAAAAGTTATAACTGATTCAGATATAACTTGTAAAAAGTGTAAAAGTAAAAACTTGTAAAAAACTTGTAAAGAAAAAAAGTGTATAACTAAAAAAAAAAGACTGAAACTTGTAAACAAAAAAAATAAAACTTGTAAAAAAACAAAGAGTGAAAGTGACATGGCACGGAAATCAATGTCCCAATCATTTGAGAGGAGACAGGAAACGCAGGCACCCCCTAATATTTTTCTAGGGGGTGCAACATTAGTAGGACCCTTCTATAAACATGAAGTAAAAATATTCCATTTAAATCTACATGAATTGTCAAGAGTCAAGACAATTTACATATTTTATCGTAAGTTTATCGTCCAACGAATAAAAATGCAGTGACCAATATCTTTACCTATCTTAGAGCACAAGGTATGATAAACGCGAATAACGTGTTATTCGTCTGCCACCTCAGTGCCACATCATTCCTCTCCCAATAACACACCAATAACTAAAACACCCTCCTCAACAAAAAAACCAATAACACATATTGGGTCCCACAAAATACCCCACAAAAAATACCCACCCACTCACAAAACAAAAATAAAAAAACAAACAAACACCAATGGCACCAGCCATTCCAATGGCTAAATCCCCTTTTGGCTGACCAATGGCACGAAGGCCGGTTTGGGTTTGGCGTGTTATTGGGCATGAAAAGGACCAATGGCGCTTGCCATGTAGGACGATACCGCTTGCTCTTATAAAACACATTTTGGATATTTTTTTCTCGAAAAATCATCTCTAATGTACAAGCCATTTATAATCTTTTACTGTTACACAAGACTACTAGAAATAGGGTAGTAAATCAGCGGAACCTTTTTCATGTTTGTTCGTTTAATTTGAACTGGACAAAGGAATATACACGAAAAACGAAAGTTTAAACAGATGATTTTTTTGTTTATGTTCGTTCATTAAGAAATGGAGTTGTTCGTGTTCGTTCATTAAGAAATTAAACGAATGCAAACGAATGAACATAAATGGACACATGAAATAAACAAAACAATATACAAAATATTGTGTTTATGTGTGTTCATTTGTTTAAGTATACCGATTTTATAAGCACATAATAAAAATATATGACATACGACGATAAATAAATAAACAAACATTAACGGATGTATAATCGGACTTTCACGAACATAAATGAATGAACGAGACGTTTATTCATGTTCGTTCATTTAACTAAACGAACATAAAATCGTGTGCATGTTTGTTCATTTAATAAAGACTAAAATACACCGTTGGTCCCTAAACTTGGCAAAACGCTTCGCGATGGGACAAAACTCGGCCTTTTCATCGTTGGGGGTCCCTATTTCAAGTTTATACTCGGGTTTTACATTAGAAAAGTTACCCAACTTTCCCACTTTGTTCGCCTAAGTTATCAAACTTTCATTTTGTTCACTTAGGTTACTGAACTTTAGTTAAGCATTCAACTTTCATTTTTCAGTGTAATCAAAGTAACCAAAATGCATTTTTTAGGTAAGTTAAGTAACCCAAATGCATTTTTTAGTTAAGTTAAGTAACCTAAATGTCTCATTTTACAAATTCAGTAACCTGAATGTCAACTCCGTGTAGTCCAATACCCTGTTTTCACAAGAAAAAAGTTTGGTAACTTAGGCGAATAAAGTTGGAAAGTTGGGTAACCTATCTGTCTATAAACCCTTTATACTCGTTACAGGTCCTTTGACCATATTTCCGTTAGTCAAGGACTTCAAATAGCGTTAGATTTGTCTTTAGTCCAAGGGCATAATTGTCATTTCCGCATTTCAATTAAGCGTGCTCGATACACTTTTCTGTGGGTGCTACAATAACTATGGCCTAATAAAAGCAACTCATATTCACCACTCATCCCTAAAGTCTCATCTCCAAAAAAAAAATTCTTATCCTTAAATTTTCGGATCTACTTCTAATAATGGTTCGTTGTGCTTGTGGTAGGCTGGCTGTAGTTAAAACTTGCTGGAACAATGTCAACGCCGGCAGACGTTACTATGCTTGTCCTGTTCAGGTTGGCTAGTCTTGTACATGATAATGCTTGTATTTTTTAAATTTAACATGTTAAGTTAATAGTTTCATCTTGTAGTCAGCTTCTAAGTGTGTTCAAACGTTTGATTTCTGATTTTTTAGGGATCTAGGTGTCCCATCAATGGGTGGTTGGATCCACCACAGACGACTAGAGCAAGGGAGGTGTTCCTCTACTTGCAAAAGCACATCCACCGAACTGAGGCGGCGTTGCAAGAATGCCAACAAGCCCTCATCGGCGAGACCATGGAGACTATAGACGCAGTCGCCAGGGCAAATGAGCTAGAGGCTACTCAAGCAGATACCCTAGCTGAACTCCTTCTTGAGAAGGAGAAACTCTACCGACTGAGGAACTTCTGTGTTTTCTCCTGGATACTCATCATTGTCGTCTGTATATGGTTTATCTAGTGGGTTACCAATGTCGGTGGTTTTTTTGCCTTTTGAGTCGGTGGTATGTATGGTCTCTGTAAGTAGACTTGTGGCGATGGTTGACTTTTGAAAAGTCAAGTTTTGATGTACTTTGGTCCTTCTACAGTATAAGTAGTTTTACTTTTATGCTTTAGTCCTTATGAGTGTTATGCCTTTAATACTTGCTCCTACCCCTTATAAATGATCAAACCCACATCAGTTGCCACACAATTATTATCTATTTCAAACCACACCTTAGTAAAATGATCAAACTCATAACACAGCTACAAGTATCAAAGATGGATGAATGATCTGAGATGGATGAACAGACACCACTTTTGAGTATCAAGATAAACTTGATATGGTGTTGTTCATCCATCTTTTATCCTTTATTCCTGTTTGTGATGATAGAATAACCGTATCCAACTCAAAACCCAGATCCAAGTTCAACAGATCCTAGATTCATAGACATATGAAGTCTCAAAGATGGATGTATGGCACCACTTTTGAGTATCAACATAAACTTGATATGGTGTTGTTCATCCATCTTTGATCCTTCATTCATGTTTGTGATAATAGAATAACAGTAACCAAACTCAAAACACAAATCCAAGTTCAACATATCCTAGATTCATAGACATATGAAGTCTCAAAGATGGATGACCAGACACCACTTTTGAGTGTCAAAATAAACTTGATATAGTGTTGTTCATCCATCTTTGATCCTTCATTCTTGTTTGTGATGATAGAATAACAGTAGCCAACTCAAAACACAGATCCAAGTTCAACATATCCAAGATTCATAGACGTATGAAGTCTCAAGGATGGGTGAACCGACACCATTTCTGAGTATCAACATAAACTTGATATGGTGTTGTTCATCCATCTTTGATCCTTCATTAGTGTTTGTGATAATAGAATAACAGTATCCAACTCAAAACACAAATGTATGAAGACTCTATAAAAACAATACAATAAAAACACAATTTAACCCATACACTAACATGACATGATTTCATACATAACGCAAATGGATCTATTTCCAAATGCATAAAATTTTGTAGTCTACAAAGTTCAGAAACAGACATTGTTTAAACACAGCAAATAATTTTTAGGGGAATACATATTCGATGGATAACATTGCCTTTCATATGCTTAACTAGCATTTTTTTGTAGTGAAGAAAGCTTTGCTGCTATAATCTTGGTCTTAGTCCAAAATTGTTTTGGAGACCCACCAGAAGCAGCATCAACTTGACTTCCAGATTGAGACTGGACCACACTTGGTTGATCATTACCTTCATAGTTGTCACTTGTAACCTTTGTCTTCTTCTTTGATGTAACTTTTGGCTGGGATGAACCTGTTTTTTGAGACTGTTGTGTAGTGCCTTGACTTCCTGTTACACCTCCTTGCCCAAGACATGTTTTCTTGTTGTGTCCAGCATTGCCACAAATACCACAAACCACACTCTTACTAGACTGTGACAAGTTATTGGTTTTGTCACTATTATCATTTTCAGTAAAAGCCCTGGTTCTTTTCTTTCGTGGCCTACCTAATGGTTTATGATGTTTAGGTGGAAGAATGGTTGTAGGCACTTCTGACTTATACTAATGCTCATAACCATTTATTGGCTGGATGTGGTGTTTGTAAGTTTCTTCCCAAGTCTTAAGCAAGTAACATGGATGAACCCATGATTCAACAGATCCTACTTGCATTCCATTGAACCTCATACACTGGTGGGTAGCAACAACATGTTTACATGGCATACCTGTAAGCTCCCATCTTCTACATGTACAAGCCCTAGCTTGAACATTCACAATACACTTGTCTCCCCATCCACTGACCTCATACTTTTCTCCTTCAACCCGTAAAGCAGTGTACTTATAAGCCTCTTTCTTGATTGCATCTAACATGAGTGTTGCCTTTGGTGTTAATGGTCCGGCACACTTGTCAATCACATTCACAACGTTCACTATTCTTTTCATACAATACTCTCTAATGTATTCTAAAGCAGTAATGATGGGTTGGTGCCTACCTCCCACTAGTTTCCCATTGAACACCTCACACATGTTATTAAGTAACACATCAAAATGAGCCCTCCCTACAACATGTTTGGTTAGGTACCTAAAAAAATTCGTATAACATACGATGTACAAGTAGACATAGATTTGGTTAGGTACCTGAAAAATGCGACCTTGTCCAATGGGTTGGTGGTATCTTACTTAACCAAGCATGGGCAGGTTCGCTAAACCTCTTGAATGCCAGCATGGCTGCCTCAAATTGTTGGACGGTTGTTGCTGCTGCACATCTCCACAAATTTTCCTTGTATGCTTTAGCATTCCATTACAATTTCATATTATCATGGATGTGCTTTAAACAATATCTGTGTTCAGCACTAGGGAATACTTCTGCTAACGCTGGAATGATACCCTGCACAAATAAACATCAATTCGTTACTAATAAAACTTGCATTTAACGAAAATACAAGTGAATCTAATCAACTAAATGGTAACATAACCTTTTTCCTGTCGCTGATAAAAGTGTAGTTTGAGTTTGGTTGCAAGTCAAGATCATCTCTTAGACATTCAAGAAACCAAATCCACGAGTCTTTGCTTTCAGCTTCTGCAACCGCGTAGGCTAAAGGGTATATTCCATTGTTGCTGTCTATACCGACCGCTGTAAGAAGCTGGCCAGGAAAAGGACCCCTCATAAAAGCACCATCTAACCCCAACAACTCTCTTTGACAAGCTTTATATCC
Source organism: Chrysanthemum seticuspe (assembly GCA_019973895.1). Classification (NCBI taxonomy): domain Eukaryota; kingdom Viridiplantae; phylum Streptophyta; class Magnoliopsida; order Asterales; family Asteraceae; genus Chrysanthemum; species Chrysanthemum seticuspe. Next base: position 317,678,247 of record BPTQ01000005.1, read on the forward strand.
TTCCTTCAAAGCACCTAAGCATACATACATTCTCTTGAAAACTCTGGTTGGACTTGTTGCATCTGTTGCAGTTTGGACACTTATCCTAACTGTTGTATCTGGGTTAGTTTTCTGCAACTCTTTAACATAGTCTCTTAAAAGGGTGTATTGCTGCTTATGATCACCCCTAATCTCATTTTCTGCCTTGTTTTTTCCCTTAATTCTTTTTGCATAGACACTTGAACTTCAAACTGTTTACTGAGCTGATCTTGAACAGCCACTTGGTCAACTATTTGCTTCGAAAGAAACTTGTAGTCACAAGCTTTAATGTCTCTTGATTGCAAACATTTGTGTTCATCCCTGAAAGTTCGAACAATCCATACATCTTTAGCTGTATTTTTGGCTACATACAACAACCATGGACAATATGTTGCTTGCTCCTTGCGTGTTCGCAAATATACATCCCTACCAAGGCCTCTAGTTATCGGACCATTTTTCCTCTTTGGGGATTTTCCCAGCCCTGATCCTTCGGTTATTCCACAAACAGGTATTTGTCCAAGACACCTAACCCTAATTCTCTGTTTGTCATTCTTAATTTGTTGCAATTTCCTCCTAGTCTTTATTGAAAGCAGGTAGATCCTATCTTTCACTTCTTTTGCAGTTACAAAACTTTGACCACAGAAAAAAAAGATTTCGTCCTCTGTTTGTGTTGCCTCACTTAACTTTTGTTTCTTGCATGCCCTCAATTTGTTCCTCCTAATAACATACTCATCCTCATTCTCAGAACCACTTGCAAAATCATTATCATCTAACAAATCCAACTCATTTTTCTTAAAAAAATCATGTGGTAGCTGGCTGGTGGTACCTATAGATGGTAAATCTGTAGTCTTAGTCACTTTGAACAGATTAACATCAAAATCAGGCTCCTCAAAAGTATTAGCCTCATTGACAACTGTGTTTCCATCACCATTTTTCTCAATATCATCATCGTCACTCATATAAGTGTCTCTCTCACTCACATTGTCATCACTTAAAGGTTCATCGATTTCACTTACCTGTACAGATTTACCTTTTTGGATATGATCCACAGGATTACATGTTTCCTCCTCATGATGACCTAACTCTTGATCATTTTGACATACCTCTTCAGGACTATCTATTTGGATATGCTCAACATGTTTATCTATATGCTGGTTGACATCACCTACAACATCTTCAGTCTGACAGACCTCTACAGATGGAAACAAGGGTTTTGTTTCTGGCATCTGACTAGATTGTACCAAAGTATTGACTTCCAAAGGTTGATGTGTAACCTCACATATATCCTCTACCACAGATTTATTAACAATGTTTTCTAAGAACAATTTCTTTGAGCAATATGAAACAATAGCAAGAGGTGCCTTTTTCTTTGTTGCATCCACATCAGCAATAACTGTCCTAATTGACTTTGGTGACAATTGATCAACATCCAATGTTGTCTTACCATTTTCAACATAAACCTCTATCATCTTATGGTCATCAACAAGATCTTTCAATATTTCTAAATTAGCACTCTCACTTAAGCTATACAAACCATCATCTAAATTACTACCAGGCTTAACAAAGTAATAGTAATTTTTTGAACCAAGCTCACAACCCAATTCATACATAAGAACATCCAACTCTTCAAATGACACACTATCAACATCAACCAAATCAACTAAAGTTTCCATACCTCCAACGTATATTCTACCAGGCCAGTATTTAAAGACACCATTGTGATGAACCCTTATGTAACACCCCCAATTTTGTGATACGCAACGGAATTCAAATTGGGTGTTACTTCATGGCACAACAGTCATAACAATAGAAAACGAACTCTAATGGAGTCGTTTTAAAAGATTTATCACTCGATTTATATAAATATCAGAGTTTACAAAAATGAGGTCCCAAATGGTTCCATTGTTTACAAAATACATTAAAAGGGTTTTCGAATGATAATAAAATTTATAGCCTTCTTGAGTATCCATGCTCCTCCGTGCCAGCTTCCGACATTATGAACCTGAAATACATGCTCAAAACTGTCAACACAAAGGTTGAGTGAAATTCATAGAGTTTGTTTGATGGTTGAACACATTATGTTTGTAGTGTGAGCTATAGACTCGCACCAATGGTTTGAAAACAAAACAATTATTATTAGACTAAGCATCATGCAATCAAGGCGTTAACTTGCTCCAAAATTAATTGGTGAAACTGTTGGTACGTGCCCTAACAGGTAAAATTACCGTTTTACCTAATGTATTCAAATATAGTGCGTTTTTTTGCCTACCCGGTCAACACAAACGAGATTCGTCAATCCCAATAGATCTATTCACAATATTCGCGCCCACCTTCACTCAGTGATTAATGATTCATGATTAAGGGACTTAAGTTTGGCAAATGCGGTAACTTAGTACTAATAAAACAATCAGATGAGTATACATTTTGAAAGCAATGTGTTCGGTTTAAAATAAAGTATGTATCTCCCCCAAGGGTTTGTAAAACAATTAAGTAATAAAAATGGGGCTATGAACTCACAGTAGTGATCAGCAGCGGAGTGTAACGATATAATTTTATCAACGTAGAGTATGACAAGATCACAATCTTTAACGATTACCTAAGAAAGCATAGTATTCGTGTTTTAGTATATTGTGCGATATAAGTGTACAAGTATATGTAGTTTGTTGGCTTATGATGTTGTACATGAATCCTTAAGTTAAAGTATTCCTTAAATGTTGTTTGGTTATCAAAAATCAAGAGGTCGTGAAGTAGTTTAACATGTCATATGGTCATTTACCTAGATTGTCAAAGTCTAGTGAAAAAGTTTTAAATAAACAAGTTTCGGGTTATTAAACTTATATTAGCCGTGCGGCTAAGTCAAATAATAATCAAGGACATTCTTAAGGATGTATCTAAGTTAGGCAACCTCAAGACAACAATCTTGACTCAATCTTGGCTTTATATTAGTTTCAAATAATCAATATATCACTTAAAGTTCTCACTAACGTTGTGTTCTAGTCAACAACAGGCCAACTTAGTTTTTGCCGTTTTTAGGTTTTGTTGTTCACTTTCTGCTTATGTGCTCCATAGTTTTTGTAGAAAAAGTCATTCTGAGCAACTTTCGTGTTTTACACGTTTGCTGATTCGGACCAGAAAAGGGTCAAAATCGCGATTTAAAATCGTATCAGCAAGCTTTTGTTTCAACACTATATTTTCATCTAGTAAAACTTAACTAGGCATAACTCTTTAACCACAAGTCCCTTTTAAGTGATTTAAAAGCTCAAGTTCATATTTTTATATTCTCTAACAGCTTCTTAAGCTTAATCAAGTCTAAGGTCCAAAGTTTACCTATATCAATGGTCTAATTATAAGTATATACTTATATTTCATTGCAGAAACTTTGGCTGCACATTCAGTCCTGCCAAAACAACCATACGTTGAGTTCTACAACTTTTTTTGACGCACGGCTTTCCCCAAACTTTAAGTTTAGGTCTTGGCTACATTTCATAAAACTGAGTCGACTTCCAGAAATGACCAGAACAATGGACTTCTCCTAAATGAAATCTGGTGTGCAGATTTTGACATGTTTTGCCATTTTGGCTCTCATTTACTCATCGGGATGAGTTATGAGGTGCGCCACCCAGCGAAACGACCGTAAGACATAGCTCTACAAGACTACCTTATTGAATTATCCTCAAGGTTTACTGAGATGATCAGTTTAATTAATCTTTAGGACTGTTTCAGAATTCATATTTATAGAACTTACCTATGACTTGTTTTAGCTTGTTTTCATGGTCACAACCTCATGTACAACATCAATCATGCCATATTACATATACTACTTATATAAAATTACATACAATGAATAAAAATATTACAACCATATTGAATGAATATGAAGATAAATAATAGCTTACAAGGATTAGGATGACAAGTTACTAGTACAACAAGAACTATTCAACCCTTAACCCTTCTAATCTCTAATCCTTGTCTTGAATCTTCAACCCACTTGATTCTAACCCTTGTTAATCATCCAAGAATACTCTTAAACTCAGCCTTTGAACTCTTGATTATCTCCTAAACTAACCATGGAATCACCAAAACAACACTTGGACTATGTAGAGCTCACATAGGTCTTCATCTTTCCAATGTAACTTATGGTATGAATCAAAATGGGTGATGGTGATATAGGTTTAGGGGTGAACGACTATGGGAGGGAGAAGAGAGGATTTTTGGTCACTTTGCATGTAAGAAAGATAGTTATGAAGAGTTATCTTCAAGTGGGGGACAAAAGGATGGTTAAGTGGAGGGTTGGTGGCATAGGAAGAGGACATGTGTCCTTGTGGCTAGCCATTGCATGCCACCTCAAAAGAGAGGTGGTAGTGTGTGTACTTTGTGCTAGTTATTGGTTTATGTTGGGAATTCTACTAAGTATGAATTATGCTGAAGTTACTGCCGATGGATTCTCCTGAAGTGCAAGGATTCTGCTGAAGTAATATAAGTGTGTAGTTGGTTTCTGCGGAGATAGATATTCCGCGTATTCTATAGTTAGTTAGGATATGCATGAGCTTTATTAGGAAGTGATAATGTATATCTTATTTAGTTTTATGTTTATACGTTTGGGAAACGGTTTAGGGTTCCTTGTCTATAAAAGGAACACAATAGTATGAATTATGTACGAGTTTGAAAAACAAGTTTTAGTAATATTAAAAGATCCATAGAGGATCAGCATATTCTTAGTTATTCGTGTTTATACTTGTGTTTGATTTCCGCTTGAATACAAGTTATAGAGACTGTCTTTTAGTGTGTTTGTGATTACATAAGCATAACTAACGATCTACGAGTGCTCAAAGATCTATCAAGGTCTAAGGTTCAACAAGCGGTATCAGAGCCTCGGGAGAGTCTCTACGATACTAAGAACAGTCTTTTCTTTACACCCTTACAACCAAAACAACCTTCACCATGCCTGGATCAGATGATGAAATTGAAGTCACCAACAACCAAAACAACACATTTCTGCAACAACTTAGTCTCTCAAACAGCAATGCAAAGTTCCCATACCTAAAGAAGGAGGAGTATGATTTGTGGGCAATGAAGATGCAGAACTGGATCTCAAACATTGATTGGAATCTCTGGGAAATTGTGAAGAAGGGGAACAGTTTGAAGAGGCATGTCACAGATCCTGATGGTACTGTTACCATCGTTCCTCCAAAATCTGTTAATGAGATATTGGCTGTCCAGAAAGAGAATAAAGTGAGAACCATTCTCTTTCAGGCTATACCAGAGGATCACTTGGGTGACTTTCACTATATGCAGGATGCTAAGGACATATGGATGGCAATCAAGGGTAGGTTTGGTGGGAATGAGGAGTCAAGGAGAATGAGGAAATCAATGCTGAAACAACAGTTTCAAGAATTCCAAATCTCTGAAGAGGAAGGTATCCACAAGGGGTATGACATGTTCCATAAGATATTGAGTCAATTGAATCAGCTGAAGGCAAAGCCAGATAATGATGACTGCAATTCAAAGTTCTTGCGATCTTTACCTTCATCGTGGTTGCAAGTAAGCATTGCCCTCAAAGCTAAAGGTGGGTTGGATATGCTCACTTTTGATGAACTTTACAACAGACTTAAATCTCTTGAGCCTGATGTCAGAAGTCCCTTTCGTTTATCCACTCATAGTCATACAGCATTTGTTGGGGCCTCCTCAAATAAGATGACCTATGCTCCAAGTCCAACTTACTCAGCATCATCATCCTACACCACCACTACATCAAATTCTCAACCTAAATCTAGTGGTGTATTGGAAGATGCGATTCACTCTTTTGTTGCTGATTATGACACTCAGCAGCAACTAGCCTTTGAGGACTTAGAACAGGTGGATCCATTTGACATGGAAGAGATGAATTTGAAGTGGCAACTGGCCATGCTCTCAATGAACATCAAGAAGTTTGAGAGTAAGTCTGGGAGAAAGTTTGGTTTCCAGGGAAGAGATCCAGCAAGATTTGACAAAACGAAAGTCAAATGCTATAATTGTAATCAGATGGGTCACTTCTCAAGAGAATGCAAGGATAGGAAGGCTGGTGATGAGGTGAGATATTCTTCCTATCAGCAGATTCAAAAGAAAGCTGGAACTTCGAAGGCTGGACCCTCCACAGCTCTTGTCACTATGGATGACCATGTCAACTGGCAGCTGCATGAGCCTGAGAATGATGAAGGTCCTGGTTTTGAGAATATTGGATTACTGGCAAGCTGTACTTCAGAGGATAGGCATGCTCAAATTGCCTTGATGGGCATCTCTCAGGTACATAATTGTGTTTTTGGTTGTACTGAAAGATATAATGAACTTAAAGTAGCCTATGATGAATTGAAACCTAAATATAATGAATGTTATGTCGAAGTTGAGGCTTATAAACAGGCTTTAAAAATATTAGAAAGACAAAAAGTTTGGTTTCAAAAGAATCAACTGGCTTATGATGAAAAGATAAGGGTGTTAGAAAGTGATCTAGAATGTACTAAAATTGATTTAAAACACACTGAGAAAGAAAAAGCTGATGTAGTTTCTGAAAACCAAGTGCTAAAAGAGAAACTAGATGTTGAAGTAGCTAGGCATAAAGAATGGTTATTGTCTGGTAACAAGTTAGTTGGTCATATCTATGCTAGTCAAAATCCTAATACTGCAATAGGTTTAGGTTTTAAGAAGTATGTGGGGATAGAAGCTAGGGATGACCTACGTAAATCTACACCAGCAGGATTAGCTAAGTTTGTTAAAGAAGGAAAATTACATGCTGTCCCTGGACCTATAAGAGGAGAACATATGCCCATTGACCTTTCCATCCCAGTTGACTTTGATGGATCACACCATCTTTATGGCAAAAAGTCAAGAGACTTGCCAGACCCTGATTCTTCATCTACTGACTTTGTCTCCTGTGTTAACAGTGACAAGTCCTCTATCCAAGGGTCTACTTCTACCAGTTGTGATTCAAATGAAAAGTCAGACCTTCCCAAGACCTCACCCAAGCCTACACCCAAGACTCCCTACAAGCCTTTTAGAGTTGTTGCTGAGGAATCAACTTCCAAGACAGTTTCTTCTGAAGACTTGTTTTTTAATTCTTTGCAAAACAATAATTCTGTTAAAAACAATTCTGTTCATGTTTATGGTTTGAATGCTTTTGCTTGTGATGAAACTTCTGTCAATTTGAATAAATCTTCTAAAAGGAAGATATGTTTTGTTTGTGGAAGTAAATTTCATTTGATTAAGGATTGTAATTTTCATGAGCAAAGAATGGGTGTATGTGCTAATCAAAGGAAATCTAGACCAATGTGGAAAAATGTTAATGATATTGCATCTTTTGTTCCACAAGCAACTAATAAATATAATTCTGCTGATAAACAATTTTCAAAATGGGGCAGATCAGTTGCTCGACCATATGTGAAACCAACTAGTGCTTATTTTCAAAATGGTTATTGGCCTGGATGTTTTGACTCTATGTATGTTGGCAAGGGATATAGGGATACTGCTGTGAAGCCCTCAGCAGGTTGTTATAGGACTAAAATGGGACCCAATTTTCAATGGAGGTCCAAGAACAATGGTGGATCTTTTATATCTACATGGCCTAAATCTTGTGATCCACAAGGCAGGCTCAAGTCAGTATTGACTTGAGTCTCCATAGTGTACTAATATTTTGTATATATTTTTGTTGTTGTTGTAGGATCATCCTCTTAAGCATAAGGAAGTTGGCATTGTTGATAGTGGTTGTTCCAGAAGCATGTCAGGAAACAGAGAAATGATGCATAATTTCGTACCAATTGAAGGAGGAGGCAATGTGACTTTTGGTGGAAGTGATGGTAGAATCACTGGGAAAGGCACCATCAAAACACCTCAACTGGATTTTGAGAATGTGTACTATGTAAAGGAACTGCAACACTTCAACTGTTTCTTAGTCTCACAAATTTGTGACACCAAGAACAAAGTATTCTTCTCTGAGGATGATTCGTCTTGTGCTATCTAAAGACTTCAAACTACCAGAAGATACATCAATTCTGCTGAGAGTTCCTAGAAATCACAATCTATACACATTCAACTTGAATGATGTTCAACCAGAAGGTGACCTAACTTGTTTGGTGGCTAAAGCATCCCTGGATGAGTCTACAAAATGGCATAGAAGGATGGCTCATGTGAACTTCAAGACCATCAACAAACTTTCTAAACTTGGTCTTGTTGAAGGACTTCCTTCCAAAGTTTTCACCAATGAACATAACTGTGTTGCCTGCAACAAAGGAAAGCAACACAGATCCTCATACAAAGCCATTACAGCTGTGAGCACTATTTCAGAACCTCTTCAGTTGCTGCATATGGATCTCTTTGGTCCAACCTAAGTCAGGAGTATTGATCACAAGTATTTCTGCCTGGTAATCACTGATGACTATAGCAGATTTTGTTGGGTATTCTTTTTGAGGACTAAAGATGAAACATCTCAAGTTTTAAAAGAGTTCATTACACTTGTTGAAAACCAGTTGAACAAAAAGGTTAAAGGAATTCGGTGTGATAATGGGATAGAGTTCAAAAATGCTGTATTAATAGAACTCTGTAAGTCTAAAGGGATAAAAATGGACTATAGCACTCCAAGAACCCCACAACAAAATGGGGTAGCTGAAAGAAAGAATAGGACCTTAATAGAGGCAGCAAGATCCATGCTTGCAGACTCTAAATTACCCACTATGTTCTGGACTGAAGCAGTTAGCACGGCTTGCTATGTACTCAACAGGGTATCCATTACTAGACCTCATTTCAAGACACCTTATGAACTTCTCACTGGGAAAGTTCCTGCTATACATTACCTCAAACCGTTTGGATGTCAAGTGACCATTTTGAACGCTAGTGATCCATTGGGGAAATTTGATAAGAAAGCTGATGAGGGGTATATTGTGGGCTATTCAGCTCATAGTAAGGCTTATAGGGTATATAATTTGAATGCTAGAAAGCTTGAGGAGACACTTAACCTGAGATACCTAGAAGATAAGCCCAATGTTCAAGGTCAAGGTCATGTTTGGTCCTTTGACTTGGACTACTTAACTGATTACTTGGGTTATACTAGACATGTTGCTAACCAATCTGCCGGTACACAAGAGTCTCCCACTAACCATGCAGGCACCTTGGATGTTGACTCAGAGAGTGAGTCTGATCATGATGAGCAACTGATTCTTGTACCTTCCTTCTCCCCTACCCATTTTGAAGGTGATCATTCTAAAGTGATTTTTGATAAGGATAAAGACGAGTCACACTATGCAGAGGACCTTGCTAGACTCCAGAAGCAAGAGCATGTAGCCAATCTTGAAGCTGAGAGGCTTGGTGGGGAGTTTGCAAAAGAAGCATTCAGTGGAAACTTTGTTTCTCCTGACAGTTCTCCTGTTTCTACTGACATCACCAAATCTGCTGACAGCCCTGCTGCATCTACTCCAACTCCAACTAGTGTGTCCACAGACTTTGAAGAACCATATACACGATTTCCAAGTCCTTCAGATCTTGGTAATCATCAATCCAAAGATGGAATCTTCACCTCACCTTCCTATGACAGTGACTTTGAACCAAACATGAACAATCTTGACACCACAATTGATATCAACCCGTCTGCTACAAAAAGGATTAACAGTGCTCATCCTCAATCAAATATTATTCGTGATCCTAAAGCACCAGTTCAAACTAGAGGTGCTGTGTCAAGTTCTAAGTATGGTCAATTTGCTTTTCTTTCATATGTCTCAAATCAGCAAAGGGACAATTACACAAACTTTAAGCATTGTCTGTTTGCTTGCTTCCTTTCTCAAGTGGAACCAACCAGTGTTACTCAAGCTCTTGAAGATTCAAGTTGGCTTGAAGCAATGCAGGATGAGATGCAACAATTCAAGAATCAGCAGGTTTGGATTTTGGTACCACTACCTGATGGAAAGTTTGCAATTGGGACAAAATGGATCTTGAAGAATAAAAGAGATGCAAGGGGTATAGTGGTTAAAAATAAAGCAAGATTAGTGGCTCAGGGGTTCAGGAAAGAGGAAGGAATCGATTATGATGAAGTTTTTGCACCTGTTGCTAGAGTTGAGGCCATTAGAATATTCTTGGCTAATGCATCCTATATGGGGTTCATGGTTTATCAAATGGATGTGAAAGGTGCTTTTCTGTATGGTGAGATAGAAGAAGAGGTATATGTCACTCAACCCAAAGGCTTTGGAGACCCAGATCATCCACAACATGTTTACAAGGTTGTGAAAGCTCTCTATGGACTTCATCAGGCACCAAGAGCATGGTATGCTAGGCTATCTGCATTTCTGCTGAAGCATGGTTACAGAAGAGGTGCCATTGACAAAACACTTTTCCTACAGAAAAATAAAAGAGACATCATTCTTGTGCAAGTTTATGTGGATGACATTATCTTTGGCTTCACTAAAGAAGCTTGGTGCAGGGAGTTTGAGGAGTTAATGAAGGGAGAGTTTCAGATGAGTGCTATGGGGGAGCTTACTTTCTTTTTGGGTTTACAAGTTCAGCAGAAACCTGATGGTATTTTTATCAGTCAGGATAAATATGTAAAAGACATCTTGACGAAGTTTGGTATGGAAAATGTCAGAACTGCCACTACACCTTATGAAGCTCCAAAACCAAAGAACAATATTGAACCAGATCCAGCTGTAAATGTTCACTTATACAGATCTATGATTGGTTCATTAATGTATTTAACAGCTTCCAAGCCTGATATTACCTTTGCTGTGAGTGCTTGTTCTAAACATCAGGTCACTCCACTTACTTCCAACTTGAATGCAGTCAAAAAGATCTTCAAGTATCTAAAAGGCCAACCTAAGTTAGGTCTTTGGTACCCAAAAGAGTCTCTTTTTGTATTGGAAGCATATAGTGACAGTGATTATGCTGGTGCGAATCAGGATAGAAGATTCACAACTAGAGGTTGCCAATTTCTTGGTAGAAGATTGATTTCTTGGCAATGCAAGAAACAAACTATTGTTGCTACCTCTACTACTGAAGCAGAGTATGTTGCTGCAAATTATTGTGGTCATGTACTATGGATCCAAAATCAGTTGTTGGATTATGGGTTTAATTTCATGAACACCACAATCTATATTGATAATCAAAGTACCATATGCATAGTTAAAAATCGAGTTTTTCATAATAGAACTAAGCATATTGAGATCAGGCACCACTTTATAAGAGATGCATATGAAAAACATTTGATAAAGGTGGTTAAGATTCACACAGATGAGAATATGGCAGATTTGTTGACTAAAGCTTTTGATGGACCCAGGTTTCAACACCTAGTTGTCCATATTGGGATGCATAACCCTTGACTGCAAAGTTTAAGGGGAGGAATAGGCCTCAGGGGAGGATTTTAGTTGTATATTTTGTAAACTTTGTAGATATTTGGTTATCTTTTTGTTTGCTAACATTACTAACCTGCTAATGTTCTTTGAGTTTTGTTTGTTTTGGTTTGGTGTGTTTGCTACTCTGTGTCTGTTTTGCAGAATGCTCTATAAATTGAAGTTCACAAAGTTGGTTAATGAAATATGGTCAAGAAAGCTTAAAGCTTGTTTCTACTGAAGAGAAGCTCAAGTATTGGTACAAGTTATCTATTTGATTCTACTGAAAGAAAGTACTGAAGTGCAAATCAAGTGCTAATCATGAAGAGATAACATGTTGATCATTCATTCAAGAAACAGTTTACAGCTTACAGCTTACAATCAACTTCAAATGAAAATACAAGACCATTCCTATACAAGATCTACCAAACATATACTAGTTCCTATCATCTATTACAAAAGCTAGTGGATATGCATGACCAGTACGATGAAAAAGCTGAAGATGAAAATGGAAAGGATGGATTGATGAAAACGACGATGAAGATGCTCAAGAACCTAGTGTTATTTGGTTCTTGGCATGGTAGATGGATTTATGATATGAGAAATCTTCGGTTGTTCCATCTACTTGTTCCACCATAAAGCATCACTCCATCTTCCTTTTACCCTTTCCCTTACCGATATGAGATGAAGCACCAAAACCTGGGGCAGGAAGAGCTAACACCACCTCTCATGTTGTTGGAAGTGGTGGATTTCTGGCATGTGGCCTTGGTTGAGGTTGGGATTGTGAAGGTTGAGGGTGTGATGTCCTCTCCTCTTCCACCAATCTGTTGAAGATTGGCTCTAGACGCTCTGTGGAGTCATCAGAACCTCTAGATGAATCACTTGGATTCACTACACTATCATCTTCAGAAGAAAGGAGAAATGGGGATTTTGAGGGTCGAGGTTCATCTTGATGGGGGTAGCGAAACAAAGGGTGTGAATCTTCACTGGATGAGGATGATGATGAGGAGGAAGTTAGATTGATTACTTCTGGTTTGGTAGACATTGTGATTGTTGATGATTGTGGAGTTTTTGGAGAAATTAGGGTTTGTGAAGCTAATTGGGGGTAATTGATGTGTGTTAAATGTGCATTGGGACTATCTTATAGGCGGATTCAAGGGCTTAATGAAATTTAATGTGAGTTTGGTGGCACAGTAAAACTCAAGATATTTACTGAAGATACTAAGTCACTTGAGTTGTTTCTGCTGATTGACCTTCTTCAGCAGATTGACTATTGTTTCTGCCGAAGTGTTAATTTTGAATTGGGGTTATTTTACACGTAAGATATGGTCATCGATTTGTTACGATACTTTTGACCATAATTGGGTAACTTCAAATAATAACCATCTTCGCATATCTTCGCCCAAAAATAACTGATTCCCACTTCACTCGAGTTAAACACACTTCCAGTTGCGTGAATTATAACCCATACTCACAATTTCTCATATGGAGCTTCAATTTAAAAAAGATCATAACAAAGTTGCTTTTTTGGGAAAAGCAAAGGGTCATGAATTATATGAACCAATGGTGGAGTTCTTGAAGCGATCCAAGATTCATTATGCTTTAACACACTCTTCAAATGTGATATATGGATCATTGGTTGAACAATTTTGGGCTTCTGCTAGGAAACGGAGTGACATAGAGATAGAAGCTACGATTGATGGAACAGAGTATGTTGTGACTGAGGAGTTGATTCGGAGACAATTTCGTTTGGATGATGGAGATGGGGTTTATCACTCTAATATTGTGGAGATACTTGCTGGGCTAAGAGCTATTGGATACCAGAGTACGAACACAGATATGTGGCACAAAAACAAGCTTTGCCCCATGTGGAGGTTTTTGGTACACACATTACTTCAATGCATAAGTAACAAGTCAGGTGGATGGGACCAATTCTCTACTCAATTGGGTTGTGGTATTGTATGTCTTTCACAGGGTTTAACTTATAATTTTTCTAAGTATATTTTTGATAATATGGTTGAAAATGTTCAAAAGAAAAAGCATAAGTTTCTTATGTATCCCAGGTTTTTACAAATGATTTTAGACATAACAACCCAAGATAGAGTCTTTTGTCCCATAGGAGCTCTAAGTGCTAAATTATTTGCTTCAATGAAGACTCATTATGTTGGGGCGCATCATCCTTTGTTGGAAGCTATGTTAACACAAGGCAATGTGGCTGCTGATTAGGGTAATGTGGCTGGTGTTCCACCCTCTACTAATGTTGCTGCTGATGGTAATCCAATAGTTGCCATTGATGAGGGCCCTTTCATAACTACTGAAGCATCACATGTTTCTCCTGACCAACCTCCACCTACACCTGTACCCACACCTATTCCTAGTCCACCACCTTCTCATGTTACTCCTGATAAGCAATGAGATACTTACACTCTTCAAGCTGCATCAAATCCTACTCTTGCTCAAAGTATTTTAGGAGCTGCTTTTAATAGTGAGAACTTTGCTGCACAGATGATGGCTCTTGGAAAACAAAAGAAGCTAGCTGCATCTAAAAAGAGAAAAGCCATTGCTGCACAAAAGGCTAAAGCTAAGAGGGAGAGACCACCAACTGCAGCTAAAAAGAAAGCCTATATGAGGAATGTAGTGTATAACCAAAGTACAACTCTCTATCAGTCTGGTTTGAAAAAGAAGCAAGTCTGGGCTTTATCTGATTATGAGTTGAATAGCATGTATCATAAGATTATGAAGCAGATTACACCACCTTCTAACTTGAAGAGTGTTGCTGGTAGTGCAGATGCTCCAAAGGCCAAGAGAACCAAGATAGTTAGAATTTGACTAGGTTAAGTTCCAGTTTCTTGATAGGTCTTTGGTACCCAAAAGAGTCTCCTTTTGTATTGGAAGCATATAGTGATAGTGATTATGCTGGTGCGAATCTGGATAGAAGATCCACAACTGGAGGTTTCCAATTTCTTGGTAGAAGATTGATTTCTTGGCAATGCAAGAAACAAACTATTGTAGCTACCTCTACTACTGAAGCAGAGTATGTTGCTGCAAATTGTTGTGGTCAGGTACTATGGATCCAAAATCAGTTGTTGGATTATGGGTTTAATTTCATGAACACCATAATCTATATTGATAATCAAAGTACCATATACATAGTTAAAAATCTAGTTTTTCATAATAGAACTAAGCATATTGAGATCAGGCACCACTTTATAAGAGATGCATATGAAAAAACATTTGATAAAGGTGGTTAAGATTCACACAGATGAGAATGTGGCAGATTTGTTGACTAAAACTTTTGATGGACCCAGGTTTCAACACCTAATTGTCCATATTGGGATGCTTAACCCTTGACTGCAAAGTTTAAGGGGAGGCATAGGCCTCAGGGGAGGCATATGCCTCAGGGGAGGATTTTAGTTGTATATTTTGTAAACTTTGTAGATATTTGGTTATCTTTTTGTTTGCTAACATTACTAACATGCTAATGTTCTTTGAGTTTTGTGTGTTTTGGTTTGGTGTGTTTGCTACCATGTGTCTGTTTTGTAGAATGCTCTATAAAGTGAAGTTCACAAAGTTGGTTAATGGAATATGGTCAAGAAAGCTTAAAGCTTGTTTCTACTGAAGAGAAGCTCAAGTATTGGTACAAGTTATCTATTTGATTCTACTGAAAGAAAGTACTGAAGTACAAATCAAGTGCTAATCATGAAGAGATAACATGTTGATCATTCATTCAAGAAACAGTTTACAGCTTACAGCTTACAGCTTACAATCAACTTCAAATGAAAATACAAGACCATTCCTATACAAGATCTACCAAACATATACTAGTTCGTAGCATCTATTACAAAAGCTGGTGGATATGCATGACCAGTACGATGAAGAAGCTGAAGATGAAAATGGAAAGGATGGATTGATGAAAACGATGATGAAGATGCTCAAGAACCTAGTGTTATTTGGTTCTTGGCATGGTAAATGGATTTGTGATATGAGAAATCTTCGGTTGTTCCATCTACTAGTTCCACCATAAAGCATCACTCCATCTTCCTTTTACCCTTTCCCTTACCGATATGAGATGAAGCACCAAAACCTAGAGCAGGAAGAGCTAACACCACCTCTCGTGTTGTTGGAAGTGGTTGATTTCTAGCACGTGGCCTTGGTTGAGGTTGGGATTGTGAAGGTTGAGGGTGTGATGTCCTCTCCTCTTCCTCTTCCACCAATCTGTTGAAGATTGGCTCTAGACGCTCTGTGGAGTCATCAGAACCTCTAGATGAATCACTTGGATTCACTACACTATCATCTTCAGAAGAAGGGAGAAATGGGGATTTTGAGGGTCGAGGTTCATCTTGATGGTGGTAGCGAAACAAAGGGTGTGAATCTTCACTGGATGAGGATGATGATGAGGAGGAAGTTAGATTGATTACTTCTGGTTTGGTAGACATTGTGATTGTTGATGATTGTGGAGTTTTTGGAGAAATTAGGGTTTGTGAAGCTAATTGAGGGTAATTGATGTGTGTTAAATGTGCATTGGGACTATCTTATATGCGGATTCAAGGGCTTAATGAAATTTAATGAGAGTTGGGTGGCACAGTAAAACTCAAGATATTTACTGAAGATACTAAGTCACTTGAGTTGTTTCTGCTGATTGACCTTCTTCAGCAGATTGACCATTGTTTCTACCGAAGTGTTAATTTTGAATTGGGGTTATTTTACACGTAAGATATGGTCAACGATTTGTTACGATACTTTTGACCATAATTGGGTAACTTCAAATAATAACCATCTTCGCATATCTTCGCCCAAAAATAACTGATTCCCACTTCACTCGAGTTAAACACACTTCCAGTTGCGTGAATTATAACCCATACTCACAATTTCTCATATGGAGCTTCAATTTAAGAAAGATCATAACAAAGTTGCTTTTCTAGGAAAAGCAAAGGGTCATGAATTATATGAACCAATGGTAGAGTTCTTGAAGCGATCCAAGATTCATTATGCTTTAACACACTCTTCAAATGTGATATATGAATAATTGGTTGAACAATTTTAGGCTTCTGCTAGGAAACGGAGTGACACAGAGATAGAAGCTACGATTGATGGAACATAGTATGTTGTGACTGAGGAGTTGATTCGGAGACAACTTCGTTTGGATGATGGAGATGGGGTTTATCACTCTAATACTGTGGAGATACTTGCTGGGCTAAGAGCTATTGGATACCAGAGTACGAACACAGATATGTGGCACAAAAACAAGCTTTGCCCTATGTGGAGGTTTTTGGTACACACATTACTTCAATGCATAAGTAACAAGTCAGGTGGATGGGACCAATTCTCTACTCAATTGGGTTGTGGTATTGTATGTCTTTCACAGGGTTTAACTTATAATTTTTCTAAGTATATTTTTGATAATATGGTTGAAAATGTTCAAAAGAAAAAGCATAAGTTTCTTATGTATCCCAGGTTTTTACAAATGATTTTAGACATAACAACCCAAGATAGAGTCTTTTGTCCCATAGGAGCTCTAACTGCTAAATTATTTGCTTCAATGAAGACTCATTATGTTGGGGCGCATCATCCTTTGTTGGAAGCTATGTTGCCACAAGGCAATGTGGCTGCTGATGAGGGTAATGTGGCTGGTGTTCCACCCTCTACTAATGTTGCTGCTGATGGTAATCCATCAGTGTCCATTGATGAGGGCCCTTCCATAACTGCTGAAGCATCACATGTTTCTCCTGACCAACCTCCACCTACACCTATACCCACACCTATTCCTAGTCCACTACCTTCTCATGTTACTCCTGATAAGCAATGGGATACTTACACTCTTCAAGCTGCATCAAATCCTACTCTTGCTCAAAGTATTTTAGGAGCTGCTTTTAATAGTGAGAACTTTGCTGAACAGATGATGGCTCTTGGAAAACAAAAGAAGCTAGCTGCATCTAAAAAGAGAAAAGCCATTGCTGCACAAAAGGCTAAAGCTAAGAGGGAGAGACCACCAACTGCAGCTCAAAAGAAAGCCTATATGAGGAATGTAGTGTATAACCAAAGTACAACTCTCTATCAGTCTTGTTTGAAAAAGAAGCAAGTCTGGGCTTTATCTGATTCTGAGTTGAATAGCATGTATCATAAGATTATGAAGCAGATTACACCACCTTCTAACTTGAAGAGTGTTGCTGGTAGTGCAGATGCTCCAAAGGCCAAGAGAACCAAGATAGTTGAGATTGTGGATTCTTTTGATGATCTTACACCGAAGATGAGTTCTCATGTTGTGTCTGCTGAGGCATCTACTGAAAGAGGTCACTCTGCTGAACCTCTTGTTGTTTCTTCTGAAGCATTACCTAGTATGGTTGCTCCAACTCTGGATTCAAAGGGTCTGACTACTTCTATTCCAGATGTTCCATCTGTTGATAAAGAAGGAGCAGATATGGTTAGGAAAGCTGAACAAGTAGCTACTAAAGCTAAAAGAGCCAGAGAGGTGCTTGACAAAATGTATGCATTATGTGGTGTTGTTCCAAGTCCTTCTAGTTCTACTTCTTTCATTCCTACTAAAGGTGTCCTTGGTTCATTAAAGAGGGATCTGCTGATGCTTTGCTTGAGGGGTCTCATGGTGTATTGACAACATGGACATTGACTGATGGACAGCTTAACACCATCTATAGGTTGGATCAATCTTCTATGAATTTTACTTTCTTGAAGGATATACTTCATTTGATGGATAGGCAAGATTTGACTACTCTCCATGGTCTTGTCACACAATATTATGATACTCATACTCCACAAGGATCTGGATTATACTTATTGGGTGATCTTCAAGTTCTGTTTGATTCTCAATCTCCAGATGGTAAAGGGTATTCTATTTGGAAGAATTCACATAAGTGGAAGGTTGAGACTTGGAGATTTTATCCTATCCCATGTGTGCATGTGGTGGAGACAAAGTGTGGGATGACTGTGTGTATGTTTTCTGATAAGCTTTATCCTTTGTCTGTGAAATTGATGCAAAGAATGCTTAGAGAGAAGTTGGAAGTTCCTCCTGATCCAGTTGGGAATGATATGCTATATGGTGAACAGTTGATTGGATTGATTAAGACTCAGCTTCAGCAACATCAAGCATCTTCTTGATACTGGTATCTTGTATTATTTCGTATTATTTCTTTCTTTCTTTGTTTAGTTAAAAAAAAAACTATGTATATTCTTTGTTTGTCTAACTTTTCTTGCAGGTTTGTTGTACATTGTTGATGGTTATCGACTCACCAGTTGTGCCTTGTGTACATCAAAGAGTTGGCTAGTCCAAAGGGTACAGCTTTGGTAAAGACACATCAAATCTGTTGATAGCTGTAATGATTTGCTCAAAATCATAGGGTATGCAACTCACCCATGCTTCATTGCTGAGAGTTGTATGGTCATTAATTCACCATGGTTTATTCTTTTTTGGAATCCAAGAATTGGCTAGCCCACAAGTATATGGCTTGTGGTAAAGGCAGTGGAATACCATATTCGGTTTTCAATTCACCAAAGGTGATTATTTCTCCTAAGAATTGACTAGTCCACCACCTTCTCATGTTACTCCTGATGAGTTTGAGCATGAGCTTAATAGACAGACCACCTCTAGTCCAGTGAGAGAGCCACTTGATGAAAGCTCTCCTATTCTTGAGCATGTCCATATTACTCCTGAAAGGTCCAATGAAGCTCCCATTCCCACAGAGCAATCTGTTGGTGGAGCTAAGGACCCCATTACACTTACATCTGTATATGCTTTACTCAACAGGACTGTACAAGAGGTAGCTGATCTCAAAAAGGAGCTTGCTGAGACTAAATCTTCACTTAGTGATGAGATTGTGGGGTTGAAGAGGAAGGTTCAGGATTTAGAGGAACAACTTGGGAAACACAGCAAAAGGAAGGTTGTGGTTACTTCTGATGAAGAGAAATATGAGTTTGTGACTAGTTATTGGCGGTCCCCACTCAATTGTTAATACGAAATTCTGAATTTGCCTAGATATGTACGATGGTCATGGGTTAAAATATATATTTGAATCAGTGGTCAAATTTGGTCGGTGGGTATAATTTGATTGGTCTATGATCATAACTGATATCACATGAATGAATGGATAGCGAGGGTACATGAATTGAGTAATTGATTTCGTATAGATTTAGTTACCATATTCTGGTCCACACGAGTATTTATTCAAGGTTGTTAAATGGTCATTGATTATGCTATTCGGTGGTTCATCAAATATATTGGTGATCTCCATTTGTAATGATTGTGTGACCAAGCAGCAGTTGGATTGGTACTGTACTGTTCGAGGTTTAATACTGGTATTATTTTTATTCTTATGTATGAAATCAGTTTGTGGTGAATACTGGTAGACGATGGTTAAATGGCAGCGTGGTAACTTAATTCTGGTTGGATAACATTTATATTGTTCATGATCGGTTGTTGTACACGCTAATTTTGGTCTTGACAGTTTGTGCTGGTCTTCTAATGTTTTACTAGTCTTGGTGAGTTGAATTTTTATTCAATGATGAGCCCTAGTAATTAACATATTTTCGGCTTGATTTGATGTTCCTACTGGCTGCATATTTTGGTTTTATTCGGTTCCTACTGATATCGGTTGCTGCTGGTAGCTTTGGTTCCTACTGGTTGGTTCCTTCTGATGGTTCCTGCTGATAGTATTATTTGGATTCTACTGATCGGTTGCTACTGGTTGATTCTGCTGGTTATTTTGGAGTTCCTACTGGTTGATCAGGTGCGTGTCTTATCATATCTCAAAGTGAGTCTGGCACTTTGAAGATAACTTGTTTGTGTATTAATGGTGTGACAAAGACTTGATGAATCTAGTGAAGGGGTGAGATCTATAGATTAAATGTACTTAATGCGCACATTTGCTAACACTTTAAGGAGTTACGTTGTAGTGCTCAGTGTTATTGAAGGGGTGTGATCTACAGATTACAGGTGCTTAATGCTCACATTTGCTAGTGTCTCATCTAAGTTTGGAGTCACATGGATAGTACAAGATATAAGACGCATGCTTTGGTGTTTCTACTGGTTCTCCGTTCCTACTGGTAGACTATTTTGAAGCTGCTGATGATATGATCTTTCTGCTGTTGCATTTTATTTCCTTTTGCTTAGTTATTAAAAAAAAAACTGAGATGGTTAGTATAATTTTAAGGGGAAGCTTATGGTTTATATACTTACCATCTACATGCATCACTTGAGGGGAAGCGTCTACGAGTTGCACAAGACCCCTTATTAGATGAAGGGGAAGAAGATTAGTAGATGTGCAGCGGATTATTTGTGATGACATGTTTTTAGCATTGTTTCTTCATATAGGTTGTTTTGTACTACCAAGAAACTGGAACTTAACCTAGTCAAATTCCAGTTTAGGGGAAGATTGTTGGGAATTATAGAAGATTACAAAACTCACGAGCAAGAATGAAGAAAGAAGAAACAACGAGGGGTTATTATGTAATAGTTAGTAGCTTTCATAGTAAGCTATTATTAGGGTTTGTAACACCTCCCTCTCATATATAAAGAGGGTAGACGTAGGTTACAGATCACATCCCTTTTCATTGATCCTTTTCATTTCATTCATAGTAGACATCTCCCAATGAGAGTCTAATTAACGCATAGAACGTCTATTAGTTGTAGTAGTTAGTAGTTTTTATATTTATATTCAATAAAGAAAACCTTATTAGTGATGTTGATTGTGTTAATTATTATCCGTTGTGCATTCAATCAATCAATGTTACTCATATCCTAGTTGAGTCCGGATCTTGGATTCTAATAACGTAGGTTCGCGCACGCGTGTTACGTAAAGAGTAAAATATTTACGTAAAACTAACAAAGTGGCAATAGTTAATATAATTATGATTATTGGTGAAAGTAGAGTACTTTGAACATATAGACTTATCGTAGTCTTGTGTTGGTCACAAGGAAAATTACCAGCTACTACTGGTTATCGTATTTGCTTTTACGTTACGGTAAAAGTCAAATAGTCAAAAGTCAAAGTCAACTTTAAAAAGTCAAAGGGTAAAATAGTCATTTTACCTAATGAAAAATTACGGGTTGCTACAGTCTCTACCCCTTAAGGGAATTCCGTCCCGGAATTCAGTGTGTGTTATCCGATGTTGAAGTGTTCTAGGAAATGTGTGTGTATGCGCCGAATTCTAATCTTTGCATTCTCAAGTTTATGGTCATAGAATGTGTTATGTGCCATTCTAAGTTTTTTGTGGTGGCTTAAGTTGATAATCTAAAGGGTTTTGTTAAAATCTTCTAGAGTGCAATATACCTTTGGCTTTTCTCGATTCTCAAAACGAATCATATCTTATTGTATCGAGGGTTTCAACAAAACCTTAATTCCTAATATGGAGTTTTTGGTAAATTTTAACGCCTTACATCTATGTAATTTTTGTTTCTGGCGATAGTGTGCGGCATGCAACCTAATTTGTATTTGTATGGTTTCCTTAGTTGTTTCGTGGGTGATCTCTGAACACCTTAGTCCAGCAAATGGTTGACTGACACTTTCGTCTACAGAGTGCCTTAAATGGAATCGTTTTGTTGTTGTTAGGGTAACTTGTTGTTAATCAAAAGTGTAAGATATGGTTGATGTAAAATGGTTTATAGTGATGTGATAATTGTCGTTGTAGGAAGGTCTTGCTAGTGGCAAGTGGTTATCCAAACCATTTCCAAAGTTGATCATGTCTTAGTTGGTTTTGAGATGAAGGCTATATCGTATAGTGTTTATGTCTACTAGTGTTTGAAAGAAATGTGATACTGTGAAGTTTTACATATTGACTTATAATGGGGTTCAGATAATGATGTGATATATTGACGATTATAAGAGTGTAGTGTATGTTTATCATTATTCTTAGGTAGAGATGTCAAGTTTGCTTTAAAATCATAAGTGGATTGTAAAAGATTATGGCGGAATGATATCCTTGAAACCTAATCAAGATAGTACTTCTAAAAAATGACGAGAAGATTTGATGACTATCCCAATATAGTAGTTAGAATTATTTTATAAATGAAAACTTTCAAGAATGAAATTAGGTGGTATAAATAAGTGTTAAAATCTCGCTGAGTGGTAAGACACTATCGTGTCTCTAGATATTTTTAATGAATTCTGGTGGTTTATCGAGTTTAAGTAGGAAATTAACCCGAATATAACCCTTGTATAACTATTCTCAGTGTTTGAAAAACTTAAGTCGAACATAGTTAGTCAGACTATGTTCCACTGTCCCTAGGTTAAATATAGGTGACTAGACTATATTTATCCGAGGTTCGATAAATTTTCCAAATACCTAAATTAGGTATACTCGTGATATATCCATAGTTTTTGAGAAAATATCCACAAAGCAAAGGTGATATCAAACCATTCAGTTGCTAGTCCTGGCCATAAAAGACTTGTAACCTATGTTTTCACATTCCATTGCATAGAAGATAGTATGGGTAGATACGTATCGAAAGGAAGTTTTTAAGTAATTCTAAAATAGTCCATACTTGGCTAGAATTAGGACTTTTAACATTGAAGGTTTCAAAATAGGACTTTGATGAATGTAGAGAAAGTTGATGAACTTCAGCTTTTGTAGATGATGAATCAGTTTGTATTTTAGAAATCCCATTTCTTTTATTTCCATTAGGGAAAATTGATAGATTGTTACGGGTTTTATGTAAAACAATATTATGTAAGGTTTATAAGATAATTTCTAGAGACTTTTGTATAATTTATAATGTTTGCGAAGTAAATTAGACCATTGTGTAACTCACAATGTCTGAGAAGTAGTTGAGACCATTGTACAACTCACAATGTCTAGGAAATAATAGAGACCATTGTGCAACTCACAATGTCTGGAAAGTAAATGAGACCACTGTTTCACTCACAGTGTCTGAGGATGAAATATAGACCACTGTAGGATTTACAGTGTCTGGGGATGTAATTAAGACCACTGTAGGATTTACAGTGTCTGAGAATGTAATGGAGACCACTGTAGGATTTACAGTGTCTGAGAGTGTAATAGACCACTGTAGGATTTACAGTGTCTTGAAAAATGAATGAGACCGTTGTATCTCACAATGTCTAGGAAGTAGGAAAGACCATTGTAATCAGTTACAATGTCTTGGAGAAAGTTTCGTAATCCTAAAATGCATGAGTAAATACATAATTTGGAAAAATATGATTGTGTCGTAATGCCTTAGAATAGGCATACGCATATATGTTTAGTACATCGTTTATGATTTAAATTATGTCAAGTGTATATATCAATATACTAGTATATTTGTATAGCTTAAAATGCCTAAAATTCACATAATCGTCTGGAGGATGGAAGGCACGGAGAACGAAAGGCTATAAAATATTTTTGTTTGTAAAAGTAGTTATAGTTTAGGTCACGATTAGACCCGTTTCTCTATAATTAAGGCTCTGATACCAATCTGTAACACCCACAATTTAGTGATACGCAGTTGAATTCAAACTGGGTGTTATTTCATGGCACAACAGTCATAACAATAGAAAACGAACTCTAATGGAGTCGTTTTAAAAGATTTATTATTCGATTTATATAAATATCAGAGTTTACAAAAATGAGGTCCCAAATGGTTCCATTGTTTACAAAATACATTAAAAGGGTTTTCGAATGATAATAAAATTTATAGCCTTCTTGAGTATCCATGCTCCTCCGTGCCAACTTCCGACATTATGAACCTGAAATACATGCTTAAAACTGTCAACACAAAGGTTGAGTGAAATTCATAGAGTTTGTTTGATGGTTGAACACATTATGTTTGTAGTGTGAGCTATAGACTCACACCAATGGTTTGAAAAAAAAAACAGTTATTATTAGACTAAGCATCATGCAATCAAGGCGTTAACTTGCTCCAAAATTAATTGGTGAAACTGTTGGTACGTGCCCTAACAGGTAAAATTTCCGTTTTACCTAATGTATTCAAATATAGTGCATTTGTTTGCCTACCCGGTCAACGCAAACGAGATTCGTCAATCCCAATAGATCTATTCACAATATTCGCGCCCACCTTCACTCAGTGATTAATGATTCATGATTAAGGGACTTAAGTTTGGCAAATGCGGTAACTTTGTACTAATAAAACAATCAGATGAGTATACATTTTGAAAGCAATGTGTTCGGTTTAAAATAAAGCATGTATCTCCCCCATGAGTTTGTAAAACAATTAAGTAATAAAAATGGGGCTATGAACTCACAGTAGTGATCAGCAGCGGAGTGTAACGATATAATGTTATCAACGTAGAGTACGACAAGATCACGATCTTGAACGAGTACCTAAGAAAGCATAGTATTCGTGTTTTAGCATATTGTACGATA
This sequence comes from Chrysanthemum seticuspe, assembly GCA_019973895.1. NCBI lineage: Eukaryota > Viridiplantae > Streptophyta > Magnoliopsida > Asterales > Asteraceae > Chrysanthemum > Chrysanthemum seticuspe. The sequence goes on from BPTQ01000005.1 coordinate 317,702,930, forward strand.
TAAGTGTACAAGTATATGTAGTTTGTTGGCTTATGATGTTGTACATGAATCCTTAAGTTAAAGTATTCCTTAAATGTTGTTTGGCTATCAAAAATCAAGAGGTCGTGAAGTAGTTTAACATGTCGTATGGTCATTTACCTAGATTGTCAAAGTCTAGTGAACAAGTTTTAAATAAACAAGTTTCGGGTCATTAAACTTATATTAGCCGTGCGGCTAAGTCAAATAATAATCAAGGGCATTCTTAAGGATGTATCTAAGTTAGGCAACCTCAAGACAACAATCTTGACTCAATCTTGGCTTTATATTAGTTTCAAATAATAAATATATCACTTAAAGTTCTCACTAACGTTGTGTTCTAGTCAACAACAGGCTAGCTTAGTTTTTGCCGTTTTTAGGTTTTGTTGTTCACTTTCTGCTTATGTGCTCCAGAATTTTTGTAGAAAAAGTCATTCTGAGCAACTTTAGTGTTTTACACGTTTGCTGATTCGGACCAGGTCAAAATCGTGATTTAAAATCGTATCAGCAAGCTTTTGTTTCAACACTATATTTTCATCTAGTAAAACTTAACTAGGCATAACTCTTTAACCACAAGTCCTTTTTAAGTGATTTAAAAGCTCAAGTTCATATTTTTATATTCTCTAACAGCTTCTTAAGCTTAATCAAGTCTAAGGTCCAAAGTTTACCTATATCAATGGTCTAATTATAAGTATATACTTATATTTCATTGCAGAAACTTTGGCTGCACATTCAGTCCTGCCAAAACAACCATACGTTGAGTTCTACAACCTTTTTTGACACGCGGCTTTCGCCAAACTTTAAGTTTAGATCTTGGCTACATTTCATAAAACTGAGTCGACTTCCAGAAACGACCAGAACCATGGACTTTTCCTAAATGAAATCTGGTGTGCAGATTTTGACATGTTTTGCCATTTTGGCTCTCATTTACTCATCGGGATGAGTTATGAGGTGCGCCACCCGGAGAAACGACCGTAAGACATAGATCTACAAGCCTACCTTATTGAATTATCCTCAAGGTTTACTGAGATGATCAGTTTAATCAATCTTTGGGACTGTTTCAGAATTCATATTTATAGAACTTACCTAGGACTTGTTTTAGCTTGTTTTCATGGTCACAACCTCATGTACAACATCAATCATGCCATATTACATATACTAGTTATATAAAATTACATCCAATGAATAAAAATATTACAACCATATTGAATGAATATGAAGATAAATAATAGCTTACAAGGATTATGATGACAAGTTATTAGTACAACAAGAACTATTCAACCCTTAACCCTTTTAATCTCTAATCCTTGTCTTGAATCTTCAACCCACTTGATTCTAACCCTTGTTAATCATCCAAGAATACTCTTAAACTCAGCCCTTGAACTCTTGATTATCTCCTAAACTAACCATGGAATCACCAAAACAGCACTTGGACTATGTAGAGCTCACATAGGTCTTCATCTTTCTAATGTAACTTATGGTATGAATAAAAATGGGTGATGGTGATATAGGTTTAGGGGTGAACGACTATGGGAGGGAGAAGAGAGGATTTTTGGTCACTTTGCATGTAAGAAAGATAGTTATGAAGAGTTATCTTCAAGTGGGGGACAAAAGGATGGTTAAGTGGAGGATTGGTGGTATAGGAAGAGGACATGTGTCCTTGTGGCTAGCCATTGCATGACACCTCAAAAGAGAGGTGGTAGTGTGTGTACTTTGTGCTAGTTATTGATTTATGAGGTGTAGTTTGGTCCCGGTAATTATTAATGTTAAGCCCTTAAGTCACGAAACTTAAAACTAGGTAACGTAAAAGTGGAATACTTATAAAAGTGTCTAAACTTATTAATATACTCTAACTATGTATATTAAATGCGTGATAAGTCTCATAGGGTGCTTCTATGTTGTTAAAACCTAATAACGTAGGTTCGCGCACGCGTGTTACGTAAAGAGTAAAATATTTACGTAAAACTAACAAAGTGGCAATAGTTAATATAATTATGATTATTGGTGAAAGTAGAGTACTTTGAACATATAGACTTATCGTAGTCTTGTGTTGGTCACAAGGAAAATTACTAGCTACTACTGGTTATCGTATTTGCTTTTACGTTACGGTAAAAGTCAAATAGTCAAAAGTCAAAGTCAACTTTAAAAAGTCAAAGGGTAAAATAGTCATTTTACCTAATGAAAAATTACGGGTTGCTACACCTCATGCTAAACATATTAGATCTACCACCTGAAAACATGTCAATGTATGTTTAAAGCATTCTAAAAACTTAATTGGAAACAATAAATACCCTAATTTCAAATTCTAATGACTATAATAAAAACAAAACAATACCGTATTTCTTCTTAGCAGAGTCGTATAGGACGGTATCATCAATTGGATAACCTGGATGTCTTCTTACTTTCCATAGAGTAAAGTCCATGTTTCGGTTTTATGATTGATAAACAGGGGTTTTGTGACATGCAATTAGGGTTTGTGAATTCTGATAATTCTTGTAACGAAAGTTCTAGGACGAATAATAATACAGACTATGTGTTTATTGGGGCGGGAAGAGGGTTACATTACATGTGGCAATAATTAAGAAATTTTTAATTGAAATATGGAATTGACAAATGTACCCTTTGACTAAAGACAAATCTAACGCCATAAGATGTCCTTGACTAACGGCAATATGGTCAAAGGACCTGTAGCGAGTATAAAACTTCAAATAGGGACCCCCAACGATGAAAAGGCCGAGTTTTGTCCCAACGCGAAGCGTTTTGCCAAGTTTAGAGACCAACCGTGTATTTTAGTCTTTAATAAATAAACGCGTATAAACGAACATTTTACCGCACAGTTCATGAAATATTCACTGAACGTTCGGTTCATTTACATCCCTGACTAGAAATACTTGTTTGTATCGGAGTAAAAGTCTTAGAACATATGTTACATATTTCATTTAGTAAGCATCAGATATTGTTGTTTATTAACTCTGTTTTACTTGCTCTTACATCGGATCTTGGTCATGGGAGAAACCCGTAGCGAGAATAGCAATTTGCACTTATCTTAGCAGTATACTGTTGGATCCCCAAAATCGGAGCACCAAAGTAACCCAAATCCTCCTCGCATAACGTACCACTCATAACACGGAATCATCCTTATATATATCATAACTTGTAACACTTTTATCCTGGTTAGAGAACCTCCAGGTTTAGATCTAATTGTATGTACATCTACACAAACATTTAGGGGGTAGCAACCATGCCAATCTCAAATTTTCATACCTAATCACCCACCAATAATATATTTCCATCTCATCTCATACCTATCTTATACCTAACAATAGATTTTTAGTGGCAACCATGCCTAACCCATACCTCCTTTTTTTTTTTTTTTTATATATATATAATTATATTAAACAATTTAATAAAAACATAATATTTTATTAATACTTAAAAGAAAATTACATCAACTAAATCGCATTAATAAAAACAACGAACTAAAACGTATATCTAAAAATCGCAAGTCCATCCATATTTTGCCGCGAGCTCATGTTTTTTTGTCAAGAGTGAACTTTAGTATATTTGGGTCGGTTATGTTATCGTGCGGTTCCTTATAGAATTTCATCTCCCTAAACATATGCTTTTCTTCAATGATACGGATTTTTGTCGCCAAGAACTTTTCGGCCATTTCATTCTTTGCAACTTTTGTCGCCACCGTCGTCTGCAATAGTTGTGTCTTATTTGATGTGTATGTGTCGAAGCTCGCAGCTACACTATGCATTGTCGACGACTCGCTTTCGGCCTTTTTGTCTTTTCTTTTCCGCATAGGAGTGTTGTCGACATTCAGATCCGGAAGCACAATGTTGTTGTCATTACTTGCGGACTCGTAGTGGGCGGATTCCGACGACTTTATTCGTTTGTCGGAATGAGAAGTAGATCCTTGCGCTACATCTGGTTGTTCCAACCATTTGTCTTCTTGCTTAACAATGTCCCAAGCATCAATATGAGTAAACGACTTTCCAGTTTTGTTCTTGTAATCGGCCAAGGCATTTGTCATCACGTTAACATCGCTACACCCACTCTCACGAAGACGTTTCTACCCACTCTCATTTGAGGATAATATTGAGGAGGACTCATTTGAGGAATGTATGGAGCGGGTTATGATTGAATTTGTGGACGAATGGAACGAGAACCTCGTCCACGGCCTTTGGATGACGACGAACCACCTTTTGATTTTCTTGGATCCATGAGAATGTTTTTTAAAAGTGTAAAGAGATATGATTGAATTTGTGGTAAAAAATAGAATTGAGTTTGTTTATTTATAGAGGGGGAATAATTTTTTTTTAGCATGCAACGGCTATACCAATTTAATGCCCAACGTCTCTTTTTTAAATGTCCAACGGATACATTTTGACCATGCCAAATCGGTGAAGTATACCGATTTACCTATCCTCACACCGATACCGATCCATGCCGATTTAGTGGCAATGGTCAGCCCGATCGGTATGGTTCATGCCAAATTCATGTCGAAAGGCGTTGCCACCCACCCCCCTTAAAAAAAACAGCAAAAAGTTTTGTACAAGAAAATACCAATCATTATGCGAAGGGATGGACCGGGATGGGTTCCGGAATGGCAATAAACCACACAAAAAATTTCTACAAAGTATAAATTTTCTTAAAATTCTTGATATTTTTTTCTAAATGCATCATGTTTTAAATTTCGTATAACACATTATTTTCGGTACTTATAAAACAAATCTAGCATTTTTAATCTATTAATTAATATATATACTAAAAGGCAGGAGCCTTTGTGTTGCAAAACATTTGCATTAATTGCAATCTTTGCCGACTTGGCGAGAATAGCCCCTGAGGTTCAAGTGTCGTTGCAAAGCAAGTCCTTTAACATTAATAATCTTTCGCAACTTGGCAAAAACAACCCCTGAGGTTTAAATGTCGTTGCAAAGTAAGTCCTTTAAGCAATCCCGCTGCATCGCGCGGGTTTTCCAACACTCGTTCGCTCCTAATCGTGTGAATATTTGCTTTACCATGTATGAAATCTTCAAATATCTTAAATAGGGCAAGAAATTATCCATAAATGATAGTCTCAAACCAAAAAAAGAAAGGTAGCATCTTTCGGTTGATATTTGTTTGCATGCACAAAATAATCACTTATCCTCCATCACCTTTTGATTGTTCACTTGCATTTTGCATGTCTTATTCCACAGTCCAAAGATATACTCCAATGAATTTCGATGTACATCATTTCAATCTCTTTAGTCACACCATTGCATGATTTGTCTTTTCATGTTGAACGAGAGACCAGTTGACAAGAAGACAAGGGACGCCAACAGTGACGGAACCAGGATGGGTCTCGAGTGTCCCAGGACACCTATGGATTTTTGTGGTGTAATGTTAGTTTTGTTAAAAATTCTCGATTTTAAAAAAAATGCACCCGGCCTTTAAAAATTATGATTGCAGTATTGTTTAGTTTATTATACGTGCATCTAGTCAATTTGTGTCATGATTTTGTCTCTGGTCGCAAAAAAACCTTGTTTACTTAATTACTTTGAAAGACGTGGATAAAAGAAGTCAAAACGATGCATTTTCGTAACGTTCAGAATCAGATCGAGTTTAGTTGCAATAACATTTTCTTAGATCAAAACAACAAGATTTAACTAAAGATGTTGTAAGTTTAAAAATACTCCGTTTGTGGTTTTAACTTAATTTTAAATATAGTACAACAATTTGTGCGTGAAATACAAGTGTGTCTAGTAATTTTAGATGACCAAGTAAGGAATTTGCTATATACAGGAAGACAAATTGCTTCGTCTTTTTTTCTTTGCCCAAGTAAAGATGGAACGTTGAAGTGAGAAAATAAAAGTAAAGGTGAGTTCCAGACTTCCTGGTAAACTCCGAATTTAATCAGTGACCTTTTATTTAATGTTTTCCTTTTATATTTTTGCCGATTTTGGACAAACTTTTTTTTTAAGAGTGTTGATATATAGACCTAAAAGATAGACCTACTATTAGACCTAATCCATACAATTCATGACAAGTGTCTCACATTTATTCTCTCTCATCATTTTTAACCAATTAAGTTTTCAAATTAACCAATCATATCTTTAGGTCTAAATTTAGGTTTTAGTTTTAGGCTTACAATTCATTTTCCTTTTTTTAATATACTTTACCCATTGTATTTATTTTTGATTATCTGATATTCTAATTAATTACAAGATTGTTGTGTGTCCCGTTCAGTCATTTTTGTAACTGGTATTCTTAATATTTACTTTTTTTTTTGAAAAGTGAATTTCATTAAAAAAACGCCACAAGAAGACCTCAAAGCAAGGACCCAAGGGCACCAAAAAAACGACATTACAAAACGTTTAAAGGAGAAATACACCAAACATTCAGCAAATTTTAGTCAGGTCTTTTTTCCTACAACATGACTCACAAATGGGACACAAAGCTACCTTTTAAAGATTTAGATGTATAAAAACAACTACAATGACTAAAGCGATAAACGGAAAACAACATTGACATTTTTTTACAAAAACTCCTTAATTCTCCTGTTAGTATTAATACGTAGGGTCACGTTCAATGTATAACCATTTTTTTGTACAGAACTTTACAGAACCACTTTGAATCAATGAAAATTTAGTATTATTAAATTTTTTTTTTTAATTTAAAAAGGCAAAATGGTCAAACACATTTTTTATTTTGTTATTTGATTTTTTTAGTAAAAAACGTTTATTAAGACTTTTTTTTTTCAACCATGTTTTTGAGAAAAGACATGTGCATTTATGTTTTTGAAAAAGACAGGTGCATTTATGTTTTTTTTAATATTTTTACTTATGCTTTTTTATCGTTTAAAATGATAATTCTACATATGTTTCTTGTATATATCTTTTTATCTTATAAATTTATAACAAAAAACATAAACATACACATGTAACTTTTAAATTTATAACCAACCAAAAACATAAATAGTATACATAAATTTTGATATCAAATGGAATACAATTCAAATACAAATTTATCTAATTAAATAATGTGCACGTCATTTAAAACATGTGTGCGCTCTTTTATAACATGTGTGCATTTTTCCAAGAACATACGTGCACTCTTCCAAAAACATATGTGCACTCTTCCAAAATCATTCTACACTTGTGTCTATCTTTATCATGATCACACTTGTGTCTTTTCAATACCTGAAATTACAAACATTTATTATTATTTCTTTATTTATGAACAAGCAACAAACAACATATGCACAAATTAAAACATATATGTATACATATTTCTTTAATTTTATATGAATCTTAAAACACATATGCATACATATTTCCTAGTTCAATACTTGAGATTACAAACGTTTATCAATTTTTTATTATGTAAAACTAGCAAATACATATGCAAAATTTAAAACACATATGAATACCTCATTCTTTAACTTTCCTATCAACCTTAAAACACAAACGCACAACTTTTTTATTGATTTTTTACCAGCCATAAAACACATATGCACCATTTGATTATATGAAATCATGCGAACTTTTTTTAACATAATAATTTAATAACATATTTGCACGTTTTTTCCATTAGACAAAAAGAATCCAACCATAACAACTATTAACATAAAACATGTACACATATGTTAGAAGCTATTTACAACAATATTAGTGTAAACTGCATAGTTGCGTTATTATTAAATCAAACTAGTGAAATTGGCTGCCATGTATTATTTAATCCTTTAACACACATACATGTTCCAGATTCACAATCTTAACAAAACCAAATAGCTAACTCATACTCACATAACAAAAACTTATAAAATAATGAACCACTAACAAAATTGGCAGATTTGTGACAAATAAAAGCATATGGAGAATAATACCAGATCAATGATTTATTGTTAAACTCAAAAAATTAATTTACCTTTCATAAGTGCTTACTTAAACAATAACAACCTCACCTTCTAACTTATTAGATCATCAAATTGAACTCATGGGGTTTTTCAATAAATAATAAGCACATAAGCCTCGATACAAAGGCTGGTAACGTTTGCTAGTAATGTTTAAACCATATAAACTATTAGTTGTTGTTGAGTCAGATTGTTAGCAATACATAACAGATTATAGTTTGAAAGAAACACAATAGTTTTTAGTCAAAGTATTAGCAACAATAAATAACATCTAAGATTTAAAAAAGCATTACTTGTTGAATCAAATTACTAATAGCAATAGAACCATATCTTAATTTTTTATGACTATTATCAAGACATATTTTGGAAGCTATTGGGACCTGTTGTTACCTTTTAATTCTTCCTGCTTGGGACCTTGTTACAAACGGAAAAATTCATAGAGATGAATACATGTTGTTACCGAATGATGGATTAAAAGAGAATGACCGGCGATTGTTTTTTTGGGGTTAGGCTTTTTGGTGGAGGCGTAACTGTAGGATTAGGGTTATGGCAGAGGAAAGAGATGTTGGAGGTTAGAAGTGAGAGATATGTGAGATACGGTTTTAAATCAATTAAACGTGTAGTACCAATAATACCCTTCTAGTCTTTTATTTAATTGAGAAAAAGCACCTTATCTTTTGCTTAATTGCAATTTTGGCACTTTAATCTCACCCATTGATCAAGTTTATCCAGTGGCTCAGATTCATTTTAAGAGTTCTGTAAAGTTCTGTACAAAAAAGTGGTTTTGCATTGAACGCTACACTTAATACGTATTGGTAATAAGATTATACATACGTGTGACTGTGTGAGTAGTTGGTTTGAAATGTTTAAATTATAATGTTTCAAAGGATTAGATGGTTTGCTTAAGCTGAAACGCATTTATTGAATGTTTGTATAGGTTATAGCTGACTAATAAAAAGATGGGCTAATTATGCTCAAATCTTTTACAAATAAACATATAGAAGCCTATTTTTATAATTTTCATGTTGGTAATAATGATTTGGCCCAGATTTGAGGTGATAACCTACTAGATGGGAACTTAAATAGTTCTTTCTGGCTCGGATTGATGGGAATGTGGGTCCCACAAGCACCCACGCCATCGTCAAGGTTCTCTCATATGGCTTAACAAGTCGACCCGCTCGAAATAATATGGGATTTGGAGATGAAATATGAAAGGTTTTATGGATATTTAAATATTAGTATGTCCGGATTCGAACTCGAGACTTCGGGATTGCACATATTACGTATGAGAGTTGATGTTAATAATTAATATATAAAATGTTATTATTAATTATTAGTCACGAAATAAAACATAACGATAGTTAAATATTTAACGAGGTTTGGCTAACGGTCGTTAAATGTAAACAATAGGGACTAGAATTGAAATTAGAAGTCGGAAAAGATCTAGAACCCCTCCCATGGGTTAGTCCGATCGGTTATGGGTTCCCAAAACCCATTCCTACTCAAACTTGGTCATCAAGTTAAGTTAACTATAAATACAAACCCTTGTATTCATTCACAACTTAACCTTGGATCACCAATAAACCTAATTTCTCTTCTCCTCTCATTCCTCTTGTGTTTGGCCGATCGTACAAACCCCCTCCTCAAGGGATCGATTTTTCCAAGCTCAAGAAATTAGTGTTTGGTTTTATTTGTGATTCAAGAACCTAGCTTTTCACATCAAATCGCTATTAGTAAGTGTGTACAAGAACGAAGAACAAACGCATTTGTGTTTGTGTATTCCTTGGTGGTCGACTTCTTTAGGGTCGAATTTGGTGAAACCCTAAGTTAGGGTTTTAGGTTTTGTTCTTGTTCAAACATCGTTTGGTTTACTTGAATTGCTAAAAGGTACGCGTTTCTTATTCGGTTAATTAATATACATATATTATTCTTATACTTCCGCTGCATGCTTTGATGATGTTTACTTGCTTTTATAATTTGTTATGATTAGTATATTCCAACAGTGGCATCACGAGCCGTTAATATGATGTAATTAATTACCGAAACACATAAAAAAATTGGATCTTTATGATTAATGCATGCTTATTTTGGTTTCTAGGGTTTTGAATTCGAAACCCTAATTTTATTTATTATGGGTCGATTACCCTAATTTATATTAATTAGGTTTTAATTTTGTAAAACTTGTAGAAACCCTAGGTTGCATGCTAATTTTATGTGGTTAATTAATGAATAATTGTTATGTGCCATGTAATATGCGTATCTTGGGTGATAATTGTTATGCGGAATCCATGGTGGAAGATGCATGTTTTGCCATGGAGTATTGTTTATTATAAATTGTTTAGTGATACTCACATGTTTTTATTTATTTGATAATTATTGAATTGAGGAAGACCTCAATTATAACTAATAAAAATTCGTTATGTACTAATTGATACATTATTGACTTTGGCTTACGCAATCGACTTGTCGATGTATGTGGCTCTTCTACCTTGTAGCTGAAACCCTAGTTAATGTATGCAATATTCATGCCTAGAATTGTTTATTAGCGTTTATCGAAATAATTATGCATGTGGCTAATTGTTTTTACATATGTTAAATTGTTTAGTTATATGTTTATATTATTTGAGTGTGTTTAATTTTTATTAAAATGCTTTTTTGTTTATATATTGTTTGACATGTTAGTAAGCAAAAAGGGTTTTTCTTAATAGAAAATTAAATGGACTAAATAATGGCAAAATTGATTTGTTTTCTAAGAATTAAATCTTGAACTTTTAATCGATTGATGCGACTGTACTAAATGGTTAGAACGGCTCACCCACTAGAACAAACTATAAAGGGGTTAATTAAGAAGTGCGCACAGTCACACTGAAAGGATGTCTAAGGTTATGCTTTTGCGCTTACCTGGTCCTCTGCCCCCTGTAAGTTCGATTGGAGCTACCTAGTATAACCATTCAATGTACGAAGTATCTTAGTGCAAAGTTGTAAGTTTCTCAACGCATCGATTAAAACTTTGTGGAATTTGATCTTAGCAATTAAAATTATATGTAAGTTTTTTCGAAAATTTTATGATATAAAGTTGTATGCATGCTTCTTTATACATAAGTTTTGATTACACGTCAAAAAATTGTACCCTTTAAATTTAAGTTTATGCCATCTAATGATATGAAACACTTGAAGTTGTAATTTAGTTATGTGAGACCTTGATCTAGATTACAATAACAAGGTGAATTTTTTTGTTGTGTGAGACCTCAGCTTAATTATTTGCACTTTCCAAAATTAGACAACTTAATTAAGTTAGTTAGTGAGACCTATGACTTAAGGCATAAGATGGGATAAAACATGCTTACATTTTGCATTAATTGTTTTGGCAAAATTGTAAATCCCATAACTTTTGGAATTGAAAACTTGTTTGTCAATTATTGTTTTTCAACAATTACCTATTCTATACTTTCAGCACTAGCAGATCAACTGATGTGGTGAAAGTATGATAATGAGGATCCAAAATTCAAGGAAAATACTATGGTTAATATGAATATTGACCAAAGGGTATTTTATTTTCTTGAATGTTTACTTATCGAAAGTACTAACTTTTGAACTTTTATTTTCTGTAGAAATGGCTCAAGCTGAATCTACTGCACTAGCCTCGTCGTTTAAATCTATGTTTGATCGAGAGAAATTGACTGGTAGCGCGAATTTCAATGATTGGTATCGGCAACTCAGAATTTTCTTGAGGGTTACCAAAAGACTAGATTATTTGACTACGCCTTGTCCTCCTGAACCTGCAGCTGATGCTACTGCTGAAGCACGTGCTGCATGGCAATCTGAGTATGACAAGTATAATGAGGTCGCCTGCATTATGCTTGGGAGTATGAACTCAAACTTGAAAAATCAGTTTGAGAATTACTTCCCTAACCTCATGCTTGAAGAATTGCAAAGGTTGTTTGAAAAGCCTGTGACTGTAGAGCTGTATGATCTGATAGATGCTCTTCATAGTTGCAAGCAAGGAGAAGGGAAACCTGTAAGCACCCACTGCCTGGAAATGATGAGTTACATGGACCAGCTCGGGCGACTTAACTATGTCTACCCCAATGACATACAAATTGGCCTTATCAACAGATCCCTTAACAAGGAGTTTGATGGTTTCGTGCGCAATTACAATATGCATTGCACGGGGAAGACATTCAGTGAGGTACATGAAATGCTCATTGATTACGAGAAAGGTTTGCCCAAGAAGGCCCCTACACCTGCGGTTCTGACCATCCAGAAGGGTAGGATTTCTAAGCCTAATAAGCCGCTCGCGAACAAGAAAGGGAAATGTAAGGGTAAAGTTGATAAGGGAAAACAAGTTATGGCTTATCAACAAGAACCCAAGAAGTACCCTCCCAAAAAGCGTGAGAATCCGAAGAAGGATCAGGCTTGTCATCACTGCACCGAGGTAGGACACTGGAAGAGGAATTGTCCACTCTACCTTGATGAGTTGCGCAATAAGAGGTATAAAAATACTGGCACTGTGGCTAGTACTTCAGGTACTCTTTTGATGATAGAATTATTTGCTTTTCCTCATAAAATAAATTCTTGGGTATATGATACTGGATGTGGTATTCACATTTGTAATACACTGCAGGGACTTAGAGGAGCAAGGAAGCTTGCCTATGGACAACAATACCTGCACGTGGGTAATGGAGCACATGCAGTCGTTGAAGCTATAGGCACGTTTGATTTAGTTTTACCTTCGGGTTTAGTACTGTCTTTAAACGATTGTCATTACGCACCTTCTATTGTTAGAGGTGTCGTTTTTGTTTCCTTGTTAAAAGATATTGGTTTTATTCATACATTTACTGATTATGGAATTTCGGTTTCTTTAAATGGTGTTTTTTACTTTAATGTTATTCCAGTAAATGGTGTGTTTGAAATTGATCTGCATGATAATGTGATTGATAAAAATAATTCTGTCTTTAGCATCAATAATAAAAGAATCAAAGGTGATTTGGATTCTTCATTTCTTTGGCATTGTAGACTTGCTCATATAGGCAAGAAACGCATGCAACAGCTGCAACACGATGGGCTTTTGCAAGACATCAATGATGAATCATTTGATAAATGCGAATCTTGCATATCTGGGAAGATGACCAAGAAACCTTTTACAAATAGTTTAGAAAGGGCTTCTGATCTTCTTGGTGTGATACATACTGACGTATGTGGACCACTAAGACATGTGTCAAGAAAGGGTGCTAGCTACTTCTTAACCTTTACTGATGATTTCAGTCATTATGGTTATGCTTATTTACTTAAACATAAACATGAAGTCTTTGAAACATTTAAGGTTTTTAAGAGTGAAGTAGAACTGAAACTAGGAAAGAAGATTAAAGCTCTTCGATCCGATAGAGGTGGTGAATATTTAAGCCAAGAGTTTAAAGATTATCTAGCTGAGTGTGGTATCGTCCAACAACTCACATCTCCATATACTCCACAACAAAATGGTGTATTTGAGAGAAGAAATCGTACATTGTTAGACATGGTGCGATCAATGTTTAATCTTACAACTCTTCCCTTATCCTTTTGGGATTATGCTTTAGAAACTGCTGTTCGCATATTGAATATGGTTCCGACAAAGAAGGTTGATAAGACTCCTTATGAAGTGTGGTATGGGAAAGCTCCCAACTTGTCTTACTTAAAGGTTTGGGGTTGTGAGGCATTTGTTAAACGTGACTCTGCTGATAAGCTACAACAAAGATCTATTAAGTGTATCTTCGTAGGATACCCAAAGGAAACTATGGGTTACTACTTTTACTTTCCACCTGAAAACAAAGTAATTGTTGCTAGGTATGGAGAATTCCTTGAAAGGGATCTCATATCTCATGAATTCAGTGGGAGAGTTTATGATCTGGAATATGATCAAGAAGATACAACACCTTCTGAAAACACTAGCCAACCTCAAGTAGAACCTGAAAGTCTGAGTGTTCCACCTGAAGTTGAAGTGGTTCCCATTCGTAGATCCGCAAGGGCTACGCGTGCACCTGAGCGTCTATGTCTCAACGTAGAAGCTGAGGAAATTATGTTAGGGGATCTTGGTGAACCTGCTAACTATAAGGCTGCCATGATGAGTCCTGAAAAGGAAAAATGGCGAGTTGCAATGAATGGGGAAATGCAATCCATGAAAGATAACGAATTTTGGATAGAGGTTGACTTACCTCCAAATGCTAAGGTAGTTGGAAGTAAGTGGCTCTATAAGATAAAGACTGACATGGATGGCAATGCACACACCTATAAAGCTCGTCTTGTAGCTCAAGGGTATACTCAAACCTTTGGGATAGACTACGAGGAGACATTTTCTCCTGTAGCAGACATTAGAGCTATTAGGATTCTTATAGCCATAGCTGCGTACTATGACTATGAGATATGGCAAATGGATGTCAAAACAGCCTTCTTAAATGGTCGCCTAGATGAGGACATCTATATGGCGCAGCCTGAAGGGTTTGTGAATCCAAAGTTTCCGAAGCGTGTATGCAAACTTCAAAGATCCATTTATGGATTGAAGCAAGCGTCAAGGCAATGGAACAAGAAGTTTGATGAAGAAATCAAGAAATTTGGTTTCACTCAAAATCTTGATGAGCCATGTGTGTATCACAAAGCTAGTGGGAGTAATGTTATTTTCCTTATCTTATATGTCGATGACATATTGATCATGGGAAAAGACATTCCAAGTTTGCAAGATGTAAAGTCTTATATTGGAAAGTGCTTTTCTATGAAGGATTTAGGGGAAGCAGCATTTATTCTGGGAATCAAGATCTACCTAGATAGATCAAGGCGGTTAATTGGACTAAGCCAAAGTGCTTACATTGATAAAATATTGAAGAGATTCAAAATGCAAGATTCCAAGAAGGGATATTTGCCGATGCAAGTTGAACATGGCTTAAGTAATAAACTATGCGCGTCAACACCTGAAGAGGTGGCACACATGAAAAAGGTTCCTTATGCTTCGGCTGTAGGATCTATCATGTATGTTGTGAGATGTACAAGGCCTGATGTGGCGTTTGCACAGAATATCACCAGTCGGTATCAACAGAACCCAGGTGTGAAACACTGGCAAGCTGTTAAGAACATTCTTAAGTATCTAAGGGCTACTAAAGAAATGTTTCTAGTGTATGGAGGAAATCCAGATGTAGAACTTGATGTTACAGGTTTTTGCGATGCGTCATTCCAAACTGATAAAGATGATACGAAGTCTCAGACGGGTTATGTCTTTGTCATTAATGGAGGAGCACTTGACTGGAAGAGCAAGAAGCAAACAACGGTTGCGATGTCTATTACAGAAGCTGAGTACATAGCTGCTTCAGAAGCTGCGATGGAAGCTGTTTGAATTAAGAAATTCATTTCGGGACTCGGAGTAATGCCCTCAATTGAATTACCTTTAAATGTGTATTGTGACAACTTTGCTGCAATAACATTTGCCAATGAGCCTGGAGTCATGAAGGACGCCAGACATTTTCCTCGTCGATATCACTATGTTCGAGAACAAGTCGAAATAGGTGAAATCAATCTACTCAAAGTTCATACAGATGATAATCTAGCTGATCCCTTTACGAAGCCTTTGCCAAAAGAAAAACTTACTGACCATGCTGATGGGATATGACTTCGTTTAGCTAGTAGTTTCATGCAGATCTGTGATTAGTATTTGGATAAAGGATGTTATGAACAAATATTACTTTAATGAAATAAAATAGTTGTTTATGTTTATTTTTCATTTTCTTAATATTATATCCTATATTTGCATGTTTAATCCGTGAATAACTTATGTTATTCTAAATAGTCCGTTGTCAATCAATGATGTGGGAATGTCATTGAATTAAGACAAATATGAGTTTTGGTAAAATATACTTTTAAAGTATGTTGATGCGTGGTACATACCAGATTCACATGATATTCAATGAATTGAATATAGGACTCATCCCAACTTTACATGACGATACTTTTGGATCTTTGTCATTAAGTATATCATGAAGTGTTTATCCTCAGACTTGAGATACCAGATAACTGATATGAATGTAGTGCACTTGTGTAAGATAGTTTAACGCTATCCGTAACTGGTAGTTATAAAGGCTATTTTCATAAGTGTTACAAATTTCATGAGTTATGTTTGTAGTCAAGAGAATTTGTTCCTTTGAATTTGTTTCAAAGCATAATACTATATTTGGGGCCCTCGTAGGGTTGACAAGATGTTTGTATGGCCATACCCAAGATATATCTGGAATACGTTCAGATGATTTGGTAATCTTGTTCAATCATATACAACGAGAAACAGAATATTAACTTATGAAATGACTTGATCCATATTCATAGTTAATGTAGTATTAGTAACAAAGGGATAAGTAAAAATGATGAATCATTAAATGGTTTTTCCAGGAAACCATACTCGATTCGATATGGGGGCATTGGCGTGTTAGGCTAGACTAAACCTATGTCATTACTATATTTAGTAATATCCAAGTGGGAGCTGAAAGGTTTTATGGATATTTAAATATTAGTATGTCCGGATTCGAACTCGAGACTTCGGGATTGCACACATTACGTATGAGCGTTGATGTTAATAATTAATATATAAAATTTTATTATTAATTATTAGTCACGAAATAAAATATAACGATAGTTAAATATTTAATGAGGTTTGGCTAACGGTCGTTAAATGTAAACTATAGGGACTAGAATTGAAATTAGAAGTCGGGAAAGATCTAGAACCCCTCCCATGGGTTAGGCCGATCGGTTATGGGTTCCCAAAACCCATTCCCACTCAAACTTGGTCATCAAGTTAAGTTAACTATAAATACAAACCCTTGTATTCATTCACAACTTAACCTTGGATCACCAATAAACCTAATTTCTCTTCTCCTCTCCTTCCTCTTGTGTTTGGCCGATCGTACAAACCCCCTCCTCAAGGGATCGATTTTTCCAAGCTCAAGAAATTAGTGTTTGGTTTTATTTGTGATTCAAGAACCTAGCTTTTCACATCAAATCGCTATTAGTACGTGTGTACAAGAACGAAGAACAAACGCATTTGTGTTTGTGTATTCCTTGGTGGCCGACTTCTTTAGGGTCGAATTTGGTGAAACCCTAAGTTAGGGTTTTAGGTTTTGTTCTTGTTCAAACATCGTTTGGTTTACTTGAATTGCTAAAAGGTACGCGTTTCTTATTCGGTTAATTAATATACATATATTATTCTTATACTTCCGCTGCATGCTTTGATGATGTTTACTTGCTTTTATAATTTGTTATGATTAGTATATTCCAACAAAATAATGAATAGGTCATCACTTGTATTTGATCTGAATAACTACAACAATGTTAATAAGATCGCGAATGGAATGAAAGCAAGCAGAAAGTGGGCGCCGGGTAATGAGAATTTCTTCGTGGTTCCACAAATTAGTCCTCCATCGACAATGTCCAAGAGATCAACAACACTTTGGCAATTGTAACACCCCTAATTTCGTGATACGCAGCAGAATTCAAGCTGGGTGTTACTTCATGGCTCAACAGTTATAATAATAGAAAACGAATTCTATTTGTGTCGTTTTAAAAGATTTATCATTCGATTTATATAAATATCAGAGTTTACAAAATGAGGTCACAGTAGTTTTGTAGTTTATAAAATAACTTTTCGAATGATAAAATATATTATAGCCTTCTTGAGTATCCGTGCCTCTCCGTGCCATCCTCATTCTTTATGGACCTGAGATAAACATGCTAAAAAGTCAACACAAAGGTTGAGTGAATTCATAGTGTTTGTATAATAATCAATTGAACACAAGTTGAAAAGTAGTAAAATTTGTAATATCGTTGCACAACATATTGCCTTAAGTCTCGTGAACGCAAACCTTAACAGGTGTAGTGTAATGTCATAATGACATGGTTACAAACATCATAATGATGATGGGAGCAACCGTGCCCTCGTGTAAGGAGTTTGCCAATTCTCCCGTTTGTCCTCAATAAAGTGCATTTGGTTACCTGACCGGCTAACACAAATGGGGCGTCAACTTCCAATAGATCTATTCACTATATTCGCGTTCACTTGTAAAGTGATTAATGATTCATGATATGAGGGACTTTCAGTGGCAGGTGTAAGTAACTTAAGCAATAGCAATCAGGTGTAGGTGTAGCATAGAAAAATACTTGTGTTCGGGTTTGTAGCATGTATCTCCCCACGAGTTTGAAAAACAAGTAAAATGTGGGACTATGAACTCACCTTGGTGTTACCGTAGTTTGGATGGAAATCAAATCAAGTATTGTGAATAAACGGCTCCGACCCGCGACCTGAGTTGGTATGTCAAATTTTCAGTATTCGAATATAAGTATACGTGGTGATAATCACAAGCGTTTTGTCGGTGATTATGTGTTGAATGATTTAACATGAAGTCTCTTCAAAAGTTTGTGTGTGAAAATGTTTATTGTGCTTATTTCTTTATAGTTTGATTAATCATTAGTGAAAATAGACCATAGTTTTATTATTTCCCGAGTTATTATGTATTAAATAAAGGTTACATGTTATACCCTTATAATTCCAAGTACTTACGGTTATTACCCTTAACCTTTATGAATTGACAACTTATACCCTTTGACTTTCATAAAAATAAAATGTATACCTTTCAGCTTTCATAAAATGACAACTCTCACCCTTCAACTTTGGTAAAATGACAACTTTTACCCTTGTAGTTTCAAAAGTGACACTTTATACCCACAACTACGAGTCGTGTACATTTTCAGCCCTTATATTAGATATGTTAGGTCACCATATTAGTAACACAAGCATCAAGAGAAGAGATAGAGAAGAGATCGGATGAACAATAACAAACACACACACGAAATACTATGTGAAAGGTTATGCGTAGAGTGTAAGAGAATGTATTGAACAACCAACCCTTAAGTGAGGGTTATTACAAGGTATTTATAGGAGAGGGAGCTAGGGCAACACTCCTAGTCCCTTCTTTTCTCTTATGGGCTTGGGCCTAGGCTTATGGGCCTTCTACATAAGCCTAAACATAATTACTAACATAAAGGCCATATTAAGCTAACTATTACATATGAATCACTAACACTTGAATAAGGTTTAGGAGTGATTCCAACAATCTCCCCCTAAGGGTTAGTGATGAGTGAATGAGTGATAAACGTTATAGGTGCTGATGTAATAGTAGCTTTGACGTCTTCTGACATTCTTCTTTCTTATGAGAAGAAGTGTCTTGATTCCAACAATCTCCCCAGTGTAGAGAAATTGTTTCTTTTGAAGTATTCTGCTTTGACGTCTTCATTTTCTTTGTTCTTTAGTTCTTTGTTCTTTGAAAGTGATAGTATGTTGTAGTAATCTGCATCAGGTCTGCTTCGCTGCTCCAGTGTCTCCACGTCTTTCTCCAACATGCTCACACGCTCTTTAACGTTGGATTACAGTTGATGAAATTCTTTTAAGTCTTTTAACACTTTGTAGATTCTTTGTTGACGAAGAATCATTCTGACTTTGTGTTGCCTTTGATTATGAGAGAACTTTCATAAGTGATGTTGTTGGTATGAGCATGTGGAGAATCTGCACGATCAGTCCGCTCCAGAGCTTCCATAAGAAGTAAACATAGGAAAGGTTAGTAATAAGCGGATTCCGGCACTTACAAGTTTGAACTTCAAGAGTGTTAACAACATAGTGTGAAAACACGACTCTAATTCTCACAAAGGCCGCTCCTGAACCGGAGTCCCACAAGTGAGATAACGCGATGTACCAAAGTACACCTACAGTTCAAATGAGTCGCTGAGGTACACCGAAGCATCACCTCACGACTGTAGACCGTTTGAGACACACTAAGCGTAATCCACGGGGAGTTACCGAAGCGACCTGCTGTCAGGGCTGTTTGATGTTGACCCTGGCAGGAGTTTCCATTCAATCACTGAGGATCACAGATGTGAACCTCTCATAAATGTTCTCGACAGATTGCTAGGATCTGTGTAGGACTCGATAACGTACCACTGTTGTTCTTATTGTTGAACAACAAGTGATGAAATGTCAAGTGTACCTAAGAGATCTTTTGATGAATCTCGTAGCTCTAGACTCAATAGTGCATTTTGGTTTTCCTGAGCGGAGACTAGGGAGAGGGTCTCCTTCTTCAATACCAGCAATCTCTAAGAGAAAGCCAATAGTTTACGTAGGGTTCCCTGTGAGAATGAAACAAGCTTCTGTTGGGAGAAACTTGAGTGGCTAAGAAGGTTTAGTGCATGCGTCACTGGATCCATGACGACTGTTAATCTTCAATACCGGTGTCATCAAGTGACAATCAGTAGCATATGAATTGAACCCGGTGTCTGCCCTAAGTTGAATAATTTGGAGGGCTATTTCTTTTCACCTTTTTCTTTGCATTTCTTTTTAATTCTTCAACTCCTTCTTTCTCCGATTCTCATTTTCTCCTTTTTATAATCATACCTAAGGACTTCTAATACTAACTATTGGTAGTGTCCTTAGGTAGATCCCTCCGGCTCTGGCGGATCATAGGACGGTTATTCCTGACCTTAATCACCTTATAACTCCATTGCCATAAAATCATTTTCATGAAAATCTCTCAAAGTGTTTGTGAATGAAAAACATGTTTGAACACTTCAAGAGTTTTAGATTTTCATAAATACTCCCCCTCAACATGTGCTTAAGAGTTTTGACAGAAATCTGCACAGTGAGGAAAGAGCGCGCACTTTTTGAATTGATCGACTCAAGATAGACAATCCCTTGCGAGACACGATTACTTTGCATAGTTAAAGAGATACATTGTCAGCTTTTAGGTGACAACTAGCTCTAATAACTACCTTGAAGATGTGGACAACCCCGAGAGGTTGTCAAACCCGTCACAGTTCATGTCTATTAAGAGCTTCTCGAATAGGTACAATTTACTTGGATAAGTCTTGGAAGACAAATCCTTTCAATGTAAGACTGTTCAGATCCCGTCAATTCATAGGTTGAAGGCTTTTCACACGAGGATTCAATAGCAGTTTCACAACATATTTCTTATCACATAAATTTCTCCCCCTCAAAAATGGCATATAAATATTATTTTTGAAGAAATGTTGAGAATAAATATGACCATTTTGAGTTTTGTGGGAAGATTACACAAAGAACAATTTGTGAACAAAGTTTTTAAGTCAAATACTCCCCCTCAACAAGTAATACTAACTTTTGAGGTTTTGAAAACGTAAGGGGAAGTACTTGTTCTTTTGAACAAAACCTTGAAAAATGAAAGGTTTGATAGGTTTTACTCAAAAGTAAGAAGCTTTCGCTCCTTTTATAGGATTGTGGCACTGAAGCATACCACAGGGTCCTTTCATTATAAGAACGGGTTGTACACTGTTATGTGTGCACAAGTCATTTCATAAAATAATCACACATCCAAAATTATATGAAATGATGAAACAATTTAAGGGGTACCAGGAATTTCAGGTAGGTCAGCAAGAACTCCAGGAATGCGAACTGGGCATTGATATCCTGTGAGATTAATGCGTTGACGACCACCTACGAAGCTTTCCAATGTTCTGAACTGGTCCCTTCGAAACAACCTTTCATCAATCATCTTGATGATTCTCTTTACATCCCGTCTTTCCTGAGAATTCCATCTCTTTTGTCACCCAATGCCTTGTTGAATCGCCTTTAACCTATATGCTAGCCCATCCCTGACATGCTTCAAAGTTGAATCTCCAAATTTATGAAGCTCTGTACACACCATCAAGCAGTTACGGTGTAGTTCACTTCGGTAGACTACTCCAAAGGGTTTGCTGATGAGAGTGTATTAAGGAAGATGGTTTATGTCAGGAAGTTCTAGCTGAGGTTTGGTGAAGTTGACACGTGTCTGATACGACTCAACAGCAAGTTGTAGATCTTCTACACGTTCCTGGATTACGATGCTTCTGATGAAGATAAGCAAGGACTTGATGTATTCACGTTGAATTTCTATGGAGAATTGTCTCATGCGTCCCTGTACCTTTGCAAGATACAGATCTTCAATGTCGTTAAGAGACAAATTCTGAAAGTCTGCTTCACAGAAAGCATAGTCCTTTTCGTCTTGTCTTTTGACCACGATGTTCTTTAGGAAGGTGTAGTCCCATTTAGACGAAAGAGCAACATTCTTAAGAGCAACGATTCCTTTATCACTGTGCACTTCATGTTGAGATTTACGAACCTGGCAGCTTCTGTAGTAGATTCGTCGGCGTTCCGGCCAATGGTGAATCCCATACAGTGCATCGATGTCATACTCTTCCACTTTGTTGTTGAACATGTGTGTAGCCTTTTCTTCGATGGCTAAGCAGTGCGAGTATATGGCTGCCGGGAACGGAAGTGTAAGTGAGGTAGCGTATTTCTTTGACACATCGCTACCATGTAGAAGAAATTCCAGGTCGTTGTTGAAGAAGTATCGAAATGGAATCTGAGGTTGATCTGGTCGACCAACGGTAGGTAGAGGTTTGGTCCAATCTGTGTAGTATGGAGCATTTTCTTTTCTGGTGTAGTCGATGTTTGCTTCAGGGTTGAGCCAATCAATGTTGTTAGACATGGCTCGTGCTATGTTTTCAAGGTGATATTCAACTTCAATAGCATTTTTCGAGCTGTCTTTGAGTATTTGAAAAGCTTCATTCTTGATTCGTTTCAACTCTGATTTCGTCATCTTCTTCACTCGAAACTTTTCTTGCAGTAATTTTGCATGCTCCAATGTACTACCTTCTACCACATCTTGGTCATCAGTTAGTGCGGGTGTAGCAGCAACAAGTGTGGAGAACCAATCATATTCGGTGTCGTCATCGTCAAGCCATGAGACGACATCAGCCTTGGGAGTCTTCTTCTTTTTCTTAGGCTTTGATGAGGATGATGGTTTCTTTGTTGTTGAAGCGGGAGAGGTGGGTTATTGTTGGGGCTCACGGACTTCCACATCGTCACCACCTGTATACTCGAAGTGATCACCAGTTTTCTGAGTCTGGGGTGGTAACTCAGAATCCTGAGGTTTTTCAGTAGAAGAGCGTGGAGGAGATCGTGTTGAGCTGGAGTCCTTTGGGGTAGAGGTTGCATGGAGGATGATTCACCAGTTTTCTTTGGGCGTTTAGGCTCTTTATCTTTATCCTTATCTTCATCGTCTCTTGGACGCTTGGGCCTCTCAGCTTCTTCTCTGCATGCTGATTTAAGTTGGTATTCCAGCAATGCTTCAAACAATTTACCTTCGTAAGAGGCAAATGTTGCAGATCGTTTAGACATTTGAGCTACGAGCCTAGAAACCAATTCAACATCTAAGAATATTATGGGATCAACTGGATTGATGTTTACATGCATTGGTGTTGATCTCATAGTTTGCTTGGCCAAATGCAATAGATTCGGATAGAGTTGTTTGGTAAACATCTCCTTTGTAACTCCAGGAACGATGTCAAGAAGGAAATTGTGAGTGTAACATTTGATCATCTCGTTCATTTCCCTTTGAGGATCACGTTCCATGAACTTCTGGATGTACTCCCTTGCATCTTTCATCTTGTCATTCTCGTCATGAAGGTACTGTACCTGGTCAGCGAGAAAATTTAGCTTTTTGTAAAGCATGTCTTTCTTCCTTACATGTTTGACAGCTTTAACGATTCTTGTCTTAGCTTGAGAGATCCAAGATGCCGTTGGCTTCTTCACTGATTTGGATGTGGATCTGGTTGATCTTTTGGATGGTGGTGATGAAGAGTGAGAGGATGAATCTGATGATGAAGAGTCATGAGGAGGTTCCGGGTCCTTAGGAGGTTCAGAAGTTTTCTCCTTGGAACGAGTTGGACTGTTGAGAAGATAATCATCATAGTTTACTTCGTCATCTTTACCAGTTTTAGCCTGTTCTTCAGCCTGAATCCTAGCTTCTTCATCTGTTTTAGCTTGAGCTGTGGCCTCTGCATCAACTTTGGCTTGAGCTGCAGTTTCTTCATCAGCTTTATCTTTCTCTGACTTCTCAGTTTCTGGTTCCTCAATGTCATACTCAATAGAATCCTCCTGTTGCTTTTGTTGTTGCTCAAGAGTGGTGGCACTAGTTCCCTTATCGGGTTGATTAACCGCATCAGGAATTGGTGTAGATTGGACATCACCACTTGACCCTCCTGGGCCACCCATTTGATCATTTACAAACTCTTTCGCAACGTGTTGGAGTCTAATGATTTTGAACTTCCTCCTGTAATCAGTATGCATAGGCTCTTCATCAGAGCTTACTTCTTCGTGCTCAATCACTGGAGTCTTTCCTTTATCACCTTTGGGACTTGAAGGCTTTGTGGCTGTTTGAGTGTCATCTTTGACTGTTTCAGAGTAAGTTATCTCTTCTTCTGATTCAGTTTCCTCAGAGCTTTCATCCTTTAGCTTTTGTTGCGGTTCAGATTTGGGAATAGGGATAGCTTTCTTTGAAGGAACTGTCCTCTTACGTCCAGGTTTCCTTTTAGGAAACTTTATTGGACTATCAATGGTTGCAGCACTTCCTGCACTTCCTCTTCTGGTTTTCTTAGTAGGTGTACCAGAAGACTTGTCATCGAGAAGACCAACTTTGCATTCATCAACTGCTACCAGATACCTTTTGTATTAATAAAGTTGTTTGATTTCATCAGAGAGAAGGTAATCCGGCAACACAACACCTTGTTTCTTTGTTGTTGACTCCTTAAATCTGACCGTTAGAGTAGGTTCAGACAACATGTCGTGAGTGTTGGGGTCATTGATTCTTTTGGGGATATCAGGGTTAAACCCAAGTGCTCTTTGGATCAACAGTTTTGTATATCTGATATAAGGGATCTTTGAGCCAAGCTTCTTGAGGAATGTCATCATATCGTCCCATATTAGAGCTTCGACTTCAATGTGCTTCATGTTGACCAAAGCCCAAAAGATTTGCAGTTCCATGAGCTTGGGATGCTCATAGCCACTGTCACAACCAGAAACAGATTTGGTGATGATGATGTAGAGAGTTCTCCAGGGTTGAGGAATATTCTTAAGATCCACATGTGAATGCTTAGTGATTACTCCTGTAGCTTCGTCATAACCAATATTGATCAGGAACTTTAGAGCAGTCTCTTCAGTTGGTGTGGCATTGAGTTCGGTTGGCTCGATGTTCGGAATGAGAAGAACAACCCTTAAGTCTGCAGGTGTGATGGTGATTTGTTTGTCATTGAGAGTCACCGTCACAGCGTTTTGTCCTTTGATCTTTTGCATTGTAGTCCAGAACTGGTGAATATAGATCTCAGGCACTGTAGCAGAGTTGGAGAGCATGTTCTGATAAGGATGATTCTTCAGAATATCCACAGCAATCAAGCAAGAAGACTCTGAGCAGGTGAGAGTTTCAAAGTCAACACGAAGGTTGTTCTTTCCAATCTTCATCGGATAGCCATTAGGGAAGATATCAGCAATGGTGAGAACATTTGGTGCATCCACATTCTGCATTTGAGCGTCCATGTCGTGATCTGAAAGATATTTAGCCAAAAGAACCAACATATCGAAAGACATTATGTCAGTCAACAGATGGTTATATTGTCTAATTATTGAATGTGATATGTCGATGATTGTTACGAGTCCAATGTCACTTGTTTGTCTAATAGCCCAATGACGTCGTGATAAGTTACGTGAGTTGATTAACTTTAAGTTTTAAAGTCCATGTTTTCACTTATTATTCACAACTTGTTAAACATTTAAGCTTATTAGTGACATTATTGGTTTCGAGGCGTTATGATTTATTTATTTACAAGTTTGCACGCGTAACAATTCATAATTAAGGTTAAAACAAGGCTTAGGCGTTGAAATGGTAGCTTATGCATAAACATGATAGGTATACGCGTAAAACGCAAGCTTATGCGTAGGTCCCTGACTTACGCATAAGAAATATTACGCGTAGGAAAAGGGGACCTTATGCGTAGAGCTTACGCGTAAGCGTATATAAAACCTTACGCGTAAGGCTTACTCGTAAGAGTCAACCTTATGCGTAGAGGTCACTGTTTACGCATATCCTTCACAGGATACGCGTAGTCCCTTATGTAGAACCTTACGCGTAAACGTTACGCGTAAGATTTCTCTAACGCATAACATGCTACGCGTAAGGTGATCCTTATGCGTAGTTTGCTAGTAACCTTGATTCTGAATTTTCACTTGTAACAAACCTGAAATAAGTTCATCATAGCATCAATATTAACACATATATTCATTCTATAACAGATTTAATCATGAACCCTCAGTCAAACAGATAGGCGTAGAGATCCTTATGCGTAAACTTAAACCCTAAGGTTTAATTTCTACGAGTAAGAGATTTAGCCATAGGAATTGCATCAAAATGATTCTGGTAAGTCTAAGAAGCCTATTAAGTTGTCTTATCCAAGTTTTAACATTAAACATGTCATGAATAAAAAATACCTAAACCGTATGAACATAAACCCTAAAATCCAATTTATGAATCATTAGTGTTTCTGGGTAATATCTGGGCCTAGATATGATCAATTCAACTTGAAAACAACCTCATACAACAATCTTTATCACCAAAAACGTTCTCATTTGAAAACCCCCAATTCGACTTATGAACCCTAATTTTGAAAAACGGACAATTCGTGTTTCTGGGTGTGTTTTAGTGATGAAAATGTAATCATTGATGTTAGAAAAACGTTGGATTCGTTTATATTCAAAACCAATGTTTATAATCATGTTAGAAACATTAAACCACTTACAGTTTGATGATCATAAACAAGGATTTGTCGAACGAATTATAGGCGTAGAATTATAGGCGTAGGATGAGATCCTTATGCGTAAACTTAAACCCTAAGGTTTAATTTCTACGAGTAAGAGATTTAGCCATAGGAATTGCATCAAAATGATTCTGGTAAGTCTAAGAAGCCTATTAAGTTGTCTTATCCAAGTTTTAACATTAAACATGTCATGAATAAAAAATACCCAAACCGTATGAACATAAACCCTTAAATCCAATTTATGAATCATTAGTGTTTCTGGGTAATATCTGGGCCTATATATGATCAATTCAACTTGAAAACAACCTCATACAACAATCTTTATCACCAAAAACGTTCTCATTTGAAAACCCCCAATTCGACTTATGAACCCTAATTTTGAAAAATGGACAATTCGTGTTTCTGGGTGTGTTTTAGTGATGAAAATGTAATCATTGATGTTAGAAAAACGTTGGATTCGTTTATATTCAAAACCAATGTTTATAATCATGTTAGAAACATTAAACCACTTACAGTTTGATGATCATAAACACGGATTTGTCAAACGAATTATAGGCGTAGGATGAGATAGGTGTGAGTAATAAATGTGAAGAGTTAAAGTTAGGTGGAGAGTTTTATTAGAAAATACTTTAAACTTTTGACACTTTCAGTCCCTCCA
Organism: Chrysanthemum seticuspe; assembly: GCA_019973895.1. Taxonomy (NCBI): domain Eukaryota; kingdom Viridiplantae; phylum Streptophyta; class Magnoliopsida; order Asterales; family Asteraceae; genus Chrysanthemum; species Chrysanthemum seticuspe. Next base: position 317,730,220 of record BPTQ01000005.1, read on the forward strand.
CCTCTACCAATTACATCCAATGCCTTTAACTTCCATTTTGGTTACCAAACGAAGAATATTTGGAAATAACTTTGACGACACTCCCCCTCGACTTAAGAATAATGAAAGTTTATAATTTTTAGTCCGAGGAGTGTCAGTAAACCAGAAATGTGACCACCATTTTTAAAGAAACAACCGAGATAAGATAACATGCAAGTACATGGTTTTATGAAACTGAAAAATATTTGCTTTCTCCCCCTCAACACTTGATCGGAAAAATACTAAATTTTGAAAGATTTGAGTGTTCACGGAAGATTTGTACTCGCCGTGTTGAAAGAAATAAAGATAGAAGAATATTTTTGTTGTTTTATCAGATTTTATATTTTTGTATTTTGTTTTTGAAAGATATTTACAAAAGAGATTTTGGTGTTTGACTGGTTTTTAAGAATGTTTTAAGAGTTCATCCAGTTCCTCTTGAGTCAAACACCGCATACCAATCCGGTGGACCAACTCATTAAACCTAGCAGGATCTAAGGCTTTGGTGAGGAGATCTGCCAGTTGGTATTCTGTACCCACAAAGTATAATTCAACAGTACCATGTTCCACGTGGTCCTTGATGAAATGATATCGAAGATCGATGTGCTTTGATTTTGAATGTTGAACTGAATTGCACGAGATCGCAATAGCACTCCGATTGTCGCAGTACATCGGGATTCTGTCAAATACGTAACCATAGTCCTTGAGTTGTGTTCTCATCCAAATGACTTGAGCACAACACGCCGACATGGCTAAATATTCTGCTTCTGTTGAGGAGAGCGACGTACAATCTTGCTTCTTCGATTGCCATGACACCAGTTTATCACCAAGAAATTTTAATGCTCCTGAAGTACTTTTCCGTGAATCTAAGCATCCTGCGTGATCAGCATTTGAAAAAGCTATTAGTTCAAAACCAGAATCCTTCGGATACCAGATCCCCAAGTTAATGGTTCCCTTGATGTATCGGAGGATTCTTTTTGCCTCACAGAGGTGGGTTTCAGTTGGTCTCGACTGATAACGGGAGCAAAGATATACAGCAAAAACAATATTAGGCCTGCTAGCTGTTAGATACATGAGAGACCCAATAATACTACGGTATTTGGTAGGGTCCACCAACTTCCCATGTGAATCAGCATCAAGCTTCTTCGTATGAGCCATTGGTGTGGCATAGGTGTCACAGTTTTGCATTTCAAATTTGTTTAACAATTCAAGGGCATATTTGGACTGACTTAAGAAAATACCACGGGGTGATTGATGAACTTGCATTCCTAGAAAGAATGTGAGTTCACCCATCATTGACATTTCAAAATGTTTTGTCATTAATTTTGCAAAAGCATTTGAGTATTTTAAATGTGTTGACCCAAAAATGATGTCATCCACATAAATTTGAACGATTAAGATGTGAGCCCCGTGATATTGTATGAAAAGTGTGGGATCGACCGAACCTTTGGTGAATTTATTGGCAATGAGGAAGGATGATAACTTATCGTACCACGCCCGAGGAGCTTGTTTGAGACCATACAGAGCTTTGTTCAGTTTGTAGACATGGTTCGGGAACTCGGGATCAACGAATCCTTCTGGCTGGCTGACATAAACTGTTTCTTTCAGTTGCCCATTCAGAAACGCAGTTTTGACGTCTATTTGAAAGACCGTTATGTTCATATGAGCCGCGAACGCGAGAAAAATCCGAAAAGCCTCAAGACGAGCAACCGGAGCAAATGATTCTTCAAAGTCAATACCCTCTTCCTGTCTATAACCCTTAGCCACTAGACGTGACTTGTTTCTGATTACGTTCCCTTCAGCATCCAATTTGTTCTTCCAAATCCATTTGAGACCAATGACGTAGACCCCTGTTGGTCTTTCAACCAGTTCCCATACTTCAAGACGTTTGAATTGGTTGAGTTCTTCTTGCATGGATTCAATCCAGTTGTCTTTTGTCATTGCGTCTTTAATGTTTTTAGGCTCAGATTGGCAGACAGTGAGAGCATAAATGCAATGTTCACCATCTGTGTGAAGACGTTGTCTTGTAACTACTGGTTGATTCGGGTTGCCAATAATATTCACTAGAGGATGGTCTTTTGTCCAACGATGTGTAGAGGGTTGATGTTGGTATACATTGTGCAGATTTTGAGGATTCAAATGGTTTGTTGATGATTCTGCGACATCAGGTGCAGCAGTTTCATTGGCAAACGGGTTAAAGAACGCATTTGGATCAAAATTTGCAGGTGGGGGTACTTCATTAAGAACATCAGCAGCTGGTTCAGCGTCATTGGAAGCAGTTTGTTCAACTGTTGTTGTAGAGTCAACAGGTGGTGCTTCTTCAACAGTAGTGTTGTAGCAGGTGTATCAGGTATAATAGTATGATCAGGTTGAGCAGCAGAAACAGTGAATACACCTGGAGCACGTTCATCAATGTCATCACTAAACAACGGAGCAAGCTGGGGGCTTAGTTCAGCTGATGATGGGGTTTGAGGGAAGTTTAAACTGTTGTGACTGGGTTCTAAGCTGTTATGCTCAGAAGCCATTTCAGTAAGTTCATCAAAATTAGCATGAATTGTTTCCATAACCGGCTTTGTACGACGATTCCAGATCCGAAAACCCTTAGAATTTTCACAATATCCTATAAAGACTCCAATGTCAGCTTTGGCTTTGAGCTTTCCAAAGTCATCACGATCATTATTCGGGTAGCAAAAGGATCCAAATACATGAAAGTGTTTGAGATTCGGTTTATGGTTGTGGATAAGCTCAAAAGGTGTTTTGTTGTGGCGTTTTGTAATCATTGAACGATTTTGAGTATAGCATGCAGTTGATACAGCTTCTGCCCACAAGTAATCTGGAAGTTTAGCATTGATTAACATTGTTCTTGCAGCTTCCACTAACATACGGTTTCGTCTTTCAACAACTCCGTTTTGTTTTGGTGTACGTGCAATAGATGTCTGATGCTCAATTCCCACTTTCTCATAAAAATCTCGAAGAGTTTGGTTTACAAATTCAGTTCCTTTGTCTGTTCTGATTTGGCGGACGGTGTTCCGGAGCTGAACTTGGGGTGAGAAAGGTGATGATCATCTGTGGAGCTTGATCTTTACTTCGAAGAAAGTAGACCCAAGTCCATCGTGAGTAGTCATCGACAATTACCAAGATGTAGCATTTGCCATTAATCGTTTGCACGCGCATCGGGCCACACAAATCCATGTGAAGAAGATGAAGCACATGCTGAGAGCTGTGTTCCACCTTTGAGGGAAAATGAGCACGGGTGCTTTTTCCTTGTTCACAAGCTGAACATAGGTGATCTTTAGAATACCGGAATCTCGGGAGACCTTCAACAAGTTTGTGTCGAGCAAGGTTGGTGATGGTTTGAAAGTTTAAATGTGAGAGACGACGGTGCCATAGCCAGGATTTTGTTGATGTTGCCTTCGAAAGTAGACAGATGGGAGATGAAGCAATCATGTCTTGCATTGAGATTGTGTATAGACTAGAATTGCGAGAGCCAGACATTAGATCGTTTCCTTGTAGATCACGAATGAAACAAGTTTTCTCCCGAAAAGCAACTTCCAAATCTCCATCACAGAATTGACCGACTGAAAAGAGATTGTGACCGAGGCCTTCCACATAATAAACCCTGCTAATTTCAATATTGCCATTGATATAATCTCCGTAGCCCATGATAGCTGCGAAGTGATCATTCCCGAATCTGACAGTGCCAATGAACTTTGCAATAAAGTTTGATAACAGTTTAAAATTTCCTGTCATGTGTCGGGAACATCCGCTATCAACAATCCAAAGGATGATCTGTATCACCTGCATTACACACAGACGACACAGATGGAATAGAGGTAGATGTGGAACCCGATGAGTTAGAGGGTTCCTCAGCAGTTATAGTAGAAATACACACATCAATGATTTTAGGCATCCATTTAAATCCTAGTGTATTATGTATCCATTTCTGCCATCTCCAACTAGTCTTAGCTTTAGTCTTAGTGAATGCACTAGGTGGTACTACATTCCTTGGAGGTGATACTGGAACTACAGGGACATCAATGCGTTTCTTAGAATCTAAGGAGGACGGTTTACCAAGCACAGACTTAGAAGCATTAGTGGGCCTAGAGGTATTCCGGTTCTTAGGATTCCGTAAATGAGACAAGATAGCTCTAGCAACACATTTTTCATGACAATCAGAAAGCATACTTTTACGACAAATAACACAAGAAGCATCAGACTGAATATCAAAAGTACTTAAAGGTTTAGCATTCGTTACAACACTTTTTCCATTACATTTGTCAGACGCAATATCTAAAGTAGGTGCAACATGAGTCTTATTCAAAATCCTATGGAGTTCTTCTACTTCAGCATTCCTTATTATTCTTTTCTGAGGTCGCAACTTCCTATTCTTCCTTGTATTGCTCCTAGGCTGTGAAGTGCGGACGTTTGGAAAAGAAGCAACTAGTCCTGTTGCAGTAGAGGGAAGCACATTAGTAACTTGTGTTTTGTCAGTAGGCAATCTGGGTTCACGTTTGCTAAGTGTTACAGGTGCAATTTTCTTAATGATGCTAGGCTGAACTTGTTCATACTTTCCTAACATTTCCCTTAACTTAATGATAGTGTGCACCAAATCTTGATTTTCAGAGCGAAGATTTCCAGAAAAATTCATGACTTCTTTAGTGTGTGCAAGATAATGATCATGTTCGTTTGATGCTTCATTACGAGTCTTTTTGAGTAAATCAAATATGACACCATATTCCTTTTTAACGTTTGCAAGTTCTTGTTCATATTTTGAGATTTGACACTTAAAAGACACGTTTTGATCATCCAGTTGCTCAAGTTTTGGATTAAGATTTTTTTCATGCAACTTGGCGATTTTGTTTTGAAAAACAAGTTGTTGATCGTGAATATCCTTTTGACACCAATTAAGATGACGTTTTGCATTTGAAAGTTCATTTGCCAATCGTTCATTTTTAACTTTTAAAGACTCGATCTGAAGCACATTATCAGTATTCTCAACAATTTCAACAGAATCAACAGAATTAGCAGAGATATGATCAGATGCATATGTAACAGATTGTAATAACACAAGATTATTGATATAAGCACAGATAACATTTTCCAATAGTCGATCAACATCTTTTCTCAACAATTTCTTTTTACGTTTAGTATTTGAAATCGATGTTTCTGTTTTCTCGAAAACTGTTTTCATTAGACCAAGTTCCTTGTGAAAATCCCTTTCCCAATATAGTGCACAAGTTTTCAAAATTTTAACATGGGGTAAAAGTCTTTTCTGAAGAATGTCTCGATGTTCTCGCGCCATTGGCGATTGAAAATGTTCAACTTTTATTTCAGAATGAAATTCAATCTCACGTTCCAAAATTTTGATGTCAGATAAGAAAGTGTCAAAGTATTTAATGACACGACAACTTTCGGCTTTTGTTTTAACTTCACTAAGTGAAGGTAAAGGACCATTAATTTGTGCACCATTTTGTTTGGGAGTAACTTCAGAAACTGGTGTGAAAACAAAAGGTTTGTTAGAATTATCTTATTGTTTGACAAAAGTGACGGCTTTTGAATAGTTAAATGCTTTGTTATAAACGACATTTTCCATTTTTGATCGACTCTCGTCATCTGCATCTAATTCCTCCATGCGATTATATTCAACAACAGTCATAATTGAATCATCAATTCTATGTTCTGCACTGTAAACTTCAGGATTTGGTTTGAATGCTCTGCTTGAAAACTTAGGTTTGTAATAAGCAAGAATTGGTCCATATCCATTTGGATTAGGTTTAAAAGTAAACTTTTGAATGGTTGTGATTGACTCACCATGTTTATAAACAACATTTCGAAACTCTTTGATTTTGGTTTGTAAGTCGACAATTTCTTCAAGATAGTTATCTATTCGTTTCGTGGAATGCTGTTTGTACTCAGAGAACTGTTTTTGACAAGTTAACAACTCAGCCTTGGCTTTTTGAGTTTCCAAAGTAAGAGCGTTAAGTTGTTTTTTATGTTCATGTTTCAGTTGTTCTATTTGAGACAACAGAGCATTCTTGGAAGCGGCTAGATCACGTATCTGTCATTCTAATGATTTTTCATTTTGATGAGATTTAGCAAAAGCGACTTCAAAACCTTTTTCACGGTTTTCTTGAGTTTTAAAAAAATTGATTTGTCGAATTAAGCATTCATTATCCCTAATTAACAGTGCATTTTCAGCTTTTAATTTTGTATTGACATCATGATAATGTTCCACTCGGGATTGTTGGTCTTTAAATAATGTCCTGAGCTCAAATTCTGAATCAGACAAAAAATCATTTTGTTCAACGTGAGTCTCAACATGGTCATTATTTAGATCCTCAAGTATAACTATGGAGTCAACTTGATCATCAATGGTAACCATAAGGTCATCTTGATCATCAAATATAACTACGGGGTCTAGTTGATGATCCTCGGAATGAGATGTAGAAGGCTCATGTTGAACACTCTGATCCTTGTCAGATGCAGATGTTGGCGGAGAGATCAGATCATTAATGATAATTGTTTGTTCAGGTACCTGAGACAAGCCATCAGTGTCATACACTGGGCCTGTATCACTCATGTGTAGAGCTTGCATTTGTGCCATCAACATCACTGCTGCATTAGCCTGCAAGTCTTCCATGTCATCATCAGAATCTGCATCTGCCATAAAGCTCTGTTCCTTGTTGTTAAGAGTTCCACCAGCTTCATCCTTAAGAGCCAAGAGCAAAGCCTCTTTGAAATAAGCACTGCCTCTTGTCCTCGGCTTAGGACATGCATTAGCCAGATGACCCTTTTCATTGCAGTTATAACAACGAAGACCATTAACCCCATTCTGAGCATTCCCCTGTTCAACCACTTGAGCTCTCTGTTGTTGTGGAGCACTCTGGTTATTCCTTCCAATAGCATTAAACCCTTGACCACCTCCCATCTGACGACCATAACCACGGTTCTGAACTTCAACACGTCCATTGTTCACAACAGCTTGATTCCTTGTGTTGGATGAGGAACGAATGCGATTGTTGGATTTGTTTGTATACCGACCGAAGGCTTTAGCAATCATAACAAATCCTTGTTGCAGTTCATCGAAAGCAGCAGAGTCCTCATCAGCTTCACTGTAAAGTGCTTGAGCATTGTTGTTGTTGTATGGAACCAATTGAGTTTGTTGAGGTTGTTGCTGTGACTGATCATATGGTGTGATGGTTGCAGTTGGTTAAGGAGCTGGTTGCTGAGCTGTTTGAGGAAGAAGATTAGTTTGAGCCCACAAAGCAAGTTGTTGGTTATCAGGAATTGACTGTGAAGTTGGGAGTCCACGGATAGTCCTTTCTTTGTCAACTTCTTTTTGGTGAGGCTTCAAATAGTCGTACAACAATCCGTATGTAGCATGATGAAGGTTCTTAGCTTGACGGAGAAAAATGACATACTTCTCCCATTCCGGACCAAGACTACTTAGGAACTTAGTGTTGACAGCAATTCGAGGCATAATGATGTTGTGTTTGTCCAAATCATTAATGATGTCTGAAAAGCGATGATGATAAGACTCTAATGTCTCTCCTAGTTCAATCATGAAGTGTTCATAAGCCAAGTATATTTTGGATTCCATGTCTTCCTGATTGAGTGATGTGCCTTCCATTAGAAGATGAATATGTTCCCACATTGCTTTAGTTGTCTTTTGAGCATCAACACTTTGAAGGATCGGATTGGGTAGTCCCAAAAGGATGTATTGCATTGCTAGTTCATCGGCTTCAAAGTGTAAAAGTTCATCACCAGTGAGGTCTGAGATAGTTGCAATGTTGGTGACAGCATCTCTTGGTGGATTGGCATCTGGATCTGCGGGTGTGATAACAGTAGGCATCTGAAATGGACCTTCCATAATGACCTTCTTTAAAAACTTTCCATGTGGCTTCTTTAGATCACAAAACCTAAAGAACCTTATCACCTATTGATCATAATTTCCGAGAGTGAGCATTGGAGGTCTATCAAGTGAGCCAACTTCATGAATTGATTGTTGGCTGCTTAAGGCTTCACACATCTTGCCAAACCATGTTGGTTCCTTCATAGTATTCCTGGATGGATGTTGATTGTAGAAGTTTGTGTAAGGTTGTACTTGAAGACTAGGTGGTGGTTGAACCATTTGTGGTGGTGGAATTGCTCCAAGTTGTGGAGTATGTTGTTGATTAAATTGTTGTTGATAAATTTGTTGTTGATGATTAAATTGTTGATGTTGTGGACTTAGTTGTTGTTGTTGTTGTTGATGATAAGTGTAAGGAAAATAGTTAGAGTATGGTGGTTGTGACATGTTGAAAAACTTGTGTTGTTAAATGGATCTTTGTAGTCGAATGAAACGTTGTTGATGAAGTATCCTTAGGCGTAGAAATCACAGAAAAGCCAAGTACCACTTATGCGTAAAAACACCAAAGTTACGCGTAACAGCAATAGTTACGCGTAGGATTAGCTTACGCGTAAGTAAGGAGAAAACACTAAAGTTAAGCATAGAAGACTTAGGCGTAGGATTAACTTATGCGTAAGACAAAGCTTAGGCGTAAGATGAATCTTATGCGTAAAAAATTCTACGCGTAAGCTTAAGCTTATGCGTAAATTTAGGGTTTTGCCCAAATGATCTTTTACACTATCACAGTGAAAAAGATATCCAAAGTCGAAGTGTTTTCAGGCTTATCCAAGCAAGAAAATCACTGAGTAAGCCACGAAACTGAAGATCAAACCAAGGACAAGTTACGCGTAAGATTAGGGTTTCTCTTAAGCGTAGAAATTGGCCAAAAATGATTTCTGTCAAATGATGTTTCCAAACCAGATTTTTGTGATGAAATAGCTTCAATATCACCAAAATAACACAAAAGTGTGAAACTTGATGATCCAAAGCTTAGAAAACAGTTATGCGTAGAACAAGAACCTCGTTCAAAACCTAGTTTAAAAACTATGATCCACGCGTAAAGTTTGAAACTTTTTGCCAAAAACAGATAGTTTAACACCTAAAAACGTTGAAAGGACAAGAATCTTGGATTTAAAAGTGTAAAAAATCAATTTTTTAAGCGTGAAAAAGTTGGAACACTTTTTACGCGAACGACCCAAAACCAAAAAAAAAAACTTCAAAAACAAATATGTTCAACCAACTATTTGGCGAATGATACCACTGTTAGGTCACCATATTAGTAACACAAGCATCAAGAGAAGAGATAGAGAAGAGATCGGATGAACAATAACAAACACACACACACGAAATACTATGTGAAAGGTTATGCGTAAAGTGTAAGAGAATGTATTGAACAACCAACCCTTAAGTGAGGGTTATTACAATGTATATATAGGAGAGGGAGCTAGGGCAACACTCCTAGTCCCTTCCTCTCTTTTATGGGCTTGGGCCTAGGCTTATGGGCCTTTTACATAAGCCTAAGCATAATTACTAACATAAAGACCATATTAAGCTAACTATTACATATGAATCACTAACACTTGAATAAGGTTTAGGAGTGATTCCAACAAGATAATTTATCAAAATGAAAGTTTTGGCCCAAGGAAAACTCTAAGTTTCAAGAATTACAATTTCTACCCTTGTAGTTTTCTAAAAAAAAAAGTGCGTTTGTTTTAGGCTTAAGTCAACCAAAACAAAAATAAATATAAGCGAGGTCGTAAGAGGTTTTTACTACGTTCTTGATCCTTTCAAATATTTTCCAGGTGGTCTTTCTAATGGTTCAATCTAGAGGTCCTAAGATTTTGTGGTTTGGTTGCAATAATTTCTCAAAGTAGAGGCGTTGGGACGTTTTTCATAAAAAGGGTGTTTTGTTTGTGCGACAAGCCCAAAAGAAGGCCAGATAAAAACAAGGCGAGCCAAGATTTTTACGATGCTTTTGATCCTTTAAATACTTTGCTGTGAGCCCTTTAAAATGACATAAGTCTCATATTTTATCCATCCTTGGTTAGAGAGCAACGAACCCGTGAACATGGCCACTTGGCCATGTCGCGGCTGAAATTAAGAGCAAAGAAAAATCCATTTTTGACTCTTAAACTTTACGGCTAAATCTAGTGACCTTGAAATATGTTAATTAACTTCTTAAAGTCTTTCTCTAATATCCTATAGCTCATAATACTTAAATTTTTGAAAAGTGAACAAAAGGGTCATTTGTAAAAATCTTAGCGAGACCCCCTATTATTGACTTAATATAAAAGATACCATGAGAGTTTTTAAGATCATTTTTGGGGTTTTGTAAACTTCACAGTGGGCTCTTCAAGAGGGTATAATCCTCAAATTCTACAAACCTTTGGTTGGTGAGAAATTAATTATTGAAGATGGGCACTTAGGCTAGTTTCGACAAAATTAAAGAAAAAGGATAACTTGTTTTTGGATTTTAAAACTTGACAACTTGTTCCAATGACCTTGTAACATGTTCATTAGCGTATTGAAAGTGTATATAGAGTAGCTTGAAGTCTAGTTTATCTAAAATGACAAAATCCCAAGAACAATATATATATATAGGTGTGTTTGGTTTTTAGGTCGCGACACCAAAAGGAAGGCCAAATATAAATGTGGTATGTACATCTTTTGACCAGGTCTTGGGGGCGTTCTAGAGTCTCCTAGGGGCTTGTTAAAATGGTACAATAGCTCAGCTTAAAGCTCAAAACTCGTGAGTTAAAACTTGGTCCAAAGTGGGACATTTGGTTTTTATATAATCAAAACAGCTGTTGAGATTTTTATTAAAATTAGCCTTCGTTATGCGTTTTCTTGACCCGTGCACCCGAGTTTTTGAAGAAAACGTCATTCCGGACAACTTTTGTGGTTTAGCTTTTTGATAAAACGGAGCAGAATTGCCTCCAAAATACACATCAGTTCGTATTTTGTTGTTTTGGACAGAGTTCACTAATTTCTTTTGATCATTAGTTTTGACTCGATAGCCCGTTTTGGGTGATTCAAAATACCACGGTTTTGGATTGATCTTGTCTATCATTTACAGGTACTAAATAAAAGTATTAAAGAGGTTTATAAGGGTTGAGAAACTTAAAAACTATGGTGATAGATCAAAAGGAGAAAAACGCCAAATGGGACTTTAAAACTTTCCGAGGCTTCCTAGCTTTGAACTTAAGCGTCCATTCCTATTTCCAAGGCTTGTGTAGCAGAATGTGGAAGTGTGAGAGTGTGTTGTAGGATAACAAGTGAGGATGGAGTGAATGGGAGTAAGATGGTGTGTATTTATAGGCAAATGAATTAGGGACAAGGTGATGTGTTCACAAGATGTCCATTTGATTTCAATGGTTCTAAAAAGAGACACTCCATGTGTGTTACTTGTTCTATTTTCTAGCCACAAGGGTGGAAGGTATAGGAAACAAAGTGATGTGTTCTATTGGAGGTTGTAAAGGTTCATGTGGTTATGGGGAAGGTGGCGTATGGTGTACAAAAATTATCCAAGGGTTTTGTCCAACATTTTTGACCATGGTAGAAATATCAAGAGACATGATGAGGTTGCCTTATACCACTTGGAAATATTTGTGAGGTAAAATAAAAATGGAATGATGTGGTTCAATCCTAGGCCAAAGGATATGCCTACAAGTTTTGACCATGGGTAAATTTTTAAGAAACATGATGTGTTGGTGGTAAATATGACCTAGTAAATTACTTGTGGCTTGAATTTTAACAAGTGATAGGTTTTAAAGGGTTTAGTTTGATTTTGGTTATAATCGAACTAGGTAAAAATCATAGGGATCGAATAGCTTGAGGTGGTGGTACATTGGTTATAGTGAGTTGTACTTAGGGTCTAGATGAAGTAGTAACTTAGTTTTAGGGCTTGGTTAGTTATAGGTTTAGGTTTAAATTAAATATAAGTTAGTTTAGTAAAAACATAGTTTTAAGTTTTGTGCATTAGGTGCTTGTACCTTGGGTATTAAAGTGTTGTACTTAGGTTTATTAAGGATAAGAAATATATTTTTAAGGTTTATGCATAAAAGACTTGTATTTTGTGCTTTAAGATATGTACACTAAGGTTTATAATAGGTTTTATATTAAGAATGCATTAACGACTTGTACATTGGCTTGAAAGACTTGTACATTTATATTTTATAAAAATCATGTATAAATTAATTAAGGTTTGTGATTTCATTTACATACAATCATAATTTTTTAAATTAGGGCTTGTAACGGGAAATATCGTAAAGTTAGGTTTTCGTACTTTAAGAACTTGTACATTAGCTTTGAAGTGTTGTACTTTAGTGTTGATGGGTTAGTTACGTGAAATCATAGTTATAATAAATTATGGTTTTATGAAAAATCCAATAGATAGAAAACGTTTAGTTTGAATGTTTAATAACCGTATATTTACGAAATAACGTAAAGTGGTAAATAAAAGTTGAAAACTTTTATACTTGACGTATAAGGAATGAACTTAAGACATTCTGGTGTTGGTGTATACATTTATTAAGAATGAGAGTTACGTCATATTAGTTAGTTGTTGTGATTAGATAAATTGATAACGTTTAAAAAAAAAATTAGACGTGAAAAATGAATAAGTATTCTTTAGTTAGAATATCATACAAGTGGAAATTTTCCGGTGGTTACAGCAATAAACCTATGAAGATCATATTTTCGTTTATATCTTGTTATAATGTTTATGTCGTTGTTAATTAGCTTTCGAGACTCTCTTACTATCCGAATGGATTTTGGTTCTTTGATCATTTGGCTAACATCACATGTACTTCGTACATCACAACTACGTTTAGTATGATTTTCTAATTATTTCGGGTCTAAGAAGTGAACGTAACGCCCAAAGTTGTTAGATTAATTGAATGTAACGTACAAATAATGCGCATTTAAATTCTCAACATGCCAGATTAATCGACAACATAACTCCTTTGCTACTATGCAAATATGCATATGACTTTTAAATAATTTGATTGAGTAAAGAGTACTAAAAATTATGTTAGAATTATTGATCACCTTAACTTATATCTAACTTAGAGGCACTTTATTTTGCTTACATAAAAATCCATGCTTACCAAGGGATAAATCCCCACCATCCATTTAGTATAATCTAATGGATTAACCTAAGATTTAATACTTAAACCTAAGTCCATGTTTTTTTTATTGTCTTTTTAACTTTCTTTTTTATTAACCTTTTTTTTGTCTTTTTTATTAAATTCCGTTTTTTTTTTATGAATTAACCTTTTTTTTTTTTTTTTTTTTTTTTTTTTTTTTTTTTTTTTTTCAAATTTGCGTTATTCACGTTTTTTTTTTTTCGCGTTTTTTTCCGCTTTCATACGTTTTCCTCTGTTTTCATACGTTTTCGTCCGTTTTCATCTGTTTCGTCCGTTTTTCAACGTTTTCGTCCATTTTCTTACGTTCTCGTCCATCTTCATATGTTTTCGTCTATTTTATTACTTTTTCGTTCGTTTTCATACGTTTTCGTCCGTTTTCAGACGTTTTCTTACGTTTTCATGTATTTTCGTCCGTTTTTATACGTTTTCGTCCGTTTTCAGACGTTTTCGCCCGTTTTTATACGTTTTCATCCGTTTTCATAGGTTTATATACGTTTTAGTCCGTTTTTAGACGCTTTCGCCCGTTTTCTTACGTTTTGGTCCGTTTTCGTCCGTTTTCTTAGGTTTTCGTTTGTTTTCACGTTTTCGTCCGTTTTCATACGTTTTCGTCCATTTTCAAACGTTTTCGTTTGTTTTTTATGTTTTCATATACTTTCATCCGTTTCTATACGTTTTCTTCGTTTTCAGACGTTTTCGTCCACTTCTATACGTTTTCATCGGTTTTCATAGGTTTATATACGTTTTCGTCCATTTTTAGACGCTTTCGTCTGTTTTTAGACGTTTTCGTCCGGTTTCATACGTTTTCGTCCGTTTTTATACATTTTCTTCCGTTTTAAGACGTTTTTGTCCGTTTTTATGCGCTTTTCATTCATTTTTATACTTTTTTTCCGTTTTCATATGTTTTCGTCCATTTTTTGTAGTTTTTTTTATACGTTTTTGTCTATTTTCATACGTTTTCATGCTTATTATTAAACTCTATTATATTACATGTCTAATATCAATTGTGATATTTTATATAAAAAAAGTTAATGTCTAATATCACTTGTAATATTTCATAAACAAACAAGCATGTTTTTTTAACCTTTAATATCACCTGAGATATTTCATTGCTCTGTATATTTTTATATATTATCACCTATGTGTTTTCTAATATTTTTATAATTTTCAGTTACATGATAGTTTTTGTACCTTTCATCGCAATTGACAAGCGTATATTTTTTTAATGCAACCAGTGTTATCTATCACTTGTGATATTATACTCTTAGTAGAAATAAAATGGTTAAAGTCTTTTTAGGTGAATTCTTATTTTGTTCAAAAAAATGCTAATTTAATGCAACACTTGTTTGATTTTGAGAATATTTCAAATCTTTATTTTCATAGTTTGCTTCATTTTGATATTTTTAAGTGGCACTTATTTATCTCTTGTGATATAACACTGTAAGGAAGAAGAAGAGTATTACATTCTTCATCATGTATGTGTTATCAATTTTGATACTCAACTAAGAATGTGAAATATTACATTCTTACCAAATGTGATAAGAATTTAGTATTTTACCAAGTATATATGAAAGAAATAATAATATACATCACTTATTATATCACTGTGATGATTCTGTTCATTTTTTTATTTGTGTTTTTGAAAATATTTAGGAAGATTTTTGTGTTTTATGATAATATGAAATATTAAAAAAGGTGTTTAACTGAAAACAAGAGATGTTATGATACTTTGGTTAGACTTGTGGTGGCATTTTCTTTTTAATAGATACATTGTGCATGTTTTGATAGGTTTTATAGAGGGATTTAAAAATATCTATCGTTGAATCAACAAACTAAAGAAGCTATGGTTGAAGAAAGCACAACAAACTTAGCAAGCTCAAACACCTGTGATATCACACATGATATCACAGGTGATATCACCTCGCTTTTGATATCACATGATATCACAAGTGATATCAGTGGTGATATCACAAGTGATATAAACTATGATATCACACATACTACCACCGGTGATATCACACATAATATCACAGGTGATATCACCTGTGTTATCACACATGATATCACGTGTGATATCATGTGATATTACAAGTGAGGTGATATCACTTGTGATATCATGTGTCATATCACAGGTGTTTGAGCTTCCTCAGTTTGTTTATAAAGATGTGTGCTTTCTTCAACCATAGCTTCTTTAGTTTGCTGATTCAACAATAGATATTTTCAAATCCCGCGATAAAACCTATCGAAACATGCACAATGTATCTATTAAATAGAAAAATCCACCACAAGTCTAACAAAAGTATCATAACATCTCTTGTTTTCAGTTGAAAAACTTTTATAATATTTCATAATATCATAAAACACAAAAAACTTCCTAAGTATTTTCAAAAACACAAATAACCCAAAAATAATAATAATAATAATAAAAATAAAAATAAAAAATAAAAAAATCATCAGAATCATCACATTCTTAGTTGATTATCTCAACTGATAACACATACATGATAAAGAATGTAATACTCTTCATCTTTCTTACAGTGTTATATCACAAGAGATAAATAAGTGTCACTTACAAATATCAAAATGAAAACGTCTGAAAACGGACAAAAACGTATAAAAATGAATGAAAACCGTATAAGAATGTATGAAAACGGACAAAAACGTCATAAAACGGACAAAAACGTCTGAAAATGGACAAAAACTTATAAAAACAGATGAAAACGTATAAAAACGGACGAGGACGTCTGAAAACAGATGAAAACGTCTAAAAATGGAAGAAAACGTAAAAAACGGACGAAAATACATGAAAACATAAAAATAGAGACAAAAACGTCCAAAAACGGACGAAAATACATGAAAACCTAAAAAAAACAGACGAAAACGTATGAAAACGGACGAAAACGTATGAAAACGAACGAAAACGTAAGAAAACGGGCGAAAACGTCTAAAAATGGAAGAAAATATAAAAATCGGACGAAAACATATGAAAACGGACGAAATCGTATATAAACCCTTGAAAACGGATTAAAACGTATAAAAACGGACGAAAAATGACGAAAAACATGAAAACATAAAAAAACGGACGAAAACGTATGAAAATGGACGAAAACGTATGAAAACGGTAAAAAATTGGCGAAAACGTAAGAAAATGGAGGAAAACGGGTAAAAACGTATAAAAACGGACGAAAAACACGAAAACGTATGAAAACGGACGAAAACGGACGAAAACGAACGAAAACGTATGAAAACGGACGAAAACGTATGAAAATGAACGAAAACGTAAGAAAATGGAGGAAAACTTTGGAAAACGGACGAAACAGATGAAAACATACGAAAACGTATGAAAGCGGAAAAAACACACTAATAAAAAAGCGCGAATAACGCGAACTAAAAAAAAAAAAAAAAAAAAAAAAAAAAAAAAAAAAAAAACGTGCATTTATAAAAAACGGTAATTCACAAAAAAAATAAAATAAAAATGAAATAAAAAAAAGGTGAATAAAAAAGGAAGACAAAAAGATAAGAAAAAAAACATGGACTTAGGTTTAAGTATTAAATCTTAGGTTACTCCTTAAACTAGATGGATGGTGGAGATTTGTCCATTGGTAAGCACCTAAATAAAAGTAAGCAAAAGAAAATTCCTCATCTAACCTAACAAAAATTACAACAAAAACACTCAATTTCACAAGATCCAACCCCACAATGGAGTCACAAGATCCGTGTCATTAATTTTGGCATATGATATGATTTCTGCAATGGATAAAAAGTATTTTGTATAAATCATAAACAATTATGGAAATGTCTAAAATATTGAAGATGATTAAGTTTTGTAGAGATATCTCGTTCGTTGATTAGGGGCTATAAAGGGTATTTTTTCATATGTATTTTTTGATTGTTATGGGCATTGTTTCTAACTTTCACCCCAAAAAATGGAGTGAAATGAACTAAATAGATAACTCAAATACTTGCTTTCCTTTCTCCTTCATTTCACTTTCTTTCATTCCTTTAGACAAAACTTAACAACTCAACCAAATTTTGTTTTTTCTTCATTTTTCTCTTTCTTGTTAAAAAAAACTTAAGAACAAAGTTGCCCAATTCTCAAGTTTTTGGAGTAAGTAAAAGTAATAAAATAGGAAGTAAAACTTATACACGTAACCGGCCCCTAATAAAAAACTTAGGAACAAAGTTGCTCAATTCTCAGTTTTGATTCGTAACTGGCACGTAGAAACTAATCTTTTTTGAAAAGCCTATACACATAGCAGCCATTTACGAATCAAAACTGATGATGCCCCCTCCTCATTCCCCTATTTTTTTTATGCCTTGGGCCGTCGGCCGGCTCACCCATCCCTAATTCCGGCCCTTCCTTGGTATCAAAGATTTTCATCCTTGAAATCATTTTGTGTTGCACACGTCATACAGTGCGATGATACCCATCATCCGTCCCATCAAATGCATCCAATTTACTTTGCTGATTTATTGTTTAGAACTAATAAAAGATTATTCGACCAAGGTTTATCTATTTAAGAAAATATATATGACTTAATCCGAACCTGCATATGATTCGACCAAAGTTTATATGATATTGATTTCAAGTATGATTATGCGGTTTTACACTTACTCTATACAATCATTATTCTCCATATTACTCTTATAGCCCTAAAGCCATCATAGACTCGGAGACCATAGACAACAATGTCGTTGGTTCTGTTTGGTGGTTTCGTCCATGACCTATCATGTTAGGCTTCAACATGAGAGACTTTCAATTAACCTTATTCTAGTTTTATCAATGGGTGGTCACCATAGACAACCTAGTTAGGGGCTAGTCAAGTAGTCAACAATAAAATGCTTAGAAAAGTCATTGAGATCTAATGATACTTAAATATAGCAATGTAGTAAAGCCTAAAGAGGAATGTAACTATGATGTGAGATGACTTACCGAGTATATGATACATATGTAGCATTCTAAATAAACTCGTTCGACGGTCATGTGAAACATCCAAGTTGGGGTCGAATTTGTTACAATATTAACCAAACAAGTTGTATTCGGGTTGGATGATATCAACTCACTGTTACTTTTAACAAACACACCCATGATATATGATAAGTTATACACGTTTTGAAATACAAAATTCTCTCATTTTAACTAAAATAAATAACAAATTCGTTAAATATTGTAAGTTTAGAAGCAAATTTAAGAATTAAAGAAAATCAAAGAGGCTTAATTGAGGGTTCAAAGTCTCTATTGGTAGCCCAAAAGAAATTAGTATAAAAGCCCGGTCCAAACGAAATTAATACCCGCTCCAAACAAAAATAGAGACCCAATTCAAAGCAAAGGTTATTATCTATGGTAAAAATAGCTTACGGATAAAGCGGCTTATTATTTATTTTGGTAAGTAAATAATTAGCTTAGGTGTTAAGCTAACTCCAAAACACTATAAAAACAAGGGGATTTACATTCACCTAAACCATTACCAATCAATCAACGATCATCCCTTTTTTAACATACACCGATCATCTTCATTACCGATCAACAATCATCTTCATTACCGAATACGAAAGAATCATGACTTCATCAACAACGCAAACCACATTCCATTTTAAAACCAATAGTGGTTTTAACTTTAGTACTGTAACCCCTTCTAAAAAAAGATACGTCAACCATTGATAATACTATCAATCAAAACCAGACTTCATCTTTTCAATCTTTCCCAGTGATGTCAAGAACAATAAGAAGTAGAGGAGGAAACCCGTATTCGCAAACACTAGTTGCAATATCTGCAATGCCTAATATTTTAGGAAACCTAGCCTGTATGTCTTTGTTTTTTTTGCTAAGGCAGAAAATCGTAGTGATACAACAACTTCAAACTCTTTCTTTAAATTTAAAACACTTTATGACGAGAATCCTATTTGGTCCCTTGGGCTTGATGGAGGTCCACGCAGCGATAACAAATCGGTCATCATTCAACGTACGTTTTCTCCTATAAGTTAGTTTTTAATTTTATTTTTATTACTCTAGTATATATTATTATGTATGATATTGCTTCTCTCAAAACAATACTAGTAATTTTTTTTAACCATCTCCAACTCGCCCACCTCCAGATTTTGTGGTTGATTAGTATTAAGATCATTTTCTTATGTTTCAACGCCAACAGGTATTCCTCCCCTTAATATCCTGGTCACAACAACTTATGCTTAGGAACACGAGGAGATCTGCAGCTGGTGAACCTGGAAATCATCTCTGACGACAAATGAGAGTTTATTTATCATCTTGGAATTTCAGCTTATAAATTATATCAACTCATGTGTACAGTTGGATTTCGAGTGCGTCACCTTCTTCGATTAGCCTAAAAAGCCAGCTGTTTACTTGTAGATTAAAAGCAGCCATTATCGTGGTAAAGAGTGGAGTGGAGTTTGTTATGAGTGATTTTCAGTTTGTTATGAGTTTGTTGTGAATTGAGAATGGTAAGAAAAGGGTCCTCTTATTTTATTCTGTCTCCTTACAACCCATCCTTAAAGGGGAACATGATTATTAATTAATTTTATATTTATATTATATTATACTACATCTTTTTCTGATTTTGATATCACTAAGTTTTTGTTTTTCTTTTTTTTTTTTGTTTTTTTAACCATAAGTGTCCGGTAAACAGTAAACTACAAAGGCAAAAAGTTAAAAACAATCCATTCAATTTACTTGTGCTATGTATGTTGACTCAAGTCAAAGAATTATCTCACCGTCATTTCAGTGTTCTTTTTTCACACTCATACATCAAAATATTATCTCGCTCAGCCAGAGCACCTCTTTTGAGACTCACTATACCTAACTAAAACACAAACTCAAGAAAACCTTATTAAAAAAAAAGGAGAATGGTGTATGCCGATAGTTTGGCTTGAGCTTTGATGCAGGGGGTGCTGGTATGGTGGCATCGCTTTGGTTCAATCCAAAAACTTTCAGCTTCATTGGCGTTGCCACACTTAAGGCTCTGACATAAAACCATTAGAAATACTTGTTTGTATTAGAGTAAGAGAGTCTCTTAAAAAATATGTTACATATTTCACTAAGTAAGCATTAGACGTTAGTATTTATTACAATAATATACAATATTCATTCCCCAACTTCGTTTTACCTGCTCTTACATTGGATTTTGATGATAGGAAAATCTTGTAGCGAGACTAGCAATTTACGCTTATTTTACCAGTATACTGTTGGATCCTCAAAATCGGAGCATCAAAGTAACCCAAATCCTCCGCCGCAGACCGTACCACTCATAACACCGAATCATCCTAATATCCTAACTTGTAACACTTTTATCCTTGTTGAAGAACCTACATGTTTACGATCTACTTGTCTGTACAAATACACAAAAACTGTAATAAATGTAACAAAATGTTTCGTACAAGAAAATACCTATCATTATGTGAAAGGATGGACCGAGAGGGGTTCTGAAATGACTATAAACCACACAAAAAATTTCTATTAAATATAAAATTTTCTTATAATTCTCGATTTTTTTTAAATGCATCATGTTTTAAATTTCGTATAACACATCTTTTTCTGTTCTTATAAAATAAATCTAGCATTTATATTCGCTCCTAATCGTGTGAATATTTTGATTTACCAAGTATGAAATCTTTCAAATAATATCATATCTTATGTAGGCCAAGAAATTATCCATAAATTATAGTCTCAAACCAGAAAAAGAAAGGTAGCATCTTTTGTTGATATTTGTTTGCAGGTTGGGTTATTGGGACGGTACCTAGTTTTTTAGATTGACCCCTCTTAGTTTTTGTGTTTTTTTTTTTTTTATTTTTTATTTATTTTTTTTTTTAATAATTTTGTTTATATCAAAAAGCTATAAACCTGAAAATGCGGAACTGTAAATATAAAGTTTAATAAGCCAAACGCTTAAACTGTCAGAAATACGGAACAAAAACTGACAAAAAACTGCGTTGTACTGAAAAAATGAGGGGACAAAGGGAATATTCCCTATGGATGTGACCTCATAGGGAGGGTTCCAATAGTGTATCCTTTGTTTGCATGCACAAAATAATCACTCATCCTCCATCATCTTTTGATTGCTCACTTGCATTTTGCATGTCTTGTTTCACATAAAAAAATTTCACAATCCAAATATATACTCCAAATATATACTTCGGATGCTCTTAGAAGAAGGAATATGGTGGGAATTGAGGCTATCTGCTCTCTTTGTGGTGAGGACAATGAGTCAGTGGAGCATTTGTTTACAGCTTGTGAGGTTGCTATGCGCGTCTGGAACAAAATCTGCAGCTGGACCCGTATCCATCACTTCGCCTTTTCGTTCAGGGACTTAATTGAAGTCTATGAGCACGTGGGTTTGAGAGGTAAAGCGAAAAAGATCTTCCAAGGTATTATCATCCTTACGTGTTGGGTCATTTGGAGAGCAAGAAACAAGGCTAAGTTTGAAGGCAAATCTGTGAAGATAGAAGAGATTATTAGTGAAGTGAAATCCATTGGCTTCCTTTGGGTTAGATCTAGAGCTAAGTTATCTAAGTTGTCTTGGGCTAATTGGTGTAAATATGATATAGTGTAGTCGATTGTTGTAGTTTGCCTCCCGGTCTTCGGGTTGGCTGTTTGTTAATGAAGTTTACTTTTCAAAAAAAAAATATATACTCCAATGAATTTTGATTTACATCATGTCAATAATTACATGATTTGTCTTTCCCATATATGTTGAACGTAATATCGGTTGATAAAGGTCACCAAAAATTACTGTTTTCCTTGAAAGATGTGGATAAGAGAAGTGAAAACCATGCATGTTTGTAACGTCTATAATCAGATTGAGTTTATTTGTAAATTGTAATAACAATGTTTTTCTAATGCGACCACACCAACATTTTTAGGAAACATGAGTTGCACGGGGACGGAAACGGGAACGGGGACGGGGACGGGTACCGGGAAACGGCAACATCTTAAAATTCAAGAAACGGATACGGCGGGGAAACGTTTATGTGTTTTATAATATTAGTATATGGCAAATTGTCTTCCAAAAATAATTATACACAATTCAAAAATTCAAACAAATATTACTCATAATTATCAATTAAAAACTCTAAAGCCAAATTGTCTTCCCAAAAATCATTTAAGTAAAAAAAAATCAATTACTTATGGTATAATAATTATGTACCTGGTAGTTTTTAAAAAAATCACATAATATAGTAATAATGTGACTAGAAAACCATGTTAAATCATGTGTAAATTGTAGGTCTATTTGAAACTTGAAAGTATAACCTTCATGATATAAATTTTGTATTTTAGCTAACAGAAAAAACCAACATGGATAGTTGAGTATTTTATACGGAGTATATCTTAAATATACAGAAAAAGAATAAGTACACTTTAATGTATTTTATTGAAAGTATTAGTACTGCTTTGTTTTATATTCCTACACCTCGTAAACGATGCATCTCTTTTACATCTTTTCACCTTCAACCAAGTACCTTCACCACCACAATAGCAGTCGCGGAAAATTATCTATTTTACCTCATTTTCAGATCTATCGTAGGAAACATCACTTTTTGGGCCAGAAATGTTTCCCCAAACGCTTCCTAGATAAGGATCGGTGTATCCCTTTTAAAGAAACGTTTTCACTTTCCCGGGGACGTTTCTCCGGCGTTTCCCCGCGTTTCCCGGCGTTTCCCGTTTCCGGAACGTTTCGGGTACGCGAGACGGCATCCCAGCGGCGTTTCCGTGCATCTTAGATGAGAGATTTACCCGATTTGAGTCTGTGTGGTAGTGAACTCAAATCACGTGTATTAGTCAGTCAAAAAGTCAAAAACCATGGTTACCTAAAATGAAAGAAATAAGTCAATAACGTGTGTTGCTTTTATACTAAGTAAAACATTTTGTGCGTGAAATACAAGTGTGTTTAGTAATTTTAGAAGACCAAGTAAAGAATTTGCTATATTTAGGAAGACAAATTGCTCGTCCTTTTTACTTTGCCCAAGTAAAGATGGAACGTTGAAATGATAATAAAAGTAAAGTAAGGAGGTGAGTCCCATGTAATTTCCGAATTTAATCAATGATATTTTATTTTGTGTTTTCTTTTTATTTGGGTTTATTTGTTGTGATCATTGCTAGAAAAAATGGAATACAAGGTTGTTAACAACAAATTCATGTTGTTGCAAGCAGTGTTTTGAAATTTGGTTTGACCAGCCCGGTTTAACCTTTTTTGACAAAAAAAGGGCCAAATTAGACCGGTTTTCGAGGTTTGAGAATCCAGTTTAACCTGTCGAATTTCATGTGACCCGAGTTAACATAGTGCCAAAAGTCGGTCGTGTATGATATTTTTCTTTTCTTTATATTTAAAAAAATGTATACAATAAGTTTGGATTGCACGTGATGATGGATAATGTTTTTAAGTTTAAAACTTGTATCTTCGTTTAATTGTATGTGTTTGGTATTGTATAGTATATGTTTTATAAACCTAAATGTGAATTAGTGAATGGTATTGAACTTTTTATGTTTTAGGTATGTTTGGTATTAAAAAATAAAGGTTTTATAAGTGTTTGGTGAGCCGAAATATTGTAATATACTAGAATGGAAAATTGGGTTGACCTGACGGTCGAACCTATTGAGCCGGTAACCTAGTGATCCGGTAGCTCGACCGAGCCGACTCAAGACCCAGTTTTTAAAACATTGGTTGCATGACTCGACATTTGACTTTTCAGAATTGTCAAGGCGCCAAGAATTGCAATTGATAAAATAGATAGGCTATTTGAAAAAACAAAACTTATGCTTAATTGTGAGCAACTCATGTTTGTTAACTTATTAAATTGTGAAGAAGTAAATCATGTTGTTGCAACCATTTAATTATAGCCGAAAAATTTAGACACAAAATTAGCATAAGTTTTATAATCGGCCAGTCACTTCTTTCAATCTAAATTATAAATATTAAAAAAGAAAAAATGTTTTGGGTTGAGAAGAAATAGCGTAAAATTGCATATAATAAAATCATTATCTAAGCTCTGAACACTTTTATTTAGTGTTGATCAAAGTCTAATTTATTGTTTTGGAATATTACCAGGGTCGGTTTAGAGTAACGTTTTGGATGAAGAGGATTTACCGAAAAAGTAATGTAATTGGAAGAAACGCATATAAATTGACACATTTATTTTTGAAATTGGATCCTTTCAAGTTGTATAACACAACTTGAGTCAAGTTGTGAGACTGTGAACCATTAGATTTGATCTAATGGCTCAAATCAAAAGAAGTTTTTTTGATTTGAGCCAACAATAAACAAACCGAAATAGATGTATAAAAATTGGGGCAGAAAATTGTTGTTCTTCACCTAGTCGCACACTTTCGACAATGATGCTCATACTCATACCTTTACTAATTTGGGTGCATCAGAAATTTGTTTAAATTGTTACTCATTATTTCTTTTGCAACATAATAGTCACATCTAGGGGTGTCAGTAGGGTCGGGTTGACCCGACTCGAACCCGATAAGGTTTATCGGGTCGGGTTGAATCGGGTTAGAAAATTTTATCGGGTTGTGTGACCCGAACCCGATAACCCGATATAATTATCGGGTCGGGTTAAGGTTGAATTATTTTTGTTATCGGGTTATCGGGTCAACACGATAAGACCCGAGATGATTTTTTTTAAAATTATTTTTCCTAAAGTTGTATAAGCCCACTAGTTTTTTACAATTAGACGAGGCATACTTATCTTTTAACATACTAACAGCTCGTTTATAATTGCGTGTGCTAGTATATTACTTCCCAAACGCTGTTATATATGGTTAATTATGCATATTCATTCAACATCTATAGAGGTTATTATCCGTTGTTAAGATTCAAGCCTTTTTGCTAAAGATCCAAACACTGTTATCTATGGTTAATACTTAATAGTTCATTTAGTTTATTTTCGTGGTAACAATTTTTTCCTACTATAGTTTTTTTCTTATTTTCTTTAGACCAAGGCTACTGATGTGTGTATTTGCTTACTGGAGTCTCAATTTGAGCTTCTTTTTTCACACGCCTCCCTTTCACCTCATCCATCACGCTTGGTTTAATGAGTACCAATTTTACTATTTTAGTTTGTTTCAAAATAAGGTCTACCTAATTAATTTTAATTTAATAAATAATTTCTAAACAATAAAGATGACATCTCATGTCACAGTTAACTTTGTCCGGTCACTATTATTATGGTTCATTATATAGTTTAAGCGTTAAATATCTTGTAGAACAATCGTCTTAGAGCATCCACACTTGTGGTGGACCTCTTTATAGGTTTACAAGCTTGCTTAATCATCATTTTATAAATCTTTTTAAGTTATAAACAAATTTTCACTATGTATAAAGCTTTTATATATATATAGAAAAAATTACACGTTTGGTCCCTATGGTATACCCCAAATAACAACTTTAGTCCCTAAGTCGTTTTTATTACACCACAGATACCTATTTTTGAAACCTTGCACGCATTTAGTCCCTATTTTGGATGGGCGTTAGTTAAGTCCGTTAGGTATTTTGCGCTGTTAGTCCTTCGTTAAAAAAATTTGCACCGTTAGTCCTTATTTTTTAAAATATAGTTTTCCCCAGTTAGTCCCTCCGTTTTTTTACATTTTTATCCGTTTTCGTTCGTTTTTATCCGTTTTCCCCTGTTTTTCGTCCGTTTTCGTCCGTTTTTTTTACGTTTTCGCCAATTTTTTTACGTTTTTGTCTGTTTTTATCCGTTTTCGTTCGTTTTTTATCCTTTTTCGCCTGTTTTTTTACTTTTTTGTCTGTTTTTTCCTTTTGCGTTCGTTTTTTATCCGTTTTTTTTACTTTTTTGTCTGTTTTTATCCGTTTTCGTTTCTTTTTTTTCACAAAAAAATTGGAATTTTTTCATAAATTTGAAAAAAAAAATTCCAAAAAAATTTTGAAAAAATAAATTGGAAAAAAAATATTTTCGAAAAAAAATAAAAAAATTTGAATAAAAAAAAATATTTGAATAAGACCACGATGACTATCAGTATTAGAATAATTTAATATATTAAAAAATATTAACATTAATCGGATTGATACTTTAAAGCTCGACTCGATTATATAGTATGCAAATCACGTAAAATTACAAAGGATATAAGACCACGATGAAAGGTATAAGAAAAGCTTTAAAACTAAAAAAAAGCGTGATTCACATTTTAGTAGTTTAGTGCACTGAAAATGTTGTTACTCTTAAACCTCTTCATAGTAAATGGCATTTGACTTATGTGAGATGATTATTAAGTTGTAAGAAATTCATGTATAGTAGATAAAATTTTAAAAGAACAACACTTCAAAAGCTTTATAAACTAACTATGTGTTATGACATGACATACTTATAAATCTTTAAATGAGTTTACCATTGTGGATGACCCAAGTGTATAATGACCCAAACTCGGTTAAACTCACGTGTTTTACAAGTTTTTCACAAAAGGTGTAGATTGACGGGGAACACCCTGACTTCGGGTGCTTTTTGGCACCAGCCATTGTTTACCCCACAAGGAATAGCTCCGGCAACTCTCCTGGCTTAGTGGGGCACCAATTGGAGTGAGCACGAGGCAAGACTCGGACCCCTGTCCTTACTGCTACATGATATGTGCTCAAGACTATTTTGATATTTATGCAGGTTTGTCCATCATTCATTTATACCAATCATGTTTGGTTTGTTATATTTGGGTATCAAAATGCTATCCATGTTTGAAAACTCCAGTTCGAAAATGAAAATCTTTCACTTTCTTCCGATTGGCTGAAATCTATTGCCTTCTTTCATTGGCCAAAAGCTTTATTCATACCCAAAAAAAAAAAAAGTTCACTCGATTTTGATCGAATTAAGTGCTTGTATTGAACCCATCGTTAACAGATTCTTTCATGCAAACTTATGAATAAAACTTATGAAAGTGATAGGATCTGTTTAATTGTTATTGGAACCACTTTCTGATGAATCTGCTGCTGCAGAGTTTGGATCCTCACGATGGCGCTTGAGAACAGGTCCTCCGCCGTCCGCTTCAAGTTTGGTACCTATTGGTTAACCAACACAAAATGATCATAATAAGATACAAGAATAATAATCACTATAAAAGTGGATTGCATTCTAGACAGAAGGATTTCAAAAACATGTCAAGTTGTAAAAAGTTCAGAATCAGAGTTGTTACTTGTTACCATTAGCATATGGCTCCACATAGTGTAGTAGTTCAGGGCATGGATCCCCAATAACAAAAGTTTCGTCTGAAAACCAAATTCCCTGCTCCTGAGGGCGCTTAATACCTATTAAATAGCCAACAGTACAAAGATACAAGCTAAAGCCAACTTAAATATATTAACATAAATGAGGTCGATTTTGAGTTTAAGTAGATCTTAAACGAGAAGGTTTAAAATAGTACACACATGTTGAGATGTATGACTACATAAAAAAATGATTTTATGACTTTGATTGAATTTTGATACAGATATAAAAAGGCTTCAAAAACAAGTACTATAATAAGCTGTTAGCAGAGGACAAACCAGTTGCTGCTTCTTCTGCTTCTGCTGCTAAACGTTCACGCTTTGTTTCCTCGATTCTCCTCATCACCTCTGGTGGGGCAATGATTGTATGCTCAAGAGTTGAGGTGAGTACAGGAACTATAAATAAATTACAAAAAGAAAAACAAAATTACACTTTGCGGATCTTTCTTACAAACCTTCAAACCCATAAGGGATACTGAAAGAAAATAGTTGAAAGAAATTCGAGTTTTGGCCTAAATTCCAAATGACTCGAGCTTCTAGGGAGAGTGAAATTGGTACCAGTACTTATGCTCTACTCAACAACATAATGCCCCAACCTCATACGGAAAATGGACAAGTATGATGGTTTACGAATATATATATCTGATTATTTGTTTATAACTTATTTGACATTCTAAAACTAAATTTGTTCCGAATTCAGTCATTATGCTATGGATTTATAAAAACATTCAACAACATGCATGTTTGCCATAGTTTTAATATGTAATCGTCGAAACCAAAAGTACCGTCTTCCAAGCTGATAGGCTCCTCATCCCCGTACACAAAAGTAGGTGGCCTGGCGTTCAATGATGGCACTTGAGCTGCATAAAGGTACCGTCTTCTCTCGGTTCTTATTGCTGGATCCGCTAATGAAATATTTGGATCTTCTTCTGTTTGAATAGGTGTTGCTGATCTATGTCTTCCTGCTTCCATTCCCGAATTCATTCTTGTTTGAATAGGGTTATAATGTTTCGTGATTCAACAAATGAATGGGAAACTCTCGCTTATACACAGGACCAGAATTTTTTTTTATTTTTATTTTTATTTTTATTATTATTATTATTATTATTATTATTATTATTATTATTATTATTATTATTATTATAAATCACACCTCTAGCAATGGTAAAACCAATCATATTAAAGATATGAACTGCTGCACGCGCTCCAATGTCCTGGGTCATAGAGAATCGTCAAATACGCTTATTATTATTATTTTAAGGTTATAAATAGCGCGAGTCGTGTCGTGACGGCATGACCAAGCCTCACATATTAGCGGTTAAGGCAAACTTTTGCTTTTATAAAGCGTAGCATAAGGCGACACAAAATATGAAAATATTTATATATTTATATAATATTTCGAGCCTTGATATATGTACCTAATTAAATGGACCTAAAAGGTGACCTACCGCATAAATATGTACAGGTTATTTATGCGGTAGGTCACCTTTTAGGTCCATTTGTTTATTACTTTCTTTATATTTCATATATATCGAGTTTACAAAAAGACAAAGCATAAGACGGCATAATGCGTGACGTGGCTGCATGACTAAGCCTCATGCCTTCGCAGGGTCTTGACGAGGCCTTTGCATGCCTTTTAAAACCATGATATTTTTAAAAAGTAAATTACATAAATGGTCCTTGTGGTTTTTACGACTCCAATGTGGCCAAGCTTTTACAAGTATATAAAATGATTCATAATAATAAATGCATTGAATTATGATGTTTAATAACAAGGACCTATTCATACTACACAAATGTAAAACACAAGATCACTATGATTAAAACAAAACTTAGGTGCCGTTTGGTTTATAGTCAGGGTTAGGATTTGGTATTGGGTTGAAAGAAAAATAGAAAGAGAAAAATAAGGGTTTTAAAAAAAGGTGTTTGTTTATGATTTGGTATAAAAATTAAAGTTAGTATTATATTATGTAAATTATTATTAAAAAAAATAAAAAGAGAGTGAAAATGTGTTGGCCCCGCAAAAACAAAACAATGTGAGAAAACCATTATATAAGGGTGGGGATTACAGATGCCCTCATATTCAGCTTTGATCCTAATGCCAAATTCTAAACCCTTAAACCAAATGACATATTTTACTTTAAATTTTAAAGTTTGAATCTAAACCGTGAAAACAAACGCCTCCTTAAAGCTTTTATTAGATTTTAAACATTTCATGATACTACTTATACTGTATATGACTAGAGGTGCAACAAAACCGGTTTTTACCGGTTTTTGGTTTTTGAAAACCGGTTTTTCCAAAAACTGGTTTCGGCTTTTTCGGAATCGGTTTTTTCGGATTTAAATGTTCAGAATCGTTTTTTTTCGGTTTTAAATGTTCGGAATCGGGTTTTTACCAGTTTGGCTTTTTTCGATTTTAAATGTTCGGATAATTTTTTATCGGTTTTTTTCGAAAATTTACTAAAAACTTCGAACATTTATTTAATAAACATGTTAAATATAAAACATTTAATACTAATACATTTCGAATACAATCATAACTTTTATTTAAACAATACAATTATATAGCTAAAACTATATAAATACTAGAGTTAATTGCATTTTTGGTCCCTGTGGTATGGCCACATTGCAAGGTTGGTCCCTAAAACTTTGAAAGCTTGAATTGCAATTTTGGTCTCTGGATAAAGTGAAATGACTAAACTACCCTTTGTCTTATTTAGAGAAGACAAGGGTAATTTGATCATTTCACATCGATTAGGGACCAAAAATGCAATTAACTCTAAATACTAATACACTTCGAATACAATCATAACTTTTATTTAAACAATACAACTATACAACTAAAAATATATAAATACAATACATTTCGAATACAATCGAAAAATTTATTTAAACAATACAATTATACAACTAAAACTATATAAATACTAATACATTTCGAATACAATCATAACTTTTATTTAAACAATACAATTATAGAACTAAAAATGTATAAATACTAATACATTTCGAGCTTCGGCATGACCATCACCTAAAAACATATTAGTGTACTCAAGTATATTGAGCTTCTGCATTGCCATCACCCGTTTATACTCAAGAAATTAAATTCTCCCAAACTTCTTCTACATCTATGTCTTCAACCTCAAATGCTTCAAATTCACCTTCATCTAATTCGGTAGTCGGAGGTGATATCCCTATTTTTCAACTTCTTCATTTGCTATAGTTTCTTCAACTTCCCCTTCAATCGAACCTTCCAACGATCTTACATTTTGTATCCTATCTACTCCGTCCAAATAATCTTTCAAAAATACACATAGTTCCACGGATTCGGGGCCTAGTTTTGACCTTCTTTCCGATATAATTTTACCGATAGTAGAAAAGGCCGATTCATAAGCTACCGT
This sequence comes from Chrysanthemum seticuspe, assembly GCA_019973895.1. Classification (NCBI taxonomy): domain Eukaryota; kingdom Viridiplantae; phylum Streptophyta; class Magnoliopsida; order Asterales; family Asteraceae; genus Chrysanthemum; species Chrysanthemum seticuspe. The sequence goes on from BPTQ01000005.1 coordinate 317,760,890, forward strand.
CGAAGCTTGGACCGCTAATAAGTCACGAGCCATAGCGGATAAAATTGGAAATTGGATTTTCCTTTCTTTCCACCAAGCCAAAATGTCAAAGTTTGCAAACTCTTCGGGACTTAATTTTGTTAAAAAGTTTGTAGCCATATATTGTCCCAACTCGCTTGTTGTGGCCGATGTTCATTGACGCTTTGTAGTGTCTTCACGTAAACTATTATAAAGGTTTATGTTAATGTCCCTTGTTATTCGATACGATCCGGCCCGCATTGGGTCAAGAATTGGGTTTTGTTGCTGACCATATTTTGTTGCATAAATTGCAAATATTTTTTTTTTAAATAATCGTTAAATTAAAAAATTTGAGATTCTAAATAGTTGAGATCTTCACCGTCTAACCCAAAGGATATGTCTACATTTTCTGTTATTCTTCTTATTAAAAGTTCTATGCCTCCAACATTTAAACATGGATTAAGTGCGGCGGAACAAGTAAAAACCAAAGGTAAACTAGCAAAATATTTTATAAATTTCTTTCTTATAATTTTAACCATTTTTCTAAACATTTGAGTAGGTGAGTCTTTTAATTCGTCTAATTTTTCCGTCATAGCATAAATTTGATTTAAAACTAATGAGCTAGTTGGGTAATAAACACCAGAAAGTATAGTTGTTGCCTCTTTAAAAACTTGTACAAAAATAGTTAGAGCATTTAGTCGATCTCAATCTTGGTCATCTATCGAAGTGAAATGGTTTTTATCAACAAGTAATTCATTAAAAGCATTTAAAAATATTACGTTGTCGTAATATATTCTCAAACGTAATGCAAGTAGAATTCCACCTATTATTATTATCAAAGCAAGGTCCTAGGAGTTCTTCACCATATTGTTTACGAAAACGTCTATAGTTCAATTGTCGTTCATTGCTCGCACTATTCATAGTTGTTAACATACCCCTAAATCTCATACGTAAACTATCACATATTTTTAATGTCGCTTGCACGAATAAATTTATAACATGAGCAACACAACGGGAATGAAAAAAGCACAATCTAAAATGGGTTTTATACGTAATTTTAACAATTCCATAGCTCTAGTATTATTGGATGCATAATCTAGTGAAATCGTAAAAACTTTATCATCTAAATTATATTCAATTAAAGTGTCATGTAAATTTTTTCTTAAATTAGATCCCGTATGAGGATAACCAAATAGTTTAAAAGCAAATGTCCGTTTCATTAATAACCAAGATTCGGGATTAAACCAATGAGCCGTAACGGCGAGATAAGAATTTGTCGTACCATGTGGTGCGGTATAAACATCCGTAGTTATAGAAACACCATATTTATATTCACGAAAACCATCAATAATATCTTTTTTAGCCGTTTCCCTTAATTTAAAAGCATCACTTCTAAGTTTAGTACGACTTACTTGTTTATACCGCGGGTGTAGCCTCTTTTTGATGATCTCCGTAAGCTTGGCGTTGTCGAAGTGGTTGAATGGAAGCGTATGTTGAATGACAAACGCCGCAAAATCTCTTTGAAGCGCATCATTATCATATATGAAAACTTGACCATCCGCACCAATAGTACCTTCCGACATTTGGCAAACCGCGGTACATTTGTTTAAATGACCCCTTAGTGTAGAGTTAGCCACGGAAGCATAAAAGCCCCCACATTTCTTGCAACGCGCCTTTTCCGTCCCATCCTTCATAATACACAAATCCATATTAGACCAAACATCGCCTTTTCGTGAAGTTGGTTTAAGAAGAGCAACATCATCATTTGTGTAATATTTTCGTGATCGGGAAGATCCAACGGAAGGATTAGTGGAAGCTTGTGATTGTGATTGTGAGTTTTCCATTATAAAGAAATTAGAGATATTAAGAGAGATTTGAGAGTTTTTGATGTGTTTTCAACCTCAACCCAATACACATATTTATACTATAAGTCTATGGCTCATAAACCTCAAAAGTTCAAAGAAAAAACAAAAAAAAACGGCTAGTTTTCTTCTCCAACGGCTAGGTTTGAAAAAAAAACGGTTTTTTAAACCCAAAAAAACCGGTTAAACCGGTTTTTGAATCCAACGGTAACTTTGACTAATGTGTTGACCGGTTTTGAAAAAAAGGCTTTTCCGGTTTTGGAATCCAACGGTAATATTGACTATTGTGTTTATCGGTTTTGAAAACCGATTAAAACCGGTTTTTCCCGGTTTTAGAATCCAACGACTAGTTCGGCTCAGAAAAAAAAAAAAAAAAAAAAAAAAAAAAAAAACGGTTTTAACGGGTTTTTTTAAAAAACCAGTAAAAAACCGGTCAAACGAAAAACCTAAAACCGGTGAAACCCGTTTGATTTTTGAAAATCGATTTCGGTTTTAGAAAAAATGTTTTTTTTTAAAAGTCAGTTTCGGTTTTATTAACCGGTTTTTTTAGAAACCGTTTTTCCCGTGCACCTCTATGTATGACTTATGACTATACTTAGAAAGGATTCAAACTTCATGAGTTCATGATAGTTTAGACCCTAATGGGCTGGGCCCAGACTCACGAGTTTTTGGTGTAGTATATGTCAATAATGATGATTCGTATAGATGTGTATGAGTGAAATAAGTGTTACAGCTAAATGGTTTGTGTTTCAATGAAATCTTTTGTTGCGCGAGAAATTCTCTAATTAAATGATTGCAAAAGTTCTGCTTAACACATGTGAGATTATTGTGGTGTATAAATTGTTAAATAGTTAGTTGTCGCTCTAAAAAAGAGCTTATACTTTAGTAGACTAAAAATATCGTTAATCTTAAACGCATTTGAGTTATGTGAGATGGTTATTAATTTGTAAGAAATTCATGTATAGTAAACATAATTTTATAAGACAAAAAACTTTATAAACTAATGATTTGTTATGAATGACATACTTATAAATCTTTAGATAACTTTACTATCGTGGATGGCCCAAGTGTACAATGACACAAACTCAATTAAATTTGCGCGTTTTACAAGTTTTGCTCGAAAGTTTTACTCGAAGTCTTTTTTGAATAGCTCAAGATTGACTCGATTTTGATCAAGCCCAAATAGCTCAATGTTAAGTGAACTAATGCAATATGCCTAAGAAAAAAGAAAAAACTCAAGCAATATTTTGATGCTCAAGTAGATTTATGTTATTAATTTTGAAACATTAAAGTACTAATTCAATTGACATATTGTTTATAGTCAATATTTTACTAAACGATATTCTGAAAGCATTTTACCAAGGTTGTCAAGATCAGGATCCTACCCAAGATCGTTTTCGTCTTTGCAAGATCGTGATCGTAAGATCGGATCGGGATATTAAGATCCTACTCTAATGTTATTTCTTAATAGTTTATGGAATTTTATACAAATCTACAAATTCTAATACATTATAACCATAAAATACTATGAATTTTTCATATAAATGTTGTCCTAAATTATGATTATAAAATATCTAAAAAGATTAACATGTTGTTTTTTGAATTTTACAAACAAACAACCCATAAATTTGTAGTTTTTTAGTTTGTAATCCGAGAAAAGTAAGATTGGATCGGATTAGATCGTAAGATCGTATGATAAAGATCGGGATCCTATAAGATCTTAAGCCTACAAAGATCCTATGTAAGATCCGGATCGTTTTTGCTTTGCAGTATCGTAAAATCGTAAGATCCTAAGATCAGGATCGGGATCCTGACAACTATGCATTTTACCTTCGGATAGAGGTGTAACTGTTTACACATTAACTCCTCATACCCCGCGCGGATGGGATGGGCTATTGTCGTTGTCCTTACACTTACACTACATGATATGTGACCTCAAGACTGTTTTATGATTTATGCAGTTTTGTCTATCATTCATTTTATACCAATTATGTTTGGTTTGTTATATTTGGGTATCAAAATGCTATATATTTTAGGACCTGGCCGGCTAGATCAAAATCGAAACTCTAGCTACGATAATAACCATGAACAAATCCAAGTATAGTTTACTTCAAAACTATTGCATACATACGGTTGGATATCATCTCTAAAAATGATGCGAGGTTGGCACTGCTATTTGATTTCAAAAGCATCTAGTCGTTGGAAAGGATCAGAATTGGATCGACGGGTAGGTGCTTACTTGCTTACATTTTGATAAAATAAGCATCTCTTAGATAAGCATATGGGTAGGTGCTTATGAGCTTAAGCCGAACATATGCAATCCCAAACACTCCTAAATATACTTTTCATTTTCCTAAATTTGTTTTCACAAGTAACGTTTTTCAAGATGTGAATATATACAGACACGACTCTAGGCGAATGTATTGTTTTTGGAAATAACATAAGCATAGACGGAACTTGGGTGAACTTATTAGAAGGGCCAAGTGCTATATATCAGTTCATTTGGAAAGGCCTTCTTTTAAGCATACCATGTAATTTGGGGAACAATTTTTACATGAAAGAAACAATGAATCTAAAGTTACTTAAACTCTAGAACACAACAGATGACTTTATGGCTCAAATTCTACATACAAATAACAAACATGATAACATGTATATATCTTTATAATCAATCTCTAACTCATACAAACATACATATAAATAAATATATACCAAAAACATAACTTAACCAACAAACATACTCAACAAACAACATGCGTCTCAAACTCATTTCTTGGCCAAATCAAGAAAAGTTCCAAGATTCTGAACCAAATCAAGAAGATTTTCTAGAATTTGACTTTGAATTATTTACCTCCTTTTTCTCTGCTTCTGGTTCTTTGCAGAGTTACCAAACATGCTACAAATAGCACCACAACCAGAAACCTTAGGTGAAGGTGGATCAATAGTTGGTGCAACTTCAGTAGTCCTATATGGTTTTGGTTCTGATCTTTGTGGCTCTTTTTTCACTTTTTCATCTTCTTCTTTTGGTTTAAGTTCTCCTGATAATAACTTATCATCCCAAACAAGCCCTGATGACCCTGATCTTCTAAATGACATTTCTGACCTTGGTAATCCAGCCATAACTATGTCTCCCAAATGGGTCTTTTACTTTTTGTTCTAAGAGTTTGTGTGTGTGAGAGAGAGTCAAGTGCAAATATATGGCTGTCTTGAAGATGACAAATGAAGCATCAAGAGGGAAAAGGTCAGAAGATGGCATCTATAAAAAGTGTGAAATTACATTATTACCCATAAGCATTCTTGGGATTTCACAATTTAAAGGGGATATATTTAATGGTAGTTTGAAAGTTAAGTAACAAAAGGCGGTTTTCAATGTTTCATTGCCAGCAAAAGAGACACAAAGTCAAACGAGAATCGCTAAGAATTTAACACATTGCATTTGGTCAATGCCTTTCCATCTCAGGTATACATTATTATACTAGTAGTTAGGGACGCACCTTCCGGGTTCATGGAACGCCCAGTGTAAATTTTCGTTATAAATACTGATTTCTCCTAAAATTAATCTGGTTTTGAAATTTTGTGTCACACAAATACATGCCTTTTTCAGTTATCTACTAACATATGAAAAACAATACATATCATTTTCAGTTAGTCTACTAATATGTCAAAAGAAATACATATTTTTTGATAGTTGTAATGAAATCGTAACTATTAATTCATTTTTTTTTCTTTTATACTCGTGAAAAAAAAATATGCACCTAATAACTTAAAGTCCTGAGTCCGCCTAGTAGTTAGTTTATCTTATGAAAAGTACACAGCAATACAGATTTATAAAAAAAGACTACATACTTTTCGTACCACAAAAGAGTTGGTTAATATATATGGTTAGGCTAATGATTTGCACATTTTAAAAAGTTATTCACACACTCAAGATACAAATAGTTAAAGCAGACTGTTTAAAACTGTACAAGTATTTCATGCACAATTAGAGTGTCCCAATTAATATACAAGGGCAAATCAATTCCCGTTATCGTAACCAAGAAAATTGGTAAAAAGACAAAAAGAAAAAGTAAAGATACCTAGTAACTTTATCAAAGTTGGAAAAGACATTTCATTGTTGATGCAACTATGTTTGTATTTACAAAAACAAAGGTTCGGTAACTTTATCCAAGTGTCCAGAATTTTATAGAAAAGAGAGTGAAAACAAAGGTTTTGGTAACTTTATAAGTGTCCAGAATTTTAAAGAAAAGAGAGTGAAATTAAGACCAAGTGTAATGTTGACGCTGATTCTCACCGTCTGTCCAGGATAATAAGAAGACCGAGGACATCACAAAGAAATAACCTACAAAAATAATTTAATAAAACACACACAAACATAGTATACAACTCGGTCGCATATGCGACCGACTTGTGTAATTTTTGGGTGAGGGAGGTGTGTTGTGCAATTTTGGGTGAGGGACTAGTTGTGACTTGTGAGGGGGTGTAATGGGTGAGACGGGTTGTGGCATGCCCTTTTGGGGTGTGGGGAGGGAGGGGGAAAGGGAATCGAACCATTGCAACTAGTCTAACAAACTCGTATCTAACGGACTGAAATACTTTCAATTCATTGACGAAATTGTACACATTTGATAGTTGCAAATTCACATCACACCTTCTAAACTTTTTAATTTCATCACTACTACACACAATGATGTAATCAGGAAAAAAGAAGCAAGAAACATGATGATTTCGAATGGAATGATTAAGATTTAGTGTAATAAATGTATCTTGCTAATTAAACACTTTTTCATAACAATTACTAATGCAAATTGAAGGCTTTGCTACAGCCTGTAAATAACAAAAGACAACTAAGTTGCTCCTACATTTATTGTAGTAAAACCGCTAGCAGCCCATTCCATTTTCAAGTTTTCCACCAAAAACAAAAAAGAAAAAGAATACAAAAATCAGACGTTGACAACCGTCTCTCTTATACGAGGTGTTTGGTTGCTTTAGTATGCGTTTGTGCTCGAAGTTCTGAAAAAGGCTTGATCCACTTGTCGACACAGCCAAGCATTGTTTTCATGACAAAATTTATTAAGAGTGTTTATGGGAGTTGAACTCACCTATAAATTAGAATTTGTAGACCATTTCTTGTGTGTATCCAAGCTCCTTGAGTACACCGCTCACCTGCAAGAATGTAAAAATATGTCATTTGTGGTTAGATGTGTAGATATGTGATTATGCGTTAGATAAACACAAGGTACAGGCTCCCTTAACAAACCTCGCCTTGTGACCAATCTTTCGCCTTCCCGCCAGATACATGCTCCATCATGCCAGGTGGACCACACACCTACGACAACCAGGTAAAAAAGTATTTCATTAATCAAAGTGTTTAATGGACAGCACACACAATAAATAAAACTAGTGTAAGGTTACTCCTAAACTGACTATTTGCCCACGTATAATCAGAATCAAGTTCAAGACATTCAAACACTAGAAATCGATTATATGCAACTTAAAAACGCAATAATTAGGCAATTACAAGATTTCCAAATTTACAACAGTATATGGATTTAACAAGAAATCTATACTACTTTATAATGCATTTAGGCCTTCTAAAATTAGAAGGCTTAAAAATTCAGACTTTTTTACTTGCTTATTATGGAAATAATTAAAAAAAAAATAAGATAAGAAGCTCCAATCATTGAGTGACATGTGTCACTTCTCTAACTAAAAAATAACAAAAAAGGAGGAACTCTAACAAACTAAAATAAAGAGCTCCAATAATGGGGTGACACATGTCACTTCCTAACTAATTAATCACCTTTATTTTTAAATTTAAATATCTTTTAATCCGTTTAATTTTTTTATGATCTAATTTCACCATATTTTTTAAAATTTTGTGTTCTTTAATTCAACATCCATTTTGATATATTTTTATGAGTTTTCTTTAGTAGTCGGGAAGAAGCGGAGTTGAAAAGAGAGAAACTTACTTGAATTAGACATAAAAATGAAAAACATTTGTTCGCTACAAAATAGTCATCGGGTACCCGCCGCCGCATTGCGCGGGTACCCTTCTAGTGTTATCAAATGCATTTTAGATTGGACGTTATGCGAGCATGATAAGACGAGATCTTACAAGTACAAGTGTATCGTCACTTGGAGAGGGAAAGGCTTTTGAGACCATATCCTTCGATATGTAACCTGTACCACCAACCCAATACTTTGACGGATTGTCAACAGTATAAAAAACCTGCCAAGTTGAACAAAAATTAATAAAAGGCTAGAGGTGGCAAACTGGGCGTTTAGGGCATAAAGCATTGCTCTAAGAGTCTAGAAAAAAAGGCGAGAGTACCTTCAAATTGGGGTGGCTAGCAGCAAGCATATCTAGTTTCTTTTTCAGCAGGATGTCATCAGGAGATACATTAGCATAAATCAAAGTTACCTGAAATAAAAGGATTCATAACACACGTCAGATTGAGATAAATTTAAATCCACGGAGAAATATACAAGATGACAATATCTCTTACTTTGGTATGATCATCGGGATTTTTAAGAATGGTCTCAATAATCTGAAGCATTGGAGTGACTCCTGATCCACCTGCAATCTGGACAAATAAAGCATTTTACACACTAAAATACATATTCTTCTTGTCGACGATAACAGAAACTAAAGTATTGCAGTCACCATGCCAATGTGTTTCTTCATATTAGGAGTGTATCTGAGCTTTTCAATGGGTCTGCGAAAGAAAATCCATTTTGTTAGTCGTATAAACAATTTTATCAAGAGTATAATACTAGTTTGATTAACTGGTTTACCCTTTTACTTCCACCACATCACCCGGCTTGAGTTTATCAAAATGTTGGCTCATTTTCCCTTCAGGATAAATCTGGACAAAAAATGTAAATTAAGTATCATAACTTATTCAGGCCAGAATCATGAGCAGATGTAGTCGGAATGGCATACCTTGATCATCAAATCAAAGTAACCTTTAGAATCTGGATCCGATATCGGGGTGTACCTGAAGACACACATGTTATAATCAAAGCATAAAAGAAAATAATCCATGATCACATATTAAGTACCCGGATAGTATCATGATCTTGCGTGCAAGTTGCAAACAAGCACTTGCAATTTATTTTTCTTGCAAAAAATTTATGCCTTCATTTCAGACGCTTGACTTGGTTTTGATTAAAAACCGAAAACTTATGGTGATATGAAAACGTTTTGTAAATGTGAAGAAAAGTGTAACAAAGAAGACATATAACATTGGAAATAATCTAAAAAATGGAACCATACATCATCTATGGGATCATACCAATAAAGCAAGCATAGATACTATCTGTGAATAAAACATGCCCATTTTCAAATGAAACTTACGGGCGAACAACATATTTCTTTTTCCCTTCATCATCTTCTCCCAATGGAGCCCTACAAAACAAGAACAAAATAGATAAATGAGGCGGCAGCATATGCATTTTACTTTAAAAACTCTGAAGTTTCTTTCTAGAACCAAGTGTGTATACCTAAATCGCTACTATTAAAATATGTTTTCAAAAGGTGTTCGCAGACATACCTTGTAACGAGGCATGATGCGACATCCAGTCCCAATTTGAGATTTGGATCAAAAGAAAACCTGCAAGTATTGAGGGCAAACATTACTCCACAGATCAACTTCTAAGGACACAGATCCAATATATGACTATAAAGGTCATGTACTTAACGTAGCATCGCAAACACCCAGTGTACAACAAAAGAGAAAGTAAGATGCTTTGTCAATCTATTAATAAAAAATAATAATAATAACAAAAAGTATTGAGCATAAGCATAACCTGTATAAATAGGTGTTGTGACTGACTTTAGCCTTCTCTTGAAGCTTAAACTCTTTCCATTTATCAGCAATGAGAGCTGAAATACACAACAATCATTTGATATTAAGTTACTTGTGATCACCAAAGATACATCAAGTTAAGCAAGGTGACAGCCTATATATCTCGGAATACAAAATATATTTAAAGTAAACAAATGTAACTGGCGCACTGCCACATTTTACAACACATGCACATAACGGATACACACATAACACACATAGAGAAGGGGGACGCTAAAAATAGTTTTTTCAATTTTAAGGTCTGATGTAAAAAACTTCTTCAAATGCTGGAATAGTGGATATCATTATCAAATGTCATATTCCAGATACAGTTGATGGCCTTATGCTTTTAGAGGAATGTTGAGAACAGTGTTTGTATGTTCATATTTTATCTTTCGTGTCACAACTTATATGTTTCTATGAGACATGTAGCTATCCTGAGACCAATACCCATGCACTACATATAACAACAATGACCCATGGACACAACTGGACCATTGTTTCTCTAATTCTATATTGTTATAAGCAAGAACGGTCAACAATATATCGAGGTAAAAACAGCAGAGGCAATGGGTAAACATAAAGTTAACCACACAGAGTAGGAAAGCCTTGTTTGTTTAAATTCCACCCAACGCGAAAAATCGCATCTATAGTAAATATATATAGGTGCATCCTAAAAAAAGAGTATCATTTTCATCTTTCAAAGAGATTCGTACACTCCAATCAGAGATCTAATTATGCAGGTAGTACCAGACAGAAACATAGTGTGTATTGCTGTATTGACTGACAGTAAAATTTCCAGTTATATCCACAATTAAAAAGTCGCAATCTATCTAGAACGATGAAGAGGTGAGAGACCGCAACAGAAAACATACCAGTTTTCGGACCTGTCTCCTCCTTGATTTCATCCAAATGAGCCTGTCAATAGAGATAACAAACAATTGGTCAGTGATCTTTTTATTGGATTTTCTCTTCTTAAAGAGTATCCAAGTTTTGTACAATTCATTTACTCCAAGCAGAATAAAGGATTTCTGTCTCAAAAGAACAAGTGGTGCATAACAATATAGAGTGACACCTAACTACCTAAGGCCATCTCACATCGCAAGAATGTAAAAACACTGAAAGTATAGTTTGATTGGGCCATTCGATATTCCAATTAGTTACACCTAAGGCCATCTCACATCGCAAGAATGTAAAAACATTAAAAGTATTGTTTGATTGGGCCATTCGATATTCCAATTAGTTACACCTAAGGCCATATTACTAGTCGCGTACTAACGTGACGATATGCTAGCATATCTTGCTTTAGATCTTCTTAAAACATTGTTTATATTTTAATTTAACTAGTAACATGAATCATCAATTAAAACCATAAGTCCAGTGAGGTATGCCATGCTGTACAATTTAGTAACTTTATTCTGTTACTCTTCTCTTGCTTTTCCAGATGACTAGCAACATCTTAACCAATATATATTTTTATGAACATTTCATCGGCCCTCATCTGTCAAAAAAGGGCTACACTAAAATCATCAAGCAAATCTAGTATTTACACCAACTTTATTCTATCGATTGTGTATATTTTTCCGCTTCTACCATCTAGTAGAATTAGTTGAATGGTGAGCCCCAACGCATTTGATATCCAAGATTCACATTTAACTTCTTTTTCTTGCTCGTAACTGAATAAGTGAATTCCTTAAATCATTCTATTGACATTTAGTTATCATGTTCTCTAGACGACTCAAGGAAACTATCAGATAATCAGTTTATAGATAGCAAACACACACAAACCTAATCTACATAATCAAAACATCTCAAATCAAACAAAATACTGAAGCTTCACCACACTATGAACACACACACACACACACACACACACTAGTATTAACACTACTTAAAACACAAATCATCGTCTTCCTACGCTATCCAAATCAAGGTACAATAAGATGAATAAACCCTAACATCTCAAATCAATCACAATGAAGCAGCTTCACCCTACCGAACACACATCACAATAACCACACAGCTACATAGTCACAAATACTCCGTAATAATCATTTAGGTACAATATTTAAATCAAACAACCAAATAATCAGTTCCTAACTAACAAACACACACCCCGTTACATATCAAATCAATGAAAACAAAGAAGCTTCACCTCACTATGAACACACACACACACACACACTAGTATTAACACTACTTAAAACACAAATCATCAGTCTTCCTACGCTATCCAAATCAAGGTACAATAAGATAAATAAACGCTAACATCTCAAATCGATCAAAATGCAGCAGCTTCACCCTACCGAACACACATCACAGCTACACAGTCACAAATACTCCGTAATAATCATTTCTGTACAATATTTAAATCAAACAATCAAATAATCAGTTCCTAAAACACACACATCGTTACATATCAAATCAAGCAAAACGTAGAAGCTTCTCCTCACCCAAGACACACATCATACTGATATAAACACAAATCATCATTTCTTTACAATATCCGGATTAACTACAATTACAAGCATAAAACTACCAAATCATCGTTTATCTAGACTATCACGTTAAACAAATTACCAACAATTCTCGATTCTCTACACTATTTCAAATGAAACATAGCAGACACACAAACGCTAACATCTCAAATCAAACAAAACGCTGAACAGTCACTTCATCCAACACGCACATCACACCAAAACAATCACAAACAATCAATTATCAAGTTAGAACACTACCAAATCAAATAATCAGTTCCCTAAACTAGTAAACACAAATACCCTAACATATCCCCAAATCAATAAAAACACCGAAACTTCACCTCACATAACAGAATACACTCGTCTCAAAACATCGATACAATCACAAATCATCATTCTTCCACAGTAGTTAAATCAAACGTTCACATATTCAGTTCCAAAACTAGAATACAAATTCACCTCACCAAACACACACATCACACCTAGGATACACGGAAACTCCGTTGGGATGCCGTATCACGTATCCGAAACGCGGAGAAACGGGGATACAATCATTTCATCTATATTTCATATCATATCAATCAAAACGCCAAACATTCACCTCACGTCACGCTGATACAATCAGAAATCATGTTTGGCGACGAGCATTCCGGAGCATTTAGTGTTTAGAATATAATACTCGTTTGACAAGGAGCGTTTTGCTTTTTTATTAAAGAAGCATTAAGCGTTTCGATTTTAACGCTGATACAATCACAAATCATCATTCATCAACAGCACTAATCTATGAAATAAATTATTAACTAGCAAAAACACAAACCCTAACATATTAAATGAAATAAAATATCTAAACATATCTCACAATCTCTACGGTCTATTATGCTCAGCCCTGCACCTAACACACACAATATGATAATGAAAATCAAAATCAGATTAAATAATTAGTAACACATTCATCTCACCTAACACACAGCAAATTAATCACAAAATTTATATAAAAATTTTTATAAATCTACCAAATTAGGCTCAGAGAAGTAGTAGAAATAGGAGATTCCACCGGAGATAGCGGCGATTGCTCCCACTGGTAACCGGAAATGAGATGACTGCGATTGTGATTGAGATTGTTTGAATGTGATCGGTGTTGATCTTGCTAGTCTTCTGAAAAAGGTTGACATTTTGAGTTGTGACTGATGGAACTGTGTGTGTGTGTGTGTGTGTGTGTGTGTTTTTGGGGTTTTTGGTTATGCCGTTATATGATGATGCTCAGGTGGAAATGAAATGGAAGAGTGTGGAGTGGCTGTGTGTGGTGTGGTCTATGCTAAGTTTTGTGTACCCTCGCGCTGAGTTCTTAAAAAAAAATTAAAAAAAAAAGAGTTAATTGCATTTTTGGTCTCTGTGGTACGGCCAAATTGCAGATTTGGTCCCTAAAACTTTGAAAGTGCATCAGAGGTTCCTATTTTCAAGTTTTCGTTGCATGTTTAGTCCCTGATCAACATCAAATGACTAAAATACCCCTGTCTTCTTCTTTTCCTATTTTCTTTTCAGTCCATCTTTTGAGTTTCTTACATAAATGGTCCTTGTGTCTTGCCATATTCTATAGATTTAGTCCGATTTTTTTTTTATTATTTATTTAACTATTAATATTACACAAATGGACCAACAGTGTAATTTTCAAAAAAAATCAAAAATTTTCAAAAATTTAAAAAAAAAATTTGAAAAATTTATTCGGAAAAATTTTTGAATATTTTTTTTTCGAAAAATTTTTTTTTGAAAATTTTTTTTTCCGAATTTTTTTTCAAATTTTTTTTTTTTGAAATTTTTGAATATTTTTTTTGAAAATTTTGAATATTTTTTGAAAAATAAAAATTTTGAAAAAATAAATTTTTGATTTTTTTTTCCGAATTTATTTTCGAAAAAAAAAATTCAGAAAAGTTTTTTCCAAAAAAATTTCAAAAAAAAAAATTTCGAAAAAATAATTAATCGAAATATTTTTTCAAAACAAAATTTCAAAATTTTTTTTATCAAATTTTTTTTTTCAAAAATTTTTGGAATTTTTTTGGAACTTTTTAGAAAAATTGGTTAACTTATATTAGCCATTAGATCAAAACCGGATGAAAACATATAAAAACAGACAAAAACGCATAAAACGTTATTAAAGGGGAAGAAAACGTATAAAAACGGATAAAGACGAATAAAAACGTGAGAAAACCGGACAAAATGGTACAAAACCGGATGAAAACATATAAAAACAAACAAAAACGCATAAAAATATGTTAAAAACGGATAAAAACGGACGAAAACATAGAAAAACATATGAAAAGGTAAAAAAACGGACAAAAATATATAAAAACGGACGAAAACAGATGAAAACATAAAAAAATGGACAAAAACGTAAAAAACGGACGAAAACGTAAAAAAATGAATGAAAACGTAAAAAAACAGACGAAAACGTATAACAACGGATGAAAACGTTAAAAAACGGACAAAAACATTCACTTGACGGTCAAACTAACAGAAATAGTGGTTAAGGGACCAAACCCGTAACGGGTCAAAACCATAGGAAGAAGATTTGCAAATTAAAAAAAAATGTGTATGGACTAAATATGTAAAACCCTTCCAACATAGGGACTATTTATGTAAGAAAACTAAAAAGAAAATAGAAAAAGAAAAAGACAACATCAATGACTAAAATACCCTTAGTCTGTGTGGACCAGGGACCAAACATGCAACGAAAACTTGAAAATGGGGACCGCTGGTGCACTTTTAAAGTTTTAGGGACCAAATCTGCAATTTGGCCATACCACAGGGACCAAAAATGCAATTAACTCTAAAAAAAATAGTATTTTGAGAGCATTAGGTACGGTTGATGTCGTGGCTTGGTCAGTGACACCATCGACAAGTGACGTCATATCATCATTTTTTTTTATGGCTCGATGACATTATTTTTACTCATGGCACCGAAACACCTTTTCTTGATACAAAAGTAGTGTCATAGAATAACAACAGCCAAGTGATAGTATGGTTCTTGACGCGTGAGCTATTATCTATAGTTTTTTTGGTACAAGAAATTGCTCACCGCGTAAGCTGTTATCTACGGCACCAAAGACTAACAACCAAGGGATGATATGGTTATTGGCGCCATGATGTGAGCTGGTGGACCAGCCAAGTTGACGACATCACCTTCCCTCAAGCTCTTAATAAAGAAAAAAGAAAAATAAACATTTTCAACTTATTTCTTGGAGGAAACACTTACTTTAAAAATCAACTAAATCACATTTTTTTTCACTCATTTTCTTTCCCTCCTTAAGTGCTACTCAAGAATATAACTTTTCTGTTTCTTTTCATTTTCTTTCTTTTTCAACCTCAAGTGATACTCGAGAACACAATCCTATTATTGGAATTATTCTTTCAGAGCCTTCAAAATTTGGTCTAGTTTGGTTTGATGTGAGGAATAAGTGTAAGGGGGTGTTTGTTTTCTTTAAAAAAGTCTTAACAGTCTCTTAATAGACCAAAGCTCCTAATCAGTTAGAGCTTTTAAGTGGTAAGTGTGTTTGTTTTTTATTTTTCATTCAGAGACAGACAGAGGTAAAAACATCTAAATGGATCAGACATGAAAGGAGCATCTTAATGCCTCTAGTTGAGCTAATAAATATTTAGACGTTTTCTTAAAAAAAGAAACAAACAAAACTATTTGATTCAGATTCAGACATTTTCGCCTCAGATTCAGATTCAGATGTGCGAGTCAGATTCAGATTCAAAACCTCTTAATAAACAAACAACACCTAAGTATGGATTTTATCAAGGTTATAAATAGCGTGAGGTGTGGCATGGCGGCGAAGCCAAGTCTCAAGCCTTACGAGTCATAGCTAAGTTATGGCATTTTCTAAGGCGTGACTCAAGGTGGCATAACCTTTTTTTATATTTATATATTTATATCATATTTCATACATACGTATATATATAATACATTAAGTTTACAAAAAGCGTTACACATAAGAAATAAACTCAAAAAACTAAACTATCCTTGCATTTTTTTGTCATTTCTTTAAATAAAACTTGCTTCATCGGAGTAGTCGTCAAAATCTTCTTCACTCATTATATGAGTGGTAGAACCATAGAAATAAGTTAAAAACTTGAAATTGATTTATAAAGTTATCATGCCCAAGCCCAAATCCTTTATATCAGTAATTCGGTAATTCTAGCCCAAATACTAGTAAATCCTTTAAAAGCTTCAAAATAAGGCGCCACGCCTCGCGCTAAGGCGCGCCTTTTTGCGCCTCATCACGCGCCACGCCTTAAGAAGACGTCTTGGTATATTTCATAACGCTGAAGCCACGCCTCGCGCCTTAGCGGTGCTAAAGCGCGCCTTTTAGAACCCTGGATTTTATAATACCATGAAATAGATATAGGTATTAGAGTTATAAAAGTGTTGTTTGGTTAAAATTTTGATTTGTTTACGATAGAATAGGTATATTCAAGGTTGTAAAAGACGTGCCATGGTGGTGGCGCTAAGGCACCACAAAGGCGTGAGGCGTTATTTCCACGCTACACAATACACCAAAACCAAGGCATCGGTTCAAGGCGTGGTGAGAGATGAGGCGTGAAAAGGCGCGAGGCATGACGCTTTTTCTGAATTTAACTCCGATGAAAAAGGTTTTTCTGAGAGAAATAAAGAAAAATTACATGCAATGATAGTTTTTTTACTTAATTTTTTTGTGTATAACACTTTTTATAAACTCGATATATATGAATCATGATATAATATATAAATCTATAAATATTTTTATATTTTGTGCCGCTTTAAATCACGTCTTAAAAAACGCTATGGCTTGCCCATAGCTCCTAAAGCATGAAGCTTGGCTATGCCATCACGTCATGCGTCACGCTATTTATTACCTTGCGTAAATTCTGTCATTTTATTATCAAACTAGTCAAAAAGAAATATTGACCAAATTATTAACGAATTATTCAAGTAGAATTATGGAATGTAACATGAACCAAAACTAGCAAGATCGTATATGTATTATCTCATAGAACTACATTTTTTATCATCATCTTTATTATAAAAAATCTGAGCAACACAAAAACTCAAAATCATATAGAAAAACTACAATTTATATATTTTCATCCAATAGACAAGAAAAACCAATAAGTTGTAGCCATAAAACAGAAAATTACCATGGTCTCCAACAACGTTAAGTTTGGATTTGATAATAATATGAAACCAAAACAAGTTATGAGGTTTGTTTCACCTGCAACGAAAATGGAGTATAAACTTTGATAGTATGAAGAATTTTTAAAAACTTGAAAGAAAAATAGTTGAAAAAGAATGGAAAAAGAGAAAATATTGATTTTTGTGGTGGAAAAAAAGAAGTCAAGTGAGTCCACAAGAAGGGCCAAACACTTGCTAACCAATCACTTGCCATGGGAATGATTGTGACCCGTGATTACCATAGGTACGTAGCAAACTTAGTACTAGATAGAATTTGATCAGGTAAGTTTTATTCTTACAAAACGCACATAACGACCCGTCTCACATTAGATTGAGATAAAGATAATTGAGTCCTTATAAGCTTGAAGTATTAGACTACTAGTATCTTTCTATCATGTTTTTTAGTTAAACCGCAAGAATAACAAATAGTCTATTGCTTTCAGTTTTGACTTTTGATAGATGGTACATAAATGAGTTGAATGGATCAAAGTGTATTTGGATTAAAAAAAACTTGAAACTAACACGGGTGTTTATAACTTTATATGTTCTTACAGAGAGCACGGTACACTAAGGGATTTAACATAGCATAGTGTGATAGGTATTATAGAGCAAAGCTACAAGGAATCAAGAATACAGGTAAGGTTAACCTTGTAGAATGAAAAGATAATTCACCTCATCTGGTAGCATCACTAATTATATCCGTATATTTCAGTTTTCGCAACAGGTTTTATGAAAATTTCATATTGCAACCAACGTATAGGATAGAAAAACTGAAGCCTGCATAGGCACAATACACCCTTGCAAGATTGCCATATTTGCTAGTCATGTGAAGACATGAATCAGCAAAGAAAAAACTAAGGAACAAAAGTACCTTCAATGGCGATGTCAGATGACCAGACGAGTGATCAAATAGTGTCTCCCAACTCCCAAGCTAAACAGTGTCTACAACTGCACCAGCAACCCGTAGACAAGCACCACATGTCCACATAGGAAGGGCGCATCATGTTGCTTTACAACCCCATATCTTCTTCTTCAAGCTTGTTTAAGTTCTTATTGGCTAAAGCAAAAAAAATCTAATATGTCATAAGAATCTAAAGTTTTCAACATCCAGCTTCATGTATCACACTATTCAGAAGCAAAAACCGCAAAAAGACATACCCAAATTATGATATAGTAAACCATGCGTATGCAATTTCAAGAATATAGAGCAAACATATGAACAACTTCAGGAAAATGGAAAGACAAATGCTGAATAAATCTCTTTCGTTAATTGCTCAATTTTCTATCAAGGTTATACAAGAATCTGGTTCATAAACTAATGCTCTAAAATGATCAGTTAAATAATCAATTACTGAATAAATCAGTTCCGCATGGCGATGAGATCTATCTTTCGCCATAAAAACATGAACCTCATTATCCATTTCAATCCAACTGCATCCCGCTTCTTTCACTACCCCATTGCCCTCCATCCTCCGTCTCACACTCTTCGCCTCACCCCACATACCCTTACTTGCATAAATGTTAGAAAGTAGGATATACAAACCACTATCATTTGGATCATTCTGAATTGCCTTTTCTGCTGCATATATACCCATTTCAAGATTACCCGCAACTCTACATGCACTTAGCAAACTCCTCCAGATTATGGCAGCTGGAGGTATCGGTAGCTTTTCAATGAAATCTTTAGCTTCATACAACTTCCCAGCTCGACCCAAAAGTGAAACCATACATGCGTAATGTTCTAACCCTGGTTCAATACCAAAGTTAGCCATTGATTCAAAGTGGTCAAACCCGTCTTTGACAAGCCCCATATGGTCACAAGCCGAGAGTACAGCTACAAACGTGACATAATTGGGTCGAGTTCCTTCTTTTAACATTTTTTCAAATAATGTTAAGGATTCTCTAGCGTTGCCATGTTGTGCGTGTGTTAATATCATTGAGTTCCAACACACAATGTCTTTGTAAACTGTGGAGTCAAATAGATTCTGCGCTTCTTGTTTGCTTCCACACTTAGCGTACATGTCTAACAATGCGTTTGTTACAAAAGGGTCGAGGTCTAAACCTGTTTTCAAGAGCTGCGTATGGAATTGGTGCCCGATGGGAAGGCTAGCAAGGTTACTAGCAGCTGTAATTAGAGCCACAAATGTGAACTTGTCTGGTTTTTGACACGACAGTTGAAGTTCATGATACAGTTTAAGAGCAGTTTCGTTTTCTGAAACCTGGGTATACCCGAAGAGCATAGCGTTCCATACCACAATATCTTTTTCACGCATCTCATCAAACACAAGGCGAGCTTCGGATGTGGAAGAACACTTTGAATACACATCGACCAGAGCACTGCCGGCAAATATATCCAAGGAGACACCAACTTTGATCATAAATCCGTGAATTTGTTTGCTAAGTTCTAAAGTGAGCAACGAAGCTGAAACCCCCAGAAGACTGACAAAAGTCAAAAGGCTCGGGTCAATATTGTTAAGCCTCATTTCACGGAAAAGATCCAATGCTTCGTAAAGATTATTTAGCCTAGAGTAACCTTCAATCATTGCATTGTAACCGATCACATTACGATTTGGAATGCCATTAAAGACACTTCTTGCATCATCAAGAGAATTGCATTTTGAATACATGTCAATCAACCCATTGTTCACAAATTCGTCTTTATCAAGATTAGTCTTTATAGTATAAGCATGTGTTTGTCTACCTGGCTCTAGAGCCTCAAGTGAAGCACAAGAAGTTAGAGCGCTAGTACAAGCAAACGCATCTAGTTTCCAACCATTTCTAGTCATATCAATAAATAAACTCATAGCCTCATAATCACACGAGTTCTGCATATAACCAGAAATCATCGTGGTCCATGATATAACATTCTTAACTAGCATCGCATCAAAAACCATTCTTCCCAGTTTCACTTTACCACATTTCACATAAAAATCAACAAGCGCATTACTTACCGATATATCCATTGATGCGCCTCTTCTCAACACAAAACCATGAATCTGCTTTCCGCCTTCAAGGAACCCAAGAATCGAACACGCGCTTAAAGCACTAGAAAGCACGTACCTATCCGGAACAACATCACTTTCTTTCATTTCACTCAACAATTCCAAAGAAACTTCACTCTTCCCTACTCTAGCATAACCAGCTATCATCGTTGTCCATGTCACAGCATTCTTAACCACCAAACCATCAAAAACCACTCTCGCATCTTCCACTCTACCAACTTTACAATAAAAATCAACAACCGACGTACCCACATACACATCTTCACCAAGCCCGCTTTTCACAGCCAAACTATGCAGCAGACAACCCTTAACCACACTCCCTAACTGCGTCACACCACGAACAACACTAGCCAACACATACTCATTTACCCTTTCATCACACTCTCTTCGAAACAAAACAAACATAACCCATGATTCCTCACCATATCCACATTGCGTATAGCCCGAAATCATCGAAGACCAAGTACTCACATTTCGATGAGGCATTTCATCAAACACGTTACGCGCATTCATCAGATCACATTTTGCATAACCATTGATAAGTAAGTTACCAAGAAAGGTATCTGATTGATACCCAGATACTATAATGTGTTCATGAACTGATTTGTAATAAAAATTTGGGTTTTTGATGAGGGTTTGTGACTGTAACAATTTGGCAAGTTCTTGTTTTCGGTTTACGCAGTGTTCGCGGTTTGCGATTCGAGGGATTAATGATGAAAAAGTGTTAAGATTTGGAATTTGGGGGTTTATGATTGTGTTAGTGTAAGATTTTATGCGGGAAATGTTTGGATTTAATCTTGTTACATGTTTTCTCATTCTATTTTTAATGTTTGTTGTCTGTCTGAAATTCTGAATAAGGTTATATTGTATTTTTTTTTTTTTTTTTTACTATACTGTAATTTTTTTGTTATTCTCTTTTTACTAGTGATCACGTATAGCCTCCCCGGCACCCATACTGTCCGACGCGGGCTAACAATGACATCGTGGACATCACACAGGTCAGTCGCGGACCGGGCGCGCAGCTCGGCTACACCACTTAACCTTTCCGCGGACATCAGGTACGTCCGAAGAAGGGTGCAACCGCCCCCCACGTAAAGGGAAAAGAATCTTCCCTAGGTTAGATGTACTGCGACCTGCAGGCCCCAAAAGGGGAAAGCGGGACAACTCCCGCCCAAAAACATCACCATCACAACAAGCGGACAAGCTCTGCAACTGACTTACGTCACAAACTGTCGCTCTCAAGACCCGTGACCTTGAGAACACGACAGAAAGGTCAACCATATAAATAGAGGTCTCACCTCTACTCAAACGGTAACTGATACACACACTCTCTCTCTCTAGAATTCATTTCATCTCTCTAAAACTATCACTTACTCTCACGCCGGAGGTTGACCGCGGAACCCCGTTCCGCGGTGAGACTAACGGTGTTGGTTTTCTTAGCAGCTAGCAATCGAAGATTTCACTTAATACAAGATCTATTCTCCGAAGAGTTAGCTTACACTAATCCTCGTAGGAGAAGCGCCCAGAATTGTATTAACAAGTTGGCGCCATCCGTGGGACCAGTAACATAACTGCGTCTCCTAAAAAAAAAACCCTGATGAGCAATTTGGCAGAAAACCCCTCCCCCTCTCATGAGCCGTCCACGGTCAAAAACACGGGAGGGAATGAAAAAGTGCAAGCCACGGAACAATACCACCCTAAGACCGCGACAGATGCGTCAATAAGGGAGTTCTGCGAAAAGCACTACCATCAGATCTTGCCCTTCATGGCAGAGAGAGTCCATCAGGAAAAACTGGACCGGGTCAAAACCCGGTTGGATTTTGACGATGAGGCTAGAAATGAGAGATCTCAAGAACACGCTCGGAATACTCGTCCAGCATCTGAAAGAAAAGAGGCACCAAAGAGGAGGCGCGAAGTCAGTCCTAGTGCCAGGTCAGACCCGTCAGGGTATTCCAAGTCTCGAAGTGTCTTCTCAAGACTTAGCAATAGAGACGAGGGAGGTTCTAGGGAGAAAACCCGGTTGGAGGCCAAAAGGCCGCGGACGGATGTATTCTCAAGACTGGAGAAGGAACGTCAGCATGTGTCCACAAGGCTTGGTGACCAAAAGGCAACCGTGTTCTCCAGACTCCAGTCAAAGGTCACTTCCCGTAGGCAACGCAAAAGAGAAGCAGAAAAGCAGAGTAAACGAGACATAACCGAAAAGCATTCAGCCGATAGACGTCAACGAAGCCGGAGTACTGCCCACGGCAATGCTCCCCACTCGAGGTCAGGCAGAGGAGAAACATACCACTCGTGCCGGAGTAGAACAAGGGAAGTATCTCCCCCGGAAAGCGAGGAAAGCACTCGAGGACATTGGAAATCCACCCCGAGAAGCAATAAACGGGAAGATGACGACCTCTACTCCCCGTATGACGTGGCTGACACAGACCCCTTTACCCGTCGCATACTGAATTTCGAGTTCCCGGACAGAACAAGAATGCCCGCCCACATCAGGACATATGACGGGACAGGAGATCCGGAGGATCATCTGAAAATCTTCCAGACCGCGGCCAAGGTGGAGAGATGGGCCATGCCCACTTGGTGCCACATGTTCAACTCCACCCTTGTTGGACACGCCCGCGGCTGGTTTGATGAACTACGTCCGGAAAGCATTGACAACTTTGAGGAATTAAGATCGAGTTTTCTTTCATATTTCCTACAACAGAAGAAGTATACGAAAGATCCCGTTGAATTACACCATATAAAGCAGCGGGAAGGGGAATCCACAGAAGCATTCGTGGAGCGCTTCAAGACAGAAAGCATGTATGTGAAGGGAGCCCCGGAGTGCATGAGAGTGTCTGGCTTTATGCACGGGATAACGAACCCGGAGCTGATCAGGAGGCTCAATGACAACATTCCCCAGTCACAGGATGAAATGTGGAAGGTCGTGAAAGCATTTCTCAGAGGTGAGGTGGCCGCGGCCAACCAGTCAAAGAAGAAGCACCCCCAGTGGAAAAACCAAGAGGGAGGACAGAAAAACATCCAGATCTTTGAAAGAAAAGGGGAGTTCAAGACCCGCTTAAGGCCGGAGAAGAAGCGAGGGGACAGGTTCACCCCCCTCACAAAAACGCCAAAAGAAATCCTTGCCATGGATACGGTCAAGTTCACAGCTCCCCCGCCAATGTCCAGTCTGGTCGAGTCTAGGAATAAAGACAAGTACTGTGACTTCCACAGAGAAAAAGGGCACAACACGGACGAATGCTATCAGTTGAAGAAACAGATAGAAGAGGCAGTCAGATCTGGACAGCTGGCGCATCTGGTCAAAGAGATCAAGAATGGGGCGCAGAAGAATGGCGGCCCCAAGGGCGGAAAGAAGGATACCGCGACCAAAGACAAAGCCCACGCCATATACATGATCAACACCTGGCAACGGTCGGTCAAGCCCAAGCGGGGTCCGGACGTGGTATTGAATATGGAAATATCTTTTCCCCCCATATCCGGAGATGACTGGGACGACCACCCACTGGTAATCAAGGTGGATGTAGAAGGGTGTACAATTCACAGGATGTACGTGGATAATGGAAGCGCTTCAGAAGTTCTATACGAACATTGCTTCAACAAGCTAAGCCCAGACATCCGCAAAAGGCTAATCCCTGCTTCATCACCACTCTTGGGTTTCAGTGGAGAACTCTCATGGCCGCTAGGGCAGATCCTCTTGGAAGTAACGTTGGGAGATGAAGAGAGGTCGGCCAGTGCGTGGATGAATTTCATGGTGGTACGATCTCCTTCTCCCTACAACGGGATAATCGGACGACCGGGGATTAGGCTGTTGAGAATAGTGCCATCCACGGCACATGGGATGTTGAAATTTCCTACTTGTGACGGAGTCGTGACTCTGCACAGTGACAAGGTCGTCCCGGTTGAATGCAGAATGGTTGCGGAACCAGAACCTTACCAGGTAACCGCAGAAGCAGAAGCGAAGGAAGGAGTCGCGGTGGCAATCAACCCCAGATTCCCCGACCAAACGGTCACCATTGGAGGGGGGTTGAGCGAGCAGGGGAAGAAAAGTCTCTGCGATCTGCTCAGGAATAACTTGGACATCTTTGCTTGGGAACCCTCCGACATGACTGGGGTCCCGCGGACAATTTCGGAACACAAACTGAATGTTCGGGACGGTTATAACCCTGTGCGACAAAAGAAGAGGGGACAGGCCCCAGAAAGAAACAAAGCAATCAATGAAGATGTCACCAAGCTAGTGGCAGCGGGGATCATGAAGGAGGTACACTACCACGACTGGTTGTCTAATCCCGTTCTCGTCAAAAAGAGTGACGGAAGCTGGAGAATGTGTGTGGACTTCAAGGACTTGAACAAAGCCTGCCCGAAAGATTGCTACCCCTTGCCGGAGATCGACTGGAAGGTCGAATCCCTCTGCGGATATCCATTCAAGTGTTTTCTTGACGCGTATAAAGGGTATCACCAGATACAAATGGCAGCCGGGGATGAGGAAAAGACAGCGTTCCACACAAACCAGGGCATTTTCTGTTATACCAAAATGCCTTTCGGTCTAAAGAACGCTGGTGCCACATACCAAAGGCTCGTGGATAAGGCGTTTGAGAAGCAGATTGGAAGAAATCTGGAAGTGTACGTTGACGATCTAGTCATCAAGAGCCATTCAGAGGAAGAAGTACTCAGGGATATGAGCGAAACCTTCAGGACCCTAAGGAGCATCAACATGAAGCTTAACCCCAAGAAGTGCACATTCGGGGCGGAACAAGGAATGTTTCTTGGTCATGTGGTGAGCAAAGAGGGCATCCGAGCTTGCCCAGACAAGTCTGCGGCCGTAGCTACTCTCAAATCCCCGACGACCAAAAAGGAAGTGCAGTCTCTGAATGGAAAACTAGCCAGCCTCAGTCGTTTCATGTCCAAGTCAGCGGAAAGGTCCCTTCCATTCTTCAAGACATTGAAAAAGTGCATTAAAAAGAGCGACTTTTATTGGACAATGGAGGCGGAGCAAGCATTCAAGGAAATAAAGCAGCACATTGCTAACCTACCAATGGTCATAGCTCCACAGCCAAAGGAAGAATTGATTATGTACCTGGCCGCGTCCCAAGAAGCTGTAAGCGCGGTCTTGTTAGCACAAAGGGAATCAAGGCAGCAGCCAGTGTATTTCGTCAGCCGCGCCCTAAAAGGCCCGGAGGTGAATTATACTCCAATCGAGAAGCTCGTCCTAGCGCTAGTACATGCATCTCGCAGGTTGCGGCGGTACTTCCAAGCACACCCGGTTGCGGTAATCACGGACCAACCATTAAAGCAAGTCTTGACCAAGACGGAAAAGAGTGGAAGAATGGCTGGATGGGCAATAGAGCTAGACGAACATGACATCACCTTCAGACCCCGGACAGCCATAAAGGGACAGATTCTGGCGGACTTCATTGCTGAGATCCCAGATGAAGAAACCCCTGACAAGAAAAAGGACCAGCAGCAATACTCAGAGCCGTGTAAGCTATTCACGGATGGGTCCTCGTGCATAGAAGGGTCCGGAGCAGGCTTAATCCTGACAAGCCCGGAAGGGCAGGAGTTCACCTACGCCCTCCGTTTCGAGTTCGAGGCATCAAACAACGAAGCCGAGTACGAGGCACTAATTGCAGGACTAAGGATTGCTGAACAAATGCGGGTCAAAGACTTATCAGCAAAAGTTGACTCCCGTCTCGTGGCAAACCAGATAAACGGAGCATACGAAGCAAAGGAGGAAAGCATGGTGCATTACTTGGCGAAGGCCAAAGCACTGATTGCAGGGTTCCGGACGTTCTCCATCAGGCAGGTTCCCCGGAGTCAGAACAAACAGGCAGATGCGCTAAGCAAAATTGCATCCACCAGCTTTGTCCACCTGACAAAACAGGTCCTTGTGGAAGTCTTGAAAGAAAAATCCATTGAAGAAAAGGAGGTACTGGCAATTGTGGAAGAGGACGGGGATACGTGGATGACGCCCCTGATCGAGTACCTACGGGATGAAATACTACCAGCGGACGACAACAAAGCAAGAAAGCTGCGGATCAAAGCAAGGCAATACGCGTTGAGAGACGGAATCCTGTTCCGGAAATCTTTTCTAGAACCTTGGCTCCGATGTGTAGGCCCCACCCAAGACAACTAAGTGCTGCGAGAAATCCACGAAGGATCGTGTAGCATGCACTCCGGCCCAAGGGCGGTAGTAGCCAAAACAATTAGATCCGGGTACTACTGGCCGACGATGCACAGGGATGCACGCGAGCTAATTCAGAAATGCGAAGATTGCCAAGTCCACCGTCCGGTACCCAAGAATCCGCAACAAAATTTGACCCCAATCACCTCCCCGTGGCCTTTTTACAAGTGGGGTATCGACATCTGCGGACCTTTCCCATAAGGGCCCGGCAAGGTCAAATTCATGATTGTCGGGATAGACTACTTCACTAAGTGGATCGAAGCCAAACCCTTAGCCTCCATCACAGGAAGGCAAGTGAAGAAGTTTGTTTGGGATAACATAGTCTGCCGCTTCGGCTTGCCGGGAGAGATAGTGTCGGACAACGGAAAGCAGTTCCGCGACAACCCATTCAAAGATTGGTGCCAGAAGCTCAACATTAAACAGCGGTTTGCGTCGGTGAAACATCCGCAGGCAAATGGATTGGTTGAAAGCGCGAACAAAAGTCTGGGGGAAGGTATCAAATCAAGGTTGGAAAAAGGAAGCAAGGACTGGGTGGAAGAAGTGTCGCACGTGCTCTGGGCGCATAGAACCATGATCAAAACGAGCAACGGGGAAACCCCATTTTCCCTTACGTACGGCACCGAAGCAGTTATCCCGGTCGAAATTGGAATGCCAAGCCTTCGGTGTACAGCCGTACACCAAATCTCCAACGACCAGCAGCTTCGTTTAAACTTGGACATCCTGGAAGAAAAAAGGGAAGCCGCGGCCATTGAAGAGGAACGTAGCAAAGCAAGAATGGAGGGGTACTACAACTCCAAGGTACGAAGCACGGCATTCAGACCCGGAGAATTTGTCTACCGGAGCAATGAAGCCAGTAGAGCGGAGGATACTGGAAAACTTGGTCCCAAGTGGGAGGGGCCATATGAAGTGGTCGAAGCAATAGGGAATGGAACATACAAGCTTAGAGCCGCGGATGGGAAGATACTCCCAAGGACATGGAACATCCGCAACTTGAAGAAATGTTACATCTAAGCGTAAGTAGGTTTTCCCCGTCTTTTGTAAGTTGATCGCGGATCAGGTCCGGACAACAGGGGGACTTTAAGTTTTCATGTTTCTTATTTCTATTTGTAGCGTTTTCTAAGTAATGAAACGTAGATGCCTGGCCCGCTCTACAAATTTTCCAAAATACATATGCAATCATATTTTTTAAGTTTTACACCTTATGCATGATTCTCACAACCGCGGCAGACAGTGTCGCACATAAAGGACGAGCAACCTCAAAATTGACTCAGGCATGTAAGTGGTATTGCAAACCCATTGTCCATTGTTTGATACCCCCGGACCCCAAAGGTACGACCAAGGGTAAAACCCAAAGCCCGGAATAACAAAGTCCGGCAAAAAAAAAAAAAAAAAAAAAAAAAAAAAAAAAAAAAAACAAGTGCGCAGATCAACCAACACATTTCATTAAGTCCACAACTTTTTACAAGTACACAGGGGCATACCCCCGGATTACAAAAATGGCGTCGCAGCAATCACGACCCTAACGAAAGTAGTTAAAGCTTCACAATAGATGGCAAGGGCGGCATAGTCTAAATGCCGCCCACAAAAGACCACCTCAAGCATTCTTGGAACCATCAAGCACACTCGTATCAAACATGTCATCATGAGCTGACTGTTCTTCTTCCTTCTCATCTTCCCCGGTCAGACCACAAATGGTAGCAGAAGGGGTCGGGCCAAAGGGGGCAATCACCATAGAGGGTTCCCCAGTCGAAGTGATTTGGTGTTCAACCTCGGAAACGATCAGCTCAGGGTTCCACACATCGAATTTCTTACCATATGCTTGATGTTTTTTCTCCCTGTACGCGGCAATAGCGCGCGGGCGCCTAGTAAGGGTTTGGAGCAGAGAATTGGGAAGGAGAACCTCTTCCGCCACTGGGGCATTAAAGACAAACTCCCCCGATCCGCTTGGTCGGTCCTCTTGTAGCACAAGCTGCGACATAAGGAACTCTAGGGACGAATCCTTGCAAGCCTCTAAGGAATCAAGAAGGGGGAAGGGAACATCGCTAAGGCGAATGACAGCCTCGCGATAAACCTCCTTGGCCTGCGGATTGTATGCTTTGATCTGCTCCAACTTTCGCCCTTTAGAACCGTGGACAATCCCAGCTTCCAAACCCTGCCTTAGCCCTTCAGCGATGGCTTTACTAATGCAATCCCCCAGCCGTGTCTGAAGCTCATCCGATTGTTTGAATGCCATCCAAGCCTGGCGAAAACCATGCCCGATTACCCACCTCTTACCCTCAATAGCCATCAAAGTACTCGGAAAAAGTTCCTCATCAAAGTCTTGGTTGAGCTCTGCCAACCTCTGATCCAGCTGCGCAAGTTGACCATCATACTCGCCGCGGACCCTTTCCTCGCACTCCTTCAATTTTTCCTCTAGTAACCCAGTGGCCATAGCCTGTTCTTTCAGCTTGTCACAGACAGAAGTAAGAGCGGTAACCTTCCCCTTTAACTCAGCATTCTCCACAGTCAAACTAGCAAGCTGATCATCCTTGGGCGCAATCATACCTTCCAACTGAGCCACGCGCTCTCGCAACTTCCTCACCTCCTCCGAATCAGACTCTAGTAGGCCCACACGCTCACGGAGAGTCCTAGCGTCCACAGCATCCGATTCCAATGCTTGAACCTTTCCCTTAAGAGCCTCTATCTTTTTATCCTTTCTTTCAAGTCTCCTGTTCAACCTGTTAGTTTGATTGAGCTCAAACTGCAGCCGCAGACGCACCTCGGAGGACATACATGCTTGCCGAACAGTCATCATGTTATACTGCTCGAGCAAGTCCGTGTGAGGCATGTTGCGCAAGGTAGATAGATATCCGAGAGTGGCAAGATTGTCTAGCATGCTCTGACAAACCCAAGGGTCATCCATTCGAAACTCATTGGTAGGTAACCACTTCGGGATATAAACATTCTCTGCCTCCGCCGTGTCCACAGACAAAGACTCGTAGAAGTCATCATCGGAGGCCGCGGGCCGGTGACCAGAAGGATCTTGCAAGGGAGACTCAGCCCTAAACGAGGTCTCCTGTTGCACAAAGGGCGGTTCAGAAGGGCCGGACATGTCCACCTCCAAGTTCTCCTGATGAGCTGTGGTGGATGTTTTTTAAGCAGAATCCGGATTGACCTGAGGATCCGGAGTAGCATCGGAGGACAGATGGGTTACCTCCTGCGGATGGGGACCAGAGTCGGACTCGTCGTGAAGCTCAAAAGCGCCCCCGCAGTCTCACCTCCTGCATAACGACACTTAAGTTATTTTTTCAAAAAAAAAAAAAAAAAAAAAAAAAAAAAAAAAAAAAATACAAGAAAAGTTAATATAACGAAGATGCCATACCCGCGGTAGACCCGGCGTCCTTCGCCGGCTCAGATGTGAGTCTCTTCTTCTCCGGCTGTTTGGTAGGAACATCGAGCCGAACTCTTTTCTTCCCAGTCACCTTCTCTGCCTTAGCCGCCTTTACTTTGTCCACAGTAGTCTCTTGGACTAAGGTAATGAGATTCTCCGAAGGTTCAATAACTCGATTAGCGGTCTCATCCAGCAGCGTTTTCTCGCCTTCTTGAAGAGTTCTTTCCCCGGATACCACCTCGAAAGGATCCTGTTGGTTAATAAAAGCAAAGAGAGACATATCTGCAAGCAAAAATGCACAAATTAGTAACAAAAAATAAGGGAAGGCAACAAGGCGCAACAAACCCTAAAAAATTACCCACCCTCATTATCCGAAGACTTAAAAGTGGGTCGCGCTGTGGCGTCATCCCAAGCATGGCTAAGTCCAACGGTGCAAAGAAAGGGCTCTGGCAACTTCTTAAACGGAGCACGCATCGTGTCAAGACGATGCAACAATTCAAGGTCAATACCGTCGTCGGTCGGAGGTGGATCATGGTCAACAGAAACCTTCTCATTCCACGCGATTGCCAATAGAAACACAGTCGCGTCAACCCAAAAGAAATACTCTTTCCAGTTTTTCACGGAATCTAAGGGGGCGGTATAGCAAACCGGTACAACTAAAGACTTAGGACCCTTACGTTTCTCTAGGGTCATCCACCCATTACTCATCCCGGAATAGTAGAATTTCCTAAACAAGGGTACGGTTGGGATTCCACCATGAACGCGACACAAGATTTCAAAATGGCTAATCCTAGCGGCGGCTAACACAGACAACTGGGACAAATGGATCTGAAAATACTCCAAAACCCTACACAAAAACGCGGAAAGGGGTATCCTAAAGTTGCAAAACTCAAAGAATCTAGTGTATACTCCTATTTTACCCAACGGAGCATCCTTAATAGTAGCTTCAGGACTAGGGAGAAGGGGGGTGCACGGTAAGAGGAATATGATATTTCGAGCAAAACTCGCTAAGGTCTTTCTGTGACAACTTACAGGTGAAATCGCTTAAAAGTTTTTTAGCCATGATACTGTAAGGAAGGAAGAAAACCTAACCTAGTGAAGTCTGGACGCACACACAAATCTTAGTAGATGAGATTCTTTTTACTCGCGAAGATGAAATGGCAACAGTGGCCATGAAAGTAAAAAAGAGGGGTATTTATACTCTCCAAGAGGCAAACCTACGGTTCGATCGAACGGCTGAAAAAATGCCACGTCTCCGGCTCATAACTAACTGCCCAGATCTATTTAGATTAATGGACACGAGAGAAGCAGCCAAAACGTCACGTCAGTCAGAAAATACGCGGCTAGGAATTTTTCGCGAATCCCAAGGAACAACTGTAACACTTATCCTTGGCATAAGTGGAGGATCTAGTCAGCAATGATTAGGATTTAGTGCGATCCAACTAGCCGCGGATGTACGAAACAACTAAGTCTAGCAGCGCTTGTACCAAGACTAACAAGCACAACTAGACTGGGGGGACTTGATCACGTATAGCCTCCCCGGCACCCATACTGTCCGACGCGGGCTAACTATGACATCGTGGACATCACACAGGTCAGTCGCCTGGCTACGCCACTTAACCTTTCCGCGGACATCAGGTACGTCCGAAGAAGGGTGCAACCGCGCCCCACGTAAAGGGAAAAGAATCTTCCCTAGGTTAGATGTACTGCGACCTGCAGGCCCCAAAAGGGGAAAGCGGGACAACTCCCGCCCAAAAACATCACCATCACAACAAGCGGACAAGCTCTGCAGCTGACTTACGTCACAAACTGTCGCTCTCAAGACCCGTGACCTTGAGAACACGACAGAAAGGTCAACCATATAAATAGAGGTCTCACCTCTACTCAAACGGTAACTGATACACACACTCTCTCTCTCTAGAATTCACTTCATCTCTCTAAAACTATCACTTACTCTCACGCCGGAGGTTGACCACGGAACCCCGTTCCACGGTGAGACTAACGGTGTTGGTTTTCTTAGCAGCTAGCAATCAAAGATTTCACTTAATACAAGATCTATTCTCCGAAGAGTTAGCTTACACTAATCCTCGTAGGAGAAGCGCCCAAAATTGTATTAACAACTAGACAGTAATTTTTTTTGGTCACTTTTAGCTAATAAGTTGAAATTTTTTAGGTCGGTGATAATGAGTTGGCCCAAATTTGGGGTGATGATCTACTAGATAGGAACTTGAATAACTCTTTCTCGAATAAATGGGAATGTGGGTCCCACAAGCACCCACGCCACTGTCGAGGTACTCTTATATGGCTCAACAAGTCGACCTGGTCTAGTTAATATGGGTTTTGGAGATCAAATAATGAATAGTCCATCACTTTTATTTGATTAAATAACTACAACAACGTTAATAAGACCGCGCCGGATTTTCTTCATGGTTCCACAATTAGTCCTCCATCGACGATGTCCAAGAGATCAACAACACTTTGTCAATAAACCTATCAAGAATAATTTTCCGTTTTATATCTTGATATAATATTTATATTGTTGTTAATTAGCTTCCGAGACTCTCTTACTATCCTAATAGATTTTGGTTCTTCGATCATCTGGCTAACATCACACATTCTTCGTACATCACAACTACTTTTAGTATGATTTTTTAATTATCCTGGGTTTAAGAAGTGAACGTAACGTGCAAAGTAGTTAGCATGGTGTGGTACTAATCGCCTCTTGTACGTAGATCTAGTTGGTACACAATGATAAGTTAAAGTTTGTAATCTTCACTTTAGTTTACAAATAATGTGCATTTAAATTCTCAATCGACATGCCAGATTAATTGAGAATATAACTCTTTGATACTATGCAAATATGCATA
This sequence comes from Chrysanthemum seticuspe, assembly GCA_019973895.1. Classification (NCBI taxonomy): domain Eukaryota; kingdom Viridiplantae; phylum Streptophyta; class Magnoliopsida; order Asterales; family Asteraceae; genus Chrysanthemum; species Chrysanthemum seticuspe. The sequence continues at coordinate 317,793,702 of BPTQ01000005.1, forward strand.
TTACTTTCAAATAACTTGATTGAGTAAAGAGCACTAAATATTATCTTGAAACCTTGATCACTGTAACTTATATCTAACCTCACAAAAATTACAACAAAAACACCCAATTTCACAAGATAACCCTACACTCGAGTCACAAGATCTGTGCTATTAATTTTGGAAGATGATATGATTCTTGCAATGAATAAGAGTATATTGTATAAATCATACACAATTGTGGAAATATCTAAAATATTACATATGATGAAATTTTGTTGAAAATATCAGGTTCGTTGATTTGGGGCTATAAAGGGTATTTTGTCATATGTATTTTTTCATTGTTATGGGCATTGTTTCTAACTTTCAACCCAATAACGGAGTGGAATAAATTAAATAGATAACTCAAATACTTGCTTTTCTTTCCCCTTGAACCTACTTTCTTTCATTCTTTTTAAGAAAACTTAAGAACGCAACCAAATTTCTTATGAAGTTCCATATTTGGACTATTCTTGATATACGAATGACTTTCACATTCATAATTTTGCATGTCACATTCATCATCTGTACTATGACGGCTGTGATAACTATTTTCACTTGGACAATCTGAGTCTGAACCATTTTCACCTTGAGGTTCATTAGTAACTTCATCTTGAGATCTGTATGAAAAGGTTGCTCGAGCTCAGGTAAAACAAAATTATAGTATATATTTGTATAACAATAACAATAAGTTACATATATAAAATGTTTATACCTATCTTGTATATGATTATCTGTAGTCACATAGATTGTTACTTCTTTTTCCTCCTCGCACATGTTGAGCATCACCATGAACTTTTCCTCAGAATCCAATTGTATGAAAGTTTGTTTTTTCCCCCTTGTCAACAAAAAGTATTGACAAAACTACATCGCTCAGTATTGGATAATGTTTTGTCACTTCTTCAAGTAGTTGATTCAAGTGGTATGAGCCTATGTCTATGTGGATACACTTTCTTTTTCCAAAACGATATACTTTCCTACATGAGTTTCTTGCCGATCGAAATAAGCCTCCATATTTCAAGTTAAGCTTGTACTTCGATCCTACTTGCCTGAAAATGAAAATGAAATGCATAAACAAAGCTGAGAATTTCTGTGAAAGTATATTACAATTCTAAGGTCTGCAAGTTTAAGGTATGATGTATTTTGCAATTTAAGGTTGTTGTGATATGGGTTGTGAATTATGCAAGTCTAATGTATTCATTTGATTACAACTGTTAAACTTTAGAATGAAAATCAATACATACAACACTTTTCAAAAGCATCTACTTTAATAATCGTATTACAGTAACCAAATCTATATATTGAAATAAGATGAGCTCTCTTAAGAATTTTGTTGTTCCCCGTTCACTATCGTTTAAAGCAGTTTAAGTTTATAAAACAAGTTAATAGTGAACTATGACTGAAATTAACATAAGGAAAACACACTAAGTAATTTTCAACATCATATTCTTATTAGAAATAAATCAACAAAGAATACGTTACCCAAGTACTTGCGGAATAGTACTTGGGATTTAAATGACAAAGTTGGGTGATTCCTCTCTAAGCTCAGGCTAAGTCTGAGCACAACTCTTAGAGCTCACTGAGCTATCTCAGGAACTAAGCTGTATTTGGAGGAGTGAAAAGATGGCTTGCGTGTATGTGTGTTTTTACAATTCACAAGCTTAACCTTTTCACTCCATCTCTTATGCTATTTATACATGTATGATATTTGACTCTTTCCTTAGTGACAAACTGACATCATACAGAAGACAAAATACTGATGTATTTTGTCTCTGTTTACAAAGACTATTCTAGGTAAGAGACAAGACTACTTTCCTAAGTTCAGTGATGACACTGAGCCTGATCTTTTGCCATTCAGGGAAAGTTGACTTTGGTTGATAAGGACTTCGTCTTATCTGATTCAACCTTTCCCGCCTTGTCCCGCTCTTTCTTCAGTCTTTATATCCTTCAGTTTGTCTTCAGTGTAAGAAGTTGGAGAGGAATCTTAGGGATTCAGTGAGTTATTGTCATCACTCACTGAATCCATCATCTTCTTCTCGACTCAGTCTTCACCCTTTAAGTTCCGCCTTACTGAGTGGAGAGACTTCTTCTTTTCCTCTTACTGAGTATCCTGAAGACGACTCACTGAGAGACTATGCACTCAGTGACCTGTTTGTGTTAACGGATTAAATACTTGGGCTATTTTCTATTCAAATCCTAGATTAAGGGGTTTGGGTATTTACTAAACCCAACAGTCTCCCCCTATTTGGATATACAAATAGCCTAAGTTGTTGATCAGTGTAAGTGAGCAAGAGGCTTCTTCTTACACTGAATGTACTAATGAATACAATAAGGAACACTGAGTAAATGAATAAAACATACATCGTTTATTGATCAGATTACATAGTTCCTATCACTAGTACAAAAGATAAAACAAAATGATGTCAATCCAGATGGATTCCCAATGCTTCAAGCTTGACCTTTTTGGTGATGAGTGTTTCTTTGTCAGGATGGTCTCTTATCTTGGCATTCAGGTCTTGGCAGAAACTGATGTTTGCTGGGGTTTGAATTTGAGAGGCCACTGGTATGTAGCTTAGCATTGCAGCCACACCAGCCTGATCAATATCACTCCATCTTTGAAAAGCAGGGTTTCCATAGACATCTATGTGGAATAGCCCTCTTTCAGGCTTCTCTATCACTAGACAGTTCACAAATTTAACCCCTTCAGGCAGCTCCCTGTTACACTCCAGTCCAGGCACTTTAATCTCAGGTTGGAACTCAACTCTCTTCCTTTTACCAATGGATGATTGTGGTTGAGATCCTTGAGGTGCAGTTAAGGCGGCCTGAATTCCCAGTTGGGCTGGACAATCTCTCAGTCTTTCATATCTTTTACTGAGCATTTTCATCAGGTCCTTAACCACCGCATTCTTCTTCTTTTCAATGATTGGGCCAAGCTCATCAAGTTCAGTGATCCCAAAGTCAGTGAATTTGAGGGGATCATGGACCTCGAAGTGTCTTTTATCAACCCCTCTATAGACGTTCATGGCCAGTGGTTTGGTATTGGGGATGATTCTGACATCTGTGATTTTTTCAGGAAGCCTTCGGCTTGTCATTGTCCAGTTGTACTCCTCAATCCTGCTTTGCCTGAGAGCTTCAGTTTTCTTCTTCTTTTCTTCCAGCTGCTTTTTCATTACAGCCATCTGAGCCGCCTGAGCCTCCTTGAACTTTTGCCCTGCCTGACCATTTTGAAGTTTGCTTGGATCTAATCCCATATTTTCAGCTTCTTCGGCGACTACCTTTTCCAGTGCTTTTCTGTTCCTTTTATCTTCCTCAGCTTGTTTCAACCTTTTTTCTTCTTTAGCAAGGTGTTTACTTAGCTGTTGTGGTGTGAGCAGGTATTCAGTGTCGCCGATTTTATAGGGAATCTTCTCAGGCTCAGAAGTTGCCATCTTGCCTTTTCCTTTGTCCTTGCCTGAGGAAGATGAAGTTGCTACCAGGGGTGGAGTTGTTGATGTTATTGGAGTGATTACTGTCAGTGTTGTTGTTGTTGTTGGTGGGATTGATGAGATCGGTGTTGCTGAGACTGGTGGGGATGATGAGATTTGAGCCACTGATGTTGTTGGTGTTGGCTCCCCCTCAGTGTGAGAAGGAGTTTCTTCAGCAATATTCTCCCCCTCAACTGTTGCCGGAGCTTTAGTGAGGGCAAGAGTTGGAGTGGGTGCTGAAGAGGGCTGAGCAGCTTGACCCTTGAAGGCCTGATAAATTTCGGAGATCATAGCCTTGATGTCTGAAGTGTCAGATTGAATACCAGTGACTTTCGTTTCAAAGTTAGCCTGAGAAACCTCGAGGGCTGTCATTCTGGGCCCAAGATTCCAGGCCATAGAAGAGGATGCCTGAGCCAAAGTAGTCACCTGCGTATTTATAGAGTCCAATGTAGCTTGAAGAGACTGGACTGAGGATGGAAGACCCTGAACATTTGCAGACTTGAGCATATTGAGCAGTTCAGTGAGGTTTGAGGATTGTTTCAAGTGCTCCTCAGTAGCCTCCAGCACTTTAGAGTTGAGTGCTGGGTCTTCTTTGACAAACTCCCTGATTTCATTTATCGTGGTTCCTACACCCTGAAGATGTCTGAGGAATTTAGCCATGTTTTCATCCAGTCGATGAATGTTGTCATACATCAGATCCCTATGCTCATGAACATTTTCATCAAAACCATGTACTTCAGCCTTTAGATCAGCATAACTCGCAGCAGCCTCAGTGTGTTGCTCCCACAATGTGTCAGTGACCCCAGAATATAGCCTTCTTGATGCTTTGGTGATCCACTGAACGAGCTGCCTTTCAGTGAGTGGGAGAACATTATCAAATCTTTCAAATTCATCAGTGGATGAAGATGAGTCATCATTGGCAGGCTTGACTGGTGATTTAGTATGCTCCTGTGGATCAGGCTGAGGCTCTTGTTTAGCTTGAACCTCAGCGTCCATTTCTTCTCCAGCTGATAAGATTTCTTCATCAGTCTCAGCAAGTTCATATTCAGAGAATAATATCCCAGTGACATCAGCAACAGTTAACCAGGGGTTGGTGATGGGTTCCATATCAGCGGGTGGTATGTTTCCCTCTGAGTCTTTGTCCCCCGTTGACTCCTCGGACACTGGTGGGCGTTTCCCAGTGTCTTCGCTGGAGTCAGGATTGGTTGTGGGTTCCGTATCGACGGGTTGTTTCTTTCCCTCCGAGTCTTTGTCCCCCAGTGACCCCTGAGACACTGGTGGGCGTTTCCCAGTGCCTTTAGCAGAGTCAGTGATAGTTGTATCCCTATCAGCGGGTTGTTTGATTCCCTCTGAGTCTTTGGGAGAGATCAGTGTGCCCTCAGACAAAGGCTTGGATTTGCTAATGTCATCACTGGGCGTTGTGGAAGGCGCTCCCCTACCAGCGGGTTGTATTTTTCCCTCTGGATCTTGGGGAGTAGTAGGTGTGACCAAGGGCACTGACTGTGATGTATCAGTGTCCTTCGTTGTCACTGGGGTAGTTGTTGCAAGGTCAGTGGGTGTCTTTTTGGTCAAGGGCTTTTTGTGCCTCTTTGGCTGTGCTCCTGAAGCCTCAGGGCCCTGAGACTTTGGTTTAGTCTTAGTCCCAGTCTGAGACTTCCCCTTTTTCCTTTTAAGAGCAGGGTTTGGAGACACTGATCCACTTTGATTGTTTACAGCAATCATGTGGGCCGTCAATTCAATGGGAGTGACGAGGGATGGGTCCTTTTGAAAATTTGATGGGCTCAGGATGCCAGGTAAGTTTCCAAATTTTTCATCCTGAGTATAATTTGAACCCAGTAACGATTGCAGAGCACAAGAGACAAACCTAGGATACGAAACGTACTTCGTCCTAGTTTTGCTCTGTAGCTTCATTACGAGATCACTGTAAATGATCTCTCCTATGTCGACAGTGACCCCATTCATTAAGCAGTAAGCCATCATCAACTGAATAGAGTTAACTTGTTCAGTGGATGAGTGGTTCCCGCCGAGGACCTGAATCACAAAAGTGAAGAGGATCCTCCAAGCCACGGGGAATGAGCTTTTAGTGACTGAGGTCTTGTCCAAAAAATTTGGATCTAAAACGATTTGTTTTAACCCATCCTTCACTGTGGAGGGTTCAGGATGGGCGACATAAGTGCCTTTGTTATAATCTAACCCTGTTGTAGTGCAAAACGTTTTGTAATCCAGGGTGTATTGTTTCCCCCCATTTAGACTGAACCTAATGAGATACTCCCTGAGAGGTCTAAGGTTATTCTCATCAGTGGAAGGTGTCGGGTCAAAGGCTCTAGCAGTAGCCCAAAACTCCCTGAGGTAGTTTGGGTATACTACTGAGGGACATTTTACAAAGGCCGTTTTAAGTGGGCAGTTGAATAAAAATTTTATAATGTCTTTATAGGTTGGGACATTTTCAGGATATTCAAAATTTCCTATGACATTATTTGTTTTGAATTCAACGTTAGTAAGATCCCCTACCCACTGAGAAGCAAACTGAAGAGATTGTGTTCTAGCCATTTCCATTAACGAAGATTTTAGGGTTTTAAAAAATGTTTTGACTAGAACAATCAAAGTGTTTAGATCTCTTCGAGTATGTGATGAAAAACTTTTGTAAATGTTTACAAGAAGGTTTTCCAAAAGAGGTTTTGAGCGCACACAAATGTTTTTGAATTTTTTTTGAAATGATTTTGACAGAGTTTAGTTGCAGAAAAGATTTGTGTGTGTTGTTTGTGTTGGAGAAGAGGATATTTATAGAGTGATAAGAGGGGCGTTTTGTGCACAAATGGAAATATTAAGAGTCGGTTTTTGAAAGACTTGAATTTCCACATTTAATGCTACCACTCCATTACCCGCAGTAAAAGTCCCGTTTTTCAAGGGAACAGTTGCAGTGCACAGTAAAAGTGCACTTTTGCAGAGATAAAATATCAATTTGATATTTTTGAGAGGCATTAAATGCCAAGTGGGATGACAGTAAGACAAAGAGACATACATTCCTTTATTAAATTGGCATAGTTACCAACCTAGGACATTAAAGTAACTGATACTTGGACCATTTAGTTACTCATTCAATGTTCTTTGTCAAGTGTCAGTCTTACTCATTCAGTGAGAGGTTTATTTTGGGTTTTCAGGGAGGATGAACCATTTTAGAGAACTTACTGAGATTGGTTTTCAGATACTTGAGTTTCAATGTCAAGCATTCCCAATTCAGCTTTCAGTCTCCTGAAGGTAGGTTCATCCAAGGGTTTGGTGAAGATATCAGCCAGTTGATATTCAGTAGGGATGAAATGAAGTTCTATGTCTCCTTTCATTATGTGATCCCTGATGAAGTGATATCTGATATCAATGTGTTTGGTTCTTTGGTGGAGGACAGGGTTGTTGGAGATTGCAATTGCACTAGTGTTATCACAAAAGATGGGCACCATTTTGTAATGGATGTCATAGTCACTGAGTTGACTTTTCATCCATAATACATTGGCACAACATCCTGCTGCAGCTACGTATTCAGCTTCAGCTGAGGACATAGCCACTGATTGTTGCTTCTTTACACTCCAACACACCAGTTTTCCTCCAAGAAATTGACAGGACCCTGAGGTACTTTTTCTGTCCATGTTGCAGCCAGCATAATCAGAATCAGAGTAACCCTTGAGATCAAACCCTGAGCATATTGGATAATAGAGTCCAAGGTTTGGGGTTCCTTTCAGATACCTGAGTATTCTTTTGGCTGCAGTGAGGTGAGATTCTTTGGGATTGGACTGATATCTTGCTATTAGACAGACTGAAAATTGTATGTCTGGTCTAGTAGCGGTTAGATACATCAGTGAGCCAACAATCCCTTTGAAATGGGTTTGATTGACTGATTTTCCAGTGAGATCAGGTCCAAGGTTGTTAGGTGGGACCATTGGTGTCTTCACTGAGGCACAGTCAGATATCTCATATTTCTTCAAGAGATTTCTGGTGTATTTCTCTTGACTGATGGATATTCCTTTATCTATTTGCCTGATTTGTAGTCCAAGAAAGTATGTAAGTTCCCCCATCATGCTCATTTCAAACTTCTTTGTCATTAGTTTTTCAAATTGTTTGCAAAGTTTGTAGTTTGTTGAGCCAAAGATGATATCATCAACATATACTTGGACTAGTATCACATCCTGTTGGGTTCTATAGACAAACGGTGTGTTGTCTATCTTTCCTCTGACAAACTTGTTTTGTATCAGGAAGGCTGAGAGAGTTTCATACCATGCCCTGGGAGCTTTTTTAAGTCCATAAAGGGCTTTGTCAAGCTTGCAGACATAGTCAGGGAATTCACTACTCTCAAAGCCTGGAGGTTGCTGAACATACACATCTTCCTTGAGATCACCATTTAGGAATGCACTTTTAACATCCATTTGGTAGACCCTGAAGTTCATGTATGTTGCATATGCAAGGAAGATCCTGATGGCTTCCATTCTTGCAACAGGAGCAAATGTCTCATCATAGTCAATGCCTTCTTATTGACTGTAACCTTTGGCTACAAGTCTGGCTTTGTTTTTAATGACAGTGCCGTTTTCATCAGTTTTGTTTCTGAAAACCCACTTCATTCCTATGACTACTACATCCTGAGGACATTTTATCAAGGTCATGACCTTGTTTTTATCAAACTGTTTCAATTCTTCTTGCATAGCCTGAACCCAGCTTGGGTATTTTAGAGCTTCAGTGACACTTTTGGGTTCTATGTCTGATAGGTAATCATCATATAGACATTCATTGGCTGAAGCTGCAGTTAGAGTCGCAGCCATGCTTCTAGTGAGCATGCCCTCAGTGGGTTCACCAATGATGTTTACAAGCTCAATGTCCTGAGATCTTGTCCACTTACTTTGTGGTCTGGGATCTGAGCTTGAAGATGTCACAGGGAGTTCAGATGTGAGTTCAGGTGCAAGAGCCACAGAATCATTTAGAACATCTGTAGAGATGTCTTGATCAGGTTGAGGATCATGAGTTACAGGTTCCTGATCATTTGGATCATTGTTATTTATTTCAGCAGGAACCGACTGATTATCAATGAACTCATTGATGGTTGGTTGGGGTAGGTTGTGAGGTAAGACATAATATGAGATGTCAGCATCAGCTTGATATGAGGAATTGAGTTCAGTGTTGTACTCATCAGGAGGATATCTTGATAAGTTATCAATTCCTATTTCCTCCACTGAGGTGTTGGTGAACCTGATGCTTTCAGTACTTTCATCAAAGGTGACATGAAAGGTTTCCTCAACTTGTTGTCTCCTTGTGTTAAAAACCCTGAAGGCTTTGGAGATCAGTGAGTAGCCTAAGAAGTATCCATCATCAGCTTTTGCATCAAACTTGCCTAGATGATCCTTGTGGTTATGAATGAACACAGGACATCCAAATACATGAAAATAGCTGATGTCAGGAAGTCTACCTTTGAAGATCTCATATGGGGTTTTATTATGTCTTTTGACAATGATTGACCTATTTTGAGTGTAACAGGCAGTTTTGACTGCTTCGGTCCAGAAATGCTTTGAGAGGGCTGATCCATTTAACATGGTTCTAGCAGCCTCAATGAGAGTTCTGTTTTTTCTTTCAGCAACCCCATTTTGTTCAGGGGTATATGGAGAAGAGAAATTTTGAGAAATTCCTTTTTCATCACAGAAACTCTCAAGCTCTTGATTTCTGAACTCAGTACCATTGTCAGTTCTGATTTGTTTAACAGTAATGTCATTCTGGTTTTCAATCTTCCTGATGAATGACATTATTGTATCAGCTGCCTAACTCTTTTTGGAAAGAAAGTGTACCCATGTGTATCTTGAGAACTCATCAACAATGACAAGTGTATACTTCTCATGCTGGATTGACCTGGGACTGACCGGTCCAAAAAGATCCATGTGCAGGAGGTGAAGGCAGCTTTTGATGGAGAAATTTTGTTTGGTTTTGAATGATGCTCTGTGGTGTTTACCCTTTTCACAGGCAGAGCATGGTTTGTCTTTTGCAAAAACCAGTGATGGTAAGCCAAGGACCTTGTTTTGTTTTGCCAAGTTGTTGAGGTTTTTGAAGTTCAAGTGTGAGAGTCTCTTATGCCACAGCCAATTGATAGTTTCAGTGGCTTTAGCAAAGAGACACGTTCCATCTTGGGAGAGTGTTGACATGTCTAGCACATAAACATCATCTCTCCTAGGAGCTATCAACACAACTTCCTTGTTGTCATTGAAAATGGTACCTTGTTTATCATTGAATTGTACAATGTATTTAGCATCACATAGTTGACTGACACTGATGAGATTGTATTTGAGACCATTGACATAGGCTATTCTAGAGAAAATTATTCCATTGCAGTTTACTGAACCATAACCTTCAGTGGGACATGATGAGTTATCACCAAATACTACCTTGGGTCCTGGTTCCTTTACATACTTGTGCAGATATTCCTTCACACCAGTCATGCTTCTTGAGCATCCACTGTCTAGATGCCAAATAGGCTCCCTGGCATGTCTCTGCACAAGTAGTAAACTGAATTAGTTTCTCTTCGTGACCCACTTACTAGTGGGCTTGGATCTCAAGGTCTCTTTGAAATTTGCAATCGACTCATGGTCAGTAGTTGTGTGCATGGTGCTACCACAGGTTTTGCATTTAGAGGCTGAGGAAGACTCAGTGACTCTGGGTTGTTTGGAATTTCTCCTTGCATGAATGATACTGTCATGTTGGGATGTCTCATGAGCTGGATTACCACATATATCACAGCATGTATTCATGAGACAATCATCCTGATGATGATCATTAAACCCACAGTGAGGGCACAGAGGGAAAGGTTTTGCTCTATTCTTTGGAGCAGCTTTGGAGGATGAAGCATACTGATGACCAACTTTGGTATAGTTTGCTTGACTGACATACTGTAGATGATCTGCAGTCCTGTGATCATCCTTTTTGCAGATCATGCAGAAAAGGATTCTATAGCAGTTGTCAGTGGTATGGCTGGTGTAATGACATAGCTCACACTTTTGTTTGTTTTTGGAGGTTAACTTAGACTTTGAGGAACTGGAGGAAGCTGACTTTGTCTCCTTGATTGGTTCAGGGACCTTTTCAATGGATTCCATTTTTTCAGTAAGCTTTCTCACAAGTTCAGTCAGTTGCTGAATTTGGTCAGCTTCAGTGGGGACAGAGGATGTTGAAGTCTCAGTAGGAGTAGACTCTTGTTGGATTAGTTTTGCTTGTCTTTGTAGGATTGTTCTACCAAGTCCAGACCTTTCTTTTGGTGAATGAGGATTGAATTGTAGTGGAGTAAGCTCAGAGCTTGGTGCAGCACCCTGAAGAGGTTTCAGTGGTGGAAGCGGTGCTTGAGATTCTGCTTTAGACTCAGAGATATGTTCAGTACTACTGGGCACATCAGAGAGTCCAAGCATGCTCTTTAGAGCTTGACTTTCAGGCTCAAGAATCCTTCAAGAATCGAAATTTGGAAGCTTACTCTCAGGATTAACCCGTTCAATCCAATCACTGGAATTGGGATCAGCCAACATATTTGTAATCATGCCACCAGACACAAATGGCTTAGGAGACTGGTCTTTGTTGAGAGGGTCAGGGAGATGATCTTCACCTATGACTCTCTTTTTGCTACTGGGGGCTCCCACAGTGTCAAAGACCCTGGGATTCTTAGCAGTCCAACTATTAAGAATATCATTTGCCTTTTTAAGTTCATCTTGAAGATTCTGATTTCTTTTAACTAGTTCAGTGTTTTGAATTTGCAAAGTGACAGCCTCAAGCTTAGCTTGTTTTAAAATAAGCAATTCATCCCTACACTTATTCAATTCAAAACTCAACTTGTTGTACTTAGAAAAAAGATTCAGTCTTTGCTCTTCTACAAACTTAAGGTCAACATTTAGATAATTCATATAAGACTGCCAATCAGAGTCATCATCCATAGAAAGTAAAGTGTTTACCTTCTTCATTGTGATGCTGACCCATTCTCCATTTCTGGCATGATTCTTTCCAACAGCAAGCTTGTCCTCTTCTGAGAGGGCCATCAGTGCACTGACATGCACCATTTCATCATCAGATGAGATTGGCTCTTCATCCCAGTCGAAGGTTTCAGCAACGAGACCCTTGTTTTTACCCTGCACAGATTGAACATTTTTTGTTGTTTCTGAGGGACTGGCCTCAAGCAATGCAAGCTTAGCTTTTGCTTTCTTATACTTAGCTTCATAATCAATGGTTTTGTTAAGATCAGATTTGTTTTGAACATTTTGATGAGACTGATAGATTTTTGG